>CAXIVR010000002.1:33332115-34532115 GCA_964035755.1 Teleogryllus oceanicus
CTGTTATCTGCTCAAATACTGTTATTTCATTACTTGCTGAGCCCTGGTAACGCAAAAGTGAATAAATCGTATGTTTATATGTAGTAAATAACTTTCTCTAACACGATGTGCAGTCAGAATCCATGTTTTGTAGGTCCTTGATACACCAAAATCGATTGACGAGAACACGTTCGTATGTTCGCGTGTGTGCACGTGTGGTGGTCGTATTGTAGAAAACTTATTTGTAACGGTAAAGGAACAAACATTTGATTTTTCTGTATTGTTAACAAAATAGAAACTCACCCTAAGCTCTACTACCACTACAAGCAAAAGGAAAGTTCAACAAAACGTGCGCACAGTGAAGCTACATTTACTTTCCGCGCTTTCGTTCGTGATCGTCTCTGTTGCGAACGCGCCAGTGATTCACTCAGTTTCGTAAGGCCATGCTACGCATTAGAAGCAAGTGCACAGATAGAGAAGGCCCAGGCAAGCAGTCGGCCGGGCGGCCGAAGGGAAGATCTGGCGGCGGCGGCGGCCGGAAGGGGGGCGGTGACTTCCGGTGGCAGCGGGCAGGAGCGTACAAGGGCCCCGGCCGCCGCCCCAGTCGTCAACATCTGGGCCACCGCCCGCGCCCTGTGCCTCGCCGCCTGGAGGGCCGGGGGGCGGCGGCAACTTGCGAAAGACGCAGCCAGGCAGGCAGCCCCGCCCCCGGAACACGGCCCGCGCGCGGCGGAGGCGAAGCAGTGGGCGAATGCAAATTTGAGACGCGCAGATCGGCACGGCTCCAACTTCTGGGACCGGGAGCGGTGGCTCGGAGCGTCAACTGATGTCCCTGCAGCGCCTCTGACCGAGAGGTCCTAGGTTCGGCGGCAGGATTTTCGACACTTGAGGTCGAATTCAGCCGCGCGCGATCTTTCCTTCCTTCACCTTGTGCTATCCTCTCCCCTTACACACACACTTACACTAACATGTACTACACTACCACACATGCCAGGAGATTTGTTGAGGACTTAGAACTTGTCCCGGTTGGGGGCGGTGCCCCGCTGGTGGCAGATACCTGGTTGAGAAAAATTCCGTTAGCCGACGGTAGGTCGGCACCGGATCTGGCTATCCAGAGGGGTAAGAACACCGCCACCTCCCGAGAAAAAACACGCACTACACTTACGGGACTAATGACTAAAGTAGTTGACGCGCCCGGAATCACTCACAAACAATCAATCAACTTTTGGGGTGAACAAACTCTTCAAGCACAGGCGTGTGGGGGGGTTTAAAGAATGGGGTGCCTAAGACAATTTGTTACATTACGAGGAGAATTAATAACTGAAATTGCAAGATTCGTCTTCTAGCACATATTACTAATATCTCTTGCATCTTTGCAACAGCACTTTCATTTTTTTTTTTTGTGCGTTTAGAATAGAAGCTGTTGAAATACTGATGTAAACAAAAGAATTGTCCAAATCTGTATTTTTGGCAAAATGATTTTGTTGTATCAGACCATAGTTTGAAATAGACTGCATCTAGTGACAAGAAGTACTGCACTCGACATCCGAATTTTCGGT
The DNA here is from genome assembly GCA_964035755.1 of Teleogryllus oceanicus. Classification (NCBI taxonomy): domain Eukaryota; kingdom Metazoa; phylum Arthropoda; class Insecta; order Orthoptera; family Gryllidae; genus Teleogryllus; species Teleogryllus oceanicus. The sequence goes on from CAXIVR010000002.1 coordinate 33,333,654, forward strand.
AGTAAATCCGAATTTTAATTTTTTCACCTCCCTTATGTTGCGATTTCTGAGAAAGAAAAGAAAGTCACTGCAAAAACTTGCTCTTTTTTACTTATAATATTCACCCACAACATCGTTCTTTCGGAAAAAATTAAAACAATCGTAGCAGATTTGAAGTATTATATTTTTGAAAATTATGTAAGTACATCTTTGTATAATAGTGTGAAGGTTTCAACTTAAAAGAAAAATACTGTATACAGGGCGATGTTTTGAAAGAACACACAACATTTAAGAGATGGCAAAGTGGAAGTTCAGAACTAATGACAGCAGTTCACGCGCTTGTAATCAGTAGTCAATCAATTTCTTACTTTACATCTCTAGCATAAGTGCCCCTTCATAATACCCTCAGTAATGCACTCAGAGCGTGTGTTGGTACTGTGGCTGCGTCGCTAATATACACCACCGATATTTTTCACTTTGCCAAAGCACTGAAATCATCTCCAATAATATGATCTAAATGTTCTGTCATAATATCCGTATTTAAGGTTCATTTAAACTGTAACTTAGCACACACATCAAGATCATACGTTAAGGTTTTGAAGTGCGGTTCCAAAGATGGTTAAGATGAATGTGTGTAAGGAAGGGGATACACGTAGTTTTGTTTTAAAAAATTCTGGAACTGTGTATGTGTGTGTGTGTGTATGTGTGTGTGTGTGTATGTGTGTGTGTGTGTGTGTGTGTGTGTAAGTATTTACGAATGATCAGACAAATAGAAGTACAATAATCAGGCATAACTCTGTAAGATTATAAGCATTTGAGATGAAACTAGCTAAATGCGTCAGAAGTAAGATCCAGTTAAGACCTTCCGGGGATCATTAAGATATTTTAATTTTGGGAGAAATTCACGTACCCTGCGATAATTTCCAAATTTTCTGGAATACATTTTTAGAGTTTTTGTTGTTCAAATACAGGTTATATAAATGATTAATTTTAAATATTCATTGAAACCTCGGAATTTTTGAAAATCGCACAAGATAAAATTTATTTCCGAAATTGTCCTACACTTTCAATATTAAATTAAAAATGTTCTTTCTCGATTAAATTGATCTCAATTTTAGAACTTTAAATTATACTATACATTTAAAAAGTAATAAAAATATGAGTACTTGTTGAGTAATAACTAGAGACACTAAGAAGACGAATAGGTATGGATTTCAACTCACAAATAGCGAGAATTCACTTGATTCTTACTTGCTAAACATTAACAAGAAGTTAAAATATTTTTTTCTGGATTTTGTCAAAATGGGTATTTTGGCTCTTAGGAGCAAACACATTACACATGGAATAAAATATCACAGCTTTGATGTTATTTATTAATGTCAAGACATTGGAACTTTTAACGCATTGAAAGTTTGAACATGCTTCCCTGAGAGAAATGAACCCTAGAAGTAAACTAAATAAAAGCGTTAAAAATATTCTGTAAGTTTTTAGAAATGCTGACTACTCGCATAATATAAGGTGTGGTAATTGAATGTCTCGTGAATACCCGTGCTCCACCCATATTTTCTCAAAAGAAACCAGAGAAGCAAATTGATGGGATGCTCTTTCTAATTGGCAACATTGAGGCTCAATTGACAACGAAAAAGGAAATGCGTGAAAACAATGGTTTTCAGTGTACACGTGTTTTCGGTGTAACAGTGTTTTCAGTTAGACTTTTCCTGCAACTTCAACATTGTTTCTACTATAATTTCAGGGAAAACGAGTTGGGAACTTATAATGCACATGCATTCTGCACTGAAATGAACTGAAGTTTTGTAAACTCCTGATATTCGAGAGTAGCGTTTTCGATGCTTGTTGTGTCGTCAGAATGTTCTCTAGGCTAATACGCATCAGAGAGCAGGAAGCGTTAGTTTCCACTCTTCCTTAACAGAGACTAGTTCTTATCTTCAAAATTTAGTAGCGCAATAAAGATGTGGAAATTTATACGTCGTTTCAGCAAAGACCTTCATAAGATCAAAGTCATTTTACATTTCAGGCTACCAATAAAACAGAAAAGCAGTGTCGTGAGAAACGTGTTTAATTTTTTGTTGTTGTGTGTATGCTCATGTCGATGAAACTAGGTTAATTTCATCTTGTCAGAATAACGGGCGTCCGTTAAAGTCGTAATACACCGAGCTATGAAAAGTGCATGACGAGAAGGATCTTTGATATAAAACTGCTCCTCGATCATTTGATAGGAATATGAAATATTTTGGTGTTCCCATTTCTTGAGTATCTGTTCTACATTGCTTTTAACAAACTTATTTTGTCTAATTTTTGTTTCGAGATTTACTATTGTGCTTCGATTACATTTATAGTTTGCTAAAATCTCGTAATTTGTGGAATATTTAAAATACTACTTTTTGAACGTTTTAAATGAGCTGATTTCAGCTGATGTGCTTGAATATGAAATGGAGTTGGTATCTATTTGAAGTCTGATATATCTGCTGAAAACCCACTGACTTGGAGGCAATATAGTTCTTTAAAGAATAAAAACGGTTTCCTGCAGTTTGCATAAAAGGAATGCTCTTCGAGCGATTAAAATATTTAAAGAGATAAATGAAAATAAACGGGATCAGATGTGTATAGCAGCAATATAGCAGAAGAGCTCACCTTCCGCTTGGTTGTATTCAATGAAAAATGTCTAGGTATCCACAGCTCCATGTTGGGAGTGAACTTTGAACAATGCGAATCCTGCAGCAGAGCGACCTTGTTTATTGAAACATCGCGTTGGAACGCTCGAACAAACGCTCGATTATTAAGCCAGACGTTTAAACGCTGCGATAAGATCATCAATCCCGCCGCAGTTTTTACCGACCTGTTTGTACTCGCATTTATGGATTGTAACAGCAACTGAAAAACCGATATTTCCCCGGGCGTATTTCTCGTGCGGCGTTTCCAGTCGACATTATCGTCGCGAATGATGCGATGGCGGTGGTAGCAATTCCAGGCAAATGTAGGTCGTTTCCTCTCGTTACTGCGAGTGCTGCGCGACGGTGGTGGCTCGGCGAGGCTGGCTGGCTTCTCCCTGACACGTGCGCGGCGCGCGGTCGATAGCGGCGCCTCAACGCGGAGGTACGGAGATCGTATCCCGCCTTCCCGACACCGCTTCAAGCCCCTTCTCCCCGAGAAAATACCCCGTTTTTTATTTGGGCTCAATTTATTCAAAATAATTATACAGTCAAGTCCGGTTATAGCGAACTTCTGGGGACTAACATTTTTGGTTCACTATATCCGAGGTTCACTATATCCGATGATGTCACAATAAAATAGAATTTCTCCATGATTGATTGATTTTATTAATATATAGATCCATCAAAATACATTAACAGCACGAATTAAAAGTTTCAATATCTCTAGTTGTTTTAAAAAATAAATTATTTCAATCCTCGCTTCGTACATCTTTCATTAGTAATTTTTCTAGATTCTCTTCAGGGTTCGTGCTTTCTCCTTACTCGATTCTGCGTTGTCCTCTGTGTCTTCATATCGTAATACAGTCTTGTTACCCTTCAATGCTTCTTGCACTCTTCGAGCACTGTCCCTCTCCGAAGGGCCTTTCACTTGCCTAGCAACATGAGAGGTCCTTTCGGTAGTGGTGTGGCGCCAGTGGCTAATAAATCCGCCGGACAGTCGCGTGCTTCCTATCGCCTACGTAGAACTCAACGCGCTTTGTACCGTGGAATATCAAGGGACACAAAGCTTGAAACTGAAGCAAGCAATCGCGCATCGTCGCCGCCAGTTGTAGCCCACGCAGGACACGGCCTTTGTTTCCGCATTAAAACTAAGTGCTTCAAGATCATCAGTAATGTCCCCATTCTGGGCTCGCTACCTCCAACTCAGGTTTTTGAAACTGTTTCCTTCACTAATCAAGCACTATTCTTTAATTCAAATGAATGATGACATAATTTGTTAAATTTTTCTTATTAATGAAATAAAATTCAATTTAAAAATTTTATCGTAAACAATTCAGTGAATTTTATAAACTCATACAAATTCCTAGAAATTACTTTCAGTTAAATTAATCTTGATTTTTTGTTGATATGTTGAAATTAAGTTTCACGCAATTATTTTTATCCAGTTGAAGTCTTTGCGCGAAAACAGCACATGATTCTTCGGAACTAAAACTGTTTTCTGCAACAGCGGATGACTTAAATATCTGACAGTATTTCAATTGTATTTCTACAAAAGCATGTTGTTCGAAATACTATTATTATTTCATGATCAATGTGGGAAACGTATTTTTATATTTAAGACTAAAGGATTCAATTTCCCTAGCGACGGCGCAGTTTGATGTATTACAGTAAACTCCGAACTTCTTTTGCACAGACTATTTTATATTTCATCTTACATTCTACAACGAATGCATTAGTTCACTTCAGACCCCGCATAATATCCCTCAGCAAGTTTCCCAACTTTATCAATCATGTACACTTTGCCTTTAATTCAAAAGCTTCCGAAGATACCGAATTTGCGAAGTAATAAACTTGTAGTTTGCAAGAGGGTAATGCAAGCAAAAAGAAGCGCATGGGAGTAGTTTCTCACTGAAAAACGGAACAAGGGCGAAATATCATCTTCCGCGGTGCCATCAATATCCCCCGCTCCGTTGCGGCGTCCCCGCCCGCCCTTGTTGGCCGCGTCGGCGTCGGCGTCGGCGTCGGCAGGTAATGACGCCATCCATCTCCACGCGCGACGCTGCTCGACGTGGGGGCGGGGGCGTTCGGGGGAGGGAGACACTCACGAGTTCGCGCTAATTCTTTTCGGGGAGAAAGGGTAACATTAGAGGGCAAGAAGGTACTGACTTATTGTTGCTCTTAGGCAGTTCGCTTTTGCTTTAACTTTAAGTTTTAAAACGTTTATTTCATGTTGTTAAAGTTTCACCCACACTCATTGAAAGTGTGCGTGTGTGTGTGTGTGTGTGTGTGTGTGTGTGTGTGTGTACGCGTGCGTGCAGATGTTTACAGAATATGTTGTTCGAACTTGGAGTGACTCTCTGAAAGAATATATTATTTCATATTTTATTATCGTGATAAGTGCATTGATCTTACAGTACTACTTCAGCTTAATCAGAATATTATGAAGTACATGATCATTATACACACTATGCTTTTTCAATTGAACTATTATGTTGTAACTGTCGTATCTCTATTTATGATTTTATTGTTTTTACTTTTACCACCGTCCTCGAGTATGTAATAAAAATATTACTGAACATCCGCAAACGTATTAATGTTTTAATTTACCCCGACCATATCTCGTGATCTCTATAAGTTACATGTTTTTTTGAGAAAATTGTATTTTATCTAATTAATGACTAGAATTGCATGTTTTGAAAACCTTATAATGGGGAACAAGTATCAAAAATTAAATTGTTGGTTAATTAAGATGAGATCTTCAGATTAGTATTACGAAATATTCACGTTCAGTTAATTTTATTAATGAGATTATTGTAGGAAAAGGCATACGTACAGCATCCGTTTCTAGACCGAGTGTCAGGAACAAACATATTTCAAAATGGCTCAATTATTAATCAGAATTAGAATACTTGGGATTTTCGCGATACCCGATAGATTTATGGTTTGAGCATTTATAAAATTGATGGATACGGGCGTACTTTGTAGATGCCGTGGCTCTTACAATTGAGAAATCTGATTTTTAAGAAAGTAACATTGTTGATATATATGTAAAGAGGGAAAATGTAAAACTACATTAATAACACCCAGGATGAGTGAGTTGCAGGAAATTAGTCATTTAGATGTTACGTGCTTTAATGATGTCTACAAATGAATTAATTGGATCAGTAATAAAATAGTAGGGGTGGGCGAGAATCCTCATTTCTATTACTGTGTGCAGAAGTGGTTGAAGGTGAAGGTGACGATGAGGGACAAAAATGGGAGATTTAATCAATTTAGTTTGCTTTTGGTAACAACAGAAACTTTTATACGTTATGGATTGAAGCTAGCTTTCCACAAAGGTTTATTGCTAATTGATCTTTCATTAGACCCATTCTTTTTCGTTATTACTTTTTACTTTCTCGCTATTACATCGTATTTTGTTTTATAATCTAGGATTTTTGTGTAAAATTATAAATGGTTAATGTGACGAACTGTACACAGTTCCCTTTCAGATTACTCAGAAGGTGCAGAAGTTATTCTTCCTTTTGTAGCTAGTCAATGTTTTGAACACAATGGGCACAAGTCACAAATGTTTGCCAATATCAAAAACAAACATTAAGTTCAGAGAAAACACCTGAGATGATCAGCCCTGAACTAATATCGTTGTTATCAAACATTCACTTTCTCACACACGAGAAGCAATTTGAAATTACTAGCAAATGTTCTCGCTGAAAAACACATTGCTCGACTGCGCAAATGAGCTGCATAGCCAGATCCCTTGCGCGTCAAGGTATTCACACATATTGTTTACATTTTCTTCTCCAAAACGCCTGGTAAGTTTGTCCTGAGAATCTGCATTCATGCCGAGTTACGTTTAAATTAGCATTTTCCACTCCGGCCTGGCTCTTTTGAGTTTATTTGAATGCACTTTATATATATATATATATATATATATATATATATATATATATATATATATATTTATAATCTACAATCGACTAGAAACAACATATATATATATATATATATATATATATATATATATATATATATATATATATATATGCTTTTTCTTCTCTCCACTTCTCTTTGTTGCCAATATAAGATTTTATGGTCGCCAGATATATGGCATAACACACTGGGATTTAAACTGACTTACCGACGATGGGATGTGCACCACGGACTAGATAAATTCTCACTATTTTGCTGTATTTTCTCATACCTTAGCTTCGCTGCTCTCATTGTGGTCGCAATATGATATTGTCTTGTCGGGTTTGGGCCACCTAACTCAATTTGTTAGATAATCGCTCGTTCCAGTTGTCACACCCATAATCAATCTTGATTATTGGCACTTGAACGGAGAGCGGAAACCTCCGCTGTGTGTCGTCATAGACTCTCCAGTTATTACAAGCATATACTCACCACCCGTCACTCTAGTTCACAAGACAAGAGGGCATTGTTATTAATACGTTAAATACACTAGCGAAAAATGTAAAAAAGGGTTTTTTTTTTAAAAACATTTATATTCAATGGATGTTTATTCGAAATATTGAAATAATTCTTCTTTTAAAGCACTAAAATATTTTTAAAAAATAGCATATTTTTTATTAAAAATAATGGCAATTGTAATATTCAATAACTGCAATATAATATAATATAATATAATTGCAATATCAATAACTGCAATATAATTTCGATATAAAAGCTTTCACAAATTCTACATTATCGATTTTAGGCGATAAATATAATTTTAACTAGCAAAAAGTAGGCGTTGCTCGGACTTTCTTCGTATTCAGTCCTTGTGAAAAAATGTGAATTTTACATCAATCACGGTATTTTAGATTATTATTTTTAATGTAAGCGTAGGTTTTAATAATGTAAGAGCGTAGCTTTTATTTTTAATGTAGTTGGTTCAAATATTAATAAAATACTATAATTTTCTTTGATTTCATTTTACAGAACATTGACATTGGATTAAAAATTTGTATCTTACGTTCTGCTACTGGACACTAGCATATCTATGAGGTAGCAGTCCTGCTACACTGCTACTGGCCGCTGGCAGAATATATTAGGAAACAATCTTCTCTTAGCGAGAGGGCGAAAAATAATGATTGTGGTGCATCTACTAACATATCATTTAAATTATTTATTTCCCGAATTTGTGTTGTATTAATCCTTATCAGCCGATCTGGGTGGCCGAGATAGCTAAGGCAATGTGAAAGCGTTCGGCTACTTTTGACCGAAGGGCCGCGGGTTCGAGTGACGCCTTGGGCATGGTTGTATTTGTTTTCGCACTTTCACCCCTCATCATCACCCTATCACTTTATTCAGTATTCAGAGCAGGAGGACCTTGCCTTTAAGATAATCATAGTTGGCTAATTTTAAAAACATCCTTATCAAATGCTTCAAGGATATTGCGACAATCTTAAAGATGATCCTGTAAAAAATTCGTATCTATTCATTCACTACTTTTTGCGGTGTCGATATCGGTTACATGTCGTTGAATTAACTTTTATTAGTATCGATAATTCCTGAAACAAATACTATTTTAAAACTATTAACGGTGCCAAAGAACACGGTATTCCTTCGCTCGCTTGCCGCCTCTCCATGGCAGCCGTATTCCGCCCAGGGCACCGGCGCTCTCCGATCGGGCACCGCCCCCTCCCCCCTCCACCGCCCCCGAATGGCTTCCGCTTCCGCGAACGGCCATTTCCACGCCAGGCGCACGGCCACCGGAAAATGGCGCCGCTTTATAAACAGCAGCTTTATAAACACTGATCCCTCGCGCGAATGTCGGCTCTCAGCGCACACAATGTTCGCTCGTTCACGCGCCGCGTTGCCAGGGCCTTCGACTCGCAAAATTTCCCAAATTTCACACGTACGCGCCATCAAGGGTATTGGTCGGATGAGCAACGCGTGTACCACCGGAAGTTCTTGAAACGCGAAAATTTCACTTTTTCAACATACTTCATAACTTTTGTAGTATCGTACTCTCGTACAAAACATACTATCAGAGAATAGTAAAAATGTAGCACCGATTTATTAAACTCATTATATAAAAAATGTTTTCATTGATTGCACTGTACATTTTTTACTACCATAATTGAGAAATAATTATTTATGTTAAAAATAAATCATTGTAAAAATTGAATGCATGCAGTAGTGCTACCATTAATTAATTTTTCTTTTCCACATACTACTTACGTACTATTCACAATATAATGTATTGCTGTGGCAATAACTTCATATTTACGTGCTAAATATTTACATTATTGCATTTGTGAGTGTAAGTGCTTCAAATTATTTCTTATAAAGTATCTCGGAAACTTCAAACTATTCTGTGAAAATTATCTCAAAATTGAGCATTTTCAGACATGCTCAAACGACACTTTTTCAAGAATGGTACGATGTTTGTCAATTAAATTTGCATGTCTGACCACGTTTTACTCTTCTGTAATATTTCTGAAGTCACATTTCAATTAGGAGATGAAAAATTTGAGAGAATATGAAAAAAATGCGGTGCTTATAGATGGCAGCTACAAGCAGGTGGGGCAAAACCAAAATGGTCGTGCAGACGTAAGAGAGTGGGGAATTAGTACTGAGTCTATGCTATTCCGTAGCATCACTAGTTTCATATTTAATATATTTATATATTAAATATATAATATTAATGTATATATAATAATATATAATGTATTTAATATATTTAATAATAATAATAATATATTTATTGAGAATGGTATTTTAAAATTGTCTAAAACTATAAGAAAATGACCGGGTAAAACATACACTACACAGTTACAATAATATTGATGTTAAAAATAGTCTTAAGTCAATATCAGATACACTGAATCGTTAACATCTTCTGCATACCATTCTTGGAATGTACAAAATTTCAATGTACAGACAAACGTAAAATTATTGACATTTATTTCTGCTATTGCAGTCATGTAGTGTTGAAATATTGGCCACTTGCACGATACTTTAGTTGTCGAAGTGTTTGTATAATAAAGATGTAAAATGAGCACATACTGTTGCGTCCAAGGGTAATCAAACTTTTGTTTACTCTGTTCTAATGGGTCGAAGTCATTGCGAATCTGTTCAAGGAATGAAGTTGGAATGTACAAGTGGAACGAATCTTAAATATGCTTACATTCAACTCACACTTATGCCCTGAACGGGTAGCGGTAGCTCAGTGCATCAACTGATGTCACTGCAGCGCCTCTGACCGGGAGGTCCTAGGTTCGAGTCCTGACGGCGGCAGGTTTTCGACATTAGCTTTTCAGCTAGGTCGAATTCCGTCGCTGTCTGGAGGAGAATTCTAGCGGCCGGCTGCTCTGATCGGTAGTTTTCCGTGGTTTCTCCGATCAACACCAGGCGAATGCCGGAGTAGTACCTTACCAAACGGGCCACGGACCGCGCGCGATCTGTCCTTCCTCTTCCTTGTCCTATCCTCTCCTCTTACACACACACACACACACACACTTACACTAACATGCACTACACTACCACATATTCCGGGAGACCGTTCGGGAGCTTAGAGCTTGTCCCGACTGGGGCGTTGCCCCGCTGGTGGGAGAGTTCTGGTTAGGGGGAAACCTCAGTAGCCGACGGTAGGTCGGCGCCGGATCTCGCCATCCAGCGGGGACAGATCACCGCCATCTCCCGAGAAAAAAAATACATTCACTACACTAACGGGAAGAATGACCGAAGCAGTTGACGCACCCGGAAACACGAAAAAATCAATCAATCAATTATATCCTGAAATACTAAATTCTATTTTCGAATACGTCGAACCACATCAGAATTCCCACATTCCGTAAATGATTTAGATGACAAAAAAGAAATCACGACAGGAAGGAATGGTTTTGAAGGCACCGCAACCAATTCCATTATTTTCCAATGCACGATTTTGGGTAGAATAAAATATAATCAATATTATTGCTATCAAATATAAATAATATAAAGTATACTGGATCAGGAGGAACGCTTTCCTGCAAATATGAATTATTTTATTAATAAGGCGGACAAAGAGAGTTCCTTTAGTTGCCACAGTTGTGATGACAGACTAAAAATATTTTAAAGTTAGGGTAAATGTTGATGTTTAAAACTTCCAGATTCGTTAACTACAATATTCGCGATTTGTCTCTCCAAAAATGTAGTGCAGAAATTCGAAATCTCATTTCCCTTTCGACGCAAAAGAACAAACAACTGCAGCGGAACGGGAATTTCGTTTGCGCAGTTGACGAGTGGCGCAGACAAATCACGCGGGTTGACTGCCGGCAGAAACGCATTAATCAGTCGTTCATTGGAAACCCGAGCTCTAGCGGAAAAGCGGCATCGCTGCAATGGCATGTGACGGTTATCGGAAACTGTTTTCGAGATAGTGGCGAATATGGTGAAATAATCTACGGCTATGAAAGGTGTATATTACACACGGGAAGTGACTCAAGAGAACGCGATCGATCTAAATTCTCTAACAAACTACAATAATATTTATTCAATCTTTTAGTAAACGGTTGTGTTCACTGATTGAGCGATTATTTAGTATTTCTGGGAGCGTTAACAAATATCTTTATTACCGTAGGTGTAATGAATGCTTTTATGACGGGATGTGGCTGTGTTCTTCACTTGCTGGATGGTGAGAGCCGGCTTACGATGTACCCCATCCAGGTATCTCCCGTCAGGCGGGCACCGGTCCACCAGAAACAAGCCCAAACCTTCCGACTGCTCTCAGGATGCACGGTAGTGAATTCCATGTAAGAGTAAGTGTAAGAAAAGATTGCGCGCTGTCTGCGAACCGTTTTTAGGGTACTTCTCTGACATTCGCCTGGTTTTCATGGAAGAAACCACGGAAAACTACCAATCAGAGCAGCCGGTCGCTGGAATTTTCCTCCAGACAGCGACTCAATTCGCTGAAAAGCCAGTGTCGAAAATCCTTTCGTCGTCGGGACTCGAACCGGACCTCCCGGTCGATGCCACATTGTTCTCCAGATAGCGGGGAATTCGACCGTGGTATGTAGCTAATGTCGAAAATCCTGCCACCGTCGGGGGATCGAATCCTAGAACCTCTCGGTGAGAGACGCGGCAGTAACATCAATTGGTGCCTTGAGGCATCATTGTTTTCGTGATATTTCTAGTGGTAACATGTGTTGCAGCGTAATCGATGTTGCGAGTTGTACGTGTGTCTTCTCTTTTCCAGATGATTACCTGTGAACTTTTCGACTTCACTTTGTGTGATGTTGGGGTGATGGGTATTCCTCTCACCATTAGTATTTTATGTAAAACATACCTCGATTTTGGAGTGACTCATTTCGATACTGCCTCAAGCCCTTGATAAATATGATAAAGACATTATAGTAACATTGTAGGTCAAATTTTCATCGAAATTCATTTATTAACATTTATGAATTTCGGGAGACTTGCTGAGGCTGGTGGGGCTTAGCTTGGTACTGCCACAAGCCCTTCGTGTCTTCTTTTTATTTCCGTACAGCCAATGTGTAATCGGACGAAACACGAAAATTATTTCAAGCATTTTTTTCTTTTCAAAACGTTTTCCTTTCCTTTGTTTTTCAAACGCAATCATTATTTTTGAAACTTTCATGATTGTGTGATGAAAATGAAGTAATGTTCTTCATATAACGATGATAATTGTTAGTTTGTGTATTACTTTAAATTTATACTAATTATGAAAATGATTTTTTCTACTCTGAATTCTATTCAGTATAATTTGGTTAGATACTTTACGTTGTTCATAAGATATTTAGTTAATCTTTCAAATATCATTCACAATTGCTTATACGTAGTACGTAAAATCGTAGTCCCAAATGCATTAGTATAACTAGCGTGTAGATTTATGAATTTATTCCTGAACGAGTATCCGTATTCGTATCAATAAAACTGAAGAATATATCACTCACTAAACTGAAAATTAAATGCAAATGACTTACGATATAAATATTTCGAAAATTTTAAAATTAATATTCTCACTCCTAACGATTTCTTTAAACTCATTCCTTTCAAACGACTCCTTGTGAGTTCGTTTGCTTCCAGGTTATTTTCGGTCGAAGTTTTAGGCATCTTCAGGAAACGGTTTCCAGTGGTATTTTTCATACTATACTAACATTAAGAGGATATCATGCAAATATTAAAGCAGAGCATCACTTAAAACCGTAGAGTAAATACAACGTAAACTATAAAGAATCTTCTTTGCTTTCGTCGTGTGTGGCTCAAAAAACTAAACATCTAAAGGCTTCCACCACCAAATCACACATTGAGTGGCGGTCCGTGTTTCCTGTAACTTTACAAACAACAGAAACACGTGTAACCTTTTGCAGCAATCGCGTGATGTTCTATGTTCGTACAAAACGCCTAACACAAAGGATTTGATCAGGCGTCGCGCTGGCCAACTCCGCTCCGTTCCGGTTCAAAGGTTTGTGACTTCTTAAAACAGGACGGAGCCGTGTGTGCTCCGTAGTCGGCCTGAGAGACTGCTATTTCCGCCTTCCCCGCTTGGGGCGCAGGCGGCCCATTGTGACAAACGTACACAGGGAATTTTCCTTTTGATTGCGGCGGAAAGCCCGGGCGCCGGAATAAATTGTTAACGCGTCAGAAACAATAGTCCCAAATGGGTTTTCGGCACACGAGAGGTTGGTGGTGATGGTGGAGGGGGTGGTGACTGCAGACCAAGAGGAAGTGAAGTAGAGTGGGGAAGTGGCAGGAGACAAAGGAGGAAGCACTGGCTGTCCTGATGAATATTCACAGTGACAAACTTTAAATTGTGTTAAGAAAACATTTAAAATGTTACATTTCAAGGCGTGTAAAATTTGCAGTTCATAATAATTTTTGTCACGGATATCACAAAGCTCAAACTTATTTCGCTTATATTTACAAATAATAATATATAATGGGTCGAATATGGCCATTAGTTTTATTTATAGCTATTGTTATTAAAATTTTAGTTATTATCAATTGATTCGCCCTGGTAAGTTGGACTATCCTTAAGTGACTATATTTCATTTTTATTATTTTATATATTTGGTCAATGTCTGCGACCTTTATTTAACATTTTTGTTATTTTTATACTCGGTTTACTGGTTGCTTAAAGTGTACACCGGAATGTTCCTTAGAAGCTATTTTCAGAAGTAAATATAAATGTCGCCCTGCTTTATCTTCGTTATTCTAGTATACTTCGTTATACTTATTTAAAGTAATTTAAATAATTGCAATTGCTAGAGGGAAGAGGCCTAGTGGTGCTAGAGGAAGATGTGCGTAAGTGATAAGTAGTTTGCAGCGGTGGAGTGAATGTAGTAGAGTTTGAAGGGGCAGTATATTCCGTGATTACCGCAGTGATTCTTTTTTATTTTATTTATTTTCTATCAGTTCAACAATACATGTTTTTCAGAAAAGTTAATTTTTGCCGGTTCATTAACATTGGGTTATTAACCTAACTGCGGGTCCCCATCGGGTAACTAAGACATTTAGTTTTAATAGACTAATATAAAGACAGATAACAATAATTACTTTAGAAGTTTTGGTATAAGTAATTATAAATTTAATCTATTTACACAATATTCAATTATGGGGGCGAAACCAGTATCTTGGATATTTTGATTTTATTCAAAGACATAATTCTCCGGTTTGACCTAGATTGAAATCTTTGGCACAAGTTGCAGATGGAAGAAGATCGAAAAATTTTTGAACTTGGTTTGTTATAAAGTCTTATGATCGGGATTTGTAATTCATCATGTATTTACGTGTTTGAAATGAACCATGGTGTTTTACTATTTTTCGTAAGATTTTATTTTGTGAAATTGGTAAATTAATCAAGTTTGTTTGGCAGTATTTCTCCAAATTTGACAGGCATAAGTAAAAGTTTATCGTTTAATAATGATTCCTAAAACAGAAAGTAACAATGTCGGTAATGTTGAAGATTATTAAAGTGGTTGAGTAGCAGCGGTAACAAGTCAGTATAATAAAGGTCCAAACTGCATAGTTTCACATTATTTCTGCAATTGAGTACAAAATCCATACAGTTCACAAAACTTTCTTTACATCCTTCTTACTCTTAGAATGATGTATCTACTTCTAATTCAAACATGTATCAATGAAATGTAATTTCATTGATACATGTATATTCAAACATATGATTATAATGCAGAACAGCTCTGAAGAAGGCCACAGCAAGATGGCGAAACGTCAGCACCATCGACCATGACGCGGCTAATCCCAAACTAGGGCAGAATAAACTAGCGACAGATCTACTTCTAATTCAGTTCTATAAAGAACTTAGGTACGTTGTAGGACGTGGAGATGTGGGTAAAATCTCTGATACCAGTTAATGAACAGACCCTGAGAGATAAGAAAAAAGAATAAACTAGGGCAGAATAAACTAGCGACAGAAAAAATTAAGGAAGGAGATACCTAGGTGGATGAGTGCCATATCAATGAGAGAAAGGAAATACTCTACCATGCGACGTCGGTCGACTGGAATAAGCCACATTCATGGAATTGCCCCAGCGGCAGAGTTTAGCGTGGTCTCTGCAGTGTCACTGTCTGGAAGGTCCTAGGTTCAAATCCCGACGGTAGCAGATCGTTGATTCTTGCTTTATAGCGAGTTCAGCCGTTCTCTAGAGGAGAATTCTAGCAGCCGGCTGCTCTGATCGGTAGTTCTCCGTAGTTCCGATCAATACCAGTCGTATGCCGGAAGAGTACCCTAACAATCGGCCATGAATCGCGCTCGATGTATTCTTCCTCGTCGTTGTTCTGTCCTCTTCCCTCGCACACACACACACACACACACACACACACACACGCACACACACACACACACACTTAGATGCACAACACATGTCGGAAGACCAGACGGAGTTTCAGAGATTGTCTCAACTGGGGCGGTGCCCCGCTGACGGAG
The DNA here is from genome assembly GCA_964035755.1 of Teleogryllus oceanicus. NCBI lineage: Eukaryota > Metazoa > Arthropoda > Insecta > Orthoptera > Gryllidae > Teleogryllus > Teleogryllus oceanicus. The sequence continues at coordinate 33,349,197 of CAXIVR010000002.1, forward strand.
ATACCTGCAGGTGGAAAATCCCCGCAAGCAAGCGCAAAAAAAAACAAAAAAAAACAAAGGAATACAAAAATATTAAGATCTCTGTATACAATTTGGTGCTCATAGGGATCTTAGTATTTTTGTATTCCTTTGTAATTATTAAGTAAAAATTTATTGTTTATGCTGTCACCGAATGTTCAATATCTGTAATGCTCTAGAAAAGGCACATGCTAAATGTATGAAACATTGAGCTGATAATAAATATACAAAATACAAAAGTCTTCATTTCTGAAATCTACTTAAGATTGATCCTGCGTAATCCAAATCTACTTGAAACGAGCCATCTATCTGCATTATTATTATAATAATAATAATTATTATTATTATTATTATTATCATCATCATCATCATCATCATCACAATTTAACTTGTTTCCACTCGTGCATCTCGGTTACCATGAACAAGAGATACACTTTCCAACTGTCATAATCAGCACTGGATCAACCGTCAATGTTCAGAAACTTCCTCACATGTGTCATGTTACATGTGTCCAGTATGACAATCTTTTGCATCTGGATGTATAACCCCTTCTTCAGTTGCAGTTCAGCTAGGGATTCATGTAGGAACTTAGGAATTTCACCAGTGGCGCCTAGACTTATTGGTACAATCGTCACCATTTCCACGTCGCTCCACATTTCCTTTATCTCATTTGCCAGAGGTTGATATTTTATAATTTTTTCACTTCTTTTCTTTGGGATGTTGTGAGCTAGCGGGACTGAGACATCAATCAGATACACCTTTTTATTTTTCTTGTCATGCCATACAATGTCCGGTTTATTAGATGATACAGACCTATCTGTTATTATGGACCTGTTCCAGTACATTTTGTGATTATTTGTGTCAATGACTGGTGCGGGTGTGTACTTATAGTATGGTGTTCGGTTACCCGTCAAAAGGTTATTATTGTGGCATAGTTGCTGATAAACCACTTTACAAACGTCGTCATGTCGTTTTGTATATTTATTATTATTATTATTATTATTATTATTGTAGTAGAAAGATGGATCTTTTTTAAACTATTGGACCAAATAGGATCAATCAATACAGAAACAGGAATTATGATGTATAATTCATATGTGCGAAATATAAATGTGCGAAACGTAAAGCAATAGATAAATGTATATGTCTTATATGAATTATACATCATAATTCCTGATTTCTGTATTTATTGATCCTATTTGGTCCAATAGTTTAAAAAACCATCTTTCTACTATATAAAACAGGATCAACAGGAATAATTCAACCATTCTTATATTATTATTATTATTATTATTATTATTATTATTATTATTATTATTACTGTTATTATTATTACTATTACTATTATTATTATTGTTCTCATTATTATAATTACAAATGCAATCAACTCTATAGCACAAAATTATATATTAATCAGCAGCAAGAATCACAGCACGACCCCAGTAGATTCACTACTCCTCGGGCGCCCTGACCTGGCTGCGAATCCCAATGAATGGCATCATCAGCACGCGGCGGCCACGGCGGGGCGGCTTGGGGCGGCGCGGTCTCCGAAGGGCGAGAATGCGCGATGGTAAAGACGTAATCGCCCTTTGTGAGCCCTTGTTATGAGCATTGTGCGGGAGGGCGGCGGCTGGCAGGGGCGCGGGGCTTAGCCCAGGGGAGCGGAAGGGCCACGGTAGCGGGGGGCGGCGAGAAGACCGCGAGTGGCGGCGGTTTGTGTGGTGAAAGCGCGGGCGGAAACAGACTCGATATCTCGACGCCGCTGGAGTTGCCACCGCCGCCGCCCTCGCTGCAGCCAGGGATGGATTCGGGTGCAGCTCCCTTGCCTTTGATGCTCGGCGGGCCAGATGTTTCTGTCGTCTCGGTTTACTAGAAATGCCATCCAAACACGTAGTATTTCCAGAATGTGAGTGAGTTTGTTAGAGTGTTTGATGTACGATGTCGTAAGCGTGTGGTAGTCCACAGTCAGGATTAGTATATCTTCTGAGTAGCAGCAAATATATTGAAAGCGCGTGATTGCAGTCATTGAGTTACATTACGAAAAACAGCATTGAGAATGAAATATTTCGGTTACTGTACGTCAAGGTTGATTGCGTTTGAGAAAGTAATAACTCAACATATTATTTACATATTTCAATATTTATTAACAATTTCTTTTGAACCATGTTCATTGTCAGAAAGTGGTGCAGTAAGAAGTGCAAAGTGGAATCTTCAACTGAACAGGAGCGATCATAACTAGATTATGAGAAGTAGAATTAGCATGAAGGCTGCATGTCTCTTTCTCCATTACTAACATTAGTGAATCTGTAATAGCATTTGATTGCAGAAATAATTAATGCACATGTATTTTATTTGAATTATTCTAAGCTGTATATCATAATCAATAATGTTGATTACAGTAATTAAATTAATTCTGTACACATTTTCTCGAAATTTAAATTGTGGAGATCGCTGGATATCGAACAGATCTATATTAGTTACTCGGCTATTGTTTTGAGAGACCACGCCTCGGCTTGCTATTTCATTTCATTATAAAAACTTCTAGCGCCACGCCAATTTTCCATTAGAATAGTTTTCTGATAATGTGTACTACCGAATATCATAAGACAAGACACATTAAAAAAGATGTAAATCATAAATTAGTACGTACGTGAATAAACTACGTTTGAAAACACCATGAAGCAAACAACTGCTCGCTTTTTACAATTACAGAAATTGGGAGATTTCTTAAAATGAACAATAGCACTATTCAAATTGATTGGCAAAATTTACATATGAATTACTTAATCGAGAAATCATCTTAGTTTTAGATGATTGTAATGTACAATTTTCATTTTTGGTCAATTTTCAAGAAGTTGAATTTAGTAAATTCAATAAATAAATAAGTATATAAATAAATAACAAAATTACTCGCAAATATGGAATATTTACCTCTCTATACTTTATAATTTATAAAAGTGTTTCCATTTTTCCGAAACATATTTTGTCAACGTCAAGGCAGAAAATACAAATTCAAAGTCAGTAGCAATAAGTTCAATTCAAGATACATACCTATGTATTTTCCCTGACACATTTAAAAGAGGTGGGGGAGCTTGATTATCCCCGTGACCCGGTAACTATGCCCGCGGTAGCGTAGCTACCGGTAGCGCCTCTCTTGCCGGACAGGTCAAAGGGTAGGGATCAGACTAAGAAGTACTCCACAAGAGGACCTCAGCTGCAGCTTCTTCAACAAGACGAAGATGGCAGAAGAGGAACCTCAAGGGCAGATAAGGCTCTTAAGCAGCAATGCAACTGATCTATGGGAACCCACCCCGAACAAAGCCAGTGTAGCGTCGCGTGGTTCGGCGCCGCGGCGTCGGGCCGCGCCGGGCCGCATCAGGGAAACCCGCTCTAAGCCGGATGCAAAATGGGGGTGTAAAGCGGCGGCGCCTCGCCGCGCCGGCTGGAAAACCCGTAGGAATTCCGGCTGGAAATTCCCTGAAAGGGACGCGCGCGGATGCGAGGCTAAATAATGTCGGTTGCAGTCCTGGAAGGGCTGGCCAGCGAGCCGTATGACGCCCGCTGCTTGTAGGGTGGGGGCGAGCCAACGGATATTTAAGGCCGCGCCGACAGGCGCCTCGCGGGATACGCTGGGTGTCGAAAGACGAGAGGTATCTCCAGTGCTATCATTGCACGTGATCTTCGGGTCGAAGATCGGATTGGCGACAGGCCATGTAACTGGTATAGTTACGGGACTCTATGTCCGACAGCTTCGCACCTCGCGTTGCTTTTTGCTGCTTTCGAAGCAGTGGTTCTGGGCGAGGCCTAGGGACGGTCGCGGGGTTTCGCGGCTAAGAGAACTGAAAGGTTGCCAAGGGGTTAGATTTTTGTATTGTAATCTTTGTACATTAATTGTAAATATACTGTAAATATATTGTAAATATCAATCAGAACAGTCGTCTGTGTTTTTCATCCTAGTACGTCACACCAGCAAGTCGGGAGGCTGAAAGGTGGCAGCCCCACCACCCAACTATATCTGCACGGCCCTCGTAAGGCAACCATATACTGGCTATCTTCACAAACTACCTGACAGATGGTTGAAGTGAAGACGGAACAGGCGATTAGCCTAATCCTTGATAGTGAAGAAGACATTTACAAGATCCACTATTTTACCTAGTGAGTTCTTTCGTATAGTAAGCTTTATGCAAATGAAGAACAAAAATTGTAATTTATAGACTGAAGAAAAACATCAGATTGACATCAAATAGTTTTTTTTGCGCTGATACATGCAAACCAAAATAAAATTTTAAGTATACACTATGTCTGTTCATAGCTTTTCGTAGTACTGTGTTGAAACAATGTCCACTCACAAACAGCTTATAAAATTATTGGGCGTTTCGATGTAACCCGTTCCGAATTTAAGTTTTAAACATGAGCGCCAGGAAAAGGTTACGTGAACATTATTAAAATTAATGCTTCAACCGTTATCTAAATAAAATCAATATCCCGCTAGCTGGGTCGATAAGTTTCGTTAGAAGTAATCGCTATTACCTACTAATAGCCGTATATCCGATCTACCATCTATACAGAGTGGCGAGAAATCTGAAAACAAATATATATTGTCTAGCTACTTATTAGCTGAAATAGTCCAAATGAAATTCGTTTGTTCTATTTCAAAAGAAACTTACGGTTTATTCTCAATGCCAGGCAAAAATATGACTTGAAAAATTTGTAACAAATAAAGAATGTTCTTTTGGTCATGAGGTCTTTCGAACCTTATCCTATAGTACCCGTCTTCGCGCGCACTTGAACGAGGGCGCCTCCAAGAACCATTTTCCTCTTCTTTTCGGTGACGAGAATTCCAAAGTCCAAGTACCAGATTCTTCTCTCCTGCTCTTGCACAAATGTTGTCGAGTCACTGATCCTCACCGCCTCAAATACTTGTAGTTCTAATGTAATTTATTTCGCGAAAGTTCTCAGTTCTTTCTGATTACGCGACGAGAATGTTAAAGTTCAGCAAACTATTATTTACTCAGAATTATTCCAAGTCTTTTTCCTTAAATTAATTCACGAAACAAGTTGCACATTTTACACAAATTATCACGTTATTTCATCCCGGGAATATTCCGTTCGTCGCACTCAAGAATTACTCAAAGTCCGAAAACTATTTACTGTCAAGAAAACTTTACAAGTCCCAATCTCACAAAATTAATCATCCGCGAGCGACCCGCAAAGAACCACGACATATATCAGAATGTGTAAAAAAATCTTTCTGTTCAGCCTTTCAAGACTCGACCTATTTCTTTCCACTGTTTTTCACCAGAAACATTCGACGCACTTCCGTCGTGAATAGAGTGTCACTGTTCTCCTGGTCAATCCCTAAATTGATTACATAATCAACTAGCTATGCCCTAGACTGTCATTGCTTTCTCAACCAATCCCTAAATTGTTTACTTGATCAGCTAGCCGTGCCCTCAGGTCCAATACCAGAATGAAGTTAATTGACTTTGACAACAACTCGGCTGTCGTTGCTAGGGCGCCATATTTCTATTTGTTTATCCTTGTATATTTACCACATTTACGACAAATATTAGGAAAAAAGTGTAACTTGTTGCTATGTCACAGTGTATGTAAAAGAAAAAAATCGATAGCATTTCAATAACTGGCATAAATTTACACCGAAAATGTCATTGTACCCGAGGCCAATGCTTATCACATACCTCGGAGCACATAATTTCAAAAAGTCAGAACAATGTAAGTTTTAGATTTAGAATTTAAATGCTTTGTTTCTAGATTTCAAGATCTTATAAATGAATATCTGGGCAGTCACGCGAGAGATAGGCTTATTCAATGTTATGAAAACAAGATGATGAGCAACCGGACTTGATAAATCAGAAATGAATGCTTATTCCATCAACCTATCTATTGATCTAGCTACTGATGGCCCTCCCTTCATTGAATAACATAGCATTAAAAATATTACTTGCAACTGTATCTCTGCAAAAGATTGAAAAAACACTTCGAAAAGTGGGCGAAAGAAAAGGGCAGAAGGCAGCGAAAAGCGAAGAAAGTCAAAATAGTTGTCAGACACTATGGAGAAAAATAAAATTGAAGCACAAGATTAAAAAATCAAAACCCAAAGGTTAATCCAAGAGCGTGGGTGAAATACAAAATTGCTCCTTGTAAAGAAGATAAAAAGTCGTGTATAGGAAGTGTTGAACGTTGAAAACTGGCAGTTTTTTTGTGTAAATCTGTTCACATCACCTGAACGGATCTTCAGGTGACGGTGATTGGTAGTCTATTAAGCTAACAAGACAATTTTGTTGATATTTTTCACTGTTCACCAATAATTAACATTATATAAACATGAAGTTTTCGTTAAAATACTAAAAACAAGAAAATTTCTACAACGGAATACGAAAATGTGCCAATAAAACTAAGAGCCCCAAGCACAAGAATCTCCCCTTTGCCACTCATACGAAACTGTCTTTGGCGCACTCTTTTCAAATCTCGGCTATAGACTTTGCCTCGTCCGTCAACATTTCAGTCATACGCCAAAGAATATTTAAGGGATTCACAACAAAAAGAGACCATGCCCCAATGGCATAACGTTGAGAAATTGAGATTAAAAGTATTCCATAGATAATCAATTCCAGTGAAGTAGCACAATAACTACTGGTGCTAAAACAACACATACTTTCTCTCAAAAGTATTTTCGCCCCAAATTACTTGAAAAGTACTCAAATTTTCGGAACATCGTACAGGACCTTAGTTTACAATCTATCTTTGACCAGATTTCATTAAGTGAAAATTGCAAATTTTAATGTTTTAGTTGTAGGAAGAGGCCTTTAGCTATATTCAAATAATTAGGATTTTAACGAATATGAGATCTGTACCATTCTCTTAAACGTCTTCCACACTATCCAACAAAAAAGAATTAAGCAATAACGTTGGAGCCATTGTTTTGAAAATTAAGAAAATGCCCCAGGGGCTTCATGTAAAGTACCCTTCAAAATTAAAATATCAATTTTAAATTCAAAGAATCGCAACATTAGCCAAATAGACTGGAAAATATCAATTTTGGAGAAAATCGGCTTAACGGTTTATGGGCTAGCTTAGTGCACAGACGGAGAGCTGTTTCGTAGTCATTCGATATTTCGGTATCATGGGCCCAAAAAACGTGGATTCTGGTTACACCACGTGATATAGGATTTTTTTCTAAATTGAGCAACTGCATGTTTGCACTTTTTTGTTATCAAGGCCAGGAAATAAGAATTTTTGTGCCGAAAATTCGTTTTTTCGCGCAGCATTACATAACTTTCTCTCTGCTCCGTAGCGTGAAAGTAAAACACGCTCTGCGCCAGTATGAGAACTTGTTTCACTATAAAAAAGAAAATTGGTTTCCTTTACCATGAAATCACATTATTACAATTTTCTAAAAAGTGGACTGTGTTTGTTATAGATTTGATCCTTTCATTTACCAGTTATGTAAAGTCTGAGAAATCACATATTTTTGAAAGAATAATATTCATATTGCAGTACATTAATGGCTGCTTCACGGAGTGAATAAAAAAATGTTTGTTAATATAAAAATGCAGTCAATAAACATTGTAGTTTTTCTCTGAGGGAGAAGTTTTGATTGAATACTTTTGTCTGACGTTTTGCCTCTAATTTTGTTCCTCTACATTCCATAATGTAGAGGAAATACTAATTAAAACTGGTGGGACACGTATTTTTTCAGCTATTTTATAACGACGGCGTAATAATATTCTAGCTGAATATGTGCAAAAATGTCATTCATTTAAACTCGATTACAAGCACACAGACAGAGAAATAGAGGGATACTCGGATTGTTAAGCGGACACACCAAGGGATAGAAGGACGAATGGATAGAGGGCTGCAGATAGATGCTCACTGATCGCCCTCTAATTTGATGGAAAGGACAGGTTTTGACAAAGAATCTGTTGGTTCAGAAGTTTTCATTATAACTGTGCATCGTGTATTTCACCTCCAAAAGCGTCAGTTTATAAAGTAATATTTCCCAGAAATTTTCTTACCAAATCTGATACTTAGAGCGCGAATCTTTTAAGTTAAGATAACGCCAAGGTGACAACTTCTCACTTTTACTTAATTAAAATTTCCCCTCAAAAAGCAATTACTACATAGAAAAGCACTAACGTTGTATTTATTTTCATACAATTCACCAGATTTCAAAATGTGAGCCACGAAATAAAGGAAGCAGTCTCATATCCTTCGAGCTTAAATGACTACTTTGATGAATATGACATTCGCTAATAGCGTATGGGATTGTTTTTAAAAACCAAGATTAAAGAGACCGGCGGTGCCCTGTCAGTGCAAACACGCTTAATTACCATTGTTCTGCAGCAAATTAAATCCCCTTACTTGCGTAACTTATTCAGACCGTAGATGCACAGTAAGTTAATTTCAGGACCGCCATATAGCTGTGCGCGATTTAATAAAGGGGCCCATCGCAACTTCATTTCCTCACAAAGGTGCCACTGTTTTCCATTCCCTTTGGGCGTCGGGGCCACCCACCCCCTCCCCAGTCGGTGTCGCGACCGCGCTCAGCCAGCCGCCGCTGCCGCCCCCGCCGCTCCCCAGCCTCCCCGCGCCGCCCCCGCACCGCTCCCGCTCCGCCCCAGCTCCGCCCCGCGCCGCTCCCGCGCCACCCCTGCGCCCGAGACATCCTGCGCCGCCCACGCGCTGCCCCGCTCCGTCCCCGCTCCGCTCCCAGCGGCCCCGCGCCGCCCCTCCACCTCCGCTCCGCCCCGCTCCGTCCCCGCCCCGCCCCGCGCCGCCCGAGATACCCTGCACCGCCCCTCCACCTCCGCTACGCCCCGCTCCGCGCCACCCCCACGCAGCCCTCAAACTGTCCGTGCCATCTCTGCGCCGGCCTCGCTGCCTCCGCCCTCACCGCCTCACCCATCCATACCACCGTCTCTTCCGGCGGGGCGGGGAGCGGCGGCGCGAAGAAGTCGTAAAGACAGCGCAAGAGCGGCGCAAGGACGGCGCACAGGCGGTGTGTGGGCGGGGACCCCGCTGCCACCCGACTCATAGCGGCCCCTCTCCGCGCTTCCCCTCCGCAGCCCCTCTCCGCTCCCGCTGCGCCGCCCCGGGGCGCGAGGGGACCGCCCCGCGCAGATCTTGCCTCTGTTAATTATGCGGCTTATCGTTAGTATTCCCGTCTCGGCGGGGGGCGGGGGCGGGCGGCGATGCGCGCAAATGTGGAGGGTGGGGGTGATGGGATTGTGGCGCAATGCGATGGCGGGAGCGATGAGGGGCTGGCGGAGCATGGTGTGGTTGAGACGCGATGTGTCGTGGAATGGTAAGATAGTGGACTCGCAATTGATACCATAATGAAAATGTTGTAGCGTTACGTTGGCGGCCGTGGTGGAGGAGTGGAAGTATCGCATACCTGCGGGCATGAATAGCTTGGCGCCCCGGCGTTGGCATACATTTAGACAAAGGGGACGCCAGCTTGACCGGGAAGGTCACGTGATAGACGCGAGTCTCCCTCCTACACCTAGGACGGTCACGTGACGGCTACACTCTGGTATAAAATCAAGCCGACGACCTCACAGGTGGGTTTTTATTCTGGAAACCTCATGCGATGCGCAAAACTTTACGCCCAGGCTGGAGCGTGTCGTGCCTAGTGCACGGGTGACGAGGTCACGGTAGTAGCATCAGAGGAGGCGGGGCCTCCCTAGCTATGTGGGGTATCAGACAGGGAAATACTCACAAGTGTGTAGTTTCGGAGCAGAAGTTGGTTATTGTACATACGTGTAAATAAACTTGTACATACTTGTAAATGTCTGTGTGTTTTTCTCCATGACGTCACAATGTATAGGAAGCGAAATGCGGCGGAAAGAGGAACTGAGGTAATGATAATGTGAGATGGTCACTGTGAGTGGAATAACGATGTGGTGAGATTGCGAGCGGTTATGGATTGCAAGGCGTGGTAGTATTTGATGTTAGTATCGCCAAGAATTTTCTTCCTCGACCCTTATCCAACCGAGACGTTCCAATCAGTGTTGCAGCAGCGTTCCTAGTGATTGAAGCCCAGAACAACGAAGGAGGAGTCGTGCCGTTGTGAAGCTCTCTGATATTAAAAAGTATCACGATCAGATCGTAGGTGATGTCGACGCTTCTCGTTAATATCATGATAATTAGCAGTTGAAGATACAAAGTTGTTGTCAACCTCGGAAAAATGGACGTTTGCCCGCGAAGACGAGTGTGTTTAAGTGGCGCTGCTAGATGAATGACGAACACGCCTATGGCCTATGGCCTGACGAACACTATGCCATTTCTGGAAAACTGTAGTAAAAGTTATGAAATAATCGTACTTAAATGTGAACATCTTCTAAGATTCTTGAAATAGGCAAATGAATGAGTTTCCGAGTGAAGGAAGAGATGGTGCATCGGTGTATTACTAAATTCAAATGCACGCAGAAATTGAAAGAAAACTATGCAGTATCTAGCTATGAAGAATGATATACATCTATAGTTTTTAGAAAATAGAAACTCGGCAAAAATCGATAAACATTTAATCAGTTTCAATTTTCACTGAAAATGGATTCTGTTATTGGATCTCGTACTGCATTAATCTGCTCACTGGATTAATCTCATACTACGCGTATCGACTGAATTCTCATACTCACAGCGTAATGAAGTAAGACACAGTTGAAGTCATGCGACAGCTAGGCACCTAGATAGAGGGCAACCCGCCATTAATTATTTTCTTTCCACGTTTTCTTTATTTAATAGCAACTTTCTTTATATTATTGTTGTGTCAATAAGATGTGTACTGTACATATACTATACTACGTAAATGCAGAATTCTTGAAGCGTTAAAATATTTAATTTGTCTCTAGTGTAGTGACAGAGAATTATATTTGTTGTTCGGGAGAAGTGTGCGTGCTACTTTTGGAAAACCATATTTTTCTTGTTTTGTTTCACAGCATTTTTGCTGCCACAGGTAACTACTTTTGTATAAATGGTAAATTCTAGAGATTGTGTAATTAAACGTATTTAATTATTTCAGAGAGGAATTTCTTCCTAGGTCACTCAAAATGGGAAGTAGCAGGATAAAGAAGTTTCAAGTTCATTACAATCTAATTGATCAGCACTCATTAGAAAATAGGTTATGAACAACACTTGAAATAGAAGTAGTGGACAGTGATGTTCGATGAAGAACACACTCATGGAAATGTAGAGTGGGCAGTGATGTTAGCAAAGAACAGTTCTGAGAATGTAAAGCAGTGAAGATAACTCAGTGAGCGCAAGGAAAAGCGTAAAGAGCGAGAGAATGCGTAGGGGATGGGTACGGATGAACTTGGGTAGAGTGGACGGTGATGGTCGCGAAGAACACAGCCCTTAGAATGTAGAGAGCAGCGATAGCCCTAGAATGTGAAGGCATCCACGAAGGAATTGGAAACAGGAGGATTCTGCAGCGCAGTGGGAAGTGTAAGACGAGAGGTTTGTTGCGAATGCATTGAGACAGAATGGGCAGTGATGTTCGCGTCGTGGGCAGCGAGGCACCGCGGAGGCACGAGCGAGCGAGGCGGAGGCAGGGGGGGGCGGCGAGGGTCGCGGAGGGCGGCGAGGGCGCCGCGGAAGGCGCCGCGCCGGGGCGGGCGCAGGTCAGCGGAAACTTCATTAACGCCTCGGAGCGTATCGGGAAGGCGGTGCGGCGCGGTGGCCGGGCGGAAGTCGGTGGGGGGCGGACGCGCGTCTGGGGCAGGTCACCCCCAAATCTATCGATGTTTCTGAACATCGATGTTTTTATGCAAGATTTTGTAAACACTAACAAAATTAAAACAGAATTCATAACCCCAAATCTATCGATGTTTCTGAACATCGATGTTTTTATGCAAGATTTTGTAAACACTAACATTTACACTCGCGGGTGAGATACTAATTTTACTGCTTGTTAATTTCTAATTAATAATTAACTGACATGACACTAGAAAATAGTAAGAAAATTAATCATACTACGCCTGAAAGCCTGAACGCTCAGGGTTATATCAAGAGGTCTCTGCCATTCGCGAGAAGAAAGGGGAGGCCTAAGTCTATTGCTCTTTTCTTCGTGTGCGAAATATCAAGGCCTCCAAATCATTTCTCGATGAATGTATAAACAGCGTTTGCTTTGCATGAAAACATGAACTGACATTGGTGTAATCAGTTATTTCGAAGTGAAATTCTACAAAATTGTTATTATAAACTTCTTATTCACAATCAAAACATATAAAACGTAAGAAAATAGACCACATAACACAGGTATTAAAACATGTTTTATCAGTAGATTTTTAAAACATCGAAGTTTTGAAAACATCGACACTGTGGTCGCATTCTTCGTCCACGTGACAACGGAGCATCGCAATAGAAATTTGGTGACGCAACACACGTGGTCGCGAGGCTACGGTGACAACCATCTCGGAAACATCAAATTGTTTAAAGGTAACTTCTCCTACGAGTCTTAAGAGTAACATTTGCGACACGTGATATAAACTTCTATACTTCACACCAGTAATGTAGTATAAAAGTCATAGTAACTATAAGAGAACGCGTGGAAAAAACAAAAGTTTAACATTTAGTGCCTCCTCAAATCTCCTTCACTTCAATTTTTTTTCTTGTCCCTCTGGGGGGCACATCTCCTCAAGAGTGTACAGTTTTACAACATATTTGAAATAAATGACATGTTTCGAGTATTTCCTCAAACCGATAAAATATTTTCTTCGCGGGTGAGAGTGCTTTTCTGTGGGAATTACACCAATTGCAAAACAGTGCAGTTTTCCTCCAGAATCTGAGAGTCAGAGAATTCGATGGTTGGTCGGTTGGTTGTTAAAGATTCCGAGCACGTCAACAGCTTAGGTAAATAGTCTCATAAGCGTAGTGCATGTTTTCATCGAGAGGTGACGGTGATCTTCCTGAATGGCGAGATCATAAGCCGACCTACCGTCGGCTAGCGGGTCCCCAACCAGGTATTTACCACCAGCGGAGCACCGCCCCAGCCGGGACAAGCTCTAAGCTCCCGGCATGTGTGGTTGTGTGGTGCATGTAAGTGTAAGTGTGTGAAAGGGGTGAGGATTTGAGAAATGGAAGGAAATATCGCGCGCGGTCTGTGGCCCGTTTGGTAGGGTACTGCTCTGGTATTCGCCCGGTTTTGAGAAAACCTCGGAAAACTACCGATCAGAGTAACCGGCCGCTAGAATTCTCCTCCAGACAGCGACAGAACTCAACCCAGCTATCTAGCTAATGTTGTAAATCGTGCCACCGTCGGTACTTGAACCTAGGACCTCCCGGTCAGAGTCACTGCAGTGACATCAGTTCAGGTCCTGCACGACCTCACTCGGTTTTGGCATGGGATGGTTGGGAAGGATGAAGGGCGAAGGATGCGAGACGAGGTAGGGATGCTGGAGCGGGACAAAGCGGAATGGAGTTTAGTAGAGAGATAGAAGTCATAAATGTGCGTGTAACTTTTGATGGTTTATATAATTATCGATTCGAAAATGCCAAAAATGAGACCCTACGTCTTTTTATTAGCGTTCCTTGCTCCATCCGAGAAAATAAAACTGAAGAAAAATTTAGAGTCGCAGAAAATACAAAACAAATGAATATTTTAATAAGCAAAATCTGAACCTCAAAAATTATTTCATTGCACGATTATGAAATGGTTATTCATATTGCTTATCCCAGGGAAGTAGACAGTTGATCCCCGTACTACATGTACTTTTCAAATTTAATGAACTCGCTTTCGACGTCCTTCTGAGAATTGAAGAAGTATTTCCATAACTAGTTTTCATTTTTTCCCAACATGTGGATGAATCTGTTGAAAACGTAAACACAACACATTTCACATGACGTTATTAAAAACCCTTGAATGTTCACGGGAACAGAGCACTTTCGGAACAACACGAGTGCTTTTCCCTCCCCTCGCAGCCACATCTTGCGGCGAGCGAGGCACAATGAGCGTTAATGCCGCACGGCTCCGGGGGGCGTGGCGCGTGTGCGGGAGTGCAAGCGGGACGCGGGGGGGCGGAGGGAGAAGGAATGGGGCACAGAGAGGCAATGAGGTGCACGACACACGGGACGGGATGGAAACGACATGTAAGAGAAGGAGGCTGGACGGGTAGGAAGAAGGGAAAGGGGGAAAGGTGGAGGGCAGAACGTGGCGGAGAGATGCATGGAAACACGAGCTGGGAAGACAGGCTGTGGTAGGCGGGGTGACTAAAATGAGTAGGGTAGGGCACAGCGGGACAGCGCAACACGGAAGGGAAGAGGATAAAAAGAGAGGGAAACAAAGTGGCTGAGCAGGGTGGGGTGTGTTGGGCAGGACAGAGAGGAGCAAGGGACATGGAAGGGAATGGCTTCTATTGGTGACCACAGCGGGCAGGGGCAAGGAAGCTTTTGACGGGATAAATTGAAGAAGGCATGGAGCAAGTTGGCAAGGCGAGACAGAGTGAGGAAGTGGGGGAATGAGGAAGTACGGTAGCACACAGTTAGGAAGAATAAGGCAGAGCATGGCAGGGCAGTGAAGAACTAGACGGATATTCATTGGGAAGACAGGGTGCGGCGGGCAAATTGGGAGAGAACAAGTAGCAAAGGGGATGTTGGGAGAGCAGAGAGAACCCAGTTGCGGGGCAGGGGGAGACGGGCTGAGAGGGGTGCTTTGGGCGCGCGCAAGGGAGACTAAGGGCGAGGGCTGCGAGCGACCAAGAGCAGGAGGCGAGTGCAGAGCGAGAGCGGAAGTACACCGCTGTAAACAACATTAACGCCGCAACGACCACGAGGCGCGCCACCGGTATGCGCACAGGCTGCCACGTGCGGTCGAAGAGCAACACTTCCACTTCTAATGTCAATTAAGGTCATACAAAATTAAGAAATGATAGAGAGTTTAGAATTTAGCATTAGACCTACATTTTAATGGATTTTTCTTACCTAATGCGGCTCACTTTTGGGACATGTAAAGGGTCACTTGAAAGTACTAACTGAAACTTCCACTAATCTCAAACATTTATCAAGAAAAATGTAGATATATTTATTTTATCTCTTACCACTACCACTACTACTATGTAGTGTAGAGAAAATGACGTAATTTTGCAAGAAAAACATACCCTATTAAGAGTGTAATCATGATGTCAAAAATGTTCTTTATCCTTTCACAATTAAGTAAGCGAGTTTTGCACGATTACAAGAATTGGGACCTGAGTGCCTGCGACGGCCTTCCGCCATTCATGGATAGGGAAGAGCATGCCACTCGCCTTTCGCTAGACTAGAACCGATTTCTCCCAGTAACTCCTCTCTGAACAGGCTGACTTAACTACCAAGGGACTACGCCGATTGCCCGCTGATAATTGTTGGGCCAAGGAACACATGAACAAGTTTGGCGCCCACATGAACAACCCTGGAAAAAGCTATCTCTGTTTTTTTTTCGAATCTAAATACGCAATTTGTGAAAAGGACATTGGTGTAAAATGCAAGTCAGCCATAGGCTTTACAAGAAAATTCCTCAAGAAGCGACTGCTTCAAAGATTTCCTACACCCGCGGTCAAGGTAGATTTTATAAGAAATCTTTGTCGAAAATGCAGGTGAACGCAATCAAATGCATGTAGAGTGAACGTTTTAAGACCATTTACTAACGCACTTTTCAGCTCTGGATATCTCACTTATATTATATCCTGGCATGATTCAATGTCCGCAATATATTTGACCCGAGAAAAAAATAATTGATAAGGTTTTTAATTTACAGATATGTTAAACATCTAAAAGTATTATTTCAAAACGGTAAATATCACTCATACATGGAGTGTATTACATTCTATTACGGTAAAACTATGCGATTATGAAGCAACATTGAGTAGAAATAGAGATCTCGAAGTTAAAAGCATCACGCTAGGAACTACTCAGCGATTTTTTACTGATTTGTTAACCTGAGAGGAATTTTCCCTTCCACCGCTGAGACATTTGAGTGGATTCGTGTGAAATTTGTGGAGAATAAACTGAGTTCGCGGCAAGTTTTCTTGAGTATCTTCTGATTTATTTGTCCTTCATGCTACCATTTCGTTATCATTAATTTGTTTCACAAGGGAATAACCATTCAGTATATACATTTTTGATACGTTCTTGAACTCCTTGAACTAATTATGGTCTAATGTTGTCCTTTTATTCTGTAATATGTCAAGAACTTTATTATTGTCTAGTTCTAGTAATTTTATAATCTCTTACATGACACTAAACAGACTGAATATCTTTTACATCCAAACATCTGACGCCCAGAGACAAACGATTCAGGTGTAGCAATGCCTACTGAAATTTTAACAAAACGTTTTGAATAATATTTAGAACATTTTGGTTGAAATTTGTTGTGTAGAATTAAATTAATGGAATAAAATTATATGATCTCTGTGAAAGAGTACTTGACCCATGAATATGACATAAATATGACAAAAAGCCCATTATACGTAGCCTACTTCAATTATTAGATACTTTGTGAATACTTAACGATATTTTCGCCTTTAAAGACTGCCAATGGTCGTATTCTTCATTGCAAGATAAATGAAATGTAACTTTACAACAATAAAAATCGAACATTTTCCACATTCCAAGTTACAGAACTTCCAAAGACAACAATGGGAGAAGAAACCAAAACTCAACATACGCTACAAAAGCAGAAGTAAATTAGCGGCTGTGTCAGCAGTAAAGACGGCGATGTCAAAAACGAAAGTCACGACGATGGCAAAAATGGAGGCGACGTCGCGGCCTTTAGCGACGGCGGCTTTGGGGGCGGCAGCTGTGACGTTGGGGTTATAAACGACCCTAGCTACGAAACGGGAAGCTGCAGCTCCTGCCGCCTGCGCCTCCACCTCAATCCGCCCCCGCCGCCCCCGCCGCCCCCGCCGCCCCGCCGCCGCCCCCGCCGCCCCCGCCCGCCCCGCCGCCCCGCCGCCCCGCCGCCCCGCCGCGCCGCCGCGCCGCCGCCCCGCCGCCCCGCCGCCCCGCCGCCACCGCCGCCACCTCCGCCACCGCCGCCACCGCCGCCCCGCCGCCCTCGCCGCCCCGCCGCCCCCGCCGCCCTCGTCGCTGCCGCCATCCCCATCCCAAACCAGCCCACCACAGTCGCAGGCGCTACCCCCTCCGCCGCTGCCTGGAATTGACTTGCTATCTTCAGAAAAGTCCGCGTAACTTGGGCGTCGAGGCGACCGCAGCGTTTGCTCCCCAGAGGGTGAAGTGTCGCCCTCCCGACCCCCCTTCCCACCCACCCCCTCTGCAAGACGCACAACGGAGAATAAAAAGTCCTTTGAATATTTCGTGTTGAAGTTCCCAAGTTTTTGAAATGCAAGTCTTTTGCGATACGTGTCCATGAAACTTGACGAATGGGAGCGGTATACGTACGACTTTCCTCGTCATTACACTCACCATAGCCTTGTTTCTATTTCGTAGAAAGCTAGAGTAGTCTCTTTGAAGACTACACTAGCAGAAAAAAAAGGTTTATAGACGGGAAAATCTCAGCGAGTCACGAAAAACTTCAATAAATTCAATAAATCGAGAATTAGCCCAGAGATATTCATGAATATTTCAGTTTTATCTTCCAAGCCAATCAGTGAATAACCGAGCAAGATAAAAATATACAGTAAAGAAAACAAAATAAATACATAAAAAACATTGCTAAAAGGTGCATTAGCAAATACTGACACTTATCAATTTCCTTGGTTTACTGATTATCACGTTTAAATCGATTTTCATTTCATATTACACACACACACACACACACACACAATATATATATATATATATATATATATATATATATATATATATATATACATATATACATATATATATATATATATATACACACACACTTAATTGGTTTATTTAAGGTCGCTTCAACATCTAAGGTCAGTAGCGACCACCATTACTGTTAACGGTATGGTAACTATGTGGATGAACGATATGGTGATTGATAAGGGATGATAGGACGAACACAAATACAACCATGACAAAAGTTACGATCGTACGAGAGTAAGGCGGGACTCGAACCCGCGACCCTTCGGTCCGAGATCACTACGACACTGCTGCCTTAGCGATCTCGGCCACCGGGCCGGCACAGATATTTTGGCCCCTGCTGAAAATATGACTTGAACTCAATTGAACGATAAGGAAACAATCCCATGTTTTATCATATTTTTCCACATGACAAAAGTTACGATCGTACGAGAGTCTCATGAGGCCTACAACTGACGATAGAAATTTTTTCAAATTTTAAATATTTTAGTTACTGCTAGCAACTATATACTATAACTATCGATTGTAATCGTAGGGCATTTCTATATCTTGCAAGTGTTTGCAATATAAAGGAACCTTGAAAGTGTGGAGAATGGGAGGGAAAGGAAAATGAAAAGGAATATTGAAAGTGTGGAGGAACTTGAGCAAGCATATTTTCTCAGTGGAGCTGGATGTTTGTGGCAATTTTTAGATAATCGGCGCTGTTTAAACTACGAGAGAGAAATTATGAGATATGACACATTAATGTCAGAGATCATTTCGAACCAAAAGAAACAAACATCTCAACAACTCCCAAATAAGTATTATCATTAAACGGCTAATGTTTGAATGAGATGTGTAGTAGTTATAAATACTATGTTTATTTTCTTATTTGAATAATCTAAAGAAGTATTGTACGAAGTACGAGTACTTAAAAGCTGTGGTTGAGATATTCGTAGTCCACGGCAAATAAAATGCAAACTATTATTTTTTTATACCTCTGCAGGACCCCTTAGTTTGTTCTGTTTTCTGTTAAATGAGAAAAACCGAGAATCATTACTATCAATGTCGAAATATTAAATTACTCAATTTTGTCGCAAAAAAACACTGCTATATTTTTTTAATAAAAATCGGTAAATAATTTTGGTTCAACCTAAAAGGACAAATTTATACAGAACGCAACATTCCAAGTATTGCCGGGAAAAAAATTTATAGAATTCTGCAAACATACCAAACTTTTTGACAAAATATAAATGGAATAGTGTACACAACAAGGAGCAATCAATGTATATGCAAGTTTGGGTGTACACTTATATATACGTATTTAGCGCACAATGCACTTAACAATATTCAAATACATGCACATATTAAAGTTTTTAAACTGTTGAATATAATATGTATTATATCTTGGCGATTCAATACATTATATGCGGAGTGAACAAATCTATTTACCAAATAAGTGTGCTAAGAGTCCAAATAACAGTATGTGTATGAAAAGTATTGAATGCACCAAATTCCAAGGAATTCCAACCCAGGAAAAGTCTATTACGAGAAGTACAATGAAACAAAAAGAAATCAATAACATAACAAAGAATGAAAACCCTTTTCACTGCACCTTCTGTTATTACTATTGTAATCATGTATAAATCATGTAATTACTATTGTAACCATTTATGTATTTTGTATTGCATTTTTTGTTTTTGTGGTATATTTTCTATTGTATAATTTTGTGCTGTATCCTCATTGAATTTTCTGGAATCTAAACTATATATACAACGGACTGTGTATCCTTGTAATCCAATGTAAACAATTGTAACCTTATATCTGTCGCTAATGACCATGCAGTTGATCCGACAATAAATGAATAAATTTTAAAAAAATTATATAATGCACACTACAAATTATATAAACACTCTAAATGTGTATGGAGAAGTCAATACATTTCAGAGAAATGTTAACGTTCGTTTGTGCTTGAAAAGTTATTCATCTCGGGAGTTTCAATTTCTTTCATTTCTGTCAATTCCTGGCTACCGCCCCTCAACAAACTGATAACGTATTTTGGTGCTTTTACGAACATTTACCTGCAACAATCAATTCCTATCAGTGCTCATTCTATGTCATTTAATATGTAGTTAAGATTGTGGCACTATATTTCCAACAGTGAAACCTTATTTAAATTGCAATAATGCGAAACACGAATACTGATTATAAAGCTTATCTTTCATTTCGGTACTTTCCCGTTTCGGTATCTTCCATTTCGGTACTGGTCAGTAAGAATATTAACTTCCCCAACAGGAATCCTGTTAATTCTCAACGCCAACTCGTAATACGCAGGCAAAAGGTGAATCTCGATAAAATCTCTCAAGGGTGCTAGCTCAATTACTGCGTTGAAATAGAAGAGAAATATCTCCGAGTTGAATCGTTTCGCCGAAGAGCTGCAATTCTGCGAACTGAGCACGTTGTTTTCAGAACTCAACTCCATTAAGCAGACTTCTCTCGCCTCTTTCTTCTAAGCAGAGACTCGTATAGGGCATGAAGTCACTGCCAAGAGTGACTCACACGTTGCTTCCGAAGAGGGCGGTGCTGCTGAGATTGCGTAACCTCAATTAATAAATCTGATTAGAACGTTGGGCAACAGTCTGGAGGCGCTTTGGTAAGGAAAAGACGGGTCGTTATTGAAGCTGCACTGCGGATCAATTTTTAACTTTCTGCTTCATTAACATGGAAACATGTTAATGAAATAGTTTCATCAACAAAGTATCATCAAAATCATCAAAACTTTTCCCATCTAATTCCTGCACGTTTCTCATTGAAAGTTGATTGTCGACTGCTATTATATAAATCCACCGACCATGACTTACGGATGTTACGTTTGAAGATGCGCTGACCCTAGCAAACTCCAAAAATTAACAACTATTCAAAACATATTTTTAAGAACTTTAAATGCCTCTTGGTTTATTCCAAACAGCTAGATTCGCAGAGAATTACCTTCATTAAGCGACCCCAAACCACGAATAGCTACCATTTTTATCAAAACCTCACACTTTCCCTTGCATCTTAATCTTCAGTCTAGGTCGCATTGCAGCATACCCACGTATCAAATCCAGATAAGGCAAGAATAATTCAAACCACCATAATTTCTAAGAATTGTCAATAGAATTAAAACTGAAACAACCTTCGACCTCACTTCCTTTAACTTAGCCCAATGTATGAGTACATTACGTTCCTCCATAAAAGTCACTGCCGAACATTTCCAAAAAGTTACAAATACGAAGAGCGTAATGAACTCCCTCGAAGGACATAACATATATTATAAATACGAGAAAAAATATATTATAAAAAAGGTTTATGTTGTATAATGTCACTTAATTCTTCATATTGTAGCTTCCCAAAACGGTCCACATTTCTTGAGAGTACTTGGAAGACAAATAACAACAAGCTGTTTGTCAAGGAGAATGCAAGAACATAACGTAAAGACAAAAACGGTGCAAGAACATACGAGATAGAATATAGAGATGCGCCACCTGCAATTAAAATTTAACACTTTAAAATATCAATATCAAATGTTGCGTTTAGAAACTCATGAGTTGTCTAAATATCGCTTCATGTTTATAATAATATTTATCATAAATAAACCGCAATCATTCTTCCAAACCAAGTCCATCCAATTCTTCCTCAGATGAAAATGTCACGTTCTACGATTATTGTTGAGACGAAAAAAATTTAATTCTCATCAGAGATATTAGTAACAATTATCAAAGAAAGACTTGTTAGTTAAACTTCCATAGGTAACAGTCAAAACATTTTATGCAAAAACGTGCTTTATCTTTTGTAAGATTCAGCTTAGGCACATCAAGGCACTTCCCATATATGGGGCGTCTCCACTATTTAACATTTAACATGTTAAAATTACGTATGTTAAACATATATTGGTCCCATCTCCACTTCTAAACACGTGGGAGTGCTGTCCAGAAGGAATGTAAAACAATGTCTTGTTGAGTCAAGTAACAAATCAAGTACTGTTCATGGTGTAACATTCAACATAAATACTAAGCATGTTGTGGGACTCAGAGCATGTATACGTGGTACATATGTAATGTTGAGGATAAATGTTGAGAAGTGTAGACGAGGCTTAATACACAACGGCAACCGGAGAAGAGAGGGCAAAAACGAATTACTTACGTACACTCTAGGAATGTATCGATTGGGGATCCGCAAAACTCATTCTAACGTATTTAATTCTAATGGAAATGGCCAGAAATTAATTAGCTACAGCACTTAAAATTTAATTTTCGATGGAAATTTAATTAGAGAATTCCACTGGTATTAATGATAGCACTTAACCAAATAATATTTATCCAATTATACGCTAACAGATTTATTAGAAATTTACTTTATGAATACAGAAGCCTGAGGTTTTAGAATAAATATAAATTATTTTTTAACTGGCTTGAGTTCTTAGATATTTGAGGTGGCATGGGGATATAATACAATTACAGAAATTCTCAACACTCTCTATTTGTACGTACATTGATCAGAGCAATACATTAAGTAAAAATTATATTCACAAAATAAGAAATAATAGTACTACATTTATTGAATTACTAACACATAACTGTTCTGTTTTAGCGTTCACTTGGTTCAGAGATTTCATCTTGTCGTGCACCGGTTCGTTTGTCTTCAGTGCTTTCTGCATTTGCGATACAACGTGCAAAGAAATAACCGTTTTTTATGAATTTCAGAATCATTGGCAATGTGATAATTTTAAAACATAAAGGAAAAACAGACGATGATACATCTATCGTGAATAAAAAATAAAATTTGAATTACTACATTAATTTTCTCTTCCCGTCTTCAAAAGTGGTTACCTGGAAGAAAAAATACAAGTTAAAGATAATGACAATTTTGCTGCCACTCTCAGAAAATGTTGCGAAATTTATTTCAATATTTACTATGTATTCATCATTACGTTACTGTTTACTGTTTACGTTTACTGTTTACCAACTTAGCACGGAAGCTACATATTTTCAGCAAATCTACATATTCCACAAAACAATAAGATTATTCATTCTACATCGCGCATACAGTTCAAGTGCTTTAAACAAAACACCACAAGTAGTCCAGCTTTAACCTTGTTAAGTGTATCATTTAAATATTTGAACCGCTCATAATCAAAATAGTCCCGTCGCCTACGCGTGGTAAAAAAAAAAAAAGTTGAGGGAGCCGCAGCACTCGCACGTAGAGGGCACAAGTGTTAAGGAGCAGTCCGCAGTTATGAGACCATAAATCGCTGGCGTCCCTAAAAAGGGTCGCGGGCGCTGCATGGAATGCGTGCCCGAGTGGAGGGGGGGCGGGGGAGAAGACGACTTCCGGCGGAAGCGAGTCGCAGTTTAGGACGAGAAAACAACAGCGAATCGCACTCTGGCGAGCTCGTTGTTTACAGCAATGGACGATGCAACTGCCGCAAAGAGACACGAAATCCCGTCGAGGAGAGAACAACTGTCTGTGTGGATCACGCACCTTCGCTGATTAAGACCGAGCGGGGTTTACGACACAGAACGTGAAGCTTGAATTTTGCACAGAGAAGCGTACTTGCTCGTCGTTCTGGAGAAGATAAAAGCTTTTAGATCGTCGACTCAGGTAAGGTAGAATAGTGGATGTTAATGGTTACTAGCTTTTGTCTTCATTTGCACATTTTTTAATGAACTCTCGAAGTACTTGGTTCAATGTGGCATACATTTTATGTAATATTTTCTTTGTCAGCCACAAACGTTTTTGAATTAGATGATAAAACTGGCTTGATGTCTTAAATATGAAAAGGAGATAAAGTTCTGCAAATTTACTCAAATGTGCAGGTGTTTATCAGTACCTATTCAAAAGCTGTGTGCGACTGTCTTCTCATTTTTTAGATTCAACAAACACTCACTCGCGAGTTCATCTCGCAAACTTTGGACAACAGCTTAATAGTTCATTTTGGTATATTTTCATCGCTACCACATTAGTCTGCTCAACTTATTCATTGCTACTTGTAGGTAAACATGTTTTTTCTATCACACGAAATGGCATGTGTGGAGGTGTATGCATTGTATTCAAGCTCTTTAGATTTCAGAGTGATAGTTTCGAAATTTTTCACTAACATTTTTAAAACTCCTACACCAACACTGCAGTCGAGAACAAAATTAGGGAGATTGTGACCCCCCGCCAAAAAAATTATTCTAAATTTAATTTCACGCCGAATTTTGCGCTACTGGGAGCCAGCAATGTAGGACGTCCATGCCAGGCAAAGCATTGTTGCCTTGTTGGTAGGCGCTGCCGGACGAGGCGAGGCGCGGCAGGACCGCACATGGGCGTGCCAGGCGGGGCGGAGAACGCGAAAGAAAAATAAGAACTCTGTCAACGCTGCAAGTTAATGTAGCTAGTATAGAAGAACCCCTGTATTCCGAACTGTTTGGTGGTGTAGTCTGTTCGGATTCGGAAATGTTCGAATTATTCAAAAAATGTACCGTACATAGACAAATACATCTACTGGACTACAAGACACAATGCAACGCAGTGCGCGATGTGAGAAAATTCCAACGTAGCTTAGCAATCACAGCATCACATCATCAAGCAGAGTCAATTCCTTACGGCAAAAGAAGGTAACCAATTCTGTAAGTTCCTCTAAGTGATCGTAGCTACAAGTGCAATAAACGTATCGTTTCGATTTGTGTTTCAATAATTAGTTGTTCAGTTCAACAGTAATGATAAAATACTTTATTAACACTACAAATATTCACTTTATTTATTTTGATTATTTTTCCTCTATCCCGAATTTTTGCGGATTATCCAAAATTTCGAATTTGCGGGGTTCGAATGAGCGGGGTTCTACTGTATATTATCTGTATATTAATAGCAAGTACGATTTTTCTGAACATTTCGTGAGAACAATCAGCTGAGCATAGAGGACAAGAAATGGTCTTAAATTAAAGATCGGTGTTTCGCAAGCGTGCAGGAACTACTTCAATTACAAATAGCTTTTTAACTCAAAATATTAATAATTTGAAAAATTCAATTTCTTAACACCGTCTCATTCTGTACTGCGCTCTGTGAGAAGCAGCAAATGCTGCCCTTCTACTCTGGGAGGGTCGCGTGTCAGATGACAAAGGAGTTGGGCCAGGGTGTTCTACGCACATGTGGAGACGAGAGGGGGGTTGTGACTTTGGAATCCGGGGCAAAGGGCGGCGAAGCGACGCGCGGGCTGGGTGCCAAACTGAGGAATGGGCTTGCGGGTCGGCCCTTGAGCCTAAGGGACACGTAGTCACAGAGACAGATCCAGAAAGAAATTTAGGGAGGGGAGAGCAATTTAAATTCGGAAATTTCATTTACGTTGATATGAAATTGATTTTCTCTTCTAAACCTCCTCCTGAGTTCACCATCAAAGAACAAATTACAAAGCGTTACATCACGACTGTGGGCAGGCCATTCATTTACACCACGTGTGCCAATCCAACGACTTGGGAAATGATCATGCAGCCGTTCACGGACATCAATTGTAAAAGATGCAGGTGCTTCATTCTGGATGAAGTGAAGCTGTGGGTTGTTCCATTGTCAAAATACCGGTCATAGAGTGATTTCTTAATGATCCTCAAGAACATTTCACGAACTCAGCTAACATTCTTTTCTTTCCTCGAAGTTGATGGTCTTCCTGATCTCCTTGCATAGGCGATACTCCCTGTTAGTAATTTGAAATGGCAGATTTTAACTGTTTTTGCATTCAGTACTGTATGGATTCCTCGTTCAACCCTCTATCATCTTTGTACTTGCTCCACAGATACCCAAACCTCATAACGAGGTGCTACTCTGGCCCGCTCTTCGACACTAGCACAGGCTGCAGTTTCCAATTGAAATAAAAGAATAAATATGTTTAAAATCTCAGGAAATATTATTTCCAACGAATTTCGTTGTAAAAATATTGGCTCATAAATGAAGCAATTGTAGCTGTCCAAAAATATGGAGCGACTTATAAGACCTGTAGATTTGGTATTTATTTTTAATAAATTGAGTTCAATTACAAAGCATCGTTGCCTTAAGAGGAACTTATCCCCCTGTCTCCTCTGCATCAGCCACAGGGCAGTCACATGACTGCATAGACATAGCAATCACATGATTGCATAGAGATACGCACCATTTAGGCTCCCAGGTAGGACCATATTCGTCCTTCAGGTAGCTTTTAAGCTGTAAAAACCGTATAAAACCCGTATAAAAACCGTACACAAAGGCTTCAGCAGAATGAGTATTCTCCAATCAACGTATTTACGGCCATTCATTCTAATTTGATTCGGATCTTTTAATTTTGAGGGATAATTTAACTGAAGGCCTTTTAGAATATACTGAAATACTTTTCACGAAGGTCAGTTTCTTTCAACTTTTGGATTTTCATAAATTAAAGGCATGCATTTTTTGAGAGATACGCTTGGGCATATAAACTGTTGAATCACTTGACGGCTGAATGTTTGGCGAGCTGACTGCAGAAACATACGTTCTCTAATATTCCAGCTCGAGCAAACTACTCCATTTACCACTACTCTATTTTAATAGGCCAGTCTCGGAGGAAACTATCTTACAAGATGGGACTATTCGCGAAATTATTTGTGGGGCAACAAAGTGATCGCCAAGTAAACACCTCGTTGGCCGTCGAAACATGCGAAAGAGTTCCAGTGTGCGACATTTTTTCAGAGGTTAAGCTGGTATATTTTTGAACGCGCGTTCGTGAAACACGATTTCTGGTGTTATTTTTCCGTGTGCGAAACATTTAATTTTTGTATTCTACCAATAGTGAGCGAAACATTCCGAAGCGTGCGAGGAACGTTGCGCAGCAACTGCGAAACACCTTTTGCAAAAGATCTGTAAAAAATATGGCATACGCAACACATGCGCGAAGTGGTTCTCAGGCTCATCTTTTTCGACTCGCGCTCGAATCGCCTGTTTTACGCACTTGTTACGTAATACACTTAAACGCTCATTGAGTGATTGATGCCAAACATTTAACATTACAAGGATTACAAGGATATTCACAGAAGAAGATAGTAGAGGCAAATTTTAAATTAACCTGGTCACATAACCGTTAATTCAATATCTTTTGGGCAATTTGCTCTCGGAATTTATGTGGCAGGAGTATCGCTAAACACGTGAATTGACATGTCTCTCCACCTGTAAATAAACAACCTATGACATATCTGTACCGTGTGTGTTGAGATGTGAGTTTAAACAGTCGGCGGGCGGGACGCGGCGGACAGGGCTGAACTGGCTAGTGCGAAGGGGACCAAGGTAGCCTCGCCGCCCACGCAACGCATATTTCCTCGTATTACTGTACTTTAATGAACATAGTATTGGAATTTTCATCCTGCTAAAACGTCAGCCAAGTTTTAAAAAATTCTTTACCAAACGAAACGCGAATGATTCGAAAAAAAGAATGCTCTTAATTTTTGAAACTTCAAGACTTTTAATTAAAATGGCATTTTCGCTGTAGAATATTATGCTCTATTCTCACAATAGATTTTAACCAGAAATTTAGAGTCCTTTTATCAGAAAATCTTGTTTACGTATCTGTGGGAAATTGTCTCACTCTCACAAAAAAAATAAAAACTATTATTTAAAAAATGGTACATGAAATAATTTTAAGATCTAACTTTGAAGAATACTTTGCATTAAAGGGAAATACGATGCTTCAATCTGTAGAACAGATTCGGAATAAAAGGAAACATTGTAGTTGTTTGAAATGTTTAGAGCTTAAATGAAAATAGAACCATTTCAGACCGTGTCCCGGCTGGGGCGATGCCCTCATCGCCGGATCTCGCCATTCAGTACGGGAAGATTATCCCAACCTTCCGTGATAAAACGCATGCGACTAATGACCCGCAGTAAGCTTTTGGGACTATTGACCATAGCATTTGACACGCCCAGAAAGACGAATAAACAAGCAGTCGTGGTACGTATGAACCTAGTTTTGAATATTTTTCAGAAAATATATTTGAAAGTTCGAAACATTTTGTGTGGTACTGTTGTAGTATCACTATTATCAAATTGTCAGGATTTTACTGAAAATTGTAAGACAACTACTCAAATTGTCAAAAAAATTGTAAATGATATTATTAAAAAATCTAATTTCCACGAACAAATTTCATTAAGAAAACACTGTAATTTGAACATTCCCAAAATTGGAATGATGGTCGTATCTGCGTTCTGATACGCTTATACAAATGACGCAAGGATTCAAGCAGAACTGTAAACGGAAAGTTCAGAGCCGTTATGAGACAAGTTTGAAAATGTTGTAAAGACAGAATCTAAAGTACCCCAAAAATTAAAAGATGTGTCAAAATCCGAGGGGACCCAACACCAGTCAGATGAATCGATGAGTACCCCTTTTATTGAAAATTCTCTAAATCTTTAAGGTACTGGTGCTGTTTAAAAAAAGACAGATGGACGAACACACTTTTCGCAGATAAAAATGCAAGTAACAAAGAAGTTACAGAACGTATTTTGATTATACTACGCATACGAGTACGTAACAATGGAGCATAAAACAGACGTTTACAGTACCAGGGACTCACAAAATCAGAATTTCTGTCAAAATATAGACGCACCGTTAATCATCAGATATAATGCAGCATTATGCGACTTTTTTGTTAGGAGCGTACGAGAAAGTAATATACGAAGTACCGTTCACGAGACTGCTGTAAACAAAGAACGAACAGAAATATGTCCAGACATAGTAGTAGCAGCGAACAAGGAAAGGAAAACTAAAATGAAGTCCCACATATAACATTGGGGATGTACGCGTTTGAACCTGAAACATGTCGATTCATCTCCCCCCCCCCCCCCCCTCACACGTGAATGCTCCCCTGAGCTCACGCACGCTCCCGGCATATCGCGGGACGTGACGGTCTCAATAGGAGGGACATCGCTTTCACGTGTATTGGTGCCACCTGCGATTCCTGGGACCATGTGGGCGGTTCGGGCATTTCATGTGTTCCACCGGTAGATCCACCCCCCACCCTCCTCCCCGTCGGATACGTCGCGCAACATGTAACACTGCAGAACTGTCTCTTCAGCGATTTTTTTATTTTAAAAAATGTAGAATGCGAAAAGTGTAATGGTTACAGAAAAGTGGGGCAATTTAGCGTGAGAAACAACGAAAATAAAAGTATGAATTCGTTATAATAAATTACAATAAAAAATTTAAAAGATTAGACTACAGAAGGTTTTTAGTTATAAAGATTAAAAACTTGTGTGAAAATGTTTTCTTTTTGGACGTGTACAAACTTAAGCACGATGGATTTAAATAAATAAATAAAATGGTTGTTTGTAGACAAATATTGAAGAAGACAGCCCAGACAGACAAGTAGTAGTACTTAAAAGAGAAGTAATTTGAAGCAATGAGCATTGAACTAAAACTTTATTTTTCACTATGAGTTACATTAATTATATTATCTACTTATATATTTAACGTTTAATACATCCTGAGTCAGGACTTTGTTCTCTCTATAGGACTCGCGTTTTCTTCAACTGGAATAATCAGGCTCAAGAGTACCAGTGATTTCGTTTTCATCCGATGGGTTGTCTCCGATCAACATCACGAAGTGAAATATCGTCCGAGGGAACAATAATTGTTACAAGTCGGACATCTACAGTTTGTGTTATATCCACAAAACACTGTGTTTGTAAAACATTTTATTGTCATTTATGTACAAGGCAAATTCTCTAGTTAACATATTCTCTTAGTTAACATGTTCCCTTTGGTACGCCCTTCCTGCTGGTGTCCCGTCTTGGGACGCTGCGTCGATCCATGTACCAGGCTCCGGGCCCGCGCCTCTCCTTAGGCCGGGCGTCACGCCGTCTCCCTACGGCGTAGATGCAGAGGGGCGGTCGGTTCACCGCCACTCGGCCCGCGCCTCTCCTTAGGCCGGGCGTCACGCCGTCTCCTTACGGCGTAGATGCGAGGGGCGGTCGGTTCACCGCCACTCGGCCCGCGCCTCTCCTTAGGCCGGGCGTCACGCCGTCTCCCTACGGCGTAGAGGCAGAGGGGCGGTCGGTTCCCCGCCACTGCCTCTTGCTGCTCCGTGTGCGCACCTCCGCCACTGTTCCCACTCACTGACTGGATCTCGACTGTCGACTCTCTGCGAGGGGGCTCGCTTTATACCCCCTAGGGGGCCCCGGCTCGCCGGCTGGGCCCGCCGCCCAGGGTGGCGGCGAGTCTCCGCATGCTCATCTTGGCGTGACGGCCCGCGCGCTTCCCGCCTTTAGGAGGCTCGGTGGCGGGACTTACAAAAGCGCTCGGGCGGTCACAACAGTTTGTTTCTCTATTTCATTGTTATACTATAGAAAAAAGTATCGAAACTCGGACCCGCGTTTTGATTTCGAATATTTTTAAATCCAATTTTCTGTACAATTAAATCAAAATATGTGCAATGCTTACCTTCTTTAAACAAACGATATACTTTACTTAAAATTTTTGGACAAGAAGTTTAAGAATAAAATAGTTTTCCTAAAAATTACGTTTTGTGGAGTTTTAAAAAGTTTTCTAATATGTGCTCCCGCCAACGTTTTAATAAGACGGTTAAAAATAAATGAAAAAACTACAAATACATTGAACTAACTATAATTTTACAAAAATACAAGTTTAACATCTTCCCCATCAGAAAGTGCATAAGTCTCGCATATCGTGTATATATTCAAGTGAGATAAAAGTAACGTATAATATGAGCACCTTTTTCGGCTCCGTTCTTGACTAGCAGTGAATGAACACGTTAGGCACATCATCCACTAATAATGAATATTTAATTACACGAAATACAGATTTTAACAGAAATATTCGCATGATAGCGAAACTATAGGTATTTAGGTATTGAAGGTACTTTTAGGCAGTGAGACTATTCCAAACCTCTCATGGAGCACACATAACGGCAGCTCCCCTCGAAGCGCCTCTCGCGGCTTGATAACCGGATGCGCCACTTGATTCTTCCGCACGCGGGCGCGGCGCGGGCGGCGCGGGCGGCGGCGTGTCATATATCACGGGAGCAACCCGTTCGGCTAATTTTATTGGCTCGTCTCCAGTCGCTCCCCTCCCGGCCTACTCCCGCCGCCACCCACGCAGTGCCTCCTGCCCTCGCCACCCACGCCGATACTCACAGGCACCTCCGCCACCGCCCACACCAACGCATCGCCTCGACCTCTCCATCCCGGGCAACCCCACGTGCACAACGCCTCGGCCCCCCCCTCGTCCGCCCATGACGATACTCACGGGCGTCAACCTCCACGCCCGCCCCGCCCACCCCCCTTTCATCCCCCCCCCCGCCGCCCCCGCCCCCCCCCCCATCACCCCCCGCCCCCACACGCGCCCCATCACCTGTGTAATCCCGCACCGCCCCCCCCCCCGTCCCCCTACCACCTCGTCGCCCCTGCTAGCAACGCCACCTCCACCACTGTAGCCACCGCCACCGTGAATCCTCCGCCGGCCGCCGCCCCCGCCTCCACTGTCGCAACCGTCCCTTGCCGCCCCTGCCTGCACGCCCACGCGCGGCGTCCCCCTGCTCCTGCCGCTTCCGCCACAGCGCCCCGCCCCCGCCCCCGCCCCGCCCCTGCCCTGCGCGTGATTTATGGCGGAGGCGTGTGGCAGCGTGCGTGCTCCGACGGCGGGGGCGGGCGGCGAGGGCGGGCGCGGGGGCGGGGGCGGGGTCGGGGGCGGTGTCGCTACGCGATGCGACCGCGCGCCGCCGAGATTGTTGTGATGGCTGCTCTGATACGAGTTTTAGCTTCGATTGCCACGGGGCGAAACTGCCGAGATCGATAGAATCGAAGCTGAATGTCTTATGGAAGCATTACGAAAGAGGCACTAAAGGTCGTTTCATGATCTTGTATTAGTTTTTCTTTGAATATTCATAATACAGGATCGTAACGTGTCTGACTAGGAATGCAATCCTATAATTGAGCATGTCAGTGTTGAAGAAATCTAAATATATATTCCTGTAACATACAAAAAAATGTTGTTTTTTTCTTCCTGTATCCTTATTACTCTCAATATCCTTTTAAATGTCTTTATTCAGCAATTTTTTCCACTACAAGATCATTAGGCAAATTGTATACCATTAATTGCAAAATGAGTGAAAGACCACCCGTTCTTCGTAATAGACTCATCTAATAACATATTTAATGATATCTCATTCAGTACTATTTTTAGTATTGTCTTTTAATTACTCTTTCTTTATGGTCTCAGTAGTTATCCTTTTGTGTTGGAAGTTGATTTGAATTTAATGTCAGAAACCGCTCTTATTCAACATTACATTCAAATAAAAGTAAACAGCGATGGTGAACGTACGGTATACCATGTAATAAAAAGCATAAAAATATTACCTGAACATTCCTTCATGTGCATGTAAAGAACATAAATAGTGTAATTGACATTACCGAAGTAATGATGGTCATTGATAAAAAATTAGAGTTGCTACAGAATGGCGTACCAATTTTTTCTAATCTCCTTGGTATGGTCTGGCTTTAAGGTCTTGCTCCATTCTCTGGCCATCTGCCATCTATGGTCACCCTAAGTACATTTTGTTGACATTTTCTCAACGTTTTGCTTCCTATTAGTATTACAGAATTATTAATTTTTCTTTTATTTTTAGAAATTTTTATTGATTAGAAATTTTCATTGAAAAATTGAAGCCCTTTTTAAGAAACCCACAAAACAGGGATTCTGACTACACCGCGTGTTAGACGATTTTCTGCCTTAATTTCGCCCTTTTCACCCTAAGCAGCAAAATACATATATATCTATTCTGAACGATACACAAACCCTTTCATAAGTTTCTAGAATAAACCTTGTCCCTTGCTCCTATTTGCTCACACTTCTTCTCAAATTCACTACCAAACGTGTCGGGAGCCCAAACGGAAGCTTAGAGCTTCGCTCTGTTGGGGAGATACCTCCTTGCCACGGAGTCTGTCTGTCTGCCTGCCGCAGTCTGACCACACACGGACCGCGCGCTATCTTTTCTTGTTCTGTCATCTCCCCTTACACACACACTAACATGCACTACACTACCACACAACCGGGAGACCGATCGGGAGTTTAGAGCGTGTCCCGGATGAGGCGGTGCCCCGCTAGTAGGAGATAGCTGGTGGGGGGGAAACCCCGCTAGTGGACGGTATGTCGGCGCCGGATCTCGCCATCCAGCGTATGAAGATCACTGCTACCTCCCGAGGGGAAAATTCACTACACTTACGGGACTAATGATCTCGGTCGTTGACGCGCCCGGGATCACTAACAGCCAACCATCCTCCCCGCTGCGTACCTTGTCGTTCAGCTGCTCCCCGCCCATTCCAACCGCCCACGTCGCCCCGCCCCCTCCTGCACACGTCGCTCCATCCGCCGGTTTTTATTTGGCCTTTCTCTCCGCTCTTTTGTGTCGCTGCGCGCGGGGCCAGCGGCCTGCGCTGGACTTCCCCAGGGGGAGCCCTCGCCCGCGGGGACGAGGCACGATTTCGCTTCCTTTGTGCTGATGCCGTTCGATCGCTGAATGAACGCGGTTTTTTTTTTTCTTCGTATTTTTGAGGTATATCACCAACACCGCTTGCACACGATCTTTTATTTCTTGCTGTTGTTTTTTATTAAAACAGAATTTCTCCAAATATGTGTTTTAATTCTTGCAAAATGCAGAATCATCAAATTTCCACGACAATAAATTATTTTTTATTAAAGCTTTCCAAGTTCCTTAAGGAAGTTATTTACTTTTCTAAAATTGTACATTGTAAATTACATATATTTTATGCATTATTTTGACTTCGTATTTGCAGTACATTGTAGCTTTTACATTCAACAAAAAAAAAAAAAAAAAATATCAATTTTTTAACATTACAACAATTCCTTGTATCAATCTTATACTTTCTATATGATTTCATTAATGCAAAAATGTATTTCATTCCTGTATTATTGGGTTTTGAAAGGAATATTTTGACAGCTAATAGAGAAAAATATCTTAATCTTCTTCAATCTTTTAATTACATGGCCCCTTTCCCCTTTATGCACTGGATACTACAACATTACATGAATTAGGTCCTGTTGTAATATTCGCAATGGCATTTAGGATCAGATGCCAATTTAACTCTAAAAAATGATGAGTTTAGACTATAATGTCCAGCTCTACATCTGTTCACTATTTAAGCGAAATCTCTCTCAATGGATAAAAGCAATGTGTCTCTGCTTCTTTACATAAGATGTAAAATATTTCCTGCCTTTGGTATTAGCTTCTTGTTTAATACTTTTATTCGTTTAGTTTACAGCACTGCTCTTAAAAATATTATATAAATTAGTATTTTTAAATTAGTACGAGTATTAGTATAAGCTATATTTAATTTTTATGGTACATTAGTTGTAGCATTTTTTGCCAACGAGACAGTCATTTCATTTCCACCAATTCCTTTGTGTGCAACAATAAATGATAGTTAAAATTAGTAGGATGTCACCAACATAGAAATTGCTTAATATTTTAATTACAATACGCGCTTTTAATTGTAAGTGGGTGGTCAGTGATGAGCGGGAAGAACAGAGAGCAGGGACACTGGGCGGGCGGGGCGTGAGGTGTGGGTAGGACGGCCGTGGCATGGTAGATAGGGCGTGCAGGAAACGCGAAAGGAACGTGATGAGCAGGGGCTGGTTGGGTAGACGGGAGTTATAATTAGGACAGCCATGGCAGGTGGGATAAGGCTTGCAAAGGAGAACGACATGTTGAGCAACGGCATGATGAGCGGGGGAATAGATAGAGCGGAAGGAGCTGGTTGGGTGGGGGACGGGCATGGCAACCCGGATTGGGCATGCGGAGGATAAGGACGAAGCATGATGAGCTGGAGGAATACATAGAGCGAAGGTGCTACTTGGGCGAGGCCCCTTAAATGGCAATTATTAAGAAATGAATATCCACCGGGAAATCAGCAAGGGGATCAGTAGAAGTCAATTCCACTGTTCTTTGGCTTTCCAAAGTACGTTCCAGTGAAAAGAACATAGTGTGTCTTTGCAACATTTCTATCGTAATAGTATAATCTTCGTCTATCGATTTGATTAAGATCTACAATGTATACAAATTTGAGGTATATGTGAAAAGTGTTACAAACAAATAATCTTAAGAGAACCACAATCCACAAAGCTGCTAATTTGAGTTTCAATTTTATTTTTAGAAGTTTTTTTAAGATCCCAGTAGAGAACCCAGGATGTAAGGGAGACAATATGATGGTTGGCGTAAAATAGGAGATATTTGTGACAAACTCTTACACGACGATGGAAACCTCCCCGGTAGGGCCTTTCGTCATTCCGAAATCCTTTGGAATGACGAAGATCCAACTAACATTTCGGTAGTATCGAGTAAATTGATGTCGAAGTTTCATCTTTGTACTATTCAAAAAAGAGATCATAACATGAATTTTACGGTAGCTATTTGTTCACAGATGCTATCACGAGAGTGTTCTACTTGTAGCAGAAGTCCGATAGAAACTTACCACATTAGGGACCTTTTGCAGCAATCCACTTTCACCAACCAACAGTAATGTCGAGCTTCTGTGCAAGGGCAGTGTGAGTTGCGCGTATCCGGACGTCAGAAATGGTATCGATTGATCAGTGATTCCGGGCGTGACGTCTGTCATTAGTCCCGCAAGTGTAGTGCATGTTTAACACGGGAGGTGGCGCCGACCTTTCCGCTGCTGTGTCGAGATCTGGCGCCGACTTGCCGTCGGCTTGCGGGTTATTCCTCCAACCAGGTATCTCCCACCAGTGAGGAACAGCCCCATCCGGGACAGGCTCTAACATCCCATATGGTCTCCAGGCATGAATGGCAGTGTAATGCATGTATGTATAAGTGTGTATAAGTAAGGGGTGAGGATAGGTCAAGGAAAGGGAAGAAAAAACAGCCCGCGTACCGTGGCTCGCTTGTTAGGGTACTGCTCTGGCATTCGCCTGGATTGCTCCGGCATTCCTGGATTCGCACTGACTGGAGAAACTATGGAAAACGACAAGTCAATGTCAGGATTCTCCTCCAGACAACGGCTGAATTCGATCTAACTATGTAGCTATGAAAAATCCTGACACCATCGGGATTCGAACCCCAGGAGGCACTGCAGTGACACAAGTCGATTCCCTTATCCACTTAAGCCGGTAAGTGTTTTCGACTGCTGGAGAGATCGCTGCCAGTGCAAATGATCGCAATAAACAGCTCATCCTCTCCGTCTTTGTCAGTTGGAACCCTATCGCTGAAGGGTCGCGCGGCCACGCGCCGCCGTCGGGTCCAGGGCGACCTCTGCTGCTCGGGGGGGGGCAACCGCCATTGTGCCTGCGCGGCCGCCGCCACGAGGCCAGCCGGGGGGCCGGGGGCAGCGCGAGGAACAGTGGCCCCGATTCCCACAGGCCCCAAACGCCCGGCGCCACCGCAATGCATCTGCCGCCGCCGACCACGCCCCCTGCAACCGGCAACGCAGCCGCCGCCGACGTCTTCCATGCGCACCACCACCAGTACAAGCAGGCGTACCGCAAGGATCCCCACTTTCACCAACTCTATTCGACATTTACACGTCAGATATTCCAACTACAAACCAGACCCATATAGCACAATTTGCAGATGGCATGGTAATTTATAAATCCAACCAATCAATTAAAAATATTAGCGAAAAAATTCAACATCTAGACAGTATAGACAACTGGTCAACAATTTGGAAAATTAAACTAAACCCTACAAAATCTACAGCCAAAATATTCTCACTAAAGCACTTCTACACTCCTTTGCCCTTTACAATAAACAACAACAGAATTCCATGGAGTTCTAACTGCAAACTGTCAAATACCTTGGGCTTAGCACAAAACTCAACTGGAATTCCCAAAACAAAACCCAACAAGCAAAATGCAAAATAGCACAATTAAAACTTTTAATGAACACCAAAAGCTGCCTATCAATAGATAATGCAATCACTTAATATAAATCCATATTCAGACCCTTAATGCTATACGCATGCCCTGTCTGGACTAACGCATCTGCTACTACCATAAATAAACTACAAATAATACAGAATAGATTTCTCCGATTAGCAACCCACGCTCCATGGTTTATATCCAACAAACAAATACACAAAGAATTGAATATAACTTCCGTCTCCAAACACATAGCCCATCTATTCAATACATTCTATTCAAATATCAACTCAATACCTCACGCCATCCACTACAACCTGGCCTCAACAGACCATACTCCAACACGCATAAAGAACCGTTACCCTTTTAACGCCTTCCTAAACTTATTTTCCAACAATTGTGAACAGTAGGTGCAGAGTGTAGCTTCCTAACTCTAACGTAGTTAGTTAGTTTTTAAGTTTAGGAAATAAGAATAGCTGTAAGCCAACAATACATATGAAAAAGTAAACTGTTACTGAACTATGTATATCCGAATGGAAAATAAATATAAAATAAAAAAAAACACCACCAGTACTACAACTCAAATCAGACTAGATGTGTTACAGAAGGACACAGACTTTATCGCAGCAAAGTTTTCGAATTTCCTTGGTGTAACCTGTTTTAAAACCATCTATCGTCGCACAAAGTACATTTTTTTACAATTTCTCAATTTTTCGGTTTCTTAATAGAAGAACCGAAATATTACTTCAAGAATTCCACGTTGTCTTTAAGAAAATGGCGAATAAGCATTACTGTAAATGCGAATTCTAAACTTTTTTTCATAGCAGTCTATTGAGATTTCGAAGAACTTCATTTGAGGTCAAAGAACCTAACTCATAAATGCAATAACATGTACAAATCGATAGAAATATGCATATTAACAGCGCCAGAGATATTTCAAAAAATTACATTAGTGTAATGTTTGAAAAACAAAAGGATACACCGAAATGAACTTAACATCATATTAAACAGTGTCATTATGACTATCCGTTGGAAAAGTTGGAACAAAAAAATTAGAGCCATTGTTGAGAAAATGGCGTTTAAGCGTTACTGAAAATGCGGATTTTTGAGCTCATTTTAACAGAACACTGTTGAGTTTTCGAGAAACTTTATCTGACATTCTTGAAACATCATGTACTCTTAAGTACAGTAACGTCAAGAAATCGCGTCTAACGTGAATATAACAGATGTGGGAAACAGTTAAAAAAATTACCAAAATTACATTTTGGTAATTTTTGAAAAAAAAGGAAGCAGCATGGCGTTTACGTCATTGTATAGGGTTTGTTTGGCACTAACCCAAGGAAAAATTTAAAGAAAAAATTAGCAGTTTTTGAAAAAAATCTTAAAATTACAAATATTGCACTCACTATTGCACAAAAACTACTAAAATTTTCAAAAAAGTCTACATGACCTTTATATAAGAACTATTTATGGACAACTAATTTGATTTGAAGAAAAAAATCTGTCTTCAATTTTGTTGTTGTAGGAAGATGCCGAAAAAATTCAAACTTTTGAAGTTTTCGAAAATTAAGAGTTACCTGTGTAAATTGAACCTATGTCACCTTTCGAAGTGTTTTTAACTCTTTCTCACAAGAATTTTAAAGAAAAAATTTGGCGCCGATTTTGAGAAATTATGAAAATGTTCGGGTGCTTCATGTGAATACCCCCAAATTTTAAAGAATATTTTCTGAAATCTCAACGCTTCAACTAGAGGCGAATGGGCAGAGGTTTCTTCAATTTTAAAAAAACCCTACAGTAAGTTCACAGACGGACAGACAGACAGACGGACAGATAGATTGACGGACGTTTTGGGAAAACAAAAAACAAAAAAAAAAAAAAAAAACTTTTTCGGTATCAGGGAACCCCAAAACGTGTATTTCCGTTGAAATCTCGAAATCAATTTTACGCAACATTACATAATTTTCTCTATACTACAAATATTACTCCCGTATATACGTATGTATACGAGAAAATAAAACCGATGCCCATTTGACGCCTTCCTAAACATATGAACAATGGTTAACTGTAGGTGCTGACTGTATCTACCTACCTAATGCTGTAGTTAGAGTTAGTTTGAAAGATAGGAAATAAAAATAGTTGTAAGCCAAGTGATACCTATGAGAAAGTGTAACTGAGCCTCGTCTTTCCGAAAGAAGAATAAATATGCAAAAAAGAAACTACCAGCGGTGGATGGATACATGAGCAGATTGAGCAGGTGCAAGTGGCGCTCGCAGTGTAGGGCTTCTCAATCATATTTACACTCAGTTTCATAAGAGTTCATAAATAATGAAACGATATTAATTACAAAACTAAAACGCTTTATTGATCGCTTAAACGATCGATTCACTCGTTTTTTAATATTTTTAGAGGGGAGTAACATAGTTTGGCTGTATTTTTTTACCTCCAAAGGCCCTGAGCATAATGAGATTTCTAGAGTAAGATATTAGTGCAAACAACGGAAGCTATGACAGATATTACCATCACCAAACTGTTATTATGGTGCAGAATAGCACACCATGAATCGTTTGATTTTTTTAGTGTAAAATTCGAGACTTCAGTGGATGTGCCGAAGACAATAAAAATAATTGAGAAGGCTTTCTGAGCTGGTTGCACCCTTCAAACACTGCAATGAAATGTGGTATCCTTGTGGTATCCTTTTATTATACTGTGGCGTCATGCATTTGCAATAATAACACAGACGAGTGTGGGTTTAGTATTTTAGAGGTTTATTAACAGACCACCACCTTATTACAAAATAACGTAATTACTAATATCCCTACACGGAGTAATTTCTCGTTACGGCTACCACACCACTACGCACTAATCTCAAACATTAGATGGCATGAAGCGCCGCAACCCACCTACGACTCAACATCGAGTCAGCCTCTGTACGGCAACACATTTGCCGGCTCTGGCCCAGCTCGCGGCCCGCGCCCACCCAGACCGTCCGTGTCGCACCGCGTCCAGTAACCAAAGAGAGCGTTCCGCCGCTCGCCAGGGCTGACGCTCGCCCTTCTCCCCACCACGCTGCCTCCTAGGGTTTCCCGCCGACGTCACATCCGCTCGTAACAAAGGCTGCCGCGTGGTGCCTTAGCGTCGCCTATGCCACGCGGCCGTTCGTACAATTGCGTTTGTGCATGACGCTACAATACTTAAATATATATTATTGTTTTTTAATTGCCCACAAGTAATTTGAATGT
Organism: Teleogryllus oceanicus; assembly: GCA_964035755.1. Taxonomy (NCBI): domain Eukaryota; kingdom Metazoa; phylum Arthropoda; class Insecta; order Orthoptera; family Gryllidae; genus Teleogryllus; species Teleogryllus oceanicus. The sequence goes on from CAXIVR010000002.1 coordinate 33,389,136, forward strand.
AAATTAATATTTTAAACTTTTAAAAGCCTTTTTTTCTTTTCGTTTAATAATTCCTTGCACATTCTTAAATGCCAAAGAGTAATGTATTGTACGAATGGCAGGTTGACTTCGATCTTTTCGTACATAAATATATGTTTGGATAACATGGTTTCTGATAAACTAATTGTATTCTATTTGAAGCAAAGTATTAACGTCACGTATACGGGTGAATTATTTCAAGTGGTCAAGTCAATATGCTGTAGTACTATCCTTAGTTAGATGATCAAATGTTTCTTTTGTCATTCGCCTGCGCACTGAACCGAAGTCTCACTACCACCTCTCTTCGTCTGAAACGTCCAGATCGTCCGGGTTGGGCTTAAAATAAGTCGAAACGCTGAGGATGTTTCTAAGGATATAACGATATATTCTAAGCGACGATAAATGTAGTTTTTCAGATGTGAAAAGGAAAAATTAAAACGTGCAATGACGATACTGCAATATAACAACTGTTCCTCAGATTGCGCCCGACCTCTTCATCCGGCAATTGGAATTTCAGTGCACCTGCTGTACGCATACTCATTCGCTAATGGTGCTAACGACCTGCCCAGTCTACAGCCGAACTTCGAGTCTTCAAAATGCGCACTACGTTTTGGTGACACAAAGGCTGAGGAGACATTGAAAAATTATAAAAATTCTTTTTCTAGGAATTTGTGCCCCTGAAACAAAAATGATGAATTATTTATCGTTAATAATATGAGGAAAGCGGTGGTGTGTTTCTGTCCATCTCCGATTACTTATTTTTAATTTATGCTTAATTATATTCAATTCAATTCAACTTTATTAGTATTTTTATAGGATTTACCCATTACAAATTGCCGAGTATATTTTTGGCACAAATAATTTCTTATAAATAGCTTACAAATAAAAAATGATAGAACATATATTTAGCATAAGATACAATATAATACAAATAATACAGTAACACAATACAAAATAATACAATAACGTAAGATACTAAATAATTAATATAAAAGAACATACAAATATATACAAAAAAAGCTGTATGAAATGAGGCTTGACGTGTTGCAGATATAATAAGATCATTCATTAGTTCTTGTGGAATTTAGCTTGAACTACTCATTTATAATGAATGCCCGTAATTTCAGAATTGATGAAATAAAGTAGTACAGTCGTCGATCTTTCAGAGTTTAGATTAACCAAACAATTGGGAAATGATAATGAATGATGAGTGATATGTCATCAGAATTATTTCACTATAACCTTCAGCATTAACCCGCTTTGTTCCTTGCTGTAATGTACACACGTGTACTTTTACGACTTCGCTGAAAGTGTAGTTCGGCATCTTCTATGAAACATGAATTCTCGCTGCATTTAGCGACGTCAAATAGTCTATGAAACTCTGGCACCTTCCGCAGAGCGTATAAAAGAGCCCGCGCGTGATTCTTTGGTATATTGTCTATAAAACTTGGCCATTGCGACAAAGACGTGCTCCTTTTCCGGCAATTGTTGTAAAGTCATTCATGAACCGTATATCGTCGTATACTGCACAGTCGTAAAGAGGCACACTGAATCCATCTTCACTGACCATGAGCTCTACCACATTTTTCGCACTATACAATCCCTAATCTTCCTTCACCTCTCGCCATATAACATATTTCTTCGTCTAGCGTGAAACTTGCATCCCTGCGGTAACCAAGGATTGCATGTAAAGCTATACGAACTTCTCCGCCGCCATTTTCGTCGATAGTACATCTAGCGCCATCTGCTCCAGCTTCCTCCCCCAGCATCCGGCATTGTCGCGGTTATTGTTGGAGTCCCGGACAGATCTTGGCCCAACAACACCGCTCCTTTCCCCAAAGCGCGCCCCCTGCCCGAGCGCGTTCGTAGCTGTCACCGACTTCTCGCCGCTGGCCACTTCTACCGACACCTTACCACCACTACCGTCCCCAGCCGTGCTACTTTCTTCTGATCTCCGTAGTCCGTCAATCCCTCCACCCGTATCACGCTAAATCCCTCGCTGCATCCCTTTCCGCTTTATCGGGACGAATTCCGGCTTAGTGGCTGAGAGCGTCAAAGGATGGCACTGTAGTGCCTCAGACCGGGAGGTCCTAGAGTTTGAGTCCCCACAGAGGAAGAAGATATTCGACACTACCTAGAGCACTAGGTCGAATTCAATCCCTGTCAAGAGAAGTCTAGCGGTCGGCTGCTCTGATTGGTAGTTTGCGTGTTTCTTTCCTTTTAACACCAGGCTAATGCCAGACCACTTCCCTAACAAACGGACAACTGACCGCGTGTGATCTTTCCTTCTTCTTTGTCCTTTCCTCATCACTTATTGGCACACATACTTACATGCACTACATTAAAACATATGTCAGGAGACCAGTCGAGAAATTTGAACTGGAAATTCCGGCTGGATCGGTATCTAGCCGGTAAGAGATTCCTTGATGAGGAAATCTGAGCAAACTGAAGTGTAGGTCGGTGCCGGATCTCGCCATCCAGCTGGGGACGCTGACCACCACCTCTCACGATAAAAAATCACTACATTGACGGACTAACACTTTTAGTAGTAGACGCCCCCGGAACACTTATCAATAAATCAATCAATAGGGACCTCTTCTCATCCTTTTAACCCTCATCTAGCCCTTCGTCATGCCCTCCATCACCGTCAACCGTTAAGCTCCTCGCCTCCCACCCCGCTTCCCCTCCCGGCGGTCCTCGCTTTGCCGCCGCCCTCACCATCACCTCCGCCGTGGCCCCCCGCGCCGCAGCCGCCCTGCGGTCCCCGGTTGACAGGGACGGCGCCACCCCGCAGCCGCCTGCGACCGCAAACGGCTCCACCCCGCCACACCTCTCCCCGCCCCACCCGCCGTGCCCCTCCCCGTCACCGCATACTGCTATTGCCTCCGCCCCACGCAGTGTTTCTCGCGCAGCCGCTCTGCGTCAGTGAGAGCGTTAGTTTTTGGACATAGTGATATTATTGCTAATTTTTAAAGTTCTTGGACATATTTAGGCTGGCTACTGGGATGAACTTACCTTGTATTATTAAAGATGATACATTTTTCATTTGAGGGATATTTAATTTTACTTCTAATCCAAGCTTCATTGTCATACGACTACAAAACGTAAGATACAAAATAAGATAGAAATGCCTTTGTATAATAAAACATTGATTGTGCTTAAATGTACCAGGTAACTTCATCCTAGTAATTAATTTATTGACAATTTACATGCAAGTGTTGTAGGATATAGAGCTCTTGGAGTTATACGGGTCTTAAGTCATGTGGATACCCAGGACCCGTATATGCGGGTATTTTAACAGGACACCCGTATCGTGCGGGTACCCGTACAATACAGGTTGGCCGTATAATACGAGTCGCGGACATAATTAGGGTTTTTGATAGACATGAACAGAAGTTATTCCGTGTAAGATTGTAAAGTTTTCTATTTATGGTGAAGTTACCATATAATAAATAAAGCAGGAAAGTAGCAGAACGAATCAAAAAATCGACGAAAGGTCTTAATGGCTCTCTGTGTTCTTTCACTACGTACTTACTAAATGCACTTTGTATGTTAGCAAGTTGCTTAATTTATTTAAATCATTATAGTTTATATTTTAAACTATTGGAAAATATTTGAGTTGTTATTCTAGCCCAATAATCAAATGTTTCTTTACGTATTCATAACATATTACATTTTTATATTAGTGGGTGCACAGGAAAAGTAAAACAAAAAAATTGAAATGGTTCACAGCAAAAACGATTGCCATTGCAGCGTTTTTAAAGAAACATCGATCTTTTAAATATCAATAATTGATGTTTATAAAATAAAATAATAAATAATTAATTAATTATTAATTATCGGTTTTATAAATAATTTAATACATTATTTATGTTTATGTTTTTAACAACGATGTTTGGTGTTTTGTTTGTGAATGAAAAAGTTCTACATTCACAATTTTGTATGAGTGAAAATATGAATTAATAACTGCAATTGTCAGTTCGTCTTTTAACGAAAAAAAAGCTGTTAGTAGTATTACTTTCATGGAGCAGACTCTCTCTCTCAGCAGAAATGACCCGATGCCCTGTTTATTTCCCACGCCTTGCCTTATAAATATACAATTATGTATATTTAAAAACTATTTTTTGATAAATTATTGTATCTTCTATCGACTAATAAATGTTTCAGACAGGAAGAACTTCGTTCAACGTTTTCGCTTGTCCGTGTCCCGAGCCTCACGCTCACGTACGTGTGCACGGGCAGCTAAAGCTGACGAAACTTAATTCATTCTTTTTCGTACCAACGTCTGTTCCGAGAAATTCGACGAATCTGAAACGCAGTCCGCTTGCCACCAAGCTGCGCGCCCAGACGTAAGGTCAAACGTGATTCGCGAAGTCTCGTTCAACAAAGGCCGACACAACGGATACATGATCCGATTGGAAAGATAAGGAAGACCCCGAACGGAGCGCTGGCTGAGAGGCCACAAACAAAGGCCGGGGACCTAGCTCGCGGTAAGATCGCATATCCCCGCTGCAAAAGCTCAGAAATTTTAATTAGATAATAGGTATCATGAAAGGTAAGACGCTGGGTTCATAAGGCAAGAAAATGCAGGATTGGTACATATTATGGACACTGTGATTTCACAGATCGATCACCCGAATGCACTGCTGGGTTTCGTCAAAGAATTTTTTTTCCGTCAATAAAACTTTTAAAAAAGATAAATTAAAACAAGTTGATAGTATACAAAATATATTTTATGCAATAAAACTATTCGAATCTTGCAAATTCGTCCAGTAAAAGGGGACAAGGGGGACAAAATGGGGCAAGGTGACGAAATAGGACACAGGGGACAAGGGGGGACAGAATGGGACGGGAACAAAATGGGAGAACAAAGAAGATGGGAAAAAGGGGGACAAATGGGGCAAAAGAAAAATGTGGACATGAGCGTAAATAAGAATTTTTACGATCTTAAACAGAATCCTTACTGATCTCTATAAAAAAAAAAAATTATACCCGCGACCCGTATTCTATGGGCGACCCGTATATGCAGGTACCCGAACGATACGGGTACCCGTATGAACGCGGGTGGGTTAGACCCGCACTTGCCTGAGGCGAGCGAGCGGGCAGGCGGGTCTGTGGGTATTGAGAGCTCTATAATTAAAACAATAATATCAATTGTGATTTTATTTCATCAGAGTCGCAACTACAAGAATTTCTAACTTCCCTTTCAACTAACTAAAAAGAGCGTACAGAAATTACGATCTTTTTATTTTACTCCAGCACTGCTTCATTGCGTGGCTCGCTCTTCAATATTTCTATGTTTATACATTAATTTGTTATTACTATGATTATTTCTTTACATTGTGAGTTATTTATTCTTTCGAAAACCAAAAGAATACCGTAAAGAACAGACTGCTTGGATTATATTTCTGGAACAACAGAATGAATCGCCCTGATATCGTAGGCTGTACATTGAGAAATTTTCAAAGCGAGGCGTGATTTTCTGCGAGGAAATACTAAAGAACAATTTTTACATTTTTTTTTACTTTCAACCCCGCATATCGTAGTGTAGACAAAATTTATACTAGATGTATATCATGAGGATTTTAATATAAAGACTTCAAGAACATGAGAAAAATAATCCTTAAGTAATGAAATACATGTATGTTCCGCACATATGTTGATTAGAAAATTAATAACATATTAATGCATAAAACAGTCGTATATTTATTTAATCGATTTATGTGATGGTTTCTTGGAAAACGAATGTGAAAACTGAATATTACGAGGGGAAAACGTATTGCAATGATTCAAAAGAGAAAAAGTAATATTAGTATTACTAGTTGAATTTATTAATATTACTTAGTTTGTTTTAATACATTACACAACTATTTCTGGACAAACCTATTTTTATGAAGAGAAAAGAGTGTAAAGAATTAAACATGATTCGTATTGAAAACTCACCATTTATTTCCAGACCGCAGCACTCAAAACACGAATATCTGATTGAAGCTTTCTTGCCGAGCTCGAACAAACCTGAAAGAAAAAAATGAAACAACTCATAAATTATGAAAACTGTTATTTTATAACATCTAGTCAACAAAAATGGGTATCAGTTAGACCCAAATTTGAAATCCAATGTCTGGACTCAGGGTAGACCCAAAAGACAAATCCTGTATGGTACGAAACGTTGTTTTCAGAAATTTAAAAATTATTTTTCTGTTACTTCAATTTTTAACTTAATGATTTGTTTTGAAAGCTATCTTAATATAAGTATTTTGATGAGAACGTCAATTTATCACAACGTTTTTCAGATTCTCTCGTGATCATTTCTTAGATATTTTTTCTTACCATGTCTTTAGTTCCTTTATAAACCAAGCTCCCGAATATATGTAGATTTTTTTAGTTCCACCCTTTCATTGGAAATTGAGAATAAGAACTAATTCAATTGATTGAAGTGTACGGAAGCTGCGCTCAGTAAATTTCGTTAAATGAGTTTTGACAATGTTTTGAGTTAAGTTTTTAATGAGTTTCGAACTTATAATTTTTAGCAGATTGAACACAGTTTCATAATCTGTGGAGAAATTATTATATAGTTTTGTAATGTAAGTTGACGAGAACTGAGTAATAATAGTGATAATAAATAACAATAATATCAGGTAAAGGGTGCACACTAATACTAGTGTGTAATAATAAGATAGTGCACAATTATGAGTTTTGTTTAATTTTTTTTATATCAGCTGACGAGGAAGGTACTTTCATAACTAATTCTCGAAAAACAATTGCACTGAATTTCTTGGTGACTCGATTTAAGACAATTCTTGTTAGAATGCACACTCTCCTGCATTTGACAATTAATTATTTCATTCTGGGGAAGGCCTCACCGCTACAGAGCTTGGGTATACCCATTCAACTACCTTCTACATGATTAATTGCTTCCAATTTATTCATGCAGACCCGTGCATTTTCCTGGCATGATTTGTATAACAATCACTTCAAATCGCTCGCGGTTGTTGCTCGCTGTGAAATGGGCCTCCCTTGAGGTTTATTAACATTGGACTCTCTCCGCTTTGCTTGCACGCTCTCATTCTGGGTATTTAAACAAGTACCGAATAGATTTTTCGCTTCATTAAGCTTTAGCTCATAATTTATATTTATATTTATATTTACGCCCTGCCCGAACAACATTTCTAAATTATGCTGTCAGCCGTTAAAATACTCTGATATTCCACCCTCGCTTTCTCTGCAAAGTTAATCTTTTCCCTCCCCTTCCGTTTTCGTCTTTACGTTCCGGTCAGAAAGTAATCCGAAACAGCGGAGCAGAGTAAAACCTACGGGACCATTACTTAACCGCCTTCGCAGAATTATTTCTCAAATTTACTTCGTACAATCAGCCCACTCATAATTTGCCTAGGTGGCGGTAAATGCCACGTCCCTGGAGTTAATATGCCCCGAATGTAATGAAAAGAAAACACCACTTATCCCCATTCTGCGCTTGACTGTGTAAATTAGAACAGCATTAAAGATTCATGAAGCTATGTCTGTTCTGTGAACGATTATAGCAAAAAATAGCCTAAAGAAAAATTGAACATAGAAAACTATTAACTACAAAACATGATATTCATAATAATTTTTGAAACGAAATAATTAAGCTATGCATTAAGAATATAAATTGCACAAATAGTACAGAGAAGAGAAATTTGGTATATTTAGATATAATTATGGTATAGTTTATTGATTAGGTGACATTTTTTTTACGTGAAAAACAGTTAAATCATTTTTGATATGCTACGCAGAAAAGGGTATTCAGTGCACGTTTTCATAATTTTGGAATCTCTACCCTACTAAAGAAGTTGAATTCTGAATACGGCAAGAAATGAGCGTTTTGGCAAAAAGGGTTAACAAAATATTCGCTCCGACGTAATAACATTTATTTTTAAGGATAAATTAGGTATAAATTTGGGCTCTTCTTCCTCATCATGACCTTTGTAAAGGAATATACTTCCTTGCACGACATGAAGAACGATAATTTGAATAACTATATTTCCCATTGAATTCTAGAAGACATGCACAGAAAACAGTTACATTTATGTCCAGAGGCAATATAAGGGTCTATCTCAGCATTTGCTCAAAGGATCATGGAAACTGTACAAAAACCCTCATCGAGATGGAATCATTGACCCAGAAGCGGAGATATAATACTTATTACAGGTAGTTGGGAGCTGTACAGTCCAAATAGTAAATAATACATTAATTATAAATGTTAAAAATAATATAATTCCTTTTCGATGCTTGGTGTAATCTCTAATTGTATAGAAACAGTTACACAGTAGAAAATATTTGAGTTCCTCTTCATCATTCATTTAGGTTCCACCTCGCTCGCGCTGGCACGAAAGACCGGTCTGCTCTGAATGAGAACAATCATTTCCATGACATATTATAATTTCTCCATTTTAAAGAGCATTTCCCTGTATGTGTTATCACATTATCTCTTCCGGCTTTAAAACTACATTTACCCTCAGAGCTAACGATTTTTCACATAACTCAGTGTTTACATGCATCACGAAGCCACAGATAACACAAATGAAAATCATATTTATCTCTTCACGCGGAGGAATGTCTCTTAGAATCTTTTATACTATAAAAGCGTTCGTGAAATAAAAGAAGTATGTACTACAGTAGTATAATATAATATTGTAACAATACGATATGTAAAACAGCATTGTAGTATTAAATATTTATTTATTCTTTGACTCGTCAGATTACATCTTCACGGGAACACTAACGTGCTTGGAATTTAATATTTTCCCTCGTAAGTAAAGGTCTATTTTATTTTCTTATTATGTATTCGCTTTTTACTGAAACTGTGTAAACTATCTCTAATGTGGTTTTCAAAGAAAAGTAAGATTTTTTCCACACGAAAAGAAACCTTTTTTTGCTTATATAACATGCGTAGCTCAAAATACGTAAATTATTTAATTTTTTAAAAACTGAATATATTTTCCACATGCCAAATAATAAACCATAATAAGTTATAATAGCGTTAAATAAAAACTATCTTCTTTTTAATGAATAAAATAGCACGCGGTATCGAGAATATATGACATTTCCTTATTACATGAATTACGACTATTATTATTATTATTATTATTATTATTATTATTATTATTGTAGTTGTTGTTTATCATAATGCCGTCTACTCTGGTAATGAATTAGGAACTGCTGTAACATATTTTAAATTAATTTTAATCGTATTTGGCTTAAAAAGAATTCTCCAGAATGGCTTCAGTGTTATTAATTTGAGATTTACTAATTATATTCCTTGAAAATTATCACTAATACTGGTGGATATTGATGCAAGAAATAAATTTTAATTTGTGCTTAGAAAAAACTTCAAGAAAAGAAATTGAAGAAGAAAGGAAAACATTCAGGGCACAAACGTTTTACAATAATGAATCAGTAGTACGGAATGTATAAAGAGGCAAGAAGTAGTATTAAAATATAAAATCAAAGCCAAATTAATATTTTCATAAGTTATTGAAATATTTCTTTCTTTTATTTTTGATTCTATAAATGATGGTTCAGAGGTAATAAACATTAAATTAATCGGATGCAATAGATGACATATACTCTACTTTCTCAAATGAGGACCACATAAAGCAAACAAACACGGATTGATTAGTTTTGTTTTATTTGTTGAATTTAATGACACATTTCATGATTTGTTTTTCTGGTGCATAAAATTGTTACTCTAATGCCCTCAATCCCCCTAGTTTTGTTCAAAATTCTGTCGTGAAGTACACTTCATCCTCATCAAATATTGAGTGGTAAAGAAGAGTTTGTATGTATTCTTGAAAATCTTGATAAAAAGAAAAGAATGTATGCTCTAAAAGCACATCCACGGCACTTTCCCTTTAGATTCCAAGTAAACGTACTACATTAAAATTTAATTACAGCTGAAAACTTCCTTTAAGAAAGAGACCCTCAGGATTACACAACGTCTGGAATACGGCGAAAACCGGGCTGGATTCCAGAAAAACGTAAAAAGACCGGCGCGCGCATCTCGTGGAAATCCGAAGCCGCGGGACAGCGCGAAAACAGCCAAGTGCGCCGAGATCGCACGAGAGCGCGGGGTTCCGCTTGCTTGGCCGCTCTCAAAAGCACGCCTCAAGCCGCCTTCAGCCGCCCGCCCGCCCAGGCATCGATCCGAGCCCCGACCCTCCCGCCGCCCTACTCCCACCCTGGCCCATTTCTCCCTCACCCGCCAAGCATCACATTGCCCCGCCTCATCACCTTCCTCCCTCCTTCAATTCATCCCCTCCCACGCCTCACCATTTTCCTCCTCCCTCTTCTAACCCCTTTCCTCTTCCTCGCCTCACCCCTTTCCTCCTCATATCAGCCCTTTCCTCTTCCTCGCCTCACCCCTTTCCTCCTCCTCACACTCTCCTTTCTTCCTCCCGCCTCACTCCTTTCCGCCTCACTCATCTCATTACCTACCTTCTTCCCGCTTCACCCTTTCCTTCATACTCTTTATTGTCTCCCACTGCCCAACGCACCGTCTATTCACACATTTTCCAGTTTCACCTCGCCCGGTCTTGTGCCCTTCCCGTGTCACGCTATCTCGCCCACATCCGTGTCCATACGTGCCTTGCCCCACCACGACCTCCAGTCCCTCCTCCCTGTCCCAGCGCCCCCTCCAGCGCGCCCCGCGGGAGCAAAAAGAAGCCCGCCGCTCCTTGGCGCCCTCTTCAGCTGCACCTCGTTTTGCGGCGCTTCCCTCGCTCGCTTCGCTCCACTTGCTTCCCCCACCCACCCACCGCTCCCACCACAGCCCTCCCGCGCAGGACTCTAAGCTCCTCCTCAGCCATTGCTTCGCGTACGAGTCCGGATACGCTACTTTAACTCTCCTGACTCCCTACACATTTACTGCATCGTTCACTTATTGTTTCTAATTGTTTACGTACTCTTGTTTCCCTTCGTCATTTTTATTTTTGCATTTCTATTAAGTTTTTTCGTGTTCTTTTACAATGATTTACTTCTTCCTTTGCAACTTTCTAAATATGCCTTTGGCCCTGGGTTTGGCTCATTGGTCACCGTGCTCGGTTCCCATGACGCAACTCTGGGTTCGATTCCCGTTCGGACAAGATTATAATGTGCGTTATCCTAGCAATCACAGTATATGTTGCTATGCAGCGATGAGAAAACTCACTTTTGAGGTTGAGAAGATCTGGTTGGGGATATCTTCCTGGTAACCACACGTACCCTCTTCACCCATGACCGCGACGCTGCGGGTAGGTCATGGCCCGTACGCGGGCTGTCGCGCCAAGTGCAGACAGTCAGAAATATGATTTCGAACCGAAGAAACATTTATCTCCCACATGTCACACTAGATTATCTCCAATCAACGTACGAAATCTCTACATCGCGCAAGTTCTGCTCACTCTTTGAGAGAAGGCTGTGTTTAACTGTATCAATTCACTTTTGATATTTATCTCACATCACGACTACCAACTTCCGCATAGTTACATCCTACATCTTCCCACTACAGCATCATTTAACGCAGTCTTTCCCCAAAACTAACTACTTACAATCACAGTTTTGTTTCTTTCCCTCGCTACTGTATTCCCAATTTACCTACCATTTGTATTTCATACGGTACCACTACCTGTGCCCGCCTAAACTCTACTCCTGGGCTTTATCAGCTTCTATGCCCTGCATTGCCTTCGCTTCCGCGTTCGTCTCCGCCATCCCCTTTTCCCCCTTCCGCCTTCGCCTTCACCTCCGCTTTCGCCCCCGCCTTCGCCTCCATCTTCGCCTTCGTCTCCGCCTTTGCCTCCACCTTCGTCTTCGGGTCCGCCCCATCACCGTTAACCTCCACCTCCGCCTTCGCTTTTGCCTCCGTCTTTATCTCCACCACCTTCGCCTCCGCCTTTCCCTCCGCCTTTTCTTTGATCCTCGCCGTGGACATCCCCTTCTCTCCTACCTCCGTTTCAGCTTCCTCTATTTTCCCCTATGCTGCCATCTGTCAGCTTCCATTGAACTGTAGGAATTCTGATGTGGTGTTGTTGACGTTCTTATGAGAAGAAATAAAAGAGGTCATCTTCGTCAACATATTAGTTTTATTAAGACACCCGGCTTTCGACGGCTTTGCCGTCATCGTCAGTCTCGCTGCTTTCGGTCGACACAGTCGACACAGACTACCGTCACAGTCTACCGACTTTTGCCGAAAGCAGCGAGACTGACGATGACGGCAAAGCCGTCGCAAGCACGGTATGTTATTAAAACTAATATGTTGACGAAGATGAGCTCTTTTACCGTATTTCTTCTCAGCTTCCATTGGCTTCGCCTCCACCTTCACCATCAACTTCACCTACAATTCTTTCCTTGGCTTCCTCCCCATTCCCCCACTGCGCTTCCCGGCTCGTTATCAGCTACCCCCACCCTCCGCCCCCGGGCTCTCCCCTTGCACTCTCGCGCGCGCCGCGCCGCGCCGCGCAGCGGGAACTAATAAAATTTTTCCTTCTTTTGCCGCAGGAGAAGATTAAAACACTTCCCAATTACGAATCTCCGTGATCCTCGAGCAGTCATCAGATTTCCAGCGCAGGAAGCAGCCCCCGGCGCCTCGCCGCGGAGAGGGGGTGGCGAGGGGGGAGGGGGAGGAGGGAGGGGGGAGGGCGCAGCTGCGCGGGCCGCGTTCGCCACCGGAAGGAGCCCGCGGCGGCACAGTGGGCCCACACGGCAGACTGCGCGCGCATCGTACACAAACTCTCTACACTTAGTGACGTCACAGAGGACGAAGGATTCACTACATGCCGCCTCAAAAACATTGACTACCTAGTTTTCCGTACACAGACCTGACCAAGAATTTTTCCGTTTTCATTTCGAGTTTGAGAACACACAAGAAAACTAGTGGAATAAATTACTAATACGGCACGCATTTCTAATCGTACGTTTAGCGATTACAGACCCTAGCTTGCTTTGGACTAGGAATTGTAATCGATGTTTTCTGTACGTATGATGCACGTAGATGGCTTCAACTGAGTAAGCGCAATGCTTCTAGTTTGCTCACAGTTTAACGGTCGTCGAGTGCACAGATATCTTGTGCGGACTGTACCCTCTGTCATTGCCAACCCGTATTTCCGCAAAGAGATTTTTGTTTGGCGATAAGACAGACCTTTGCCTGAAGAAAAGAAGTTTGCACTTCTTGTGCCAGCTTGAGCCAGAAGGGATTATTGGTTCAGACTGACAGTACCATAAACTCTCATGGACTATTCACTGAAAATAGCACAAACTTTTCAAATGTATCATAACTCTGGCCCAACATGGAAAGCTGGCAATTCTTCAGCTGGCGATGCGGTCCCGGGTCTGACTAGATGTTCATCGTGTTCCGGCCTATCCGGATATCAACCTAAGAGAGCCGGGGAGAATGAGAAAAAGATCAATGCTGACGTAAGGAATGGCAAAAAACATCGATGTTTTTAAAGCATTGATATCTTAGAGCACGAACATTGGTATTATGACAATGATATTTTGCTTTTGTTGTTTTCTTCAAATCATTGATATACTTACTTGTTCAGAAACAGTAATGTTTTCAAACAAAATTCTCATGATACAATAAGATTTCCAGATTTTTATATGTTTTTATTCTTGCTGCTTTTTGCAATCGTTTGCTATTGGCTACATTTCTTCCGTGTATTACCTTTTTTTATTATTTTTTTTGTGGTAATAGCGTTAAATTGCATTTTGAACCTTAACATCAGAGATTATCGATTAAAAAATTAAGATAACAGTCAAATTTAAGGCAGAATATACATTAAATTAATAATGGATTCTTTATCATATTAGAAGGTTTCTTTACTTCCATGTTTAAACATCAATATTTTAATCATGAATGTTTTTGTTGATGTCTTCATCGATATCGAAAATCTGTTCTTGATGTATCAAAGATACGATCTTTTGCTAAAATTTGCCATCACTAGTGGAGACGTCCAACACCGAGGGCAAGAATCCTCCTTCCCGACTTGTAAAAATAAAAGTCATGTGGGCTAGGCGCCTATTTCGATGAAGTATGTCCCTCGATCAACACCTTGGTCTCACATGAGGGAAACCTGGTGGGGGAATTGAAACTCCAGTCTGGTTTCTGTTACTCAATGGTACTCACACAGATAAAGAAGGATTTTTCGAAGAATGAGCGACAGTGACTGTCCGTTAAACAAGTGAACATCACATGTAATGCAGAGAAGTATCCCTCCGCCGCGACAGCTGTTCAACCACGCCTCTTCGTAAAGTGTTAGGTTATGGCTCCTGTGAAAACATCCCTATGCAGAAGTCTAAGAGTTTCGCTGAGGTATATGCACGTATGCGAGTCCAAAAAATATTTAAATTTAATTACGTATGTGAAAAATCTCTTAACATGCTCCCACAATAAGTAAAAGAAAACTGCCACGAATGTAAATAGAAAGCTCTCAATCACAGCTCGCCACTCAACAGCACAATAGCTGGAAACACGTGCACCAGTACGCATGTCACATTCAAGTCGGTTTACATATAAAAATAATATTTATCACACAAAAGTAAATTCAATATAATGATTATAGAAAAAAAAACTTTTTACAGAAGAGCACTTAACACTGCACTTCCTAATTTCAATTATTTCTCTTATCGCACTATAATTTTTTCGTACGAGGACATCACAGAAGGAAGCGTCGAAGCCATTTACAAGTTAGCCAACTGCAAACGAACGAAGGCATGGAGGGAGTCTAATGGGCTAAAAAAAAAACAACGACCACAGAACCTTCAGGTATGTTGCCATCATTCCCTGTCACTTTGGCTCATTCTTAAGAAAATCCTTCTATAGTGCCAAGTGAGCACAGGGATTGGACGGTGAAGGCGCCGTGGCTCCAAGGGTTGCTCACTCCGTTGACGCCTCCCCCCTCAATTGGGGCTCACCTCTGACTTGGCAGCATCCCTCCGTGGCTCAGGGAAAATTTGACAGGAACTTGCCCTACGTGTGAGTGACGTATGACAAAACATTACATCATTTATTAATCATTTTTAAACGAGTAATATCGTTTAGATTTAAAGAGATTTTCGTTGCAAATCAAGCTTCAAATCTGAAAAGAAAGGCGTTAGATGTTGCGCGGCTTTCTGTCAGGCTGAGTCCATTTCGATACTATGTGTGGCGCTGAGCAGAGCAGAAGACAGTTTGTTACAAAACGGATGGAACTTTTGGTATTCAAGAGTTGTCAATTAAGTAACGGAGCTGCTGTCAGGATTTTTCAACCTTTGCAAGGAGAGAGACTAATGAGTCGTCCTCATTTCAGTAAGTTTAAGTGTATTAGTGAAACAGTAACTGTAGATAATACTTTATGCATGACATGACAATTACGGCGCAATCGACTGACTAAACCAAGTAACTGCGATCAAAAGTTTGCATCAAGTTCGGGTGGAATATACGAAATATGTGCAAAGCCAACCAAACTATCTATGAATTGCATATTACACAAGTATTACATGTAGTCCATACATAGCATCTATTGTGAAACCGTTGCGTCCTTAGCAGGGTCACTAAAATGCTCTAGAATCCTTAAAATATTTTAGCGGACTCTGGGCTTTAGATTTTTTCAGTGTTCTTGAAGCCTTGGATAAATATGTTCTTTTGTCTTGTTTCGTCCATGTCCCCTTCATCCCACTTGTCCCATTTGTCCCTAGTTTCCGTTTGCCTCCTGGACTCATTTTGTCCCTCGCCTCGCTCGAGTAAAAAGCTATTAACACGCGCGTATCGACTGCACTGAAAGTTGAATTATTTACGTAAAACTGAGGTTGCAATTTGGGAAAGCTGTATTCTTCGTGAAACAGCGTGTTGGCCCTGTGAACTTTACTCATTCGCACGAAAAGTACCAGAAGGAAACCGATTTCCTTTCGACCAGATACAGGTAACTGATATTTTCTTCAATATTTAATGATCCTAACATCTCGGTGTATTAACAGTCTTAATACTTGTCGTTTTCAGAATCTTCCCTTATGACAAAAATTCAGAAAGCCATATAGCATATCTTCAGCCCAATTCTTCGAATCTCTCCCACCCCTTAAGCCATATTCGCATCCTCAACAATTACTAAACGCTAACTATGCGCTAAATAGCATTTCGTATTAGATCCTTCCTACATTAATGCTCTGTTTATGTCTCAATAAGTCACCAAATGTAATAATAAATATTATGCGATTATAATATTGTAAGATTACTATCAGATTCAAAGGACAGAATAAATCATTGCAAATGTACAATGATATTGTTGCAAATTTTTTACGTGTTTGTATATCAATTGTATATACGCTTGTATGCAAACTGTATACATGATTGTACGCAAATTGTATACATAATTGCAAATTATATACATAATTGTGTATATGAAGCTTAAAGAAGACGAATTGAATGAAAGAAAACCAAAACCGCACTTTTTCATGAATTTAAAGAATTATATTTGCCCACTGGTTTTATTATATTTAAAATAAATAAGATTATAAATGTCTTTTTTACATCTATTGGGCATAAAAAGGGAATGAAAAGCAAAGCTTACTGGACATGATCTGCGACTGTACTTTTCTACAAAATATATTGGGGGAAAAGTGTTAGAAAAATGTCAGCACGACATATTACACAAATGTCAATACTTCACGAAAATCATAATTATTGATGAAGAGTATGGATCATATTTAAAATAAAAAGAACAACGAAGAACTGTAACAAATTTTTCAAAGCTTTTTGTCTAAGAATATGACTGAAATAATCAAACACACTGTTTTTTTTCTATTCTGTTTCGTGAGTATATACCTACGAACGGCCTCCGATAGAGTAGAATAGAGCTTATTTGAAATTGATGTTTTAATTAAACTGAGCTAGACTTTGGGAGAGAAAATAAAATTATGAGAGCGAGTTCTTCGTTGAAGTGGAGTCATTGCATTAAATTCCTGCAGTTCGTTGAATAGCGTTATCCGCTGCTTCCGAATGCGGCATGTAATTGAATGAACAGTTGTTAAGGCACGCTAGACAGTTCAGATAATTGTGCCACATTCAATTCGAGAAACTTCATTAGTTACTTACACATTAGGAATTACTGAATAGCACTGCAGGTCAAAAATGTCATCACGTGTTGAGATAAGAACCACGTCGTGATTTAGTTTGTCATTGCAAGTAAAATTGACATTTGAAAGGGGTGTCTAAATATTTTGACTGTGGATGCCGTTCATTAGTTTGAAATAAATCAAAACCCAACTAAGCAAGCATAATTCTGTACGATTAACACTTTAAAGCGTTCCAATCCCGATGTCTGTGATTCTTAATTTTAAATGAAGTGCTATCATTAGTTTCGACCAAACTGGTGATAAATGAAGCAAGAACAGTGTAAGGAATATTTAGAGCAATGGTAAATTAGTCAAAAATGCAACACTATCCTATCATTTCACGTCATTTTAAAACTTGAAAGTATTGTAATCCTGGCATTCAGATCATTCTTATTAAAACTTGCCAATTATTGGTAATTGATGTTGAAACAATTGAGGATGATACAGGGAAATGGGAGAACCCCAATAAAACTTACCGAGAACACGTACACAAGCAAGCTATCAAAGAATCCAATAAATTGGGTTAATGAAGTTGTCCTTTCCTAGGTAAAACTAAGTTTGATGACGTTAATTGGCTAACTAGGGAATAGAAGTGTGGTTCTTTTGTTTTGTAATCTACTCTAGGAGATTGCATTTCAGAACTCTGCATGTAGATGAGCCCGCCCTCGAGTAACGAGAAATTTTCGCTTGACGGAAAGATCACTACTTCCTTTAAACATTCAGATTCACGTGTCGATAGATAAACCCCTTTTACCAAAATTCTTTTTCACTGCGGAAAAGATAGCACAATCTCCGTTGTTTCTCTGCAATTTATAATTATTGTAATGTTCATTAACCGCTAGGGTAATTTGTTAACCCACACAAGCACAAGAGAGCACTAGGTAGCAGGGGCGAATTCTGAACATTATTTCTAGTATACCGTACTTTATGCAAACTATCTCTACCATTGTTTTATATTTTCAGCTTTTCTAATATCCCAATACTATGAAATTACGTCCTTAATAATTGTTCTTTAAGACAATTACATAAACCACTAACTTCTGGATCATTAACTTACTCCATTTTCACAAAAACTTCTGAAAAGCGTATATCCTTTTTAGAGATTATCAAACTTTAATACCTTTTTAGAGGATTATCAAACTTATTATATATTTCTTATACACTTCGAATTAATAGGTATACCGGCAGTATTCGCGGTGTATCCGAGAATTCCTCACTGCTACTTACACTTTACACATGGAATACGGTTAGGTGGGATTTCAACAAAATGATTTCACAACGTATGTTGCTATTTTTTATTTTTATTTTTCTGTGAATATCCTCTTTTTTACATGCGATTCCTCCAAGTTGGAAAATGGCGAGGTTACTACTCGTAGTTTCCTTTTCCGACGCTAGTTGCGTTGAGAAGCACGTGGGCACATCGGTGCCTAGGGAAACGTTAAACATTCATTTAACGTTTTGCCGTGGTTTACAAGTGCTGTGAACCTAATTGTGGAAGGTAAGGTACTACAACGGAAACGGACCACATGAATTCCAAGTTTCACGTTTCACTACACCCTCAGACGCAAAATTAGGAGGGAGTTAAACAAGAGAGAGTTCTCGTACGGGTACTCTAGTGTATCTTAAAAGAACTGAATCTGTGTACCCTAATGATAATAATACTAGGCCCCCACAGGAAGTTCACTGGTCAGAGTACTCGCTTTCCATGACGTGATCCCGGGTTCGATTCCCGGTCGGGGCACATTGCAGTGTGCGCTTTCCTTCCAATGCCCCAGTATCTGTTGCTGTGTGATAATGAGAAAGATCACTTCTCAGGTTGAGAAAACTTGAATACCGGGTAGGGATGTCTATGTGCTAACCGCACCGACCCATGGCCGCAAGGCCGGAACACCGCCGTTATTGTGCCAGTACAGACAGACTGAATAAGAATGCTTAGGGAGTACTGTGCGAGTGAGTATTTAGGGTTGTTTGGCCCGTCAGGCCCATTTAACCATTATTCCCAAGAATGCAGTGGGCTGTAGCCAAGAGATATTCCTCTCCCGCTGCAAAGTGAGATCCAGCACCGACCTACGACTAGATGGGCAATCCAAGTCCAGGTATAGCGCCTTGTCATTTTGCGATTAACGACTTCATTTTTATGTAGAACGTTAAATATGCCGCCAACGTGCTCAATCGCTTGAACAGTTTTTGAAATCTAATGCATAAGATCCAGACATTACAAATGTATTAATGCTTGCAACTTAATTGTGTTACGTAATCACTGATGAACGGTTGTAAAGGGAGCAAAATATGGCGACGTGAAAAGAAACAGCAAAATTTCACTGCGACGATCCATTCTTGATTCTTCTCTTATCCTTTTACCCTCATTCTGTGTTGCAGAAGACAGGGGTTTTGCGAATTACAGAGGACCGGGGCACACGAAACTCACCGGAAATTTGACATTTTGATAGTGATTTTTCAATAAATGTATTTGCTGCAGCCAAAATAGGAAGAAGTGTATGAAATGCAAGAAATGCAGTAAGGTGAGTATTTTTATTACTTTGGAATTATTTTCTGTCTGTGGTTTATTCCTTTTCAATCTTCATGAAGAGGTCAAAGAACGCTACGAAATGTTATTCAAAATTATCTTCGGACCTGCAAGGAGAGACTTGTTATCCATGAAAATATCAATTTTGCGGAAAGAAATTTAAAATCACTGTCGTTTTAAAATTATCACAATCGATATATTGAAGCAATGTCATTTCCATATTTAATTAGATGTCTTTATCAATTTCTGTATCAGTTTGTCTTCAAGGTACTGAAGGACTTTCAGAATGTGATACTAGTCTTCGTACAAAAGTTATATAACAGCAAACAAGAATAAACATAGGCAAATAAGAAGTCGATATTTTTACCACTATTATATCAGTTAATTAACAAGAACAAATTATGAACCTCCACAAATGTAACAGAAGTTGTCGGGCGTATAACGACAGCGAAAATGACAAGGATTTTTCTGCAAACGCATAAATATATCATTTGATTGAATTAATTGATATCATATAGCAATTGATTCTTTGCAAAGAAGTTTGCTTTGCAGGAAATCAAAATAATTAACATGAAACGCTGTAACACTTAAAACTTTCAGGAACTTTAAGGTAATATTTGAGGTTATATGTTGTTCAAACATTACATAATCGAGGCAGCAATGCCAGAGAACATCGTATTGAACATCATAAAAAAGCCGTAAATATAGAAGTTCATTTTGTTGAGTATTATTTACAAACATTCCTCCTATTATTGCTACAACAGCATTCATTTTATATAAATATTCAAATTACGCGTAAATTATCATTCATGGTGAAAATACAATTTGAAATATCAATTTCCTATTGCAAATTCATTAACAGGTTTCTCGGAATAAATGTTACAAACTTATAGAATATGTAATGGAACACAAACAGGTACATGTAATCTCCTTAACTGCTTTAGAACGTGACCTGGATAACATCTAAATTCCCTAGATATCGAATGAAAAAGGCACATGTATATAATAATAATTGCATGTTATAACTCCACCCCAAGTAATTTTCCACTATATATTCATTGATAAAAGTGGTCATTTTCGACTCTTTTATACGTCCTAGAAGTTTGTAACATTTACTATGACATACTTTCTACAACCATGTACATTAGTATCCTCGTAAAATAGTCCCAACGCACAAAATGATGCTAATTTTATGTACCGGATTTGTGACACATTAATCCTGCTTTGACCAAGAGAGTGTAGTTTTGTGTCCACAAATAAAATGCGATTCAAACCCTGGTTCTTTTTAGGTCAGAAATACAATGAATTTTATGGTACCAGAATCACTGTCACGTTAGCAACTGTCACAACAAAATTATGAACTCAGAAACACGAAGTGAACACTAAATGATGGGTCAATGCACCCCTATCTCGATCAAAGGGTTTTTGTCTAGTTTCCTTATCCATTGAGCAAATGCTGAGATGCCTTGATTTGCTTCTGGACGTAAATGTAGCTTCACTATGCGCACGTTTTGTTGAACTTTCCTTTGCTTGTAGTGGTAGTAGAGCTTAGGGTGAGTTTCTATTTTGTTAACAATACAGAAAAATCAAATCTGTTTGTTCCTTTACCATTAAAAATAAGTTTTCTATAATTTTGCAACGAAAATACCTAGTTTTTGAAATGTTAATCCTCGCTTTTTTAATTTGTTTATTATTATTATTATTATTATTATTATTATTATTATTATTATTATTTTCTTCCATATTTCAACTATTAATAACTAATTGCTGGGAACTAACTACTAATTGTTGGGAAGGGACTCTGAAACTCAAGAAAGCGTGCGCAGATGATTTTCTCCCCATACGTCACATACAGATTTTGACTGTTTTTGACTATATAAACAAAACACTAAATAAACAAAAAAACAACAAATGATCCTCCCTTGGCATAATTCCTAACCAGTGGTTTCATTGGAAACACAACAATGAGGCTTATTTTTCAAATCAAATTTATTTTCCACTGCTGAAAGTGGTAAAATATTTCAGACAGTACTCTTATTAAGTAGTATTGCTCAGTCTTTCATCATGGCAGGGTGCAGTAACAAAATTAATAAATACTTATCGGAACCCGACTTGGAACGTAGGTAAGAAGTTAATTTTGAAGAGAATGAGGAGGAAAATGGCATCTGTAATGAGATTACAAATAAAAATGTAATATAAACATAAAAACTGTAATATTATTTACTTTTATCGGTTAACCTACATCATGTTTATGTAAATAAAGCCAATTTAACATCTTATTGATGGTGGACATCAATGCAGGGTTAAAATTAAATGTAAAACTTAGGTGTTTCCTTTACCCTGTAATACCGTACGATTAAGTCATCACTTAGGTGTTTCCTTTACCCTGTAATACCGTACGATTAAGTCATCCGAGGCACAAAATGGCGCAGGGAACAGAAGAGCGGCGCCGGCCTCCACAAGTGGCAGCGCGAGATGGCGCTGCCCGCCCGCCCGCCGCCAGCGCCTCCGCGCACCGCAATGGATGGCTCGGCCAACTTTTCGGGAGACGTGCGCGGAGGCGGCAGCGCCCCTGGCGGCAACTTGCGCGGCCGCAGCCGCCTGGAAAGTTGCTAGCGGGCCGCAAATTAAATGGGCACTATCGCGAGGGAAGAATGGAAAGATGGAAAGAGAGGCGGCAGGGAAAAGGGTCGGAGGAAGGGAAAACTTTGAATTATTACTCCGTGCACGCCGCCAATTATCCCAAGTTCCCTCACCGGGCCACTTTGCCCGCTTTTCTTCCGGCGCCGCGGGAAGTGGGGAAATAGTTTCATCTCGGGGCGCGGGGAGCGCTGCCGTCGACCGAGCGACAATGGAGAGTGTAACTTCTTCGGCAGGCCTAAGTTGCGAGCACGCGTGGCGCGCCGGCTCGCCCTTTCGACCGGTGCCTTTGCGTAGCGGGGGCGGGGGGGGGCGGGGCGGGAAAGTTCGTTCGCATCTGCAAAATTAGGTTCACCGTTGCCCGTGCGAGCCTGCTCCTCGGTAGAGCGTGTGCCTTTATGAGGGAAGTTGATTAGAGCCGGATAAAATTCTCCTGGCATCTCGTTTAGGCGAAACATCTAGGCCATTCAATGTAGGGTCGATGCTGAACACAAAATATGTATTATTCATTATGAAGAAAAGTCTAATCTAATTAGCTCCAAAAAGTGCTGATTTGTATTTCTGCGGTTAATTCATGACAATTCGTCTAAATTAACAGAAAGTGCCTATTCATTTAAAATGTATGGAATCAAAAATGATCGCGAGGTTATATTCTATTAATACAATTGTAATTATGAAGAAAACTTCATGCTTATTCTCCAGTATATTATTGATCGAACAACCTCATACATATAATAAAAATTTGTCGCAGGTGAAGGTTTCATTTTTTATAGAAACATCACATCACTATCCCTCAATAAATTCTAATTTTCATCTTAAAACAGAAAAATTACCTCTTTAAAAAACAGTATGAAAAAGAGACATTTTAACATATATGATTTGCCCATATTACAAACATTGTATCCAAGAAATACATAATTCAATAAAAGAAACCCAGAGCGGCATATTCTACGTAGCATTTCATTTATCTTTCTTCTATTTCACAGTCACTTCGTGTTCTTTTTCCCAAATATTGTATTGAATTCTGCTGTCAGGGATTAGCCGCTCATGGTCGATGGTGCTGACGTTTCGGCCAACTTGCTGTGGCCTTCTTCAGAGCTGTGTTCAGAGCTGTCTGAAGAAGGCCACAGCAAGTCAATCCTACTCATCACATTAATCGACGTCAATTCAACGATCGGCCGGAAGCCTACGACTCTACAAATATTGTATTGATTACAAGCTAATTACGTTAAGCCGTTGAAATAATCATGGCTTTCTCGTTTATATAGTGGATATAAATATTTGTTAATTGACGAGACAAATCGATTCCTATATTAATATCCTTACAGCAATATAACTAACAGAATACTAACGATGATCAATAATAAAATATTTAGCGCGTAGTTTATTTATTTGTTTAGAATTAAATAAAGTAAATGAAATACTATTTCCCAATTGCTGGAAATATAACTGAATTTAGAATGGATCAGTGATGGAAATGATTACCTAAGCATTAAAAAGTGCGAGCTCATTTTCTTCAGGACCTAATGTGTGTTTATAATATAAATGATCCCTCCTCAATATGTAAAATCTCGGAACATTTTTGGGACTGAATCCTTACACTGCATCACTATTTGGTGGTTCACAACAATGATCATCAATAACTCTCAGACTCCGGTTATGGAGCTCGTTCTACTTTAATATTAACCCTTTGCACTCGGGAGCTATGTACTACCAAAGTGTGCTGTAGCTCAAGAGGTATCGGTGGGATGACATCCATTATGAATCTTGACTCATGTACTGGATACTTAGTTGCGGCACTGTCACTCAAATGGCATCTCCTGGATGACACATCCTATTCCCCTTTGCTGTGCTGGTTTTCGAGATATGTTGACGTAACAATGAATTAAAATTCTCATGTAATCTGAAATCGATTATGTGAGATAAAATGAACTGGCATAATGGGTTTTCTATTATACTATGTATATTTTCACTGAAAAGTTTTCCGTATTTTTCTTCAGAAAGGACTGTGCAAACTGCAATACGGTTTATTTATTGTTTTTAATACTTTTTATGTTTACACTTTGTGTTTGTGATACTTTTTTATGTATTAGTTTATATAAAAAATATATGAAATTATCAATCCGATTTGTCAGTTATCTTTGAATCATAATTTATTAATGAATGAGACAAAGGAAACAACTGATTTTCTCCTCTTTATTGGAACAATAAAGATTTTTCAAAATAAAAAACACTAACAGAACGTGTTCGTGAAGTATACTTGGTTATATAATTCAACTCAGGCAATGTTTTAGTCAGCGTTAACAGCGCTGGCTCGCACGATCTATTTCCAAACCTGCCTCCGCTGGCCCCCCCCCGTCACTGTTCCTCGCATTACCACAGACTCCTTGTCTCCTTCCTCGCAGCTTGCCCGCCAGCATTGCTATGTAATGAACGTACCTCCCCTGCCATCGATCTCGCGTAACTCCAGTTACGTAACCATTTGTTACACATCCTACAAAGAGTTGGTGTAACAATGATAAGTAGCATTAATTCGGTTATTGTTTGTTTTGGTGAGATATTACATTTTCTTTAATATGATTTTCCTAAAATGTTTTTGGAATCGACCACTTTTAAATTGGTTTCCGCCTTTACCAACTAACGGAATTTTATTTAGCTTTTAGAACAATACAAAGGAATCAACATATTTTCCTTACTTTCGCAGGTGTTAGTTCGAGCAATTGTGGCACGACGAAAGCTATTTTTGTGTATTTTTACTTATCGTAATATAATATAAAGCGCTACAAATAAGATTTTGCGCATTCGACGTTCACATCACCACCAAAAAATATAAATATCCTTTTCGGATTGCACTGAAATTCAGCGTGTCGTTTCGCGTCCTTGCTAAGACATATTGGGGGATACTAATTTGAAAATATCCAAATGCAAATGTCGAATGGATTCATAGTTTCAGCTGGCATGAGTTAGAATTTATGAGAGTTTTATATTAGACAAGAAAATAGCATCAGAATAATTTAATTTGCAAAGTACAGCGTCAACATCAGGTAGAATACTCTAAAATTGTGGATTTTGGGTGACGGATCGGTGGAATAATGGTGACGGGCATAGGGGTGCATTGCGTTGTGGGAGTCGCCATGGGTGGCACTGTGTGGGGGTGCATGGTGTTGAGGAAGGGCGGTGTGCATGGCGTTGTGGGAGTGCGATGTGTGGCGTGGCGTGGAGTTACATGGCGTTTGGAGTCGCCGTGTGTGGCATTGTGTTGAGGTGGTGGCGGTGTGTGAAATGGTGTGGGGGTGCATGGCGTTGTGGGGGTAGTGGTGTGTGGCGTGGCGTAGAGGTGCATGGCGTTGTGGGAGTAGCGATGTGTGGCGTGGCGTGGAGTTACATGGCGTTGTGGGAGTGGCAGTGTGTGGCGAGGCGATGTGTGGCGTGGCGGTGCATGGCGTTGTGGGGGTGGCGGTGTGCGGCGTGGCGTGGAGGTGCATGGCGGTGTGGATGGCGGTGGGCTGCGTGAGATGCTGGCGTGTGAAGGTGGCGGGGTGTGGCGGCGGGCCCGCGTTGTAGGGGGTGGCGGTGTGGAGGCGGCGGCCCATTCCCCAGGAACGCCGCCGCCTCCTCAATGTCGTGCGTCTCCTTCTAATGAGTCGCGACGCGGCGCGGGCGCGCAGCGCTGCTGCCACGCCAGGCGCCGGCGCGCGCGGGACTCGATCGGAGGACAGCCAGGATCCTAGTGCACAAGGCTCTCTTCCCTAACTTATTCGTTCAAATTTTTGATAAAGGAATATATTCTTTGAGTTTTGGATACGTTTTAAAAATTCACGATGACTCATTTATGTTTGGATGACATTACCTAGGCCTTCTGTACTCTACGTTACTATTTGTCTCCTGTAAAATTATTTATATTCTAAATCATTATTTTTCCTCGAAAATATAAAGAAGCATAAGATTAAAAATGTAGTCGGCGTTAATACCCTTCGATTATTTAAAGAAAAATATTATTTTGAATTTAAATAAAAAAATTAAACGCTAAATGGTCAGTAAATTTTAGCATTCTTCCATGAGATTCGTTGCAAAAAGCTCTCGTAAGAAGTCACAGTGAGATGGGAGCAAAGTGGAGAATTTTTCCATATAAACACATTATAACTAGTGATCCTACGATAATACCCACAGTTACGTAAAACTATGAAATATTTTGCTATCTTTGGAAAAAGCATAACAATTGAGTAATCGAAGCGCGTGATATTCGAAATTTCAAGACTTTAATAAACTTTTTTATGTAAGCTGACTAACACGTTACGACCACCGATCCAACATTAAAATACAAAGTACTTCTGTTATTAAACATTTAAAAATACATAAAGAGGAAAATGAAAATATTAGAATGCATAGTTTTCAGATCGTGAGAAATCAAAACTCATTTGTAGCTTTTAATCGCGTAAATACATTCAAATAAAACATTCCAATAATAATTTCAGATATTGGATAACATCAATTATCTACGTTGTGAAACGATGGTATTTCATCCTTTTGGTGATCATAAAACTATTTTTGTATCTTTGCAATAATGTAGCTATAATAATAATAAATTATAATAACAATAATACGATGAAAAAAGTAGACCTTAGGTAACAGAAGCATTTACACACATGAATTATAGAGAGATTTTTCAACTGACCTCGGTTATGTAAAATGAAATTAATTTTGTTAGCAGCTAGGTGTTGCCCTTTAGCAGTAATTATACATATTAAACTAACATTATTAAACAAATAATAATTTTAATACTAATAATTAATATAGTTTTACATGGTCGAATGAATAAACTTCAGCAATCTCCCACTCTCACATAGCAACCATAATAAAACATGCCAACGTTTGAAAAGGAGAATTTATTATTCATACAAAAAATATACATTTTTTCCCTTCCCTCTGAAATTCCTGGAAAACATAGCGCAAAATAAAGGTCCACAAAATGTAAAGTAATAAGGTAATATTTAAAAATGAAATTATTATGTATCTTTCTAAAGGGAAGGAATCTCAATTCTGACCGGAATTTGAGCTACGCGTATATTCTTCTAGACCGAAGCACGGGCGACGTGTCACACCTCGTGTGATTTTCTTCGCCATTAAAGTTAGATTGATTGATTGATTGATTTTTTCGTGTTTCCGGGCGAGTCGACAGCTTCGGTGATTACTCCCGTTAGTGTAGTGCATGTTTTTTTCGGTAGATGGCGGTGATCTTCCCCCGCTGGATGGCGAGATCAGGCGCCGACATACCGTCGGCTAGTGGGTAGCGGCCCCTAACCAGGACTCTCCCACCAGTAGGGCACCGCCCCAGCTGGGACAAGCTCTAAACTCCCGACCGGTCTTCCGGAATATGTGGTAGTGTAGTGCATGTTAGTGTAAGTGTGTATGTAAGAGGGGATGATAGGAGAAAGAAGAGGAAGGACAGATCGCGCGCGGTCCGTGGCCTGTTTGTTAGGGTACTGCTCCGACATTCGCCTGGTGTAGATAGGAGAAACCACGGAAAACTACCGATCAGAGCAGCCGGCTGCTAGAATTCTCCTCCAGACAGCGACTGAATTCGACGTAGTAAATTTATATAGCTCTTAATAACATTAGCTTGATTTATTAGTGATTCTTGCCATGTCAACAGCTAAGGTCATTAGTCCCGTTACGAGTGTAATGCATATTTTTTATCGTGCGAGATGCCAATGATCTTCCAACGCTGGCTGGCGAGATCCAGCGCCGACCTTCATTGGCTTGCGGGGATATTCCCAACTAGGTACCTCCCATAAGCGGGACACCTCCCCAGCCGGTACAAGCTCTGGTCTTCCGACAAGTGTGGTAGTGTAGTGCACGAGGGTGTATGTGTAAGTAAGGGATGAGCAAAGGACAAGAAAGAGAAAGGAAATATCGTGCGAGGTCCATAGCTCATTTGTTAGAGGACGCATACAGCATTCGCCAGATATTGATCAGAGAAACCACGGAGAACTACCGATCAGAGCATCCCGCCGCTAGAATTTTTGTCCAGACATCGGCTTTATTCGACATAGCTATCTAGCTAATATCAAAAGTCCTGCCACCTTCGGGATTCAATCCCTGGGATCTCCCACTCAGAGACACTGCAGTGACATCAGTTTATGCCCTCATACACCTTCGCAGTGAATAACACTAGATTCAGAGCTCAAAATATGATAAAGAAACTAATACGAATAGAAACAAAAAGCAACAATAGTCATGACATGAATATTAAAAATAAGAACAAAACATTGAGGCTGCGCATATAAGGGATATAAAGCCTCATAAGGCTGTGATTAATATTGAGCAATAAAACATTATGTCTTTGTATCATTAAAATAAAAGTACTGCATTAACACAGAAATAATATCTTAAGCCAATTTCGTACAAAGTAATGGAAGATTTGTTGAAATTCTTTTCGCGTAATCACAGATCTATTCCACATTGTTATACATGTTTTACAAACGATATAGGTTGCTGATATCTTATTATTTCTCCTAGCAATCGGTCATGTAATTTCGGAGAACTTGTGTCACTGACAGAGGGAAAAAGACTGCAGTTACAGTGCCCCTTGGTAGTGAAGATATTACTGGGGCAATAGTCGTTTCTTCTATAATTTTGGTAATATGCATTAAATATACTCAGTTTCATATAACTGGTCTCAAACTTGCATTTTTGGACAAATTTTTTTCTTCTATTTAGTCTGGATTTCGTCGGTAATTCGAGAAATTCACGGGGGTCGTGCAGTTTCTCTAGCGTTAGAATAGGATGAATTTGCATTTCACGGTGTAGATAGATCCAGGCGCTTCGATTCCCGGGCCAGTCACAACGACACGGCGGAAGGTCACAGCGCGGTGGACCCTTGTTAACCGCCCCGGGGCTCCACCGCCGCTTCCGCTGCTTGCTGATGAAAATGCAGCGCTTTCTCGAATGCGCCTTTGTGCTCGCGACTCGCAACTTTTCCATTAGCACTCCACTGATGTCTGAGACCGCCCCCTGCCCGCCCACTTCCCCACCTCCCGACCGCGAGCCGCTACCACCAACACCACCGGCCCGCCAACGCCGCCACAGACAACCACGGCGGTCGCTATCTCTACGACCACCGCCCACCGCCGCCACCGCCCCCACCGCCACCGCCGCTACCTTCACTACCACCACCACTGCCAATACCACCACCACCGCCGCTGCTAACACCGCCTTCATTACCGACACCACCGCCATTGGCGCCACTGTCATCCCACTCTCACCCTCAACTCCACCACCCTCCCCCTTACCCCACCCACCGTCACCGTCACCGCCACTGCCGCCCCTTGAGCTTTCTGACGCCGTCGCACGCCGTGCCGTTTTCCCTGGCTTGTCTCTGCCAGAAATGCTTTGGATATGACTACATCTCTTCAACTCCGGTCGTTAGATGTTGTTAAAGAGTACGTGAACTGTTTCAGGAGAAAAAGTGAGCGAGGTACGCCGAGAAGAGAAACGAAAAATCTGTGGTTTCATGTATCGTTCTGCGCTGTAGAATGTCTGTGCATCTCATTTTCAAATCCAATGTTGTTAATACTACGAACTTTTATTCTAGAATTCTAGAAATTCTTCTAAAATTCAAACTCCACTGCATTAATTATTTCTAATGAAAGTGTCAAGTACCTAAATTTTACTATAAATTACTTTAATAAAAAACTGAAACTTCCGATTAATTTTTAAAAGGTGCTTACTGGAATGATTGGATATAAGCTTTGTCCTAAAAGTTCAAATTGAAAATATTTCAAACGCCAAACATTTCACACAAGATGTTCACAGATAGAACATAGATATTCATTGGAAAAAATTACACAAAGGACTAATTCAGGTTGATGACAGCCTTACTCATCCCTTTGTGTTGAACGCTCCAGACGCAAACAGACGATGTGAAGCCAATCATGAAAATTAAGCCGAAAGAGTCGCTTCCGAAATCAACTGATCCGCAAACGAATTCGAGCGAGTCAATTCGTTTTTTGCTCTGCTGTAGGCGATGCGCTGAATGCCAAGGGGGCGTACATTGCCATCGCTCCTCCATTTTTGGAATTTCGCCTTCACTGACAAATTTATATTTTTTGCCTGCATTTCACCACATCACTCAACTTCTGTACTGGTTCATATAGTAGCCACCATGTGACATTCCACTAATAATTCATCATCTCGTCAACATGTTTTCCACAATTTGACTATTACTTAAATTATAGTACGGAAAGTTTCCATAAATTTAGGGTGCATTATTGTGTCTCCCAGGCAACCCCATGGTCCATTTTTTTCATCCCACCGGGTCAACCATCGCCTTTTTAGAAGGCGAACTTACCAACCTTGTTTACCTGTAAAATGTTTATTATGAATTTGTTAAGTATATCAGTTTTCGCACTTCCTAATTCTTCTTGGTAGTTCATTGAAGTTCAATGCATCTCATTTCTCCAGCTTCATGGAACTCTGATTCGCGCACATCACGCAATTCTGACTCTCAGAAGGCTTTGAGTGATCCCCATCGTTACCCCGCTTATACGCCCATTCTCATCGCCGCAACATCCGTTCATCCGCTCACTCACGAATCTGACCGTCGGTGCTCGCTCGATCCCTCAGTCAACAGCAGACACCCTGCGGCCACCACCTGCCGACTCCTTCCCCCGTCGACGTCTGCTCGGCTCATTACTGCTCGTGGTCTCCCGCCTCACCCAGCCCCTGCTTCACTTTACCCGTCGCTCCCCGCGCAGTCCTCACCCGGCGGTTTTCCACCGACTCCACCCCTACCCGCCCACCCAACTTGTCCTCCCCTCGTCGCCTAGCTTGGACACCCAACTTGTCCCCCCGCTCCCCCCCCCCAACGCCCATCGTCCCCCTCCCCAATTTCCCCCCCCCTTCTCGTCTTGCCTCGTCCCAGCCGGCTCCTATCCTCGTCCCGCCCCGACCAGCCCCGCTCGGCTACGCCTTGCCCCGCCACTTCCGTCTCACCTCCCGCAACGTGCCACCCCGTCGCGCCCCCAACCCCGCGTACCCCAAGCCGGCCCGCTTCTCGCCCCCCCCGGGGCTCACCTGACCCCATCCCCCTATCCCCACCCCGCCCCGCTCAGCTCTTCACCCTAGGGCGCGCGCGTGCGCGTGCGGGCAGGCGGGCGGGCGGGCGAGCGGGAGGACGGGCGCCCTCGGGCCGTGATTTCCGAACGCGCTCACCCGGATGACGTCGTTAACGGGGGCCGCGGGAGCGATGGATTCCCTCGCTGCGGAGCCGCCCGCGGCGCGGCGCGCCCACGCCCACGCCGTGCCGCCCACGCCGCCCTTGTCGCCCCGCCGCCCCCGCCGCCCCCGCCGCCCTCGCCGCCCCCGCCGCCCTCGCCGCCCTCGCCGCCCCCGCCGCCCTCGCCGCCGCTGCGCTTTCGCCGAATTGCGAGAGATGTGGCGCAACGTACCGTCGAGTTTACGAGGAGGATGAAGAGGGGCGGGGCAGGGCAGGGCGGGGAGTCGGCGTGGTTGGGGGCTGCGGCC
Organism: Teleogryllus oceanicus; assembly: GCA_964035755.1. NCBI lineage: Eukaryota > Metazoa > Arthropoda > Insecta > Orthoptera > Gryllidae > Teleogryllus > Teleogryllus oceanicus. The sequence goes on from CAXIVR010000002.1 coordinate 33,420,949, forward strand.
GCCGTCCTGGTTGGTAATATGGCGGAACAGCCTCCAGCAGTCTTGCGGATGGGCTCAGCCGCGTGCCGACAGAACGTAGGCGGGGCGGAGAGGAGTGGGACGGTATGGGACGGAGAGGGGAGCGGGAGGGGGGAGAGGGGAGGCGGGGTGAGCGGGAGGGGGGGTGGGGGTAGGGGAGGGGGGTAGGGGGGGGGGTGTAGGGGAGGGGCGTGTGTAGGGGAGAGGCGGGTGCAGGGGAGGGGCGGGGGTAGGGGAGGGGCGGGGGGAGGGGAGGGGCGGGGGTAGAGGAGGGGCAGTGAGTGAAGGGAGTGTGGAGGGGTGGGAAGGGGCAATGGGGGCGGGGTCAGAGGAAAAGTCGCGGTGGGCGAAGCGGGATTGTTGCGTGGCGGAGCCCCGTGGCCGAAGCGGAGCAGCGTGGGTGGAACGGATTGGCGTTGGCAGGTAAAGCAAAGCGAATGCGGTTCGCAGGCTCCCTATCGAACAGCGCGCCGGACTTCAAACGTATTTGAACTACTCACCTCCAGACATGGTAAAAATGATGTGAGTTTTATTAGAATTGTTTCTGGCAGAAGTGACTTGACAGTTTTGCGTTCCCTTTTTATCAACGAGGACTCGACAATGTGAGTTTCCTGCAGTCAAATGATCTTAGCATTATGGTTGATAGATATTTCAAGTAGATATGGTGATGACCGCATTACATAAGTGATTTAGAAAGTAATTAGTACAGAGAGTGTGAGGCTAGTAGAATTAAAAGGTGTTGGAAACAAGAAAATACCCAAGAAAATACCCAAGAAAATCTGCCTCGAGTCGTCTTTTTCGCAACAATTTTCAACTTAGATAACCGAATTTTGAAAACGAAATCGGGTAAGGCAGACAGCTACTCCCTTCTTTATGCTACAAATGCTTAATACTGTCCAGCAAACATTGCTAATACAACCGAAAATGTTTGAAACTGAAGTGTTCAACTGCGAAAAGTTGAAAAAATATATTTGTGTAAATTGTTATTGTGCCCGTATTTGGAGCAGTTTCTTGTCAACGACGTGAATCCTTATTTCAATAGGCGGAAGGTAGAGGAAGAGAAACCTGGAAGTGGTAAAGTTAATGATTATTATAGAGATAAGGTTTCCATTGTGTTGTATACGTAAGGTCAGTCTGTGACAAAGTGGACCCAGCAACTTGTCGAAAAACGTGGAATGAAATGGTGTACGAACGAAAAACTATTAGGATGTGGTGTGACAGGATCAGCGGAGAAAAGTAAGTTCTGTTCGTGATAGGGTTACACGAGGTCGCAGAGTTGACAGATTGTGCGACAGGCTGCAGTGAGTGGTTTGGTTTAAATTCATTATTTAATGACCGTTCAGTGTCACGTGTAAAACAATCAACGTGACAAAGGACAAACTTGTACACATCGTAAATTACAGGGTGGAATTGTAGAGTTAATCATCCATGTATTCCAAATACACTAGTGGTAGTAATAATCACGTATATTAGAGAAACACGATTTGGAGATTTATACTCTGCGTTAACACGGAACAGAATAGTAATTTTCGTAGTTCAATTTACCTGGTCTTTGTGTATTTCTTTCCTTGTAATTCATTATTTTATTATCTTCTCTCTAAAAATATATTTTGTTGATTACTCTGCCCTTCATTCCGTTTTCACACTCATTCTGTTCAGTAACGTTTCCTTTAGAAAAACGCAATTCTTGATAATAAAGTATCGTTTTTTGGTGTCAAATGTTTCAAATAAATCAAAGTTAACTCTTGAATATTGATTTAGAATAGAGTCCTTACTCAAAGGGGGAAATTTATCTAACCAAGATCCTTAATCAATGTTGGTTGTATCAGCAGATTTTTGAAGCGCCCAAGATCCCATGGGTGAGATAAATGTATGGTGTGAACGTTTCCTGGCATAAATGTAATAAAATAATTCTAATAAATTACCACGCGTATTTCAAAGATGAAGCTGTATTAGACTGTCTCGACGTCCGGACGAGTTCAAAATTTTAAACCATTCGACTGTAAATAGTGTAAGACAAGGGGGCAGGAAAATATAAGTTTATTAATTATATTTTTAAGTATCGAATAAGTTTATTAAGTATCAAACGCAACGTAACATAACTTTGAACAGTTATATGTAGACTTTTCCGGGTGTTTATTTCAATCAGATATTAACACCTCTTTTTTATTCATACTCTGAAATATCCTCGAAATAAGAACTGCAGTTTCAAGTCGACTTGAAAATTAAGTCCACGACAGGGACAAAACACTCGGGTGTGTGAAAAAGAAATGTAAACTGAAATGCAAATACTTACAACTGAATTGCATTTTGCAAAAGATTTATTATTGCAAAAGATTCGTGTACGAGTAAGTACGAAAGTGTAAAACAGCTTGAAGTACTTCGTAGATTATATGTAATTCTAAATGTAAGTAATGCACATTAATTTCTTTCCAAAGAACAAAATTAGACCATTTAAGCTGCTGCCATTTAGCAGCCGCATATTAATTTTCACCGGAAGAGTGAACATATTTGCCTTTTCTTCATACTGGTTGACTTGAGTTCTGAGCTAGCATTGTCATCGTATCATCAGCAACTCTGATCACAACATTGTAGGGTTTGTGAATCGAAAATGAAAGATTTGCAACATTAGGTACACAGGTACGTTGAATTCAGCCGCTGACAATAGGAGAATTCTCACAATCGACTGCTCTCATCGGCCGTTTTCCGTGATTTCTCTGATCAATATCAGGTGAATGCCGGACCAACACTCAAAGAACGGGCCATGAACCACGCGAGATCTTTCCTCTTTTCTGCCTTATCATCACCCTTTACCCACACACATCCACTACTCTCGACCGCATGTCGGAAGGACAGTCGCGAGCTTGTCCCAGAATAGGCCGGTTAGAGCTTGTCCCAGAATAGCCCAGTTAGAGCTTGTCCCAGAATACGCCTGTTAGAGCTTGTCCCAGAATACGATAGACCTCATTCGTGAATAGGCCAGTTAGAGCTTCTCCCAGAATACGCCAGTTAGAGCTTGTCCCAGATTATGACAAAGCTCATTCGAAAATAGGCCAGTTAGAGCTTCTCCCAGAATACGCCTGTTAGAGCTTGTCTGAGAATACGCCAGTTAGAGCTTGCCCCAGAATACGACAGATCCCAGAATAGGCCAGTTAGAGCTTGACCCGGAATACGCAGTGCTGCACTAAGAGAGATACCTGGATTTGAAAAATCCCCCGAAAGCCGACGTGTAGATTAGCGCCTGACCTCACTATCTTTGTGTGGAGGAACATCGGCACCGGCACTTCCACGTGATTCTAACAGAAATAATGGACATAGGAGTTGATGTTGTACATCAACCAATCCTTTCTTCACAATCATTTCGCTTCGTACTCGCGATCTCTTACGCCACATTATCCCATTGCGGCAGATTAGTTCGTCTCACCCCCCCCGCACACACACACTCGCATTACTCCACTCTACCTCGCCTTTCCATTTCGCATTATATGTATTCACTCAAAGTTTACTCGGCCAACTGCTGACGGTCCGACTGCAACGGCGAAGCTCGGTTGGCAACTCAGCGCTGCGACTGAATATCTGCAGGAGTTTAAAACTAGCATTTGCCGCGCGCCGAGCTTCATTGCCCAAAGAGGCAGCCGCAATTCCACAGGAGAATTTGAAAGCTCCCATCAGGAGCACCTGTGCACACAAACCGCCTCGGGGTTAGGAGCGAGCAGGGGCCAGCCTTTCATGGGGAACCACAAGGCGAAGTCCACCAAAGGTAACCGCAAATGGGACGGAGTATCGTTGAAAGGGACATAAAAGGAGTAAATGAAATACAAGGGCAATTAATCTCTCCTCGTCGCTGCCAAAAATGTGGGATGGGAAAAGGAAAGTATTAAGTCAAATAATAAAAAACTATTGGCGCTTCAGAATGGCACAGACTTTATGGAACTATTTTCATCTTCCCTTGGATCTGGGCTGGCTTTTCGATTTTGTACCACGCTCTTCCCAGCCGCTACCGCTCCGCGCCTAAAATACCTAACAGTGACGCAGGCAGGACCTACCTCTCTGGTAACATTCCCAGACCAGTATTTTCGCGTTTCCCGAACGACGCAAAAACACCTAGCTCAGCCTTGTCCGTTATTTGCCCATGGTATTCCTTGACCTCACCTTGGTTTGATCTGATTGATTTGTGATTTCGGACGCGTCAGATGTTAAGGACATTAGTCCCCTAAGTGTAGTGCATGTTTTGTGCGCTCTGATGACGGAGGAAATCTTCTCCAACTGGATGGTGAGAGCCGGCGCTGATCTACCCGTCGGTTTGCGGTTTTTATCCAACCATGTACCCCATCAGTGGGGCTCCACACCGACCGGGACAATCTCTAAGCTCCTGTCTGGTCTCCCACCATGTGAGGTAGTGTGTATAAACAACGGTGAGGGTAGCACAAGGAAGAGGAAAGAAAGATCTCGCGCGATCCGTCGTCCGTTTGTTTGGGTATTCCGCCGGCATTCGCCTGGTGTTGATCGGACAAACCAAGCAAAACTACCGATCAGTGCAGTTGGCTGCTAGAATTCTCTTCCAGGCACCCCACATTGGTACTTTGTTCTGGGTGTGGGATCCAGTTCCTCAATTTGGAACACATATCTGACACGTAGAAGCCTATCAAGGCAAGATATTATGAGAAGATTATGGTACGATTTAATACCCGACATACTCGGAATGACACCACAACACGAACCCAATTTAAAATATGTTTTTAATGTGTTTTGTATGATTGAATACATGTACACATGTGTATGTAAATGAATTTGTCTGTAACTATGCAAGCAAAGTTACTTTCAGAAAAGAAAGTGATTCTCTTCTCTAATAAGTCTCTACAAGAAGAGTTGTCATGTAAAATGAAACGCAAAAATTAACGCAACAATAAAAAAGCAATTGAATTGTGTAAATATGCTTCTTTTGTTAATTCTACATGAATTTTTCTTTGCAAACAAATAAATTAATTATCTTATATAATATAATCAAATAATTTATATGATTTCAAATCAACCATTTAGAAATTTTTCAAGTGAACCATTTATATATAAGAATATAACTACACACACACACACACACACCACACACACATACCACACACACGCACGCGCAACACACACCACACCCACCACACACAACACACACACATATTATATATATATATATATATATATATGGACTCGTAGCGCTTGTTCTCAGTAAATTTATTGAGGACAGTGTTCTTTCTGAATGTCGTTAATCAAACCCACTGTTCGTAACAAATAACTGACTATTTATTAATCTAACAAATCACTACTGATATATCATGGTGGTCTCTACCCTTCTTTCATAACCAGAATCACTGTTAGTCTCGATCTTATCGATCGAAGAAATATTTACGTTGCTTCTTCAAGAGCGTCGCCGGACTCTCGTTGCTCGCGCCCTTCGTTGCCTGCCGGTCGTTTCACCTGGGACCAGCGAGGAGGCGCTGCGCTTCAGACGTTCTCCTTCCATCTCCGATTCACTCGACGTCTTTTGATCTTGTTATTCCAAAAGCGCATCACTTTGTATCCGATGACTATATATGTTAATAACATAAAATTATCCATCAATTAATCTTTTGCATCTTCGTATACTAGTTGCTTTCGATCGAACTCAAAATCCTTTAGGGTCGGCCATACATGACTCTGCGGCTTGTTCACCAACCGATGACATGCCGCTAACCTTTTTATTACATTATGAACTTCTGCCCTCTTGTTGATATCCGTTTTGATGAAAGTGTTTCAATATATATATATATATATATATATATATATATATAAAATATATATACCATGTGCCATTATAGCCGGTGAGATAGTATAGGGAAAGGGTGAGAGGAGAGCGAACCTGGGCGGTGGAGGCTGGAGAGGGCGTGGCCGATGCTCGCGTGGCTGCTGACGCGCGCATGGCGTGCGTGACGGCGAAGCGCTGCCGTGGGCAAGACGAGGCAGCCGCGGTGCGGGTTGGTGCAAGGGGCGGAGGTAGGTCGCCGCCAAGTGGCGATGGGTGAAGCGTTGGAGTAAGCTCGAGGAGCTGCACGCGCGCCGCGAATGAGCTTGAAGCGAGCCCCTTACCGGGCCTGATGGGTCGGCGAGAAGAGAGGGTGAAGAGCGACACTCCATAGGGGAACTTGAGTCGCACGAGGTTGCGTTCGGAGAAGGCACAAGCAGAGCGCGGGAAGCCGAGGCAAGGCGAAGAGGAGCTAAGGAGAGAAGAACCCACGCCCGTTCCAGAGCGAGAAAGAGAAGGTGAAGGCGAAGACAAGGAAACGAAGAAAAGGAACGAAGCTGAGAAATTTTGAATGGGAATAGATAGGATGAAACTTGGTAATAAATAATGGGATTTGGATGGGACTTGGTAATACAGATTTGGATTTGGTAATAAAGGATGGAACTTGATAACACAGAATAGGACTTGACAATCAAGAACAAGGCTTCCCTATAAATGACAACACTTGACATAAAGAATGGAACCCAAGTATGAAGGACGGAAATGTAGGATGGGGCTTATTATGACAGAATAACATGTTCAAACCACGCGAGGATAAAAGCGAACACAAATATTAAACTAAATGGGATTAAATCGGTCAGGAAAAAGCTGGGAAATGAGGGAAACATTGGACTATAGGGTAGAGCGGATTGGGAAGGTTCGTGAAAAGTCTGAAAGGTTCCATTTCCGGATCGGTACGACCGTTTTGTACCAGTCTGATATGATGGAGATAACTCGCAAAAGAGAGCTATACAGCGAGTCGATTCGAAACACGAGAGTCCGAGACAAAACACGAAAACGGTGGATAAAGATGCAAATAAAAACAAGGACGGTTTAAAAGGGACTCAGAGAATTGTAGGGGGCCAAAGAACGGAGTAGGGCAGATAAGGATATGCAAAAATGGTCAAAGGTCTGGGAGGCGGGCGACTGCTAACAACGTGTGATAGTTGCCCGGTGGGGAGAAATCTGAGAAGGACGAGGCGGAATAACGCTGAGTACATGTGATGACGGGACGCCCTACTCAGGGGAGATAGAAAAAAAAGACGAGAGAAGAATAGTTTGCGAAGAAAAGAGCGAGGAGCTGGTTAGGTCAGACAACCATGGGCAGAACAAGAGTAAGTTAAACATATGAGCGGCGGGTGACACCGCGATAACTGCTCGGCGGGAGGAGAACGCTGACAGAGGAAGCGGGCCAGCGGCGGGAAGGCGCGAGGCGGGGCGACGCGCAGCGCGTCGGAGAGATATGAGCGGAGGTGCCGCCCGTCAACCGCATATTGCTGACGCGCCGCGCCGCACCGCGCCGCCGCCGCCGGAAACAAAGCGGCGCGCGTTAATAACGGAGCTGCGAGCGAACGGGCGCTGCCTCTCGCGAGAGCGTTCGACGCGCGCGGAATAATGGCGCCAAGCTAGAAGACGCAACGCCTGCCGCGCCGCCCGCCTCACTTCCGCTCGCCGCCTTCACACACACACCACCTTCGCCTCCGCCCTCGCCTCCACCCTCGCCTCCGCCCTCCCCTCCGCCCTCGCCTCCGCCCTCGCCCCGCCCTCGCCTCCGCCCTCGCCTCCGCCCTCGCCTTCCGCCCTCGCCTCCACCCTCGCATTCCGCCCTCGCCTCCGCCCTCACCTCCGCCCTCGCCTCCGCCCTCGCCTCCGCCCTCGCCTCCGCCCTCGCCTCCGCCCTCGCCTCCGCCCTCGCCTCCGCCCTCGCCGCCCTCGCCTCCGCCCTCGCCTCCGCCCTCGCCTCCGCCCTCGCCTCCGCCCTCGCCTCCGCCTCGCCTCCGCCCTCGCCTCCGGCCCTCGCCTCCGCCCTCGCCTCCCGCCTCGCCTCCCGCCCTCGCCTCCGCCCTCGCCTCCGCCCTCGCCTCCGCCCTCGCCTCCGCCCTCGCCCTCCGCCCTCGCCTCCGCCCTCACCTCCGCCCTCACCTCCGCCCTCGCCTCCGCCCTCACCTCCGCCCTCCCTCCGCTCTCGCCTTCGCCCCGCTCGCCTCCACCTCGCCTCCGCCCTCGCCTCCGCCTCGCCTCCGCCCTCGCCTCCGCCCTCGCCTCCGCCCTCGCCTCCGCCCTCGCCTCCGCCCTCGCCTCCGCCCTCGCCTCCGCCCTCGCCTCCGCCCTCGCCAACGCCCTCGGCTCCACCCTCGCCTCCGCCCTCGCCTCCGCCCTCGCCTCCGCCCTCGCCTCCGCCCTCGCCTCCGCCTCGCCTCCGCCCTCGCCTCCGCCCTCGCCTCCACCTCGCATTCCGCCCCGCCTCCGCCCTCGCCTCCGCCCTCGCCTCCACCTCGCCTCCGCCCTCGCCTCCACCCTCGCATTCGCCCTCGCCTCCGCCCTCGCCTCCGCCCTCGCCTCCGCCCTCGCCTCCGCCCTCGCCTCCGCCCTCGCCTCCGCCCTCGCCTCCCCCCTCGCATTCCGCCCTCGCCTCCGCCCTCGCCTCCCCCCTCGCCCCCGCCTCGCCTCCGCCCTCGCCTCCGCCCTCGCCTCCACCTCGCATTCCGCCCTCGCCTCCGCCCTCGCCTCCGCCCTCGCCTCCGCCCTCCCTCCGCCCTCACCTCCGCCCTCACCTCCGCTCTCGCCTTCGCCCTCGCATTCCGCCCTCGCCTCCGCCCTCGCCTCCGCCCTCGCCTCCGCCCTCGCCTCCGCCCTCGCCTCCGCCCTCGCATTCCGCCCTCGCCTCCGCCCTCGCCTCCGCCTCGCCTCCGCCTCGCCTCCACCTCGCATTCCGCCTCCCCGTCCCTCGCCTCCGCCCTCACCTCCGCCCTCACCTCCGCCCTCACCTCCGCCCTCACCTCCGCCCTCGCCTTCGCCCTCGCCTCCGCCTCGCCTCCGCCTCGCCTCCGCCCTCGCCTCCACCCTCGCATTCCGCCTCGCCTCGCCCTCGCCTCCGCCCTCGCCTCCGCCCTCGCCTCCGCTCTTGCCTCCGCTCTTGCCTCTACCCTTGCCTCCGGCCCGTCACCGCCTTTATCACCATCTCTGACACCGCCTGCGTTTCAACGTCACCCCCACCGTCTCTGTCTCCCCCACCATCTCCTCCACAGCCTACTCCATTGCTTCCTCTATCAACTCCCCCTTCACTTCTGCCTCCTCCATCATTTTCGCATCCACATCCATCTCCTCCACTGCGTTTACCACAGTCTCAACATCCTCCTCTTGTCAGCGATCGCTAGTGTGAAAATTCGACAATATCCCTGCGTGTACTCTCCCCTGTCTTTCGTCTTTCACCCGTCCTGTTCCATCCCTTGACTCCCTGCCACACCCCGCCGCTCATGGCCCTGTTGCGCCGTGACCCAAGCGCTCCGCCCTTCCCATGCCTCGACCCATGCCCTGTGGCCCGATCTCCCGCCAGTGCACTCCTCCAACGCACTCATTGCGCTCTGTACGTTCCGTATTTATTCACTGACAAACAGCCATTCCTTCCGCCATTTCCTCTCCCATTGCCCCAGCCATTGCATCAACCATTGCCTCCGTCACCACCTCCACCTCCGGCACCGCCTCCGTCACACCCTCCGCCATCGCCTTAGTCCCCGCCTCCGTCCCTCATTGCTACATGGGCGCCTCCGACGCCGCGCGCCTTCTGGCCCAGTGGTGCGTCGCGCTTCTCCAGGCATTCTCACAGGGAGAGGATTATTATGCCCTTAAAAATATGCATTTATGATCTGAAAATTCTAGAATAAGAACTTCAATATGCAATAAAAATTAACAATAGTTGTTTCCTATACAAACATTTCTTGATAAAATTGACGAAAAGCATGTTTGGAATGAAAAGATATACTTGTGTGCAAACATCATAGAATGCACCTTTCTTTCGCGGGAGAAATAGTTGAAGTACATATTCACTTTAGTAAAGAACATTGCATGTCTTGTTGTATTTCTTCTGTTAGGTTTAAAAGATGTTATGTCAAGAAATAGCCTGCATCTACACAAGTATTTTATCGTTTAGAGAAAAGAAAAACGACCCAGTGTGGCAAGCTCTTTTTCATTAATGAACGCTCATGAATAAATATATTCTATGAAAAAATGAAAGGTTTTAATGCTAAGTCTATATTTTAACAAAATTTGCGAAACATGCGCCTATAATTACACGAATATGGCCCAACAGCAAAAAGCGACCAAATATGCATTAGCAAATTAATCTACAGAGCATCCCCAGTTAAGAAATTTCAATTAGCTATGCCCTGAAACAACGGACAAAAGTATGCAAAATTATAGAAATTCGCTCTCTACTCCCAAGACGCTCTCCGCTTCTCTGGCCAGCTTCTTCTGTGAATATGCACGGTCCGTATTCCTTCACTGTTTATTCACTGAAAACTTCACTTGCTATGAAACTGGCATTCAAGTGTCTTGATGATTACTTGTTTCTTCATAGTTTAGTAATAACAAATTTCTATACTGTTTTAGCACATTTGTAATCTTCGCTTTATGCATCACGAGCCACATGAATGATGTTATATTAGATTCATCTTTACTTTTTATTCCATTCTTGTACATCAGTAGATCAACATATCATAGTACTGTTTTTGTTTATTAAGATAATATAAATGCATTTAAATGATTATAAAAGTAAGCAAACGATTTATAAAGACTCATACCTGGACGTAGCCTAACACCTAATGACAAATTGACAGAAGAAAACAATTCTATTTTTTAAATATTGTTTTAATTTTCAGGTTGCTTTAAAAACAATTTATATTTAATATAGTATTGACGTTTTTCCCTCTAAATGCACACTCACAAAATTATTTTTATTAAAATTGAAAAAGCCTGATCACTTTTTACAAGAACTTATATCATTTAAAAGTAGTTGCTGTTCAGTTTAATTGTAATGCAAAAACGAAAGTGAAAAAAATAATAAACGAGTCATTTTCTGTTACATTAACAGATTTTACAAAGTCAATTTATACAGGGAAAGCTGGACAAAAATATTTTTAGATTATTTTCGCCTACAAGTATATTACGAAGTATAATTTGCAAGTTTTGAAGATAATTTCATTAAATCAACCAACGCCTGCTCTCTCTCTCTCTCTCTCTTTTCTCTTTCTGTCTCTCTCCTTCTCTCTCTCCCCCTCTCTCTCTGTCTCTCTCCTTCTCTCTCTCTCCCTCTCTCTCTCCCTCCCTCTCTCTCTTCTCTCTCTCTCTCTCTCGAGCCGAATATATGCGAGACAGCGAGTTGAAACGTTAGTTCAGGCTGTCCGCCAGTTGAATGTGGCGCATTGAAATCACCGCCTGACGTCAACATCGGTCACGGAGCCAAACCAACGCTGACCAATAGTAAATTCGTAAGATGATATAAGGGACTAAATAACGCCAGGGGATCCCGAGGCAAAAGCGAGGGAAACAAAGGACAAGTTTTTTTTTCGTTTGAAGACGAGAGTCGGTTAAAATTTCCGAAAGTCGGTTAGAATCTCTGAAGGAGAGTGTTTCAGAAATCTGTTAGTTTTTCTAAAAACCTGTTGAGAAATCTGCGGAAGTGGGAAGAATCGGAGTGATTTTCGAAGCGTGATTAAGTGTTCATTTCGGCGTGTCACGGACGGTTCTATCCAGCCGCTACGCCGTTTCCTAAAGGAAAGAATCCTGGTGCGAATTGCAGTTTCGGACGTCGTCAGAGAAGCCTTCATGTTAGCAACAGGGAACGAGCGTATAGGCGCGGGCGCTTCTTCAGTAGTCGAACAAAATTGGACTGTGATTTAAGCGGACGGAGGCGACAGAACAAATAAGCGTAGGACATGTGCCCAAGTACAATGTGCTAAAGACATTGCTGGTAGTCATAGTAAGCAAACTTCACGCCGTCAAAACCACCCGCTGGATCACAGCCTACAATTAGCACATAGACTGCTTCCGACGGCAGCGCAGAAGCACTGGTTACAACCGAGAAGTGTCGAGCACATTGGTGGATCTAGCGAGGCCGCGTCTATCTGCCAGGCTACCCCGATTGCCGACGCGTTGAGGTTGCTGCTGCACCGAGCCGCTGTATCGCGGCGACGCGAGGTCGCGAGGTTCGCGAGCCCACAGCCGGCGGCGGAGCTCATCTGTGTTACGCTCCGCCAGAGGCGCCCGCGGAGCTCGTTCAACCCCTCTCCCATTGCAGAAGCATGAGCACCCGCGCGTGAGAAGGCCTCAAAGATAAAAAGAATTGCATAATCGATTAACGAATAACAAATGTGAGATGAGAATTAAATAACGATCTGTTTTTCAAACCATATTTTTTGAATGTGTCTAAGCAAAATCGATGTTAAGTCGAGGAATTTTTGAAAATATGATCAGAGTATTAAATTTTTAATTTTCAATCAGTTTAACGTGTGGAATGATGGGACCATTGATGTTTGTTGAATATCGTCCACAAGTCAGTGGGAATTGTAAATACTTTAAAGGTGGAGAATAATAATTTTGTATTAATTTGGCAATGCCTAAAAGTAATCAGAGACGAGATTAGCATTCTCACCAGCGGTTTAACTAGAAAAATAGAACTAATCTCAAACGAGGATACTTATTTTTAATGATCATTAAAATTTGCTCAAACATTAAAGTTGTCGTAGTTGGCCGTTGTTGACAATGGCAGTTATAGTTTTACTCAACGTCAATTGCAAATGTGAGGTTCGCGTTCGAGGAACGAATTCCAGACAGTAGAGTTCAGTCTTTTTGTGTGTTTATTTCTAATTGACGAATATATGATTTTGTGTCACAAATCCACGATCCTTAATTTCTTAGTCGTAAACTTGCCTGTATTCTCCCAAACGTGCATTCTTAGTAGAAGCCTCCAAACAATTGACCAACTCGACAGGTCTGACGACGCGTCGGCAGCAAACCTTCGGACGTCGGAGGTAATGCCCACGCTGAGCGAAGCCCATTTAAGGATAACGACTACTGGTCGAAAGAGTTGCACCACGCGTCGTGGAAATTTTGACGGCTTGTTCCGTTACTCTCTCTCTCTCTCTCTCTCTCTCTTATATATATATATATATATATATATATATATATATATATCCCACACCATTTCAAATTAATATTATTAGATGAGTGAAACCTTAAAAAGAAATGGCAAATTCATAAATTATTCACTGATGCATTCCATTTCAAATAATAATAATTTTAAATTTACAATCATTAGCCAAATTCATATAGTGACCAGTGAAACCTCATATAAAAAGAAGTGACTAAATTCATAAATTATTTCACTTAGAAGACTTACATTTCCAAACAATAATAATATTTAAATTTACAATACAATTATATCAATCCCTCATGTAAAACCTCGGTGAAACCTCACGTAAAAAGAAAATTGTAAATTCATAAATTATTCCACATAGGGGAGCTTTCACATTTCCAAACAGTAATGGTGCAACTGTGAATGCATCTCATGTTGAATAATTTATGGATTTACTCATTTCTTTTTACGTGAGGTTCGTCAACGGTCGGTGCTCAATGAGCAACCAGTTTCTGTATGATTTCAAGAAAGACTAAGTAAACACATAACAACACCCAAGACTTGCGCTTTTTCGTTTTCTTCCATACATTGTAAACTTTCTACTGTTGAGGGGATTTTCTTTCCCTTCTTTAATCAACGCTCACCACGGCGGAAGACTGGCTGGCCCGACGTTGTTTGGGACAATCTACCGGCCCCCTCCCCTCTACTGAGGTGGCCATCCATAGCTGCACGTTACAGAGCTAAAAGCGTCGACTCTCCATAATGTTGGTTGGTTTTCCATGTTGCTATTGGCAAATCGCAATCCGTCTGAGCTTCATTCTTGCAGGATGTTGCCGTGTTACGCAGGGTAAGGCCCAGGACGAGCGACGAGAGAGAGAGACGGAGAGACAGACGGAGAGAGAGACGGAGAGAGACGGAGAGAGAGGCAAAGAGAGACAAAGAGAGAGACGGAGAGAGAGAGTCGGAGAGAAACAGAGACGGGAAGAGAGACAGCGACAGAGTGACAGCGATAAAGTGACAGAGCGACTGCGACAGAAAGACACAGCAACAGGAAGATAGAAAGAGACAGAGCGAGAGCAGGACATCTGCTGAACTCTGCTAGAGGGAGCAGAAGCTAAATATTGTGCTTCAATGCATTTTCAAATCCTCCTGGGCTTCAATGTTACACGGCGTTGTCACGTTACTCGGGGTGCGGTCGAGGAGGGCTGGAGAAGCTGGGCAAGGGAAATTTTTAAAAACTTATTAATTTTTTCTAATTAAATTTTGCACCAAAATTGGTTGACAAAAATGTTTTCAAATTCAAATATTTTCCCTGCATATTTCTCTGTATTTTTTTCAGCCTGATACACGCAATAGAAGCTGAGAAAAAATAAAACGTGAAAAACTTGTTTCTCATTGTATCTCTGCATTAGATTGCCCTAGGGGGCTGACTTTTGGGAAAATCCACGGTATTATTACTCTCGTTTGCAAGAATATCGCGATTATCGATTTGGTTTGGGGGTACTTTTCACCTCTTTTTTCGGCTGTATCCTTTACTCCAAGATTTACAACAACTTAAAGATTACAAATTATAGGAAATTTCTTAAGTATTCCAAGTTTCAATAATTTTGACCATCCTGTTGAGTCATTACCAGATCATCATGCACAAAAAATCATCATTTTTATTTATTAATACAAAATATTATCCAGTTCATCAAGTAGCATCACTGAGATGTAAATGGAGATTGAAGAACACGACGTAATTCTTTGATATGGTATTGTAAGTAATTCTTTCTACAATCGGATAGGGAAAAGTTCAACCCAGCCCTACTCCTACAATATTATTTCCATTATCCCAGTTAAGTGACGAACAAAAGCATTATTTGTCACGTAATGTAGCCGTTGAAAAGCAAACAAGGAGGTTAAGATCCTATGTTTCCAGAGTTGTCTTGATAACTTTCCAAGATGCATGGTTTTAATTTTTGATATTCATTTATTGAAAGACTACATTTTTACGGATTCTCTACGCGACCTAGACGTCTAGAACATATATTTTGAGGTACCTTCGTATCAACAAAATCAGTGCGTAGCCAGTTGTTTTTCCTGGATTCGTGATCAAGTGCATGAAAGAGGCAGAGCGAGCGCTGTGGAGCGATAGACTCGGCAGTGGGGAAGCCTCCTGCAGTACGCGCGCATGCTGCCGCCGGATATGAGCCGCTCGGTTGTCGGAAGAGAGGCTCCAAGCGGCTAAAGCGCCGCCTGCTGCGCCAGTGAGGGTCCAGGGTGGGAGGGAAGGTCACACACACGTGAAATGACGGCCTAACAATCTAATCACATATCCAAGATACGAGGGAGTCCATGTTGAACGCAATTTCCCTCACCATTCTCGTATGAAATAGCGTCGCGAATGTTGAGAGCTCGACAAATAAGGGAGACCGAATGAATTCGTGTCACTAAAGGAGTTAATGAAAACGAGTGACTTTGCGAGAGTGAGAGCGAGTTTGTGAGAATGAGAGCGAGTTTGTGGTACAACGAGTTTGCGTTAGAGTTTGTGAATGTCAGAGCGAGTCTGTGAGAGTGAGAATGAGCTTGTGAGAGTGAGAGTGGGAGTCAATACGAGTTACTAATTTTGAAAATGAGTTAATCAACAAGTGAGCGCGTTAGCGAGAGTGATACAATGTGATTTCATAATATTTTGACCTTGAACATCAATAAATAATTATTTACGTAAGTTTTACGACGGACACAGAACAGCATACAAAATGTCACTTCTGTTAATTCTTGAAATCACATGAAAGCTCATGCAGCAGTGAAAACTCAACAATGGGAAGAAAGAGTTCTCACTGAGTACCTGTTAAACCTACTGACTTACAAAATAATCAAAAAGACAATTACTTTAATATTTGATCTCCTTGATCATTTGACTATGCACGTAAAATGCTATTATCTTAAAATTGTGACGTGAAAGAAAAAAAGCCATTGCAGATTTCAGAATTAGGGTTCATACACTTGATTTTCTGCAGTAGCAACATCACTATAGACCAGTGCAATTGTTTTAAATTGTAATCGAAGAAAAATCGTTGCAATTTGTACGTTAATTGAGAACTGCAGAACTGAAAACAAAAATTGTTCACACCGAATTCATCAGCGAATCTGTAAAACGTCCTGTCATCACTTATTTCATATTCTTGTTTAAAAATTAACTTTTATTTTAACAAATGGCTTATTATATGCCTCTGGAAACAATACAAGTTCTTGAAATGTTTTTATCCAAGCAAATTTATTTTAGAATTGAACAGCGCATATGCTACTGCATGTTCTTTAGTTACTGGTTAAGAAAACGAATCCGAATAAAAACGTGATACTTCTGTTTATGACAACTATAAAATGCATTAATTTAAATTTGTGGTGTTTAGTAACAAAATTCTTACATTTATTAACGAAACGTAAGTGGGAATGGTACAATTCTTCTCGTATTCTATTTATGTTTGATAAATTAAATCCAATAAAATATTTAGCTGTATAAATAAGGAAATAATAACATAGGTTGCAGCCTGTGAAGATGTACTACCTAATGTATGTAAAAGATAGGTTTTGATATTTTTACCTAACATAATGAAACCCGCACACTTCTGAAAAAAGTGATTTTGAGATTCGAAGTTTCCTCTCAGGCTGGCAAACCCCTACGCGTTGATTCCGAGAATTCATTACATCACTCGCCCACTCCACGCACGGCGGCCGTGCTGCGCGATGGGATCAGCGCAATCCGCAAAGCGTCACAGAGCGCGTCTATCTTTCCCGCGTCCCGCGAATCAAATCGACGAAGCGACCCTCATTCCTGGAAGTCACAGCTGTAGTGGCACCGACGCAGCGGCGGCGAGGGCGGCGAGGGCGGCGAGGGCGGCGAGGGCGGCGAGGGCGGCGAGGGCGGCGAGGGCGGCGAGGGCGGCGAGGGCGGCGAGGGCGGCGACGGGACGGCGAGGAGCGGCGAGCGAGCGGCGAGGGCGGCGAGGGCGAGCGAGGGCGGGCGAGGGCGGCGAGGGCGGCGAGGGGCGGCGGGCGGCGGGGCGCGAGGGCGGCCCCGGAGGGCGGCGAGGGCGGCGAGGGCGGCGAGGGCGGCAGGGCCGGAGGGCGAGGCGGCGAGGCGCAGGGCGAGCGGCAGCGAGCGGGCGGCGAGGGCGGCGAGGGCGGCGAGGGCGGCGAGGGCGGCGAGGGCGGCGAGGGCGCGGACCGGAACTCTTTTGTTCTATTTCCCCTCCATAGAATCTCTGTGAAGCCGTAATGTTTTTTTATAATTCGGATGCATTGGGCTTCTGCCTTTTTTTTAAGCAGTCGGATGGAAGCTATTATTAATAACTAACAAAACGAATAATATCTAATTGTACATTGAAAATGTATGCACTATGGCATGTTTTTGGCTTTAATTCCGTTAATTAATGGCGTTAAAGGTCTCTTTTTTTCTTCATCCACGCTTCATGTATACCAAATTTGAAACCTATGCGCTCGTGTTTAAATTCAAACCCAGAGAAATATTTTTGCAAGACAATAACGTCATTGGCTGATTGCCTCTCTGGTTAGGACGTAAGGCCGAAACCCTGGCACTAGGAAGGTGCTGTTTTACTACCCTTCATTGCCGGTTTCCTATCCAGATGTGAACTACAGCACTAATGCTATTCTAGTCAGCTGAAGGCCAAGTGTTGATTCAAAGATTGTAGGATTTCAACCCTCACCGTTGCGGATTTTTAACAGGAACAGAGAAGGGTCGAATTCAAACTATAACTGGAGGTGATATAACGGTCGTCTATTATGACTTAGAGATTCCTCCGATTAGTACCAGGCGAATGCCAGAATAGTATCTCAGAAAGCCGGCCAAAGACTACGTGTAATCTTTCCTCCGTCGTCCCTCTCCCTTCCTCTCCCTTACACACAATCTCCACTTACGTGAATTACACTACCACAAATGTCGACCTTAGGGCATGTGGAGTGGATGGGGGGATACCTAAGGCAGAAAAAAAACCTGCACTCCAACTAGTAGGTCAGCTCCGAATATCACGTTCCAGCATGGGACGAATATTGCCAACTTCTGTAATATATTCTGCACTTCACTTTCGTTACTAATGACCAGAATAGCCCGCGCGTCTGGAAACAATTCCCACTCATTCACTCACCTCAAGCGCTCGCACCTCAGACACCAATACCGCCGCTGCAGCCGTTTCCTCCTTCGCTACCAACGCCGCCGCCGCCGCGCAGACTTGTTTCTCTGGAGAGCAACATGCGGGGCCACGAATGTCAGAGGACAGCCGAGCGATCGGAGAGCTTGTGCTCTTTAGGGGCACAAGTTACTGATTGATTGATTTTTTTGTGTTTCCGGGCGCGTCAACTGCTTTGGTCGTTAGTCCCATAAGAGCATGTTTTTCTAGGGAGATGGCGGTGATCTTTCCCAGCTGAATGGCGAGATCCGGCGTCGACCTACCGTCGGCTGGTGGGGTTTCCCCCCAACCAGGACTCTCCCACCAGCGGGGCACCGCCCCAGCCGGGTCAAGCTTTAAGCTCCCGACAGGTCTCCCGAAATATGTGGTGGTGTAGTGCATGTTAGTGTAAGTGTGTGCGTGTGTAAGGGGAGAGGATAGGGCAAGGAAGAGGAAGGAAAGATCGCGCGCGGTCCGTCGCCCGTTTGGTAGAGTACTGCTCCGGCATTCGCCTGGTGTTGATCGAGAAACCACGGAAAACTACCGATCAGAGCAGCCGGCCGCTAGAATTCTCCTCCAGACAGCGACTGAATTCGACCTAGCTGAAAAGCTAGTGTCGAAAATCCTGCCGTCGTCGGGACTCTAAACTAGGACCTCCCGGTCAGAGGCGCTACAGTGGCATCAGTTGATCCACTGGGAACACAAGTGATTCGCATTGGTTTGGAGTTTGAATCAAAAGTTCCTTCCTTGAATCAGAAATTTTCCCTCTGAATTGTGACGCATCGCTACGCGTGTCCAAGTTGAGGACGAGGCTCCGACCTTCGGCCCTCGTGTTAACATAAAACAGCCCTAAGTCTGTCCAACACATAATTACCTCTGCATTGTATGCGAATACTCACCTTAAAAATCATTTGGCATGTAACAATCATTGTAAAAATCATTTGTCGACTCCGCTCGGCTGTCTTCGTATACGTTCGTGGCTCCGCATTTTGCTCTCCGGAAACACAAGTACCGCTGAGGGCCTCCGGGAGTTTTATGGCAGCGATGGTGGCGCCGCCAGCGGTTGGCGGCGTTGGGTTCTCCGGCCGCGGGATTAGCAGCCGCAGGGGGAGCGCACCGCAAGAAGCGTTTCTTACTAAGACGCGAATATATCGAGGATTGCCGGATTATCTGACGCGCGAGGGCGCGGGGGGGCGGCGTCCCGAGACTCGGCGAGGAAGGGCGCGAGGAGGTGGGGGAAAGGAGGGGAGTGAACAAGCAGGCGCTTTGCAATGCTCGTCTCCCTCAGAGGCGCTGCAGCAGGATTACTCTCCGTTGAGGTGTAGGGGGGCGAACAGAGGGGAGGGGGACGATATGATGGAGGGGATGCGGTCGCCGAGAAAGTTGGCGTGATGTATTCACAACAATGAAGAATTCAGAGAAGAATCCGATGCCGTGAATCCATCCCTTTTTACCAACAGCAGAAATGTGGAATAAATTTATTCGTGATGTCTTCATGTCAAAAACTGAGATGTTTTTAATGGTGTATTCATTGTTGCTTAAATGTAATCAAACTCAGTGGGGAGGCGAAATGTTTTTTTTTTGATTATTGAATGTATTACGTTAAAGTACTATTAGCAAATATTATATTAAATAAATTTAAATTACCTAAATATATATCTCCGATCTACTTTAAGGGATAAAATGTCGGTGAAAATTAACTTAAATTAACTATATTTTACTGTTTATGGCCTTAAAATACAAATCTAAATATTTCATTCTGGCTACATGCCGGACTGTAGTAATGATCTTTAGGTGATTTTTCGTAGGTGAGTTTGAAATGAAGTATTGTACATATTTTGCATTATTATAAAGAATAATTATAAATTAAAAACTAAAAATGATAATATTTAGACGATACTTGAAAATAATAACAAAAGAAGTATCAATGAAACAATCCTAATAAATCGTTTTGAACATGTTGTCTCGATGGCTCAGTGATTGGATTGTTTGAGTTTAAAGCCGCTTCAACGGCTAAGATCATTTGCGCCCGTGTTTATTTTAAGACCTGTGCACATTATTTCAGTGCCAAGCTAACAAAGGAAAATTAAAATCTTTAAATAAAAAGCAAAGCAAAACTGAAAAGGAACGTATAATAAAAGGGTTTGGCATAAAATTGCCAGATAGTTTTTTGTTTAAAATCTCGGGCTAAAAGTCAATAATTGGCATTATCATCTTCTCTCAGATAAGGCTGTACAAGCCAGTCTCTCGCAAAAAGCCAAAAAGTTTGCAGAGAGAAGATTCGTCATTTCTAATAATCTTCGTTAGGGAGCTAGCAAGGTCATGCCTTCAACGGCTCTCTTATATCTTAACACAGTGTAAGAGAACATGCTCCACGGTAAGATCTATTTTGCAGTATTCGCATATAGGGGGTGGGTCCCCGTGGAGGAGATAACCGTGGGAGAAATGGCAGTGACCGATCCGGAGGCGTCTTAAAATGATCTCCTCTCGCCGAGCATCACGAGATGAGGAAGTCCAAGGATTTATGGAATCCTTGATTCTCCTAAGCTTAAAATCTGAGTTATGCCACTGTTTGCCATTCACTGTGGATAGATAATGAGTGTCTTCCGTGGGGACTGTGAAAATGTCTAATTCTCTTTTCTTCGAGGCAGACATAGCGTAGCAAGGGTGACTAAGTGGTCCATGGTTGACCTGTGCTTCCTGAAGCCACATTGGAGAGGTGTAAATAGTTTCTTTTGTTCCAGGAGCCAGACCAGACGTGTATTTACCATTCGCTCTAAAAGTTTGCACACACAGCTTGTGAGCGAGATTGGGTGGTAACTTGAAGGGGTTGTTCTGTCCATTCCTTCTTTAGGGATTGGGAGAACAATGACTTCACGCCAAATCCTTGGTACTGCATGTTGAACCCAAATCCTGTTGAAAATGCCGAGGAGAAAGAAACGAGCGTTTTCCGGTAGGTGTTTCAACATTGGTTATGTATCTGGTCTGGTCCTGGAGCACAATCTTTCGCACAAGCGAGGGCACAGGAAAGTTCGTCCATGGAGAAAGAGGCATTGTAATCTTCCTCCACGCGACTCGAGAAATCTAATTTACAGTTTTCCATTTTTCTTTTCGTTTTTTGAAAGCCAGAAGGATAGTGAAGCCAGGCGGTAAATTGACACGAACGCAAGATATCTGGAGTGGTTTGTAGTCTATTTCTTTAGATACCAAAGAGTCTGTGATAAAAGTGGCGACTCCGCCATGGGCGCGGAGGCCATCGTCTACGTCTTGCCTATAGCAACAAAAGCCGCGAGAGAGAGGGAGTGCTCAGGTCGGAGATGTGTTTCCTGCAGGAAGATAACCATGGATCTATGCACATACATTATTAATTTTAATTCGTCCAAACGGGTACGAAAGCCATTTAAGTTCCAATGAGAGGAGAGCCATAGTTTCTGGTTCTTAGGTTTTTTGGTTCTAGGATGGGTTATTTATCGGGTTTCTTTTCCTTCATTTTCCTTCTCTGTTGGAGAGTAATGGGTTGGTTCAAGCGGAGTTCCTTATTCTCTGCAGAGTCATTTCGACTACTGCTAGAGAGGGTCGCATGTACTGGGACACTACGCTCCTTTGAGATAGGCGACCTAGATCTAGCAAATAAGGCATGTCGGCCTCGGCTTCTCTGGATGCGTTTGAGTGTTTGTTGAAAGGTTTATGCTTTTGGTTTCCGTTTTTGTTTCAGACTGGACAAGAGATTTGGGATAGGCATCTCCGCCGACGTCATCAAAGGACACCTGGCAGGCAGCATCGCGCAAAGAGGAGGCTTTGGGCGTTTGCGTTGCACAATTTACTTTCTTATGTTGACCCACGGTGTCAGCGAAACTTCGGGCCATGTCCACGGAGTTTCGCGTCTGGTAACGGCGTCGTGCCTCCGGAATGGAAACTTTCTCACAGAACCTGATCTTATGGCTCTCTCTTTCTCTTACGAAAAGGGGCACTGGTTAGAATTTGATGGATGTTTTCCACAACAGTTCACGCACTTTGCCTCTGCGGAGCAGTTAGAGTCGCTACAAGCCTGCACACAGACTGCGGCGCTCAATGCAGTGAGGTTGCGTATGGCCAAACCTCTGGCATTTAAAACTGCGCAGAGGGTTTGGGACATACTGCATGACACGGAGATTATAAAAACTACAAGATATCTTTTCTGGTAGAGATGGACGTTCGAAGGTCAGTATCAGAGTTCAGGTATGAGTGAGTACCCCATTTACTCTCCGCTGAATCCTGTAAATCTCTGACACGCAATATGGTTTGGAGAAAGCTTTCAAATTTTCTTCCGATTCGGTTGAGAAGTCTTCGTGATTTACCACACCCTTGCAGAGGTTTAAGGTCGAGTGGGCGAACACTTGCACCTGGAGGCCGGATATTTTTTTTAGATCAGTGATTTTGCTGACCTGTTCGTCAGAGCGACATTCAAAAAGGATTGTGCCGTTTATTTGACGAACCACAGACTGAAATTTGCCAAACTTTTCGATTTCCCTGGCAATTTTGATTGGGCTGACACTCTTCATAGTTTCATTATCTCTTTTACATGACATGATGAGAAAGCGGGGCTTAGTAGGTCTGTCAGATTTATTACAAAAAAAACCTCCAGATTTACTGTTTCGCCAGCAAATTTCCTCTTCCTTATGGAAGACGGCGGGGGGTAGGTTTTTATCCATTAAGAGGATATCAGATTCATCACCGTGGTCCCCATCCACCACGGAGTCCAACAAGGGGACACTCCATCGGAGTGCCAGGGTTCCACGGGGATATAGTGGGGGGGGGGGGTACCACAGCGCTGCACCGCCGTGGATGCCTCCGCTCACCCTGGAGTTCAGTACAAGACCGAGTCCAAGCCGGTTGATCGGGAGTGGGTCAGCTCCTGACCGCCCGTCTGGAAGACTCCGTACCCAAAGCAAGTGTATTGAGACCTACAAGGAATATTCCACAAAATACGTAAGAGCACGTATCCCTGAATGCCAAGAAAAAAGTAGCACGAGGACAGTAATGGGCAAACAGACAGACCCCTCAACCGCCAAGACATACACGACACGGGTCGCCATGCACGGCAAACACATGGGTGGGCGTTCAGCATACAGAGGGAGTCAATGAAATAGAAGAGGGAGAAGAAAAGAGACAGGATGGTATAGAAGAATGAGAATGTGCAATGGGGAGAAGAAAAATGACTTGTGAAGGAAAGAAATACTTGAGAGCCCTCTCTGTATCCCCCCGTCAGGACGTGGACCAACCCACCTCGACGGGTCAGTGATTGGATCAATTGGTCGTACGTCCAGAGGTACGGTTTGGAACCTGGTCCGAGAGTATATTTTATATTTTCAATAATTTGGATTACTTATAAATATTGTACTTGACTCAATAAAAATGCCAAACATACGTGCACGAAGACTAATCTAACTTAACTCCCAAAGGATTAACAATTTCTGTTGAATGACTTTGCTTGACGAGTTCTACAATGGAAAACGATCTTATGTTCGAATGCACATTGTAGGAGTAAGAATGTATGCGGTTGTCATGGAAGTGTCAACTATGATAAATAGGTGATAAGCTATAGATATTCATTCAGAAAATGCCGTGTTGCCCGGAATGCGTAGATTGAAATTAAAAAGAAAAAGAAAAATTTCCAAAATACTGTAGAAGAAGAAAACTTTTGCAAAACAGTAGAAGGTCGTTCGTGTGACTGAAGGATTGGAATAAAGTAATGACTTTTATAATCAAGACTATAGTGTGTATTTGAAATGAAAATAAAATTACCATATCCTAACAGAAAAACGAAATAGTTAACAGTTATGCGGGCAGTTTTAGAGTCAATTTCACAATTTAAGAAAAAATAGTTATCCCTAGCATGCATGTTCTGTTTTCTTACTTACGCAGGTGAGTCACAATTGCAACACAATTTTCCTGAATTAACTGTAAATCAGATACGAAAAAATAGTCCACTCGCTATAGCCTGGAGGTTTGCACCGCATTGCTACCTAGGAGCCTCATTACTAAGACGCAGGCAAAGATACACCTTTAGCTGGGAGCGAAGTGCAGCAAGAGATCGAGGGGAGAATTTCTCCATGATGTTAGTGTGACGTCGTGGCAACGCTTTCGAGCCAGTGGGGCCGGAGAACCCCGTTGCACCCGCACGCTGGAGCCGGACGCTGTCAGGGAAGGGGAGGTTGGTTGCTCTTCCCAGATTTGCGTGACAGGCGCCGTGGAGGCGACGAGGGGGCGCACCTGCGTTGAATAGGGCACGCCAGGGAGGGGCGACAGGAAAGCCCCGCTCTAAAACCTATTGAGAAAGGTTAGTGGCGAATCTGGGATGATTGTGCGAGACCCTGAAGAAGACTGGTCGTCGAGCCTTCGGGACGCCGACAGCTGCAAGCGCCGAGGGGACGCGGCAAGCCCTCAGAGTACTCAACGCAGCGTGGACTGCGCCCACGCGGGATACGTTGAGAGCCCAAAGACTGGGCGATATCTCCTGTGCTCTCTGCCAGGCGGAGACCGGTTCAGCTTCAGACCTTGAAATTACTGAATTTATAATGGATTCAGCGATGAGCATCGCACCACCGTTGCTCATCTGCGTTAGAGCAGGGCACTGGGCTGTAGGCCTAGAGACGCTCGCGCAATTTACGCGGCTAAGATTAAGGAAAAGGTTGCCGGAGATTTGTTTCAATGTTTGTAAATTTTAAATAGTTGTTTTTGTGTTGAAAAGACTAAATATTTTCTCTCACAAACAGTTGTTGGTGTTCATGAATTCCACTTCGTCACACTAGTCAACATCCCAAAGGTCTGGAGAGGGACCAACGCCGTCAGGGCCGAGGAGCACGTGAAAGACCTTCAGATCGCCTTCGCACGCGTGGCGCTTCCGTTGGCTGAAGGCGAGACTCAGGGGCAGAGATGAGCAAACATGAAAACGCTGTTAATTGCGCGCAGCTAACTCATTGTATTTCATAAATATTTTTGTGAAAACGTATTCATTTCAAGTTATACCCGGTTCAGTTTAGAAAAATGGAAGAAAAACTCATGCTTTAATGCCCTCCTGAAAGGGAGTGCAACACCAACCCGTTAAAGAGAGGGAGAGATCTTGGCTGCTCTCAAGTTAAAGCAGCAGAGAGTATAAATCTGCAGTGCATTCCATTGCATAAAGCTGTGTTCATTGATTATAACTGTGCTATCCCGCCACACATTTTTATGAACTACTCCGTATTATAAACCATAAACTTTGATGGTGTAATGATCATCTATTGATCCGCGGTTCATTAATGTCAAAAGTAAAATGTTACTAAAACGGATATCATTTTTAATATTGGCGATTGGTAAGCTTTTATAGTTGGTCGTAGCACAGAGCTAGACGATCATTTCTTATTTTTTGGCAATACACTCATAAGTAAATTAATTTTAAGAGGAATAGAAATAAAAGATGTAAAGTTTGATCCATTTCTGTTCGATCACTAAGAAAATCTTTTGTAAAACTATTTCACCATAGATTTTCGCAGTAAAATTTCGATAAATCACTTTTTTCATCATTTCAATAATACTCCTCTTTCCAGCACATAGAAGTATACTTGAAATCCATAAAATTATAAGATGTTTCCACAGCGTGTAGGCAACAAAAAATATTTTTATTTTCATTTTCTGTGAATATCTCTAACTTGCACACCTAATATAATTACCAATCGTAATAATGCTCTTTTACCTCTTCCAGATCTTGAAAAATAATTTTCGTTCCGAAGAATTCGACTTATTCTATGTTAATTTTACAGTGGAAAAAACAACCTTTTTGTTTATCTGCAACGATGTAAGTTGGCTAATGAGACAGGCGATCCTTCAAATGACCTTTGCAAAATTAGCGCCCTCCATTACGTGGCTCTAACTATAGCGGCACCGGGGGATGAGTGGCGAGGAGTGAAAGGGGAGGGGGGATGGAAGTCGCGCGACGTGCTTTTGCCGCCCCGAGGCGCTTTCGTTTTATTTTCGTTTTCTCTGGAAAATTTCCGCGCAGCACAAAGTGCAAAGGAGCTAACGAGGACGAGAAGTGGATGAAACGAGGACTGACGGGAACTGTGTACTTTGCATTACAGTCTAAGGATGTTTTCGGTATTCATTAAATTTTCATCAACGCCAGGATAAAAATTCGACCGAAAATATTGTAAGATACTCGTCTTTTTTTAAATTACTGGATTTTTCACTTACTCGATCTAAAATGTATAATGTTGGTGTTCTTAGTTTCTTATCCGCTGAAGAATATTTTTATTTAATTTTGATTTATCTTTTCGTAGCGGATTTGGATTAAAAAGCACAATGACGGTGAATGTGAACACAATCGCTATCGTAAACACCATCATCACAAAACAAATATCCACATAGAAAGTCGCTTTTAACAAGTTGATCATATAGCGACCACCCTGACTATTTGAAGGTAAGATTCCACCAATGTGAAAAATATTGATTATTTTATATTATTTTAAAGTAATCTTTGAATTTTTCTGAAAATTTTGATATATTATTTATTTTAAAAAATTATTTATTTGATTGTGTTTTCAACATGCATCAGCACAAAAAGGCTGACGTTCCAAAAGTTCCCTATTTCCACATAAATAGAAATAGTTCTGAAACCATTGATTCTCGAAGGCTGTATTTTTCGCAGTTTCATAATTGGTTATCTTGATTACCTGTACAATTTGGCGGGCGTATGATGAAAAGAACTTACCGAAACGTTATTTGAGATAATTAGTTAAAAAATATATAAACAGAAGGTAATTGTTAGAAATATTTTGAGACTTTGCCTATTGCTAACTACTAATAAACCGTAGCGGCGAGGCGCGGCGAGGCGGTGATGAGGGTGAGCGGGGCGGAGTGAAACGAAGGGGGAATCAAGCGTGTAGCGGCAGGGAGACGCGGGCGACTGGGGCGGCCTAGTCGAGCGTAGCCGCATGTCTTGTGTGCTTCCAGTCCGATCCCCGGGAGGCAGCGTTTCAATATTGACTGCGGGACGACGCTGCTGCGCTGCCGTCGCGGCGACGATGACAACAGATTCCGTCGGCGGCGCCCACACGCGGCGATATTGGCCGGGAAGCGAGAGAATACAGCGGCGGCCGGGGCGGGGCGCGTGGGCTCAAAAAGGTCAAAAATAACGTCGATGTGATTGGAAGTTGAGCCTCCGGCTCGGCTGTCGCCGCTCCCCTCTCGCCTCTTCGCTGTCGAGGTGAGGCGCTGGGGGTTGAGGGGATGCTACGAGGCGGCGTGTACAGAACCGGTGAAAAAGAGAAGAGCGTGGTGAGAATATAGTGGATGGTTGGTTGGTAGTGATTTCGGGTGCGTCAACTACTTAGGTCAATGGTTCCGTATGTGTAGTGCATGTTTTTATCGGGAAATGGCAGTGATCTTTCCCGCTGGTTGGTGAAATCCGACACCGACCTACTGTCGGCTAGCGGGGTTTCCTCATCCAGGTACCTGACCCTAGCGGGGTACCGCGCCAGCCGGGATAAGCTCTAAGCTTCCGACCAATGTAGTGCAATTTTGCGTGAGTGAGCGAGTGTGAGTGTGTGTGTGTGTGTAAGGGATGATGATTTGACAAGAAAGAGGAAAGAAAGATCGCGCGCGGTCCGTGGCTCGTTTGGTAGGGTACTGCTGCGGCATTCGCCTGATGTTGATAGGAGAAACCAAGGAAAATTACGGATCAGAGCAGCTGGTCTTTAGAATTCTCTTCCAGACAGCGACTGAATTCGACCTAGCTGACAAGCTAGTGTCGAAAATCTTGCCATTGTCGGGACTCGAACCTAGGATCTGAGAGTCAGAACTACTGCAGTGACATCAGTTGATGGTGAGAATAGAGGAAGTCTTAGTGATTTTAGTGATATGCTTGAAACCTACAAACTCTGATAGTGATGATTACGTGGTGATTTTTAATATCCTTTTTTAAAATTTTTGTTGGTTGCAACTAACAGTGTTGACAAA
Source organism: Teleogryllus oceanicus (assembly GCA_964035755.1). NCBI lineage: Eukaryota > Metazoa > Arthropoda > Insecta > Orthoptera > Gryllidae > Teleogryllus > Teleogryllus oceanicus. Next base: position 33,449,051 of record CAXIVR010000002.1, read on the forward strand.
TTGATGTAATATACTCGTATTTTGCATAGGGCCGCGTAAAAACTGTTTTAATTGTGATGGAACTTCCTGCATCAAACATGAATGAGTTTGTTATGTAATTTTTAACGAATTGCAATGTTTCATTTACACATCAATTTTGAAGAGTAAATGGTACATGTCTCTTTTAGTTCTGTCCAAATATGATTCGCAATCTGTAACTTATTCCCGCAACATAGAAAAGATTTCGGACACTTGGATAATAGAGGGTATTCGTTGGGCTCGAGCGAACACACGTGATGATATTACGTGTGTGACGAGAAACTGTAGTATGGCTTACTTATTTTTTAACGGAAGAGTTGGCTCAGGACTTCAACTCATGTCACTGCAGTGCCTCTGACCTGGAGGTTCTGGGCTCGAGTTCCGACGGTGGCAGGACTTTCGACACCATCTTGTCTGCTAGGTCGAATTCAGTCGCTGTCTGGAGAATAATTCTTGCGGCTGGCTCTCTGATCGGTAGTTTTCCGTGGTTTCTTCGATCAACACCAAACGAATGCTGAAAGAGTACCCTAACAAACGCACCACGGCCCGCTTGCAATATTTCCTTTCTCTTTCTCGTGCTAGCTTCACCCTTTACATTCGCTTACTCTTACATGTACTACAGTACCACACATGCTGGGAGGTCAGTCGAGAGGTTAGATCTTGTCGCGGCCGCGGTGCTGGCCCGCTGGTGAGAGATACAAAGTAGCAAAATGTACGTTATGAATTGCGAACGTTAATCTATAATTGTAAATTAATGCAGAAAATTTTTTCGTTCTTTTTTGGGGGGCTTTTACGAGCTTGAAGTGTGATAAGCCAAAAACCCCGGGTTCGATTTGAATGCTAAAATTGGCATCAAGAGTTAGTAATAATGGCATTATATACAAGCTCGAAAGTCAAAGACTACGCATTGGTAGGACAATCGATCAACAAAGTGTAATATTCCATGCTTGATTTCACAGTGCTGTTCAGATGGGGAGTCACGGCCCCAGACATATTACATGCAAAAAGTGTGGAGAGGGCATTGATAGCCGTCATCTGGCAAGAAGGCGCATAAAATCAGCATCTTAAAAGTCATCGATGCGCACACACATGATCGGTTAGTGAGGTGCGAACGGATTTTCAGCATAGGCTGCCTATTATCTAAACGATAGTGAGGCGGGAGTTTATGATGAATCTCATAGCTCAGTATTGTTAAATAGAAGTATTGAATTATAATTGAGAATTTTCTTAATGTAGTAATCGGAATTTCGAATTAAAATAGACTCCGTGCTTCTAGGGGATGTACATACAACTCCCTGATGGGACGATTTTTCGGTAAGTAGCTGAAGAGAGTCGCGCGTAGGTGTTTCATACGAAGCACAGATAGGGAAAGTGACGTTCGTGTATTGATTTTATCGGAAATGTTAAATCCTATTAAATACCAAATCGCTGAGGACGTTCCGGAACATTTTAAATTTGTTTTGATGATAAGCAAGAACGCAAGAACAGGGATAGCAGGCACATTTCACGGACAACATTCTGCTGATTCGGCCGAGAAGTCATCTAACAAGACAATGTTACAGCTTACAAATTATATTCAAAACCGTACGATATTTTAATGTTGTACATATAAAAATTAATTGTTCATGAGCTCAATCGAAGTTGTGAATATATAAATATAAATGTTATTTTTTATTGTTGAGAACGGCTGATAATTTATATTAATTGCCATCAATCTAATAATTGTTAAAAAAATTCCGAATAGTTAAGAACAAAAATTAACAAATTAGTGATAAGATTGAGAGAATTTATGAGTATAACAGAGCAACGGTAGAAATAACGATATTAATAATAGCAATGGAAGTAATACCCTTCGTAAGATTATATATTTGTTGCAAATTTTATTCAGATTTAGCAATAGTTAAAATATCACAGAGACGAAGTATTTCTCAAATGGCTAGCCCAACGCGGGGCACGAGAAGGAGTCTTTCTCACAAGAGATGTGGATTTCGACTATTCGCGCCGAGTACGGAGAAAAATATTGTTGGTAGCACACTTCCATCATTCTTATTGTCACACATACATTTATTTACAGCGCAAACCCGTTAATTTCATAAATTATTCATTTTACGACTGCCTTTTGCAATTTAAAATAAAAATAGACTTATGTAGTGAACGATTTATAACCCTAATTTGCATTCTCGGTAAGTTGCCACAGAAGTCTGAATGCGACACTGGATGGAAACTGTATCTTGAACGTAACGTAAAGAAAACTCTTTTCATTTCTCAACTGCTAACTTGCCACAAATAATGGGAAGACGAAAAAATGACAAAAGAGTTTCAAAACATTTTGTTTGCAATGACCTTTTGAATTTATAAACTTTATCTCTTAATTTGCAAACTATTAAACAAATAAGTTACGTAGTTATGAAAAGCAGTCACCATCAGGTCCAACTTCAGAAAAAGGTAATTAACTTTAAGAATTTTTCTGATAAATTAAATTATCACTAAAGAACGCTAGGCTAATAAATTACTCATTGAGTTACTGCTAAAAAAATCGCAAACTGGCAAACTAGTAGTCAGTATGCAAACATTGTTGTGTGGGATTGCATCGTAAGAAGAAACTTAGTTTCCTTGCTATGAAGTCAACGGATTTTATAGCATACATAGGATAGAATATCTTTCTCTGATTCACAAGGAGTGAAACCTCTTTCATCTTCGCGGCCTTTGTATGCCATCTCTGAACACATCCCCTTCGCCCCCAAGTAGCGATACCAAATCTCTCAGTCCGAAAAATGGTGCATCCACCATCACGAATTTGCATATTGAAAAGGAATTCGCTCGCAGTTACCCACGTGGTCGCTATGCATATGTTTCTGAAAGCTGGCCTCCGATTTGACACCCTTTACCCAGCTGTTGGCGCCCTTACATCGCAAAGGGCTCTATTGTGGCTCTCCAACTCAAGTCTCGTGGAACGCCAACATGTTGTCGAAAGGGACACTAATGTTCTAAAAAAATCTTGTGTTGCGGCAAATCGTAACACGATTCCGGCAGGGTCTTGAACAAGACACATTCCGACAAATTAGGGAATTAAAACGGTGAAAAGTTGGAAATAAAATAGAACATGGTAGTAGGGAGAGGGCTTCCAATGAGACAGGAGAAGAGGAGATGGACATAAGCGATCGTTTAATAATTTTATTTTGCATTGATAGTACCACGTTCAGTCGTAAGGCTCTTCAGTTGAATTGTCGAGTAACTTTGTACCAGCAACGTGTGAAGTGGGTAACTTCTTGTCACCTCCCTGATAGTGATTTCATTAGGTTATGCCTTCAATCACGGTTATTGTGAGGAAATTTCGTTAGAGAGTGATGACAGGGTTAAGAGGAAATACGATTGGAGAGACAGGGAAATTCAAGAAATGGTTCTTAACTTATCTAATGTCGGAGAGGTATTGAAGGAAAACGTGAAATGGGAGTCTGTTTCTCAAGTGATAATGTTTATCAGTTCATATTTCGTAAATGAGTGCTTCTTGTACATGATTCAAAAAATTGAAGAAATATGGTGCCATTTTCGTAATAAAGGAAGTAATCGGTTATATTGCAATATCGTTGTGAAGTGCCTTATTGCTGAATAACCAGGGGGCATTCATTGTTATTCTTAAGATTTTGTTTTAATTATTTAATGTGGTTGGGGCAGCTAAAATACATACAGGGGATGCATAAGTTAATATCGGAAGAAGAATACATTTGTAAATCGTTAAAACGGAATGAATTTTTTTAGAACAATTGCGGTTGAGAATTGGATGTAAAATAGCTAACCTATTGGCTTCAATTAGTTTGGACAAGATGTGACTATGCCAATTTAATCTTGTATCTTTGAGAACGCCGAGATAACAAATAGATGAATTTAGAGGAGATCAAGATTGAATATTTCAGAGATAAGGGGGTCAGAAGCGTTAGAAATGGTTAGCTAGCAAGTACGTATTGCGAAACAGTGCCAGGGTCACGAATAAGACGCCTTACTAGAAAGAACCGAGTTAGTGATGGTTCCTCTTATATCCCTATTTAAACATAGTGACACTTCAATGACACGTGCTGGACAGAGCTCCTGATTGGTTGATAATGTCTCTATTTCCTTCCATCTCGTGATCTTTAAGTGCCTCTGTTTCCATCGGAGTATAATTCTATGTTTGCATCCTAGTGCAAAAGTTGTCATTATACTCAATGAACTTTCATTTCACAGCTCATATGTCCCGAATTAATCTTTTCTTGATTCATCGGTGGCGTGTGACCGCCAATATTGTGTTCGCAGATTCCGCATCACCAACGTTAAGGCTCCCACAGACCGGCACGGTAAGTTCCGAGCTAGACGCGGCCGCGGAATTCGCGTGACCGTTCACACCGGAGCACCAATTATGAGTCCGCGTTTGGTGACGGTTGGCAAGGTCGCTCGACCCAGAGGGGAGAGAAGACTCCCGAACACGGGAGAACTTCCACGAAACCCGAGCTGTAGCGGAAGAAACGCCTTGGGCCGGTCGCACGGGCTCATGAGGCAACGGTGGGCCAAACTTCCGCTGCGACCAATCCGCGTAGGCTGCGGATCTTCCGCGCCGGTCTGTGGGAGCCTTAAACGTTAACAATCCGTTGCCTACCACGCAGATCTGAACGTGCTCATAAGGCAACATGTGACGCGGAACTTCCGCTGCGGCCGATCCGCGTAGGCTGCGGTCTTCCGCGCCGGTCTGTGGGAGCCTTAAACGTAACAATCCGTTGCCTACCACGCAGATCTGAACGTGCTCATAAGGCAACATGTGACGCAACTTCCGCTCGCCATCCCGCGTAGGCTGCGGATCTTCCGCGCCGGTCTGTGGGAGCCTTAAACGCTAACAATCCGTTGCCTACCACGCAGATCTGAACGTGCTCATAAGGCAACATGTGACCCGGAACGGGCCCCGGGGGTTCCACCACCAACTCCCAACAACGCAGGCGGCGGCGCGGCGTACGGCCGTCTAATCCAAGGCGGCGGTGCACGAGGCGCTTTCCGTCTGGCAGCCAGGTCGGCCGCGTGCGCTTGCGCGAGTCACCACCCAAAGACCTTCGGTAAAGGAGCAGTGCTGTTAAAAAGTAACCGCATTGACGCCGCTCAAGAAGCAAAGACGCTTGATATTAAAACATGACCTGCAATTATCAACGTAACATAATGTTTAAGTAGTGAAACGTCAAAATAAAATCAGAGGAATTAAATAAAAAACGAGATTTCATAAATGATAAGTGCATACCCTTAGTTTAAGTAAGGAGAGTTTTCATAATTGAAAATTCATTAAATGAACTGAGCTTTTGTCCGTCTGGTAATGCTGTTTTAATCATTAACTCATGTATTTTTGAGTCTTCGCTCCTCATATCTTCTCAAATTCAGGAATACCCCAAGCTCAGAAACTCATGCTTGTGAAATGACCCCATGTAAATTTGGTCATCCACAGCTTCCTGGCGTCCCAAATGGCGTGCGCAGGACCGCCCACGTGACTTAGGCACTGACCGTAAGGTTGCAGCCTCATCATAATATCAATGTGTACTATACATAGTGCTTAATTGATAGAATTTTAGATTCCGAAACGCGCCCCCATTAAATTAATTATTAATTGAATAGAAATAGTTCAATATTTTAATTTTATTTAATAATTATTTTGGAGATACCGGAATGCCGTACCGCCAGAAATCAAGACCTGATAATACATAATACACATTCTACTATATTATTGTATGTAAATATTTATTTATTTGAATTTTTATTCATATTTTATTTTCCTTCATATCTGAACGTTTTTGTATCAACCTGTTTTAGTCTAGTGGAGAGAGATCCAAAGGGTTCAATACGACCTCGGTTTCACACTCACCACCAGTGTTTTCTCGTAGCCACGTCCACAAAACGACACTATTGCCCAAACAAACACGATCGCTATCACCAAGCGATAACGGATCAGCACTACTCCTGATTAATTTGGCTAATCTCAGCTATCGGCCTCACGGTCATTACAGCGGCTTTTCTGGAATAACTACGAGTAACCAAACTAGCCTTTCAACGTAATGCAAATGTCAACTGAGATGCTTTCCACCGTGCGCAAATGTTTTATTTAGCATCGGAAACAGTGCCTAACCAAAGCACTAAGAATTGTGCATTCTGGACTTTGGGAAGGCGGTTTATGACTCGAAAGTATACGAAGGACGGAGCCCTTCCGGCGGACGGAGTCCCAGATACGCCCACTCCGCCGCGTCGCCGGATCCGCCAACCCTACCCACCGATGAGCCCAATCTTTAATGTTAGTATTTATTTATTTTACGTCAAAAACAGTTAAAAACTGTGTGAGACGAGATGCGGAGAAGTGAACTCTGTGCACGTTTTCAGAATTCTGTGATCCTACCTAAGCCATAAACTACTTGAATTTTGAATACTGAAATAAATGAGAATTTATAAGGATTGTTAACAAAAATATTTGCTCCGATGTAATAAAATCTATTTTCAAGGTAAATTGGCTATAAATTTGGGTTCTTATCCTTCATCATGTCCTTCGTGAAGGACTAATACTTCCTGCCGAGACAACATGGAGAACCATAATTTGAATAACTATTTCCCACTGAATTCTAGAAGATGTGCACTGATTATTGAACTTACATTTATGTCCAGAAGCAAAACAAGGGCCATCTCAGCATTTGCTCAAAGGATTAGAGAAACTGGACGAAAATCTTGATCTGGATGGGGGTCATTGACCCAGAAGCTGCGGCACAATACTTGTTACAGGTTGTTTAGAATTATACCGTGAAAATGGTAAATAATACATTAAATATCACTGTTGAAATTAATGTTACTTTCCTTTGATGCTCAGTATAGTCTCTAATTGTATAGAAACGGTTATGCAGCAGAAACGATTTTACTTGGCAGTTAAACTTTTCTATCGAATTTAATCGTTTAATGTCATCTGGCAAAGTGTTGTAAAATAATGTACATGTATTGTATGAGAATTTTGACGGATCCTGATTATTCTCTTGCCGTCTCAATCAGTAATCCTTCTCCTACCAGGAAGAACAACTTCCGAATAATTAGGATCCGTCTCAATTCTCAAACAACACATCTACATTGTTTACAACACCTCACGTGCTTTGGGAACCCTGCGATCATGTCGGAGAGAAATTGATGTTTCTACTGAATTTGACACAGGGTGAACGGCTTGGCCTCAGCTCAGTTCAGCCGCCAAGTTGTGGGACTTGTGCGATGATCGGCCGCCGCCACCATGCCGCGGCAAGTTGAATTCCGGCGCGAGCGTAGAGCGGTTCCCACATTTCTCAATCAGAGTAATTCAGACCGAGAAAGCCCCATCAGTGCGTGATCCTTGCAGCCCGATCTGCAATCACCTCAGGAGCGATAGATACTGTACACGCGCCAAGTCGGGCAGAATCGCGAATTGACCACGTACCTTCGCCGCCATTTCCGTCTGTACCATGAGTGCTGCTTGCGTTTGCTGTACGAGAACAATGAAGGGCTTTTGCCCTTCATTGCCCTGCTGCTGCTCGCCGCCTGCAACTGAGAGTCACCATCGTCGACTCCAACGCCAACGCCTCTGCCTGAGACGAAAACCTGCAACTATTGCTATAATACTTCGACCAGAAAGACGATACCGAGTGTCGGTCACCATCACCTTGCAACCGAGAAGGCGGTGAATGGTGGCCAATGATCTACAAAGAACTGTAAGGAAGAGGTATAAGTCAAGTTTTAATGGCACCAACTATCACCATTACATCCATCACCTATGCATTGAATATTGTGCCCATGGGCAAGCCCAAATACACTCAGTTTCATACCAGTGGGATTTTACTACCCCCAAGACTGTCATTTAGGTCTAGCCTCACAACATTCGGATTACAGTAATGCACAGTCTGAGCGACATCAGACTCTCTGGAACGCATCCTCCGGAACGTCGACCAACCTTAGCCTGGATGGGGCCATCATGCCATCTCCGAGCTTCTGGATTGGTGTCGGAGGTGAATTCAGCACCACTCATAATGTGCCAGGACAGCCGGCCGCTACAATTTTCCTCCAGACAGAGGCTGCACATGTGGTCGGTAATTTCAAACAACGAAGTTACACATTTGACGCAGGCCTCTGATTGTTATGCAACTCCCCATTCATTAGTTATCGACAGATTCCGTTCTGATGCAAAGAGATTTCATTTTTCCTTCAACTACCTGCGCATGCGTAGTTTTCTAATAACACTGCTCTATATTTTGAAAAAAAAATTAGTTTCAACGCTTCCCCCCCCTAATTTTCGAGTGCATTGATTGAGTTTTGATTCCAAATATGCTACTATCAGTTTAAAAAGCCATAAAATGCAAACAAAAAATTCATATTTACTTATAACTGATATGCATATTTTTGCCCCTCTACATGATCATCATCATGCTAAAGAATGTGGTGTATATTAGAATTATGTGAACATGTAATTGTGAACATAATGCACGTACATTCCAGGAGAACTACCAATAATTAATGTAATTGATTTTATTTTACAAGCCGAAATGTTCTTCTTTTTGTACTTCGACATCGCATGAGAAGTACTTACTAGATTTCTTATATTTTCCAACATGGTGTTTACAATGGTTTTGTATTATGAGCTCCTGTTTTCTTGTAAGTATTTTACATCGTAGTAGTTATGCGAGGCATGCTTTTCTGGTTAGCTTATTGTATTCTCAAAATGTGGATCACACATTAATTTCGTGATATAAATTAATACAGTAAGATCCAGTACAAACATTTACTTTCAGCTGATCTAGAGTCATTATGTGATAAACACCACATATGCACTATTTAAACACTCACTGTCTTTGTCTAGAGCACGTTCAAACTAGTGTATATCATAAATCACATAATCACACTTAAACATTAGATACTTCCCATGCTATTTAATTGGATATAAACGGGACTTTTATGAAAAATATATTCTTAATTTTCTCATAAAAATGACATGATAGGGAAAAAATAATTGGACTGTTAAACTCAACACAAAACATCCATTCGAGAACATGCATTATTACAAAAAATACTGCAGAATAGCGTAATTAGATGAAAAGTCACATATGTCACTTTGTTACATGGAATTTCCGACTACATGCTCATTGTTACAAAGTGGTCATCATCGATCCCTCGACTTGTCCTAGACGTTTGTAACGTGTATTCTGAAACATCTGGTGTTCGTAGGAGATCGCAGCCCCAGTCCGACAGCTGGGAACCGGCGCTCCGATCGACGGCGCGGTGGCGTGCGGCTGGCCACGCAAATCGCGCCGCAGCTTAACGCAGAACCGCGGACTGCGTTAAAGGCGGCCGCGACGCTCATCCAATTCAAAAGTAATTACGCGTCGGCGCAGGGCATTAGGTCTTTGCGGCGAGCGGCCGGGCGGCGGGGTGGCTGGCAGCGGCCGGCGACCGGCAGCCGCGAAATTAATACCCATGCCGGCCGCAACGGAGATGCAAGTAATGAGAGGAAGAGCATAACGGGGTAGATTGTGTGAAGGTAAGTATAATATGATTGACACGAAGCAGTAAATAGTGTAGAGGTTTGGAATGATTTGATGACCAATTGATATGTATTGAAAGATACCTACAATATTTCATCGTAAATCTTAAATTATAAATTTAATTTTATTTAAAAATTACATTTTTAAAACAGATTACCAACACGGGGTTTAAATATCTGAGATGATATCAGGTTTACATTAAAAGGGCAAGACCTAAATTATGTTATTAGCACTCGTTTCGTAGATGGAATTCTTAGCAGTCGTTTTGTAAATGGAATAGAAGTGCGAGTAATTCTGGAGGGGCGGGGGATTAGGCCTATAACAATACTCTCTGGGACGAACAAGGAAATGATGCGGAGGCTGGACGATTACGTTTCCATCTCACCGTCGAACATTTCTAACTCTCCTTCCTCCGTCGTCGATACGCAACAGCTCGTTCACATTCTAGGTATCACAGATCATTTACACTAGGGTTAGCTCGATTAAACTTTTCTCCTGAGTGTGTACAAGTTCTGGTCATTTTTTTTATCCAAACTGTACACTACTATAATAGTAAATCCATTTTATAACTACTATAATAAATCCATTTTCAATTTGTTTTCAAAAGTATTGTGCGTTACTTATTGAAGCACTGTCGACATTTAAAATCACAAGGAAAAAGACCCATAAAACTAAACCTATAATCAAACCACAAAACAATCAGTATTCGCCCCCCCCCCCGATCCTCGTTCACGTGACATAGAGATCTCCCAATATTCACAATATTCATCAGTGTTCTCAAGTCATTCCTTGACTCGTGCAAAAACAAGTATTTGCGTTACTTTTGGGCTTAATTCCATAGTTCCCACCTCCTCTTCCCTTCTGTAACACCAGTCGCGAAGCAAACGCACGCTGCCTTCTGGGAAGACTAAAAGCAAAAGGGGATTAACGAGTGAGAGAGATGGCAGCGTGATGCGACTCGACTCCCGGGAGAGACTTGAGCCTAAAAATGCGGAGGGCAAAGGGCACGGTCGAGGGGGCAGGAACCAGAAAGTGATGTGGTGGGCTGTGGAGACGGGAGGTTGACCCTACCCGCGTTGCATAGTGTATCGTAGGCAATTGCGGTGCTCACATGAAAATTAGGCGTAAAACACAGATAATTCATTGTGTTTCATTTGTTGATAATACATCTTGTATAACAATGTTTTTCTCGGCAATTTGTTTCATTTATCACATTTTTCTGTATTATTTATTTAAATAAATTTTTCAACAATTAAAATAAAACAGATTATTGTAATTAAGAGAAAATTATTTATGTCCAAACATAATTTTATATTGACTAATAGTACGATAAGAATTATTACAGTGATATTTTATCCTTGGTATCTATCTGATATTTGCCTGAGGTTTGCATGCCAAATAAAAGGTAATATACAAATTTATTTTACAATCTTAAATTTTTGATATTCAATTAGAAGTTCATAACAGTACAGAACTATCCATTAAAACTTATATTTTAAAAAACATTGGAATAACGTTTTTTTGTTTTCGAGTACCACGTTTCATGAACAGGCGTGTTCACCTTCTAAGGTACATAAGTTGTTTTCAAAGTTATAAGTATATATATTTACTCTAGCATGTTTAGAGGTGGTGCCTTTCAATATTTGTTTTATACAATACCAATATTAGAAATTGGTAATAAAAATTGTTCCGCTGTTCAGTGCGCCGATCACTTCGTTTCAGACAGGCACAAATCATATTCTATCTCGCAGTGAGTATTTGCATCCAGTAGCTTTCATTATTTATGTTTGATATCATCGATAGATGCCACCAAAGACCGCTAGAATACTTAAACGCCGAATAACGGCCAGCGAAATTTGAATCCAAGGTCTCTGGTAACCTACGGTGGGCAAAGCACCAGATGCCGCTGGCGTCAGATGATAGGTAAGCAGATGGCAGAGGGGTTCGGTCGCGAGGGTTGCTTTACCTGCATGAGTCAAATAGTCTGGATATGTCCCATGTCTACGGAAGTGAGAATGCTAATGCAACAGGAACAGTACTGGGAGAGAGCAAATGTGAAATTTCGAAACGTGGGGTGGAGATGGAATAGTGTAGCTTTAATGGCCGTGAGAGAGCATCTGGGAGTATTGGAAGGTTTAGATGCTCCAAAGGGGTAAGGTAAAGGCGTGAGAGTAAAATTGCTGGAATGTTGGGTCACAGGTGCGACAGGACGGACTGACAGGGCAATGAGTTTAGAAGGAGATGTGTTTTTCAGTGGATGTAAAACGCTTTGGGAGAAGAGAGTGACGAGGAGTGAAGGAGATGGCGAAGTGGAGACAAAGAAACGGAGGTTGGTGTGGGTGCCCGTAACGTATACGCCAGAAACACAGAGAGGGGTGTCGGTTACGAGTGAGAAGATGAATGGGAAGTGAAGCGGTAGGAGAAGGAGGCAGGAGACCGGGAATGGTGTATGGGATGAGGAGGGATAGGGAAGATAGCGATATGGGGTGGTGTGAATGAAGCGGTGGGGGAATGGTGGGTTGACGGGAATGACGAAGACGGCAGAATGACGCGAGGTGGATGATGGGATTAGATGGGAAGTGGTGGAATTAGTGAGGGAGACAGAAATCGTAACATTAGGATGATAATGTAATGAGAAAAAGAAGAGGCGGTGATTCTAGAGTGACAAAGATAAAGAGTAGTGAGCGTGCTGGAAATGATCTGTAAGATGCAATTATTGGTCAAGTGACTGTTGTTTTTGGTCACATCAAGTGTCCGAAAGCTAGTCAGCAGTTAGCTGCCGAGAAGTCATTAGTTTCGTTTGCGTAACGAATGTGGATTCTTGGGAGGGGACGATGTATGGAGGGACACGCTAGGTTAGTGAAGAGAAAAGAGAAATCGTACGGCAGCCCGTGGCCCGTTGCTAGGGTACTGTTTCAGTGTAAGCCATGTATTGATCACATAAACCACGGAAAACTACCGATCAGAGCAGCTAGCCCCTCTCATTCTCCTTTGGAGAGCGTATGAGTTCGACCTAGCTCGACTATGATTAAAACTCCGCTGGTACTCGCACCCTAGAACTTCCTAATCAGAGTCGCTGGAGAGACAATGGTATCGCAGACCCTAAACTGAACTCAACCGATGGGATGACGCGAATAGTGCGAGGAGCGGGGATGTGGATGGTGCGAGGGATGGAGGTGTTGCGAGGTTGGTTAAAGTAGTAAAAAAAAAAAGGGAATAATAGGGATGGGGAATTGTGCGGACAATGGCGTTAATGAAAAGAGGGCAAGGTGCTAGAGCTTGAGACCATCGTGGTGTCGGTGACGGTCGGAGGATTCTGTGAAAACATCGCAGGCGGCGCGGCAGGTACGGAGAACGCAGGAGGGGCGGGGGGACAGGCGGCGGGTGGGACTACGGGAGGGTAGTGGGAGGTGTGTGGGAGGGGCGTGGCGGGATGGGCGTGCGCGACGCGGGCTGAACACGGGGAAAGCGGAGGAGGCAATGAGGACAGCGGCGTGCGTCGCTAGGGCATGGGCGGAGGCGGGAGCGGGGGGGGGGAGAGGGGCGGCGCGTCGGCGGCGGCGAGGAGCCCGAGGCTAATTTCCGTTAAATTGGATTCAAATTACGAGGGCCACACTTCAGCCCCATGCGCCGGGACAAAACTCTGCGCCGCGCCCCCGCGCCCACCTCCGCAGCTGCTCTCGCCCGGAGCACCCACGCGCTGAGTTAGTTACTACCTACCCTCTCGCCCCACAGCAGCAACGCACGCGCGGCGACTGCTACATTATCATTCTCTTTATTTCTTCCTTTCTTCTTCTTCTTCATATCTTTCTTTCCTCTTTCTTCTTTTTTACTTCTTTCATCTTTTTACATCTTTCTTATTTTGTCTATCTCTACTATTTTTGCTTCATTTCTATATTCTTTACTTCTCATTACGTTATTTGAATGTGAACTGTCCTAACGTTGTATCGTTTACAATCGCCACAACGTCCTTTCCCTATTTAGTTTAACATTTAGAAATAACGCTTATGTCAATGACGACTAATTAAATGCACAATTGTCAAGACAAACTACGCTGCTTTTAGGTTATTACCTCCTAGTAATAGTGGTTATCACATGAGCGTGGTTACCTCCTATTATTACATGGTTTTGTGTGCTCTGCATCTCGAATATTCCTCTCTTTCTTCGTGGAATCCTGTGGCCTATTTCATGAGCTACCCAACTCGGGAACCTCCCCGTTCCGTACCGCTTGCATTCATCTTGATATTGTGACGTCGTGGGAATACACAGTAATCACAGACACGAGCTTCAATGATAAATATGTACAGGTTTATTCACAATATGTACAGTAAATAATTAAAGTTACTCTTAGATCAGGTAGACGTTTACTCCCCTGATCGCTGGAGCGATCCTTAAAAATGAAATTTCTGACTCGTGGCCCGCGCCACTCATCAGCGAGCCTGATGCACACAGCATACAGCTCTGGTGACCTTGGTCACCCGTGGAAATAGTGTCCACAAAGGCGTCCCAACATATGGGTTGCCGTACGAGCCTCGCTCGGCTCCGCACCGCCCTGGGCGCAAGTTTTGTGCGTTCGCACGAGGTTCCACTCAGCTCGACAAATGCCCCCCCACGCCCTGCCCCCGCCTAAACCCCCCCCCGCGCTCTGCGTTCGCTCTTATATAGCTCCCACCCACGTGACCTGAAACGTCACTGGGTTTTACACACGGCCCGCACCAGTCGCGTTGCTAGGCATTTTGGACATCCATTTCCCTGGATTCTAAGAATTTTGCACGCGGCACGCGGCAAAAATGCGCTGTCCCGCATTTTGGGCATCCCTTTCCCTAGCTCTTAGAATTCTCCAAATGCCTCATTGTTCTCACATCCTGCCTGGCCTCTGGCGTCTAATCCTTTGACGCAGCGACCTTGTGATGCCCCGCCGGTCGCTCTGTGTAGCCCTACAATACGTTACAATATACTGGAGATGAGTAAAATGTACTCACTGCGATATATTTTTTCTGACGAGATAGTCGAGGTTAGCTGCGATACCATCTCCTAGTAGTTGTTATTGACTCTTAGCGTTAATTTGCGCTTAATTTAATCGTTCCTATTGTGTTCGTTTACTTACTCTAAGAGAATGTATTGTCTGTGGCAAACTCTACACCACTACTATGAGTAAGCGCCGAGACGCAGGGCCCCGACCGCTAGCCCCTTAATAAACTTGTGGAGGATGCTTTAAAATGTTCTCGAATGTTTAATAAGCATTTCTGTAGCTTGGTAATTAACTTATTTGGCGATATTGTAATTAATTATCACCAAATTTTCGAACTTTTTGTTGTAGAAATAGTTTATATCTGATTCAAGTAAATTTTTTGGCATCACTAGTAAGAATCGATTAATGTCAACTCAATTACTCTGGGATAAATTCTGCCGGTTGGGGACTCTTCCCAAACTCAAAAATCAGATGTCTTTTTCAGTCGTGCATAACCAATTGTGGGGAAAAGGGCACGACTACGAATAAAATGTTTTTGTTTAACATACCCAAATATGGCAAGTATATCATTTAACGCATGTAGCCGAATAATTTTTTTGTTATTGTGACTTATCTCTAATTCAGGTGGTTTTATTCTAAATGGATATTAATCATGGAATGATGAAATCTCAACATTACGGAGGGTTAGCTCAGCGATATTGCGCAGTTATCTAGAGATTGCCATACCTTCAATCTTCTTCGCAGCGTCAATCTCAGCTTGTCTAACATGCAGTTCTCTACCAAGAGCAGTCAGATAATTTACGAAAACATCTGCTTGCAAAATTCCGCGCACATACATTCCGTATACATCAGATTACAAATGTGGATAATTTTGGGCAAGATGTTATTTCTGTCCCGGTTCCTTACGGTAGATCACAATAGGATATAAAAAAGTATGATTGCTCAAAAGCTTCATGTGTTTGGCAACCACTGCTCTAGCTAAATTGGTTAGCTTCCTCTCGAAGTACACATCAACCAACGGGTAGTCCCGAATAAGATCGTAAAACGTTTCTCGAAACCAAATGACTTATGAGTGGTTATAATTTTAACATAAAAATAATTTTTTTGAAAGGTTTCTTAGCCCCTATCCCACCACGCACACCCCTCTACAGCCAAAAACGTGTTGTTTTAATTTGATTTTTTTCGCTCACTTAACAGTATTCTATCTGATTGAAAAAATAAGATAAATAAAAAAAGAATTTATATTATCAGAAAAATATTTTTTGATATTTTCTTAGACCCAAATTCAAACAAAAATTTAAAAAAAAATAACAAAAAATATTTTTTGTTGTGTCTAAGAACCTTGTAACACGCTTGAAAAATCTCAAAGCTGCCTCTTAAAACAAATTATTTTAAATTATTTCAGATTTTTTCGACAACTGGGCTGCAGTAAAAAAAACGTTTTCCCCGCCTTTAAATCAACTTGACTTTAAATAAACTTCGAAAATGACTGCAACAGTTCTTTGCATTTATTTTAGTGTTTACTGTACTTTTGTATACATTCTTGTAGCACCCAGTAATATTTTGATTTTGGAATATAGCTTCAAATTATAATTTTTTAAATCTTTCTAATCCTTTGCATAAGAACCTACGCTAAAGGAAGACGATAAATGCAATAAAAATATTTTTTGTTATTTTTTCAAAAATATTTTTTGTGTTTAAATTCGGATCTGAGAAAATATCAAAAAATATTTTCTTCTTAGTATAAATTGTTTTCTTATTTATAATATTTGTCAGTTAGATACAAAAGTGGTAAGTTGGCGGAAAAAATTAAAATAAAAAAAAAACGTTTTTAGCTGTACAGGGATGTGGGTGGTGAGACAGGTGCTAAGAAACATTTTAAAAGTATTATTTTCATGTTAGAATCATATAATGTAACCACTCATAAATCATTTGGTTCAGAGCAACTTTTTACCATCTTATCCGGGGGTACCCTTTGCCTGCCCCTGAGCCACTACAACCAGGTGGTGCGCCGGAGTGGTGAATAAACGTCAGTGTGCCGTGGAGATGCTCATAAGCTTGCACTCGGGGAGTGACTCCCGGGTTCATTTACTGTGAGTTCAACCCTGCGTTCAACACACACATCGGAAACGGATGACGAAGCACCGAAGCAACGATCCATGCGCGGCCCTCGGCCCACATCTCACTCTGGACAACTTTGCCCTACACGTCCCGCGTCCGTCGCCTTGCCGTCCTCGCCATGCCTCCTCGTCTCCGTGGCCACCCTTAGCCAGTCGGAACGTCCCAAGTTCGAACGAAAAGAGTGACGAGGTGACCGCGCCCCTCACACGGCGTCACGGTGAGTAGGTTCTCAATTAATGTTCTGACCGTGCAACCCCATAGGGCGGTGGTGGGGAAACATGAAGTAGGCAGTGATGTCACAAGAGGCACCCCGCGCTAAACCTTGTCGTCGAGATGGGGTTCACAGTGGGATGGCAGTGTAATTTCGCCGGAGGTGCCTAACAAATGTTTCACATTACTTTCTGATAGCATGCAGTTAAGGACACTTTTATCATGCAAAGTAAAAAAATTGCAAATGCACATCTGAAGCGCGTTCTAAACGTCTGTATAAACGCCTCGTTCATTTTAGACTAATTGTTTTCTCTCAGTGCTTTCTTCAGAGTAAGATCGTTGTACGGTATTTACAACAACGTGCATGCGTTAAACGTGATCTTTGGGAAGATTCAATACATTTATGCAAAGAAAAATGTTAATTCAGAAGCACGGCACTATATAAGCACGACAGTGAACAAAAATCATAATAGGAGATTCAACTGGAAGATTGTCATTGGTTGCAAATCTCTGTTGACGGCTATACGCGTTCCACCTGAAGCACATTTCTCGGTGACTCAAACACGGACGCTGTGTTCAATATTTGCACACACTGTCGCTTTTATTTAAAGGTCGCATCAACATCGAGGTCATTAGCGACCACTATTGGAATTAATGGTATGGTAACTATAAAGATAAAACGATATGGTGATGATAAGGGGTGAAAGGACGAACACAAATACAACCATATCCGGGGTGAGACTCGATCCCGCGACCCTTCGGTTCAAGATGGTTACGACACTACTGCCGTAGCGATCTCGGCCACCGGATCGGACTGTCACTGTCCCTGTCAACGCTCAGAAACGCCTGGAGACAAAGAGAACTATCTGTTGCCTCCAGCGTGACTTGTGTTCTTGAGCGCAGTTTTGCCGACCGCTGCGGCACAGAGGACTCATCGCCTGTCGGTACATCAGATATCCAAGATTATACTCTCATTTAAATGTAGCTGCACTTCAAGGTCACGAGATTGAAGGAGAGGGGGACATTGTTAACCAATCGGGAGATCCAGTACCAAAAATTTAAGTCTGAATGAAACTCCCTATTGAATAGCATTGTTCCTCTCTCCTATCCGTCTCTGGAGGCGTCATCTGAACTTCCAAGTAAATCAACCCTGTATGGCGCGTTCCAATCCCTAGGCCGATCTACATGATCTATAGACGTAGATCATAGACATTTGAATGTCGAAGAACAAGGGTATTCATTACAAAACGGCAATATATTGGGCGCGAGTGGGTGAAGAAACTGTGTGCAACGCAACATTCATTATGGACATATCGGAACGAATGACGGGGCATCAATGCCACTATCTGCATTCATTGGAAGAACTCCACTGTCCCACCACGCTGTCCGACTGGAGGATGTCTAAACTTGACTATCCACGATCACTTCACATTTCATCTACTGTGGTCATCGAGCACAAAGCGATACACCAAGGCGGTTCATAATCGTCACGCCATCTGCTTGAAGCAACTTCTTTCCGAATATACTGAACATAAAGCTGAGCTTTCCATTGGACCACAACGATGATAAATTAAAGGTACGAAAGGAACACTTCAGTCTTAATGGAATAGTTAAGCCACCTTGCACTCTATTAGTCACTCCCGTTCATAAGCTCCATAGTCCATTCCGGGGACTCCCCATCCTCAAACTCATTTGACGACCTACGTGCAGCAAATGTAGGTATTACTTTTGCTGGATTAATAGAACTAATATTAGATGAGTTTCGCCATATTAAGTTTGAGATACATGGAACGTTCGAACCAGTAGCGAACCGATAACGGATGACTGCACCAAGACAACTGTTGACTCTTAGCCGCCTATTCACACAGACTCGCACTCGAAATCCTGTCCTGTGCTATGCCGTCTGAACGGTCGATTTACCATACTCCAAATCATCTGACCACCTCAGCCAGCACACGGCGAGCGTGCAACAATAAACATCAAAGTATCCTAACCATGACCATCTCCCCTCCATCCCTCCCACCCCTTTTCCGTTCCTCAGAGTTCTCTCCCCTCCTGGCAGTCTCTTCAGCCTCTGAGTGGGAGAATTCTAGCGACCGACTGCTCTGATCAGTACTTTTTTGTAGTTTGTCCAATCAACATAAGGCGAATACTGGAACTTACCAAACGAGCCACGGACCGCACGCAATCTTTCTTTCTTCTTCCTTGTCCTACTCTCACTCCTTACACATATTTGCAATTACATGCACTACATTACATGTCGGGAGATCAGTCGGGAGCTCAGAGATTGTGCCGGCTGAGGCGGGGACTTGTAAGAGACACCTGGTTAGAGAACACACCGCACTCCAACGTGTAGGGCAGCACCGGATCTCGCTATCCAGCGTGATAAGATCACCGCCATCTCTCGTGGTAAAACATCGTGAGTAATAATCTTAGCAGTTGACGCGCCTGTGAACACCAATCAATGATTTAATGAATCAACCCTTGCCGCCTCTCTCCTCTCCATCCTTTCCTTCGCTCCTCCACCCTCCTGGCCGCTTCTTCTTTCCATCCCTCATCCATCTTTTCTCTACGTCACATTTCCCCGCGGCTCTTACCTCCTTCACCCTTCCTTTCACTTCTCTCCCACACTTCTTCATCCAAAGACGCCAATCTTGCCCATCCTCTTCCTTCTACTCATCTTTCCTACATCCACCTTGTCCCTCTCTCCCTTGCTTCCCCACTTCAACCCCAGGTACTTCTCCACCAACCACCTTGTTCCTCCGAAACCTTTCCTTTACTCTTCATCCTAGGACCCTCCCCCTTTCGCCCTCCCCCCAATTTTTTCCTCTTCACCCTCGCACAACTCTCCCCTCTTTTCTCGCCCTCTTCTTCGTCCTCTTCAGTTTCCTCTCCCCTCCCTCTTCACCCTCGGCCGCCTCCCACATCCCTCCTCCGCGCGGACCGCCCCCCGCGCCGCGCCGGGACGCGCCTGCCCCCGGGGCGCTCGAATTGAATTAGCGGCGAGGCGGGAGCTTCGGCGGGGCTAATTCGCTTGCCAACTACGCGCCGCTGCGCTACATTTAAAAGCGTGCCACCCGCCCGCCCAATTTCTCCACCGCTAGGTATGTAAATAATTTTCCGTTTCGCCTGCCGCGACCCGTGCGTAATTCACAAAATGGCCGCCAGGGCTCGAAGGCGCCGCGTGTGTGCGGAGCTCTGCCCCAATGCGCTTCACCTCGAGAGGAATATACGAACACGCGCCTATTGTGCCTGAATGAAGCAGCCAGTGCGGCTGCAAGCGTGACGAATATTTCAGTGCGCGCAAAATGTGAATAGGGTACCTGAAGACTACAGGAGTGAAATGAAAGGCTTTGAAATGTGTGCTATAAGGTTTTGCTGACTGTCGAAATAATTGGTACTGTTGAACGCGCGAAGACAATGGGTATAAAACTCAACTTACTGCCGGAGAGTAAAAAAGGAGAAAATAACTGTCCACAGGTGTGGATATGACTTTTATGAAAGGAGAGAATTAGAATTCGCGAATGTTGGTCCTCACTGGGACTAATTCACCAACCTGACGTAGGCCTTATAAATAGAACATTACCGACTTTCAGTGATTTGACATCCTGCTATTTCTTGAAATTAAACTAATATTTTATATTCATTGTCATGGAAAAAATCGTTACGTTTGCAGGCATCGACTTTAAATTCAGAGACAAAAGACTGCGAACCCTCTAAATACATTTTTAATCATTGTATTAAATATACAATTAAAGGAGTCTCTTGGCAAAATAAACATAAGTTTAGATCATTTTTAAGAATATAATTCAAACGCTATAAACTCGTCCAGCTTTTATTTGCAATGTTAGTGTCCACGGAGTTTTGCCAGAGGAATTCATTGTAAATTGAGAAGGCTAGTTCATAACCTCCAGGCTCAATATGTTACCCGAATGTTTCACTACAAAGAATTTGGTTGTCATTGTCCAACTACCCGATGCATCAATGTCGTGTTAATTATCGTTGGATTTGCAGTGTTAATCACTGACAATTTAGCGGCATATAGACTCTGACATAGATTCCGAATACTAGGAGTAAAGCTTCCAGAAATTCCATTGGGCCTTGTTATGTCTTAAAAAGAAAGGATGTGTGTGTATATTGGCGACATCTCAAATAAATGACTTTGAAAGGCGATAAAAATTAAGTTGAACGAGGAATGATCTGTATTTTATTTCTATCCGACATAGCTAAAATGAGAATTAACCATCTTTAATGTTGGTCATGGTTAGGAAAGTTTTGTAATAACATTTCCTGAATATTATCAATTATACTACAACGATATTTGTATTTACACAAATGATTCTGTACATCGAGCAACGTTTTCACAAAATGCCTTTATTATGAAAATTTTGTACAAATCTCTGCATAAAAAACAAAACCATTTAGTTTCAGAGTGTCTACAAACGAATGTATTCAATTGTAAAAATTTCGATTTATTCTTTGAATATTGCATGTCAATATAAAGCTCCATTACAGAAAATGTTTGACAACACAAAACAACCTATGGCGAACAAAGATGCTCCGAACGATTTGTGGCTCTCACAAAAGAAGGTCCAAAGAGCAACTTTTACATGCGAAGCTCTAAAAAGAGGAAGAAGGGCTCTCTCAAGAGTTGTTGATCGGGGTCGATATGACACAGCAAGAGGACGCGAGTAGAGGGCGCTCGTAGAGAGCCGATAAGAGCGCTTTAGAGAGAGGACCTGCGAACGCCTCTACAAGATTCTCCCGGAGAGGGACCGCGCGATAAAATACGTCAATTTACTTTAGATGCACGCGGTGTTGCGAGTGCATGGCCAACATAAGAACGGCCACTTCTTACATGGCGTTTCCTCTATGAAGATAGCGCCGTGAAATTGGCGATGCACAGTGGATTGCAGACGAATACAACAACTTGCATGCTCGTCAATCTTGGAAGCCTCTTTATACCGGGCAAATTTTCAGGGATATTGTATTATACTGTACAAGGCATCACATCAAGTGTTGACACCAGAAATAATTCTTTAAGTATTCAAAATAGCGAAATGTTTTATCACAATAATACAATATTATGGGGAAAATAATGTTCCCCAGAGTTGTAGTTCGGTAATTTTATCTCATGAGTTACCGAAACATTTTTGAGTTTTAAGAGGAAATTCTTAAAAATGTTCGCTTGTTGGAGGCTGTATAGTTTTCTTACCGTTTTCTGCGAAGGAATTTGCAACATGGCGTGTTTCGAACTTGTCATCCAAGTTCAAAATGTCTCTTTGCAGTGGCTGCTTCGCCGCTCCTCGTCCTTTCCTTCGGAAATGGCAATGTTGCAAACTAACCGCGTCTCCACTTAATTTGAACTATGAATTTAATTCTTCCAGTCTGCCATCAGCACTAGATGGGAGAATTAAAAACTAAAAGATCATGAGATGCTGTATTTTCTTTCACTTGTTTGATTGAAAGAATGAAATGAAAATTAGAAGTAAGAACGTTTATCTCGAGGAAAATTCTTCATACGTAAAAAGATCACATAAAATCGAAGTTTCACCTCACCATTCATAATAGAATAGGCTCTTTTTCGAAGTGTAAAAAAAGCTTTTGTAAAACACAGATTATCTCTTTAATATGGAATTTATATCAGACCGCGAAAGAAAATTAAATTACATTGTTCACTTAGTGTCACAGACAATGTTACACTAGAATTAATTTTTATATCAGAAATGAGAGATTAAAAGACTGATTTAATTTCAAATTGCAATTATTATTATAAACATTGTTTTCCATTACAATTCAAATATACATCTTAGGATTCCATTACATTGAGTTGTGACATCGAAATACGGAATGGAATAATCATCACAAATAAATCTAATTGTTTTCGCTATCATATATTATATACAACTTATCACTGGCGTCATTATATATAACTGCTAATATATTATATATAATAAATGAGCTGTTAATAATCTACTATTTACAATTAACATTATTTTTGTGGATGGAGAGAGCCGAGGGATAAAAGGAGAGACAGAAAACATAAAGAGAAAAGGGAAAGAAAAGAATTTCACCGTTTGGAGATATAGAAAATCACCACTCGGAGAGACGAGTCGGCGGATATCACTAGAGAAGATACCGCTTTTTGCAACACTCATCCTGTGTGAATGGGAAAGTGGCAATTACGCCTCCGCGGGGGAGGCCGCGTGTTTGGGCGTTGGCCACCCTGCCTCAAAGCGTGCGGCGAGGGGTCTCCGAGCACTTCTGGGAACTCTCTGAGAGGGTATTCATTGGTCCCAGGCGCGTCAACTACTTAGGACGTTAGAGCCGTAAGTGTGGTGCGTGTTGTATGGCGGTAGGTGGCTGCGTTCTTCAACTGTTGGTACATCGCTGCCACCGTACACGACGGGTTGTAGGTTTCTTTCCGCCTTTGATTGATTGATTGATTGATTTTTTTGTGTTTCCCGGCGCGTCAACTGCTTTGGTCATTAGTCCCGTTAGTGTAGTGCATGTTTTTTCTCGGGAGATCTTTCCCCGCAGGATGGCGAGATCCGGCGCCGACCTACCGTCGGCTAGTGGGGTTTCTCCCTCGGACTCTCGCACCAGCGGTGGGGGGGGGCACCGCCCCAGCCAGGACAAGCTCTAAGCTCCCAACCGGTCTCCCGGAATATGTGCTAGTGTGGTGCATGTTAGTGTAAGTGTATGTGTAAGGGGAGAGGATAGGACAAAGAAGAGGAAGGACAGATCGCGCGCGGTCCGTGGCCCGTTTGGTTGGGTACTGCTCTGGCATTCGCCTGGTGGTGATCGGAGAATCCACGGAAAACTACGATCAGAGCAGCCGGTCGATAGAATTCTCCTCCAGCGCGATGAATTCGACCTAGCTGAAAAGCTAGTGTCGAAAATCCTGCCGCCGTGGGGACTGCGAACCTAGGACCTCCCGGTCAGAGGCGCTGCAGTGGCATCAGTTAATGCACTGAGCTACCGCTCCCTTTCCGCCTTGCGGCGCACCGCCCCAATCCGGACAAGTAAGATACAGACCAGTCTTTCGACATCTATGGTAGCGTATTGCATTGAAGAATCCGTTTTTAATATATATCAATAAATTAAAGTCAGCAACTTTACACCGTTTACATGTTACAAAAATATCAAGCTTTTATTCTTTATTCTCTATACGAAAATATTGTGAACTGTTCGGTGTCATCGTTACAACTTGCTTTCTTTTAAAACATATTGAATGTTTTAACTGTTAATAGTATTAAAATATATTTACAAAATAATATACCCAAAGCATATTTATAAAAATTCTTAAAAATGTTATTCTTTTTCATTGTTGTAAATTTTTAGGTGCACTAATGTTCCTTCTGCCTTGAAGTTATCTTAGAAATGCAACATGATGGTGAAGAAACGACGCCACGGACGCAGTATTGCTTGCGAACTCTAAATTACACAAAGTATTTTCACACATGTATAACTTTCACGAAAAATATGAATGCAGGGGCTGGGTTAATTCCGCGAGATCTGGGGTATTCCTAAAATGCCGGAGGTTCACCACCTGTGCATTACATAGAAATTTGCAAATGACTAATGTACAAAACATTGCCAACTTTGCTTTTATATGCCGCGTTGATATATTTCAAGAAAAAACAAAATTGAAATACGCTGCGTATCATATTCGGGACAGAGCCACATGCCACATGGGATAAGACGTTAAAGTAACCATATTTTTCTCATACGAATTCGAAAGGATACTGATGAGCATTATGAAGATTAGGATTTGGTTCAATAAAGTATTGAAAATAGGGTTTTCTCGGATACAAAATAGTGAATATGATTGTTGTTTTCACAAATTAAATGTATGGTTTATTTTTTAAGACATTCAAAATGAACGGTAATCACATTTTTGTTATTTAGCCGTTGCTAAAATTCAGTTACACGGGTGACATATTTTTTGATAAAATACGTTTTAATAGGTTAATAACTTTTTGTGAAAGAGTTGATTTTTTTAAATCCATATTTTATACAATTCATCCAAAAAGCCATATTTTTATATCAAAAGTCGATCTTAAAAGTGTCGACAGAAACAGTGTTTCATCTGATAACCGAAAATCTTCCGTGAAAACCTTATTTCTGTTGGTGCACTAGAAGGCAAGCAGACCAACCAGTAGGGGCCCTTCAAGCTCAAATATATTTGTTCCAATAAAAATAAGTTCCAATAATTTCCAATCACTCAAAGCTCCAATTCCAATGTCTGACTGCCCTTGTTTCTTGATTACTTAGAGAACAAACATTCAGTGTTGACATAGTTTTGACAGAATGTTTACAAAATGTTTCAAATTAAGAGTGAATTAATAAAATAAGAAAGAACAACATATTTACATATCGATGGCTTCCTGTACTATGGCAATTTACTCGGTCAAGGAGTCACATACTAGAGATACAACAGAAAAGGTGTGTGTTCCGCGGGCTATAACAGTGCAAAGCAAAAAGGTTTATGTACGCAAGGGCCCAGAACAATCTCCACATCTGAATACTCCTAAGAGGAAAGACGTCATTTGAGATAAAGGCGACAGATAAAGGAACACCCGCCAGCACAAGTTTTAAGAAGCGAGCTACCTATTGTGCAATCTGGGTTCCCGTTATAACTGCCATATCGGAACCATATTCAGAAGCACACCCAACGCATACGTTTGAAAGATATGCCAGCTAACTCTCAAAGTACCCAAGAACTCCAAGGTTTTCCAGATCAGTACAAACGAGCAGGACAACCATTTTTGCTTCACGACTCATTTGAAGATGAGGTTGAATAAAACAAACACACACACACACGCACACGCACACGCACACGCACACGCACACACGCACACACACACACAGACACGCATATATATATATATATATATATATATATATATATATATATATATATAAAATACGACAAAGAGGTGAGGTTGACACATTTAATCAACTTGTACACACCTATTCTGTGAGCAGAAAAATTTGCAGATGACTGTTGAAGTACTTTTATGAAATGTAGGATCAAGCGGGAATAAATGTAATGATTTTATACTCTACAGAAAAGAAAAAATGTAAAAGGAAAATTTTTTCCCTTTTAGCTAGGTGTTTAATTGGCAAAGGATCACATTTTGCACCGTTTAACACGATACCTCCTTGTTAATCATCAAAATGCCATCGACAAACTACTGAATACACAAAAAAGAACTATTGAGGAAAAGTAATTTTCAAACAAATTAGAAAAGCAAGCTAGGTTTATCATAAGCGATATAAAACCAGACAGATACTGCTTGCTGTAAACGCGTCACGCCTGTTTGTTCAGTACATCGCTATGATTTTTTTCAGTTTGTAGTCCTTTGAGTCAACTTGATAGATGAAGTTATAATGATCTCAAAATAAGCAAGAATGTACTCTCTAAAAATTCTGATAAAAAATATGTTTCCAATAATTTTGACTTATTACTGACATGTTCCTTTCTGATTCATGGAGACAAAAGCCCCTGTTCGTAGGAAGTGTGAATAAAATCATTTTACGGTACAAGGGTTTTATTACGAAATACAAAGAGCATGTCGATAATAATGAAATTAAACAATAGTAGTCACACACTAACTTGGTACATCATACGTAGATTTTAAATTATTATTTTGATTAAATTTTAGAATTTTTATAATGGAACTATTGTTCTCCAATTAATCAACCAACTAGAGCTTGGTAAAGCATATTCAACTTAACAAGTATTGAAATAAAATCATCAGAATTTCAAATATATCAAAGTGGTAAAAATTATAATGAACTACAATTTTCTTTGAATTTCTTTAATTTTCCTACGAAATGGAGATGACTGATTATTACATATTCGTGTTCTAATAACTCTTATTTGGAATCTGTTCTCTATTTCCTTACGTTTGATTGTATATAAAGCGGAGAATACACTTATTTTACAATAATTACTTCTAATGATTGTTCATATTATTTTATAAATGATCTTCCCTCGAAATAAAGACAACTGAATTTCATAAATTACGTTGTTTATCTCACAAATGTTTGTCTAAAATTATTTCCAACATTACATCTAGTATTCATGTAAAAAAAAACTTGCAGATTCCCTGCAGGAGAAAGCGAAAAAGCTTTCAAAACGTTGTGAATGTAATTTTCAAAATAATTTTATGGAATAATGGTCATTAATTTACGAAACATTATTGTAATTTTTCGAAGGGAGAAAATTTCTTTACAAGAAAAAAATTATATAACTTCTTCTAGACTTAGGTAAATGCTTATTTTCTACATTACATATTCCATTTTGTGCACATTTTGTAACTTACCACTTATTATAATTATTCTTGATTATTACAGAGTGATAGCAGCCAAACATGATTCTTTAGACGCCCACTCAAAATTTCGAGTATTAAGCAAACCACCTCGTGAATACTCAGCTCCTAGACATGTACTGAATTCCTTCACACGAGAAACACCAAACAATGAAGAGTCGAAACGTTGTGGATTTAATTTTAAGTTTTCCTCCACCCTTCAATATAATTTTATTTCGACGTAAATTTATTTTATTATTTTGTTTTAGTGAGTGTTTATTTGTGATTGATTCGATTTTTTGTGTACATCACCTTTACATAATTACATATTGAGTGAACAGAGGCATTGTTTTCTTTTGCTACTCTACGTTTTCTATATTTAACTCAAGCATTGCCAGAAAGCAGTGCTCAGAAGCCCACTGATGGGAATTTGTTTTTTACAGGTTTTAATTTATTTAGAAATAAAATCATTTACATTACTTACGATATTATTTTTGTTCAAAATATGATACAATTTCTCTTTCAATCATTTATCACTTCCAATTCATCATTTTCAAGTGTTTGTTAGAATTTGTATTTCAACGACTTTCACTGTTTAGGGAAATACTTAAAGATTAAAATGTAATATATTTTAAAATTAAATAATAATAATAATAATAATAATAATAATAATAATAATAATAATAATGTAAAAAAGTCCATCTTTTATGATTTGCAAAGCCTGACATTAAAGAATTCTTTTGTTCAAGCGAATGTACATCTATAACTGCTATTAGTTATATCAATTTATTAATTTGTTAAAGTCGTCAAAGACTCGAATGAAATTAACATTTAAGCGGTGCGCTCCGGAGGACTCCTTGTTGGCAACATGGCTTCATTCACGCCGGTGTCTCAGGCTAAATGTTACAAACTTCTAGAGCCCGTAGGGGAGTACACAAAAAATAACATAAAATAATCAATAAACATTTATTTGAAAATTGCACATAGCGGAGTCATATGCATCTATACACGTGGCGTTTGCTCGTGATTTCTGGGCAACTGCTTCTGTATAGGTGTTCGGCAGCTCACGATCTGATGCAATTCACCGGGCGAACCTCCATGCATAAAATCAGGGAGCAAATTCCATTTACGTATACATAAATACGTATAACTCCTTTACATGCAATTCCTCAGTAAATGCTCATTGACAAAATGTGGTGCCCTCTACGTGCTCTCGAATGTTTTCACATTTATTCTGAGACATCGTGATGTCGAGCATTACCAATAGGCATTCCTCCTGGGCCCACCGCTTACATTTTCATTTCATTGGTGTATTTGACGCATTCGACGAATTTATAAGTTGATTAACTAATAATATACATGTGCACTCTTTTAAACAAAAATCGATTATTGAAAGTCGGGCTACTCAAATAAAAAATGTTGAACTTTCTCGCAAAAGATGGACTCTCTACAAGCCCTATCACGTATTCTGATAAATTCGGTACTATGGTATTGCTGAAACTAATAATTGAGCTAGTTCTAATACGCGTAATTGAATAAAGTCAGTAAAAGGGGTTTAAAGAGCCTGGTGTGGCGGAGAGGCGTAGTTTGGAAGGTGCTGCCCAGTCCCCGTGCTCCTTCCAAAAAGGCTGCCGTCTCGCTCCTGGGTGGAGGCCGCGATGTGCTGTCAGCGCAGCGCGGGCGAGACTAAAAGCGAGAGAGGCTGAGCAAGGTAATTTCGGGCCTTGTTCCTCATATCTCTGCAGCGCCGTCTGATTTCGAAAAAAAATCTTCTGTGCTCTTGTACTAATTTCCAGAGCCAGAGATATGCCGAAGAGAAGTCCTTCCGCTTCTCCCTTTGTTTCAGCACATTTTTCCTTGTGGTTCACTCACAGTTTTTATTTCTAGGCAATCTCTTTCAAGATATTAGCAACTATACTCTGTTTAAAGTTATATCAAAAAGTAGTTACAAAATCTCGTTACTAGAAATCTTCATCATCCTCTGTACATCCAACAGCATTTCATTATTCCACAATATTTCTAGTTTTAAAGGAACATGTAAGACTTTTATTGTCGTGAAACCTAAATAATGCAGATCACATATATTTTTGATAAATTAAAGGACTATCATGGCATAACATGAGATCTAGTGCTCCCAGTAGCAAACTTCTTGCACGAAACAAAATATTTTTTTCATGACACAGAGTGGATATTTCTGAAACGAACAAAAGTTGAACAGCCTCTTTGGGAAAGTAAATATCTTCTTCTGTAGTTCATTGCGATGGTTTGAAGATTATGATTAATGTATCTTTCGGAGAAGCACACAGAATGGTACAGCAAATACAAATACCGCCTTCAATTTCCCCTGATTTAATTATTATTTCGTATGTAAAAGAACATTTCCGTTTTTCGTATTGTTTTCTTTCCTTAAGAAGAGCGCTCGGCGCTGGCGCATTTCAATAAGCGCCGCCTGGAGGCAAGCGCCGGTCACAGCTGCGCCGCGCCAAATAATGCCGCGTCAAGCGGCGAGACCTCTCCGAGACAGCTGTCACGAAGCGCCACCGTCCCGCGCCAACGCCCCCACTGGGTGGCGGAGGAACGGGGCAGGTGAGACAGGGACAGGGCGAGAAAGAGGAGGTGCGGGTGGCATGGGGAATGAACTCGCGAAAAAGGACACTTCGCAAAGGAAAGGGGGCGGAAGGTGAGACTGGGATGCGGAGAAACGCGGAGGTGCGGTGACGGAGATGGCATGGGGAAAGAAGTCGAGAAAAACTGGGTTGTAGGTGCGACGGTGAAAATGAGGCAGCCAGAAATAGAAAGAAACTAGTGATGCTAAAACAGCACGTACTTTCTAACCATTAGTAATGGTTATGCAATACTATTTATATCACAATTTCTCTTCGAATTAACACATTTCAGTCATCATTTTTTGTAAAACTCATTTGAAATCGTAGAACATTTCGTTCGAAAATTAAATAGTTTCAAACAATAGATTTTTTTATTTAAAATCTGAAATGAAAATATATTTCTGGCATTGAATTCATTCTATAAGGTATGCAGTGTGTTCACAAACATGTTGGATGAGTTTTAATCTTACAATATTCTTCGTAAACAGTATGGGAGGAAGTAAAATACTTATATATTTAATAAATAATATGATACTCATATTGTTGGGAAATAAATGCAAATAAATTGAAAAGTATATAATAGTAATTATTAGAAACAATGTTTTTGTAATATTCTACAAATATATAAAAGTATTAGTTTCTATCACCACGAAGAAATGGCAGCCTTCATTATCACCTTCTGTTATCAGTGCAATGAACGGGTTACAACAACCAACAATAAGCGCTTATTTTTGCGTTTTCACATTTAACCCAATTTAAGGGCGCAATTTAATATTAAATAACATAAATATAATATAAATATAATAAATAATAATAATAAAATTAAATATGAAATAATATAATATATTAAATAAAATAATTAAATGTGAAATTCTAATTAACGTCGCATCCAACTGCCTCAAAACATTTGTAAAATTACGATCACGAAGCGCAGGACGACTAAGTTTGACACCCAATTACTGAACACATTTCATTTAGGGTCAGTTTCACCAAACGAAGAGTAAGATTTTATTCTGGAGTAAATCATGTTTATGCGAGAATAACTTCTTGGAGGGTTTTACCAACACTTTACTCGAGTGTAAATCGCTTACACGAGAGGAAATTTGAGAGTAACTTTACACGGCGAAAATCCGTCGAGTAAAGTTCGGAGTAAGCTCAGTTTCAACGTGCGTGTATCTTCGACATGTTACGGCTCGACGATTGCAAATGATGGTATTTGAAGATGATTCCTGGGATGATTCGGAAAAATTATCCTCTAGTGCGAAGACAAAGATATGTGTAGGAGAGAATGGATTGGTTTTCCAATTATGACGATCAAGATTTTGTCATGAGGTTGTTTGACCAAATCATCAGTTTTTCTAGTTGGAAGAATTGACGCTGATTTAGAAACGAATAATTTGCATATTAATGGAAACTAAAGAAATAAACATAAAGATATATTCAAGTAGTAGAATAATTTCATAAACTATTGTTTCTAAATTGAAAGTACCCATATTTTGATTATAGGCAATCTCAAGCTCTCAAAATTATAGCAAAAATCATTTGAATAGTGTAGCAACGTATTTTATTTGTGAAGTAAATAGTTAACTCATCGAGTACATTATAAACTGCGGAGGACTTTGTAAATTTATTTTTCACCGATGTGAGTACAAAATAATGATAATAAATATATGACAACCAAAGGAAAAATAAAAACTACAAGAACTAAAAGTAATTATTTATTTAGTCACAAAAAGTAATGTAAACTGTAAACAACGTATGGGGGAGAAGATCATCTGCGTATGTTTTCTTGAGTTCCCAACTTTTCAACTATAAATAGTTGAAAGATGAATAAAAGTTAAAAAAGTTAACAAACAAAATAATAATATAATTTAAAAAAGCGCGAGTTAGCAACATTTGAAAAAACTAGACATTTTCGAACTAGTTCGTCATAATATACATTCCAAGAACTAGACTACAAATATTAAGAAATAAAGACAAAAAGAACAACTAAGAAATAATCTACATTAACTGAAATCACCACACAAGACTCACATCAAGACGACGCAAAGTACTCCAAAACTGAAATGAAAGGAAGTACCCAGAGGCTCCCGTAAGTCCGCAATGGTTCACAGCGTCACTCTTGCTCACGGCTTCTTGAATCGCTCTCTACTGTGTATAAAAAATTGCACGGTCACCGAGTTCGCGGAGTAAATCGGGGAGTATGTACTCTAGAGTAACATAACTAGAGACCGGAAAAATATGTACTATGAACGTCAAAATATGTATTAAATGTGTATTAAAAACAGTAAAAATATGTAATAACTGTAAAATCGGATTATGTAATATTAAAATAAATTAAAAACTACCTATATAAATATTAAAAACAAAATCAAACGTTACGAAATTTATTTGGAAAGCACAAGTTGATGCACACATGCATCATACAGATTTGTCATCGGTAGTAAAATCTTCACTAATTGATTTCCAGAAATATAGTTTAGCAGCCAGACTAGAAGCAATAGAAAAACTATCGTACTGGCGATATCTACCACCAGTAAACAATCCCCGCCGCATGGAATATTCTCATGGAAGTGTTACATGACGAAGATCACCAAAGTTTCTTGGAAATGGAGGTTAAAGGTCGCCAAACGTGGCGTCAATGATATTTTTCAAACACCTAAATGTGAAAATGATCTGTCGCAGACGCGCACTTCCGCCAACGAGATAACTGCAGCAGGCGGCCGCACTGTGCGAATATCCGACCGCGTCTTATAAAAATGCAAGAAAATGAATAGAATAAAGAAAATATTTTGCGAAAATAGCTAAATATGTAAAATATGTTATATAGTACCATCATTTCGCAATTCAAAAATGATAGAGATGATAGAGAGGCTGTTACATCAGCTGGGCAAGTAAATTAAGCTGGAAGTTCTCATACCGCGATTTTTTTCGGTAGATCAACCAGATTGTAACTTATTTATTTATTTATGTGTTTATGCGTCTGTTCGTTTTCACTTTTACTAACTTTTAGTTTTGGCCCTTGTATTTTAGAACATACCTTCATGAACTATTAGAGGTACATCTATTTAAATAATTCAACACCATACAATTTTGTATTTGTTTAATATAACTATCATTAGGCTACAAAACTATTTGAAAATACAATGAGCAAATAGTTAAACAATGAAAAATAATAATAAAAACAGGTACTTGAACAAGACATTACAAACAACGGATCGAGATAGAAGACAACTTAATTTCATATAATCATATGCATATATAATTATATTGCAATAAAATATTGCAATTAAATTCAAAAACATCAAAAACACACTTAGTTATGAGTTATTTTAAATAATTTATATGTGCCAAGACACCGTCGTATTATAGACAACCATATTGCGTTTAAAGAGATTCAACACCACTATGTGAATTTACCAAAAAATGGTGCCTTGGCACGTATCAGATTATTTGTAATAATACCTACATAGATTATCTTGATTATTCTGTGTAGCTTCTACCAATAGGCTGCCACTTTCCAATATATTTATTCAAATTATCATTCTCCATGATGTCATTGCAGGAAGTATTCCTTGACGAAGGACATGATGAGGGATAAGAGCCCAAATTTATTGCTGATTTATCCTTGAAAATAGATTTTATTACATTGGAGCGAATATTTGTAAACAATTTTACAAAAAAACCATATTGTATTCAAAATTCAGGTACTATATGGCTTGGTAGGGATCACAGAATTTTGAAAACGTGCAAAGAATTCACTTTTCCCCATAGCACGTCACACGTTTTTAACTGTTTTTGACGTAACAATAAATAAATAGTTGTGTATCTTGAATTCTATCCCACTCCGTGCCTGCACATGCTTGCGTTTGATCTTCAATTCACATGGTGGAGTTGAATCTCTTTAAACGCAATTTGGTTTACTACAGTAACATGGTGCCTACGGACAAATCAAATTATTCTAAGTAACTTAGGACTGAGTTTGTTTTTGATATTTTTTAATTGAATTGCAAGTTAAGCTCCATAGTTGTAACTCCAACAGTTAATGAATGTCTGTTCTAAAATACAAAGGCCAAAACTGAACATACATGAAACTGGTATACTTCTTTAAAAAAATTAAATTATAACTCAATCCAATATAACTCTTCTTGCGTCTTGTAAGATGTAATAAAATGTAGGCTATTATCTTTATTTTGAGTTTTTATATTGTTTAAACACATAAAATAATCGATTTCAATTCTTTTCAATTATTTTCTTGAATCACCAAACTCGTATCGAGTTCTTCCATTAAGAATAAACCTACGAAGTTGTACTAAAAATTTTGAGAGCAACA
Source organism: Teleogryllus oceanicus (assembly GCA_964035755.1). NCBI lineage: Eukaryota > Metazoa > Arthropoda > Insecta > Orthoptera > Gryllidae > Teleogryllus > Teleogryllus oceanicus. The sequence goes on from CAXIVR010000002.1 coordinate 33,483,172, forward strand.
ACGCGACACTGGAAACTGTCAGCAGATTGAGGAACTGAACCGGGAACATTAAGAACTGTTTAATGACCAGGCTATTCTGCAGTCAAGTAGCGACGATTTTAGTTCTTTATTGATTAGCCATCCCATCGCTAATGTCCTTTTCATGTCCTTTAATCCAGATCAATTCCATCTCTCTCGTTCTCTCTACAATACGACGGCTATTAAACGAATATAAACGTTACTTAGAATTGCACTCCTAGTGCTATAGACATTCTAATTACCATTCAATTTAATTGCCGACTATTTCGAGCCTGGGGTTACGTACTTAATTTGATATAAAACTGACATTACTAAAGTTCGTCTCAGTCTTCTTGCAACTGATCAAAACAAAAGAAATCAATAAAAAGATGTATTAATATTTCTGGAAAAAATGTAAAATAATTGCGTGTTTCTATTATAATATAAATCTTATATATTGAAGAAAAATGCTACTAATTTATTTTGAATCACAATTACCAAAAGAATTGTATTCAATTTACTAAACAAATAAGAGAATCAAGTGATATCATTTTAGATGCCACTAAAACCCATTTAAAGAAAAAAGTCAGAAAATTTGGTTTAAAAGAAAGCTTGGAAGACTTTCTAAAGGATTATCCTTAGTTTTAAGTACATGTGTATTTACATAGAAAAAATTATAACACATCGTCAAGAACTGCTACCAGAAACGAATAAACGGAATTCATTATAAAATAAAATAAATAATTTCGGTTTATTTACTCAATACCATTCATTGTTATTTATCGCCAGCTTCAAATATAAAAGCTATACTAGTTACGAAAGCTGTTAATCGTGATATAGAATTCAGAAAGACTGTAGAAACGTGTTTTTGCAATTCAAACTTTAAGTGCTGTATTTTAATTTCTTTTGGGTTTGGCCTTTTCCAAAAATTTAAAAAAAAAATTTTTTTTTTTTTAATATTTTAAACAAGACTACAAGGTATTTTTTAATTCATTTCTGATCAAATCCGAAAAAAGAGTGATAATACATTATGTCCGTACACGTATAACGCCTCATGTAATTATGCTGACAGTCTAGATTTTTGACCCGCTCATGTTGATATAGCATTTCCTCGATGTTCATTTACTTCGATCTGGATTTGTAACGCCATTGTTGAGTCTGAAAATAATTACCAGTATGTAGACCAACAACACTAATATTTTTGTTAATAACATTATTATTTATAATTATATAATAGCTTATATTTATAATTTTAATATTATTACTTGAATTATTAAAATCAATGAAAGTTTGTCTTGAAGAGTGGTTTTTATTCTAGTATGAAAAGAACTGCAATCTGCTGAACCACATTGCCGGAACAAGCTATAAACCCCCTTAAATTACTTTTTCCAGCTAGCCACTTAAGACAGCTTCCTTACACAATACCATTGGCATACTCTAACATTCTTGCCACTGACACAGCTGAAAGTGGGTATCAATTTTTATTGTTGTTTTTCTGTTTTTCAGCATAAACCAAATATCAGAAGTCATTTCAACCTAACTGTATACTCAGTAGGCTCAGCATGATCATATGCACAAGGTGTTTTTTATCAATCATCTGATTACATTTTTAGTGTTTTTACTCAGTTCCAAGGATAATTGACATCATAATCAGTAACTATTCGGTAATTAATGGTCATTAGTAATGTATGTAATCATTCACTGTAAGTTTAATTACATTTCATAACTTATGCATTTCCTTCCACAATAGTTCCCTTTTATTATTACAATTCAGAAGCCTGTATCAGGTGAGCACAATTCCGCCTTCCGAAAACGAATAGTGGTCCTCCGAACTAAATTAATACAAGGTAAGTGGTGAAGTAAGCAACCCACTCTGCAGCCCCGTGCTCCGCAACCGATTTCTCCCTCCGGAGGATTACAGCAGATACGTTCAATGCTCAAGAATGACTAAGACACCGTTTGCGAATAAGGCAACAATTTTTTAAAAATGGCTTAGCAGTATATTATGCCGCTTTATATACGTGTATTGGCATGAGTTTCAAAATCTTGGCTGTCTTTACAATTGACATGTTTTCTTTTAATGTGTAGCATCGAGTTTTTCAAAATTTTTAGAATATATTTCCAATAATCTTTTTATTCAATGTTTTTTTGTGTACCTTGTCGAATGATATCGCCTATTGCAGCTACTATCGCATCACTAAATTTGTTCGAATTTTCGTTGACTAAACTAGTAGACGTGATTTGAATGAAAGGAATCGAAAAGCCCTATCTCATTCCATTGTATTTACAGTGCTGTTTCACTAAGGAGGTAGTAACTAAAATGGATTCGAAATGAAGTAAAATTAAAACGAATTGACATCACTTATCTCGTTGGTTCACATCAACAACATTCAAGAATGATATTAATCATCTTCATTTTATGAACGAATTAGTCAATAATTACACCTCAACAAGAAAGCCACATCGGGACACCCACGTGCCGGCGATGGTGAGATTTCTGGCTTCGGATCTACGTCCATTGAGCTTCCTCCTTCAAAATCTCTGCCCTAAGACTCATAAAAAATTAATAAAATTCTGAATTCGGTCCCCTATTGATCCCTGCGGAGCGCCAGATGTTCGCTTGTAATTTTTGCCAGTGTGCATAGGCGGCGAGTGTACCGTCGGCGGCGAGGGCGCCCTCCTGAGGGCAGGCGGCGGCGAGTGTTAAGTCAGGCGGCCCCCGTGGGTCGTCGGTGCTTAACCACGTCTCCGCACTTAATCCCGACGCGCTGCCTCCGCCGCCCGCGCCGCCAGTGCCCCTCGCGTCGTAAACCGCAGGCGCAGCCTCCGCGCACCAGCCGACACACACTGGACCGAAAGGGGCGAAAAAGCCGCCAGAAATCCACACCATGGATCTATTTCTTTATGAAATGTCAGCAAAAATTAGAAATTTTTCACCAAACTCACCTTCAAACTGTGGAATGAATGACATTATATGTATTCTTCTATTGCTAAGTTATATATATATATATATATATATATATATATATATATATATATATATTAGATTCATTAACAATGTGTGATCGTCCACGACCTGTCTAGAAATTAGTAAAATTTACTCTGAGGCTCCAGATTCACATTATTTGGTGATGGATGAAATTGATAGAAAACCATCGAATCTACAAGACTGGAATCGAAGCAAAATCTTCGTAATAATAGAAAATTTATTGAAAATATAATTTTTGTGATTGAAAACACGAAGGTATATTTGCACACAATATTTTCAGCACAGGTATTAGTTTGCTACTCTGCTGTTTGTCAGCAATGAGTGTTCTTTTTTTTTCGGTGAATAGATATACCGTATTCATAAGTTAAGTAATATGAAGCAGCAAAATCCAGAAGAAATGTCAGAGCATGTGTGAATATCATTCATTATCCGAAACAAAAGTTATTCCCTGGGATTGTTATCTGTTAAAACTGCCACCTGCATTATCGAGCAAATTCCGAGGAACGAATTGTTTTGTATGACCAAGAGACATGTGTAAATATTCTTTTAATGATCACTTGACCCTCTGGATAACGGTCAGGCGTATGTTGTACATTAATATACATTTTTCCAGTCAGAAAATCATGATTTTGCTATTCGCTATCTACCTAATTCACAAAATAACTTATTAGTCAACTTCGACTAATAAGTCATTTTTTACTTTTTTACGAAATTTTTAATGAATTTTTTGCTGATTTAATCTATTTTAGCGTCATTGTTAATGGTAATTGCTTCAAATATTAATTAGGAGATGCGACAAACGTTCTTCACGGAATAACTCAGTAGCCTCTTCGATTCGTTTCCTCAGAAATTGTTTTGTACAGAAATTGTGATGTACTTCTTGTGACGTGTATCAGCGCCATTGCCAGTTTGGCCGACTTTGGGATAACTCTAAGGACAGAGATTTCGTGTTAAAGAACAATTAAAATCAAATGTTTTCAAGCAGAATTCACACAAACGAATAGAAGAAGCCTCGATTATATCAGTAACGTATCTAACAGCTTGAGTTGGTTTTGATAAAAAACATTGACGTCATTTTTCTTTGATTTCAGGGCATTTTTAAAGCATTTTAAGAGCATTTTATTGATCATTTTTGGCAAAGTTCTAGGTCATCAAAATTCGCTCCCTAATCATGATGCTTTGAGAATCTTGTGGCCATTATCTCTCGTGGGATTAATTTTCACTTTAAACTTCGTCCAATGATAAGTTTCCGCTGCTTTATGTTACTATCTTGTAGTGTACTAAATGACAAGTGTCTTTGCCTCATGGTCCTACTTGCAATGAATGAAGAATATGATGATTACGATGATATGACGTGAGTAATGAGAGCAAGAGAAAGTAAGTCCTCAAAACCGCCGCAAAATCTCGTCGTTCACCATACAAATTCCCTACGAATCGACTGGGATTTGAGTTCCGATGTCACAGGTGTAAGTCGGGCGGCCAGAACGCGACCCAACATGCATATATTTTAAGTATTTTACGTCATTTTTTTGGCTCCAAAACCCCATTGAAGAACTCAAAAGGTTTCTAATCTCTCATTGTAACGTATTTCAAAGTTGTTATTTAATGTTGTAAACTCAATGTGTCAAACTAATGCAATTGAAGAAGCGATTCTGCAAAATTGTATTTCATTCTAAGTTTCGAAACGCTTATTTCAATACAAAAGTATCGACTTCCTACCGTCGACTATATTTTTTAATTGCAAAATACTGGAAATCAAAATGGTACTATTTTGTCTGTTCACGACCTTTTAAATAAACGTTTTTCCATCATAATTTGATTTCATAGAGAGAGGTTCTGCTTCACAACCTTTTCGTTGTAAGTAAGACAATTAAAAGGATTAAAAATAGTGTAATTTTCAAAAGCAGACATTCGTAGCTCATAAAATAATTATATAAAGCAATATTAAATAGTACAATAGGAAATAACATACCCTTGTGTTGCAATTACATTACATAAAAAGGGACGCTAAAATGAATATGTTATAACTGTTGATTTTGCATATAAAAGAGAAACATTGATGCAAGTTCCGTTTTTATTTTTCCTCCCTATTGATTGATTTTTTCGTGTTTCCGGGCGTGTCAACTGCTTCGTCCATTATTCCCGTTAGTGTAGTGCATGTTTTTTTCACGTGAGATGGCGGTTATTTTCCCCTCGCTGAATGGCGAGATCCGGCACCGACCTACCGTCGGCTAGTGGGGTTTACCCCTAACCAGTACTCTCCCACCAGCGGGGCACCGCCCCAGCCGGGACAAGCTCTAAACTCCCGACCGGTCTCCCGGAATATGTGGTAGTGTAGTGCATGTTAGTGTAAGAGAGTGTGTAAGGGGAGAGGATAGGACAAGGAAGGGGAAGGACAGATCGCGCGTGGTCCGTGGCCCGTTTGGTAGGGTACTGCTCCGGCATTCACCTGGTGTAGATCGTAGAAACCACGGAAAACTACCGATCAGAGCAGTCGGCCGCTAGAATTCTCCTCCAGATAGCGACTGGGTATCCCCCCGGTTCTCCCTATTCTATATTATAGGAAAGGTGGGAACCTAGGACCTCCCGGTCAAAGGCTCTGCAGTTGCATCAGTTGATACACTGAGCTACCGCTCCCGGTTCTCCCTATTCTATATTATAGGAAAGAGAAGTATTGAAATCACGTCGTGAATACGAATCGTTATTTCTCCTCGCTACATCAGGAATCGCCTCAACAATACGATCGCGAATTTTCGGTCGTAAGGTTCTTTTGAGCTGCAACTTCGCACACGCGCCTCGATTAAGGTCTTTTAGTGCTGCTCCAGTGATGGTTGAGTGGTACAGATGGCAAGGAATAACACGAAATTTTGTACCTGAAAATCGGAATTGTCTGTATGATGGATGGAAATAAGTGTCATGTCTAACTTGGTCAGATTAGACGATTTTGAGCTAAAACTTGTAAATGCGCCAGGAGTAAGAACTAATTGTACAGTTCTAGAGACCATTATGATATTTTCATTTTAGGGGTACATTCGTGCATTCCCTGTGACATTTAAAAATTTCTGGGAAATAGCAGTAATATTTTCTTTCATTTTCTTCTCGAATACAAATAAGTGCATTTATAACAATTGTATAGTTCTTATTTGCATTAAAACCTCTGAAATGTTTAAACGTGCTAATTTTCATATTTAATTTAGCACCTATTTTTCACTCAATACGAAAACCAGATATTTCTTCCTGAATGCAATTCATCCATAAACTTCAGGTCTTCAAATAATGACATGCACATTTTCTAAAGAGTAGTTGTTCAGTAATAACTAGGGGAGGAATTGTATGCCTAAAATCTAGAAAATGCAAACAATCTTGAAATATGTAATATTGCTTTTAAGGATACGAATATATGGCCTTAAAATTCTGAAATTTTTACTTTAATATGCATTTAAAATGAACAATATTTCATTTCCTGCATTAACCTTTTTGATGACGGAGAAGGGTGCTTGGAATCAAAAGTATATATTTTATTGCAAACAATATAATCTATCCCACTTCACGGGAGAAATAATTAAAGTAAATAATCACCTATGTGAAGTACATTGTATGTCTTCTTGCATTCCTTCCTGCTTTAATAAAATATGATATCGAGAAATGTCCTGCATTTGTACAAATATTTTGTATTCTGTAGAAAGAAAAAATGCAGTGACATGCTCTTTGTAATCAATGAACGCTCACAAATAAATAGATTGTACGAAAAGTTAAAACTTTTTAGAGATAAGTCTCTATTTTATTGAAATATGTAAGTATGCCCAATAATTACACGAATATGCACCAAGAGGAAAAATTGGCCAAATATTCACAAATACACACTAACATATTTCGTAACTACGTCGTATCCAATCCACACCAAATGTCGAGAAATTTCAGTTAGCTAGTCCCATTATCGCAGCAGCGGACAAGCTCTAAACTCCCGACCGGTCTCCCGAATGTGTGGTAAAGTGCATATTAGTGTGTGTTTAAAGGAGAGGGTAGAATATGGAAGAGTTAGGAAAGATCGCGCGATCAGTGGCCCATTGTTAGGGTATTGCTCGGGTATTCGCCATTGATCGGGGAGATCACAGAAAACTACTGATCAAAGCAGTCGGCCGCTAGAACTCTCCTCCAGACAGCGACTGAATTCGACGTAGCTGTCAAGCTAGTATCGAAAATTCTGCCAGTGTTGGGACTCGAACCTAGGGCCTCGCGGTCAGAAGGACTGCAGTGACATCAGTTGATGCTCTGAGTCACTTCTCCCAGTCGGTTCTCTAGTAATAACACTGAGAAGTAAAGGTTTAGTATGCCGACTATTCCATCATAGAGCAACTAACCATCTTAGCAACACAAACAACACATTGAGTAACCATCTTACCACCAAAGCCTCTCTGTACCATCTTAATATTAACTTTCTCGATAGCATTAAAAAGTAAAACGACTACACTATATCCCTTTGGACAAATTATGTTTTGACTCCGAAGTGAACATACACACAAACAGCCACATCACCGAGGTTTCTTACTGACAACTTTAGAAATGGACGACAGCAAGTGACACGCTACTAGCAACTCTCCTACTTTGCCGCACAGACTACGCACGTCTATTGCTTCTTTAATTATCCTTTGCACAAATTATGCAATTGTTTGGTCATCTCAATGTTACACTCTACCGCTCAGCTCAGCTCTATGGTTATGGGGTTGGAATTCTTGTGGGGGCATGATTTTGTGTGACGCAACAACATTTGGTATGTGGTGCAACGGTCAGCGCAGACAGTCACAAAAGGTGCTAAAAAGATCTCGTTATTTTGACAGAAATCATTGCAACCTATTCAATGTCTCACATTCGGAAGGTACAATATTCATATGTTAACCTACATAAATTCCCGCTAGAATTCATGAGAGCAAAAATCTACTAGACAATTGTACTGATGCTGCGATTCACAGTTTATTCCTTAACAAGAAACACCAGTATCTCATTAATTTTACCGAGGTACCATCCTTCTCAAAAACGTATTAATAAATTGTGTCAACGTCGTAGGTGGCTTAGTGCATCACTTGATGTCACTGCCGTGCCTCTAACCGGGAGGTCCTCGAGTTCGAATCTAAGCGAAGGCAGGATTTTCGCCACTAGCTTTCTTAGCTAGGTGGAATTCAGCTGCTGTTGGGAGGAGAATTCTAGCGGCCGACTGCTCTGATTGGTAATTTTCTCTGCTTTCTCCATCAACTCCAGCCAAATGCCGGAGCACTATCCAAACAAATGGGCCAGTGACGGCGCGTGATATTTTCTACCTCTTCCGTGTCCTATCGTCCTTACTTACACACACACACACACACTTACGTGCACAATATTACCACACATGACGGCAGACCAGTTGGGAGATTAGAGCTTGACCAGGCTGAGGTACCTTCGGTAGGAGAATACGTGGTTGTGGGAAAACGACTAACCGACGATAGGTCGGAGCCGGATCTTACCTTCCAGCGGGGGAAGGTCACCTCCACCTCCCTCGAGCAAAAAGCATGCTCTAATGACTATGCGTTGGCAAGAAACACCAGTGTTTCATTTATTGTATCATTGAGATTTCATCCTCCTCAACATTTTATTAAATTATGTCACTGGCATAGTTGACTCATTGGCTCAGGACATAATTTTATATATATATATATATATATATATATATATATATATATATATATATATATATATATATGCGATCCCTCTGACCAGGAGGTTAACCTTAGCAGAATCTCCAATCAACCAATTAAATTGTGACCGTTGCAGGGGGTCGTTTGGGCCCACTGTATGTCGTAGGGCTGCCTGCCTCCTGCACCCGGGCGCCTCGCCTCCAGAGCCCTGCTCCCCCCCTCCTTGCCCTTCTGCCTCCCGTGAGGTGGGTGGGAGAGTACACAGATTCGCAGCCTGATAACAATCCGTCTCAAAGTAGGATTACACGGCCTGCGCACGTGAGCCCATGCACCTGTACGCAGAGTTTACGCACTCTCGCGCGCGCCGGGTAAACAAGTTATAACGACGTTGAAATTGTTGCGGTGGAGATGAAACCGGGTAAATTAGGGGACAGGCTGCGCATAAAGTAGGAGCGGGTTCAGTTAGTCGGGTAAGTTTCCGTCGAGGCAGTCCTCGGAGCGACGAATTCAATTCTCGGAAGAGATACGCGATGTAACTTGCACATGTCTCGACGTCTCGTGTTTGTCACACGTCTGCTCTGGTCTTGTTACGTCTCAATGCGTGTTGTAACTATCCTAGAAATTAAGAGATAACTGTAATATTTACCTACCTGTTTATTTCTATTTTTTTTTCCAACAAATTTGAAAGATTTTTGAGTTGCGTGTAATACATGAGTATACAACGAAGCCGTGTTTTGAATTTCCACAAATGAGTGGTAAATGAAGTTTGTTTTGCATTACTATCTATTAGCTACGACACTATTTAGTTATTTCATCGATTAAATAATGTATTTATTATATTGTGCTTATTCATGATTTGGAAACTTCAACTTCAACTAGTAAGCTTTTCTAGCAATAGAAAATTACTTATTAAACGGTATGCTCTCTTTCTTATCCATTTTTTCTCCCGAATAAAATATTTATTATTAAAGCAAATAAGATATACGGGATTTCGAGACAATTGTTAAATCCAACACGTCACCTTTCAGGAGTGAAAAAGAAATTTTATCCTCTTGTGCAATAATGAGTTTTATTTCATTCAATTTGTTTTCGTAAGTTACAAATTAAAACTAGTGGTGGTGCAACATGACATATTTTCTCATATTACTCGTAACTTTTACAATTTTCAAAAGTTCAGAGTTCAATGAAAATTGATCTCTATATTCAATATAGCAGTTCTGGGAAGGCGGCGAAAAAATTAAACTCTTTCAATTGCCAAAAATTCGCAGAGATCGACGAAAATGGATTCTGTGTCAATTTTATAAACGTACTTAGCCCTATTTTAAAAATAAAAAACTAGAGCCATTTTTAAAAATATTTTTAATATGTCCTAATAGCTTAATATAGAGCAAGTCCCCCAAAAATCAAAATTTTATTGAAAATCCTGTCTTCGGCCTAGCCGCTAGCGTCTTTCACGGAAGGACGTTCAGACAGACATTTTACCATAAAGCAATTTTCGTTTTCAAGAATCCACAAAAGTGGTTTTAACTACGCAACGTGTTAGGAGAAGTAATTTAATACGTATAGAAACAAGATTTATTCACTTTTTCGGTATAAAGCATCTACAATATAATTTGTTCTGCCAAAAATCTCCGTTTTTGTTTGCAGCATTACATAACTTTCTCTGTAATACGTACGCAGTATACGAGAAAATAGAAAATAAACTTGTCAAGTTAAATAATTTCCGTCGCAACTGAGATGATCTTAAAAATAGTTATCATCTGGAGGCGGTAAAGAGGAACTTCAGCACCGTACTATTAATCTCAAAAACTTACTTCAGCGTTCTGAATACAAAGAAAATTAATTTTTTAACTACAATTTAGTTTATAAAACTATTACCTCATTTATGTTCCGTCTTCTGGCATGTATTCCCACCTAACATGATTCTCATTCCTTTGATTACCCTACCGCCTGGTTGTCCAATTTCCTTAATAATTTCTCCCTATCGAAACACAGCTTTTGTCGCTTAGTACAACAAAAGCAATCTCCGTGTCCCGTGGGAGATGCCGTCATCTCCCCCACTTGTCTCCACACCTGCACACCACCTGAAGCTTTGTACATCCCTTCACTGCCACCTCCCTTTGTAATTACACATTGGCCACTAGACCTACATCGTTTCATCCCATACATCCTCACTCACCACCTCCTCTCCGCCTTGCGCCGTCGCAGCTGCTGCTGCTACAAAGCATCATCGCGTGGTCCTGTGATATCTCATGAGTCACCGCCACTGTTTACAGGCCCTCAACAGTTCCTCCAACCTCCCTCTACAGTCACCCCGTCCACCCCTTGGGTCTCGAGAGAAACCGCACCCGCCACTACTGACATCGCAGGGTACGCGGGCGCCGCTTTCGCCTCCGCCCCCGCCGACGCTGCCACCGTCATCGCAGCCTACGTGCCCCCCCCCCCCCCCGGCGCGGCCCGTGCGCGAGGAACGGATTAAGTTAAAAGCCGGCGTCTGCGCCCGTGGCCATAGATGTATTATGCAAGGGGCGGCGAAGAGCGCTTTACGGCCACAAGCCTCCGTGCATCACCTGCAGCGAACACCGCCCGCCCACGACCCCGCCCACGCTCTCGCCCACGCCTACAATTGCACCCACGCAAATGCCCATGGCCTTTCTTAGGCCATGATACTGCCCACGCCGAGACACCCCCACAGTATTATTTACACGAATGCCCATGCCCACGCCCATTTCCTGTCCCCCCCCCTTTCCCCCGCCAAGCTTTCGCTCCTAAAATGTTCATGCTCATGCCCAAGACACGTCCTCGCCTTTTCTTGCATGCACGTCCACGCCAACGACCATGCCCACGCTGTCGTTCACACCAATGCCCACGCCAGTGTCCACGCTCAAGGCACCACCCACGCCCTCACCCACTCCCCTCCCATGCCCAGCCTCACACGCTCGCCTTATCCACTCAACGCCGCCGCCAAGCAGCCTTTGTCGTCTGCACTTCTTTGCGCCTTTTGCTTTCATCTCGCCCATGCTCCGCCCACTCGCCGTCCCGCCCTCCTGGGTCCATGACCACTTTTTCTCCGACTCCTTAACTCCCGCCCACTTCTCTGCCCAGTTTCACTCATTCCATTCCGTGTGCTGCTAGTTCATCCATTACCCATCCTCACGTTGAAGCCCCCTTCACTTCCTCCCCCCTCCGTTGCCTCTTTTCTCGTTAATCCCTTCATCGCATACTCTTTCGCCAAGCCTCGTTTGGCGGATATCCTTGCTACACTTTCCACATCGCCAAGTTTAACAGAGACATGGCAGTACGCATCACTTGCTGGCACGTGTTTTAGAATTCTGCCTCTTAACACCCACCTCAGAAAACCTCTTCCACTTCCTTAGGCCCTTCCCATCTCATCGTATGGAGAATTCAGCAGTACGTCATTTTTACTGGTCAGAGCAACAAGTGAAAACGTTGATGTGAAGAAGAAACAGGAGAATGACCTCTTCTGGGCGGTTTAGCTTTGACATGAGGGATTTATTATGAAACTTCGGTTGAAATAAACATTATAGCAACAAATATTACAGAAGAATTATAATAAAAGGTGGAAATGAAATTTTATTAAGAACCGCAAATACTACTACCTTGCATTTCTTGTTTCTGAAATTGAAAATTGATTTTATAACATGCTTGGAGGAGAGATACACGTAATACTGCAAAAATCTTTATTTTAAATATTAATGAATTTTTAATAATTTATTAAGTTTCAGTATTTTGTACAAATTAACTTAATTTAGGCAAGAACAATTTTCAAATAAAACTATTGATCACCTACGCAATGTTTCCAATAATTGTCACAAACTTGTACAGCACGTAGAAATTATGTAATATTACTACTGATCATATAAAAATCGCTCATAACAATCTTACATTTACCCTCGATTGATTAGCGAATTAGTTTGCACTAGAGGTTGGCAGGTACTGGAAATATCTTGGACATGACATGAAACATGCTGCTTGCTGAACGGTCCATTAATTAGTAGTAATTATGTAATTACAATCATAACTTTGTAAATTTCTTATCACATGTTCATTGGAAAAATCTTCGACTTTTCATATGCACTATACGTGCGTAAAAATTTATTCCGAGACACCTGTATTTTTCAACAATAACAAACTAATACTGTCACCTCTATTATCTGCCATAACATATTATGTACCGATCAGAGGCACAGTAATAGGGATTGATTGAATTTCATTTCATAAATTTGCTGTGAGAATTATCCTAGAAAAATTAATACAAATAGGTGAGCGCATCCTAGCAGGTAATGGGAAGAACAAATGCGTACAAATTCAAATAAAAGACTGTAATATTATATATTTTCTTTCTTAAAACAACTTAATTAATTCTCACATCAGAAACGGGAAGATACTCTTGTGGTGATACAATGAAAATCACATCAAACCATGCGGTTACTATATATTCCATAACTATAAACGGAATATATTCAAATACAATAATTAAATTATGAATTATCCACACTAATTTTTATTATTTTTTTTCGTAAGTTTAACTACTAACTTTACGAACGTATTTACTACTACTAATTTTTTCTTACAACATCGTTCGTAAATTTAACGAAATAGTGAATACGTATGAACTTTTTTTCTCGTCTGAATACGACATAAACTATAACTGTAAAAATAGTCTACTCCAAAGTAAACTGTAACAAAAGAAATTACATCTGCTTTAATTTTACAAAGAGTATTTATAAAAATACAACTTTTTGTTATTGCATCTTATTAAAATTGATTAATGAAAATTACGTTTACGTTCATAAAACTGAGTACACAACACTTTCAAATGACATTTTTCAACAGAAATGATACTACATCACATCTGTTAGGAAATGAAATCCTTTGTATTAAAAACGTGTACACAGTCGCAATGCTTATTTCGATTATATAATGACAAAAAAAGTGTTCCCCATCACAAATTTCAAACCTAAGCTAAATATGACGGAAACTCGTGGTACAAAACTCGAAAAATATTCTGGATGTTTCAAGCGCGACGCGAAAAATACTTACTTCTTCCGCGTAGTCCTACAGCGTTGCTCTTTTTCGCAAGTGCAGAGAAATTTCCATTCACAGGCTTCTATGAAAGAGTAATTACCTCGCTGAAACAAATTTTCTTGCATCCTGGTGAATGTGACAGCAGAGACGCCTCAAGAAGAGAAAGAAAAAAAGATAAAAGGAATCTAAAAAGAAAGCGCAAAAGTGTAATGGGACGCCGGGTTTCATTCCTAGAAAAGTATCTCCATTTCCTTTTAAAACTCACTTGACTAAAACGTATGTTAGAACGTGATGGTAGATAAGTATCAAGCAGTGGTACTTCACTTTAAAACCGAGAGAGTACAAAACTCTCTCTCCATGTAAGAGAACAACGTGGAGTAAAACCTTCATTTAAGAAAATTAAAAAAGCTTTCATTTTAGCCCTAGCATTCTCGCAGCAATGACAAGAGGTTTCTCATTACGGCGCAGAGGGGAGCCTGGGTATATGAAGCAAGTGTCGAATCTCCGACACCTCACCGCTGACATTGCTCCCACTTTGCTCCCTTTAGTCGCGTTACATTTCTTGCCATTTAGAGATACATTTTGGAATTTTTAATCAATCTTGAAGACATGATCATTCAAACTACTTCTTCGTAATAAATTACATTTCTCAGAACCTCCATGAATGCAAGAGGACCTTTTTCTAATTGTGGATCAGAGGTCATCTTTGAGAATTTCATCCAAGTATCATAATTCGTTATTGAAAATGTCTACTCAAACTGCCGAACAATGTCACAAATATTACTTCTATTACTGAATGCATTCGTATGCACTACAAGTACTACACGTAAAATCATACAGTGATTAACAGAAAGATTCTTCAAAGGCTGTCAAACTTTCCATTAAAAAACTGAACTTGTCAAATGCACATTTTTATACTTAATTTCTAATATCAAATGAAAATAAATTTTACAAACAATTAAAAAATAATATTTTTAAAACTTTCAAAAATTAACTAAACTTACGTGGGGAAAACCAACGTGGAAATTTATAAAATGAATAAGCGTATGTATTGTGATATTTGGATGAAGACAAAACAGGAATTTCCCTTGGTTTTCTCAAGGGCAGCCGGAGACGAGGTCCCAGCATTTTACGATGGCAGCCTGTTCGTTGCAGAACTAACACGCTGGAAGAAAAACCTAATTCTTGCGATGTTGATGTATGAGGATGCGAGTCCAGTCGGGAAGTTCGTGATTCGCAGTGTTAAAGGTGAATAACAGTGACGTCACATTGGTGTACTGCGTGGCTTGCAACTTAAAGGCAAAAGATAACCTATGATTTCAATATTATTTCACATATTAATATTGCTGCAATATCTCGATTATTGAATGCTATTAAATCAAAAATATACATGTCTAAAGTATGACAGTCACGATGCATATGATCCTTACTAATCCGCGAACAATCTAAAGTCAAGTGAAAATGCTAAATACTCTCTCCATATTCCGGATGCAATACATCAAATGCTGGGTAGGCGCAATACAAATATTGTTAATTCTTATTTTCAAAAATAAATAATCGGATGATTAAAATTTCAATTATTGAAAACAATAATAAGAAAATAAAAAATGTGTGACAAATAGTTTAAAAAATCTTGAAATCCAAGAATCAGGTTTGATTCAGGAATAATAAAGTAAAATCTGACTAAACCGAAGCCTGTATAAGCTGGAAACCAACCTTCACTGAAAAATTTCTCCGGCCCGTGAAGTTATGTGGCACTTAACAAGGCATAAAACAGAACCTCTCCAACGCGGAAACGGAACGGTGTTTCATGACCCACAGGAAGAAAATATTTTTAAAACGAAATTCCTGTGAATTTAATGCAATTGGCAGAGAGACGCAAGATGTTCTGAAAGAAATGTATCCACTTGCAAGTCTGTTTTAAATTATCTATCCCTGTGACACACGATTTAGTTGTGGCAGGTGTGATAGTGTAAGTGTGTGTGTAAAGAGAGGATAGGACAAGGAAGAGGATGGACAGATCGCGTGCGGTCCGTGGCCCGTTTGGTAGGGTACTGCTCCGGCATTCGCCTGGTATTGATCGGAGAAACCACGGAAAACTACCGATCAGAGCAGCCGGCCGCTAGAATTCTCCTCCAGACAGCGACTGAATTCGACCTAGCTGAAGAGTTAGTGTCGAAAATCCTGTCGCCTTGGGGAGTGGGAACCTAGGACCTCCCGGTCAGAGGCGCTGCAATGACATCAGTTGATGCACTGAGCTACCGCTCCCGGTCTAATGTCATCGGCCATGCTAGAAAAAAACAAGTATAAATATCATGATCTTACCCCTGGGCTCGGTTGAGGGAAAAGGGGCTGAGGATGACTCATGCTGTGGCGGTTTAAATGACGAGGATGACAGCATGTACAGTGTAAATATGGTTTAAATGAGTTTGTATTGTGTTTATAAGTGTATGTGTATGTATTGTCAAATGTAAATAATATAGTGTTCGGTGCTTGATTAAGTTAGGAAGTGCGACAATTTGGATGTGTATGTAAGTATCTACTTTGTAAGCTAGACCAAAGTTATCAATGTAAATAGAATTTAAGAATAAATATTTATATTTATTCTTAATTTATGTTTATATAGATGACGTAAGAGAATCTGCGGAGCTGCCATATTGGGGACTTTATCTCGCATTTCGCACGGACGTTTTCTTTTGTAATTGCGACGACAAAAGCAAATGTACAGTACAGAGAGATCTTCGGTACTAATTATTAATCATATCATAGTTATTTGGGAAAGTCAGAATCCTACTACTTTACACTAGGTAGCAAAAATACTGTCCGGAGTATGATATTAAAAACATAGGAAGGTATCATCTTTGCTACATACTGTCTCTCCCTTCTCACCACCTTCCCCATCATTTTGTACTGTAAAGTCCTGCACGCTTAAGAAAATATTTCTACAATAATTCTTCATTACAAATTGTCCGAAAAAACAAATAGTAGATCTCTGATATTCACTCACCAACATTCTATTAGAGATACGTCCCAAGAAAAAGACAAAGAAGATATAATTTTTTCCTTTTTTCCTCCTTCATTAGCCGCCAGCCTCACCTCTAGGCCAGAGTATATCGTATTTGTGCCATTGTGTTCCTTCCTTCCCAACCGTCGCTAAAAGATATTATATTTGTGCCATTGTGTTCTTCCCTTTCACTCGCCGCCAGAAGATATATTTGTGCAATTGTGATCCTCTCTTCTCGTTCGTTTCCGGAGGATAGACTTGTGCCATGTTCCTCCCTTTTAACGCCAAATATATATTTGTGGCATTGTGTTTCTCCTTCTCACTCGCCACCAGAGATATCATATTTGCGCTATTGTGTTCCTCCCTTCCCAGTCGCCCCTCCTGGCGGCGGCGGTGCCAAAGCTGCGGAGGGGCGCGCGGAGGGGCGGGGCGGGGCGGGAAGGGGCGGGGCGGGGGCGGGGCGGCGCCGCTCATTAACATGTGTGCCTCACCGCCGCCGCGCTGCCACCTTTGAACGCAATTCGCCTCAGACTCCTCATGAATCATTTACTCCGTCGCAGCGTTCATTTTGTTGCGATGAATCATTCATCGCGCGGCGGCGCCGGAGGGGGGGGCGAAGACTCCGCCGGCGAAGCCACTTCGCTCCCACCATTCCCGATGCTCAAATTGACCCCCCCCCCACACACACACACACCCGCACGGCGCTCTCATTGCGGACCGGACCGGGAGAGGAGGCTCAGTGCATCAACTGATGTCACTCCGATCGGGAGTACCTAGGATTGAGTCTCGACGGTGGCAAGATTTTCGACACTAGCTTGTCAGCTAGGTCGAATTCAGTCGCTGTCTCGTAGAGAATTTTAGCGGCCGGCTGCTCTGATCGGCAGGTTTTCGAGGTTTCTCCGAATAACAGCAAGCAAATGCCGGAGGGGGTACCCTAACAAGCGGGTCACGAACCGCGCGCGATCTTTCCTTCCTCTTCCTTGTCTTATCCTCACTCCTAACCTACACACACTTACACTAACATGCACTACACTACCACACATTCCGGGAGAGCGGTCGGAAGCTTAGAGCTTGTCCGGGTTGGGGCGGTGCCCCGCTGGTGGGAAGTACCTCGTTGGGGAAAATATCACTAGCCGACGGTCGTTCAGCGCCGGATCTTGTCATCCAGCAGAGGAAGATCCCATCACCTCCACAAAAAATTACGGGCAGCGGTAGCTCAGTGCATTAACTGATGTCACTGCAGCGCCTCTGACCGGGAGGTCCTAGGTTCGAGTCCTGACGGTGCCAGGATTTTCGACACTAGCTTTTCAGCTAGATCGAATTCAGTCGCTGTTTGGAGGAGAATTCTAGCGGCCGACTGCTCTGATCGGTAGTTTTCCGTGGTTTCTCCAATCAACACCAGGCGAATGCCGGACCGCGCGCGATCTGTCCTTCCTCTTCCTTGTCCTATCCTCTCCCCTTACAAACACACACTTACACTAACATGCACTACACTAACACATATCCCGGGAGACCGGTCGCGAGCTCAGAGCTTGTCCCGGCTGTTGCGGTGTCCCGCTGGTGGGAAAGCCCTGGTTAGGGGAAACCCCACTAGCCGACGGTAGGTCGGCGCCGGATCTCGCCATCCATCACCAGATCACCGCCATCTCCCGCGAAAAATGAAACATGCACTACACTGACGGGACTAATGATCGAAGCAGTTGACGCGCCCGGAAACACGAAAAAATCAACCAATCAATCCAGAGGAAAATGCATGCACTACACTTACGAGACTAATGACGTCACTAGTTGACGCGCCCGGAATCACTAACAACCAAGCAACCATCATTTGGAGCCAGGCGGCCGCAGCGACCACTGCACCGCGCCGCGCCGGGGATAAAGAATGCAAGGCGGAAATATTGAGGTGGTTGCGGCGAATGGTAATGGGGGACGACCCTTTCCCTTTTAGCAGAGGGTTTTTTTCCCTTTTGAAATTCAATCTTCTTCACTTAGGGGGAATTTATTTTAGAGGCGAGAATACTCATTTGGTGCGGAGTGTTTTCACTCGTACGTAAATTCCTGAAAAGCAATTCGCGAACTGTACAAAGGAAATGGTTCTAACTTGGTGAATATTTTTTGAGTATATCTGGTGTAAATTGATTCATTGTTATATTTATTATATCCAAAAAATAACAAAATATTTGTGTATAATTTTTATTCGGTTGTGGATCGTTCATGTTCTAAATGCTCTTTTTCAATTGCTTTGGAAAAATTTCCCTTCCTCGTCTATGTCAAAACGTGATTGAAATCATTCGAATAGTTGAATATAATTCTAAATCAGCGTGTAGATATCAACCGCTCTTACAAACTTCATTTTTCAGCTTTAAATACATTGAACTACAGAGCAAGCCATTGATACAGATAAAGCACGCCTTATAGAGACAGTGACACTCAAATCTTCACTGAATGAAATAATGTAAAGTATATCTACAATTTCTGTGAGTAGTTCACACATTAAGTTAACCGAATGAGTTGCCGCAGACATTTTTATTTGAATGATACATCTCTGACAACATTTTTTCAAATGCCAAAAATTGTAAGTAAAGATTTAATAGATCTACTAGTGGCAAAAGTGACATTTTGTTTTGCATGTAGGAAAGGCTTCGACATGAGGCCGATAGACCGAGAGACTGAATCCTACGAGCAAAATAAAATCAGTTTTCCTAGATGTGCCATACATCATTTTTAGACAGCCTTACATTAATTATATTTTAATGGAAATATACAAGCACGTAATTATGTAATTTGTTATATTAAGGTCTATAGCAGCTGACGCGGTCAGATGAAAGTTCTGTTGACGCGGTCAGATGAATATTCTCTTTATTTTCTTGCAATTACAGTTTTGTGGGAATTCTGATGTGGTGTTGTTGACGTTTTTATGGGAAGAAATAAAAAAGGTCATCTTCGTCAACATATTATATGTTGACGAAGATGATCTCTATTGCTTCTTCTCAATTACAGTTTTATCTAAGCATTTGAGCATCGACTCACTTTTATCACATGTACTAAAAATCGAACTTTTAGCACGTCGCACATACCTTCAAAGTAATGCCTTTTACTACTAGCTGTTTAAAAACAATTATTTTGCTTCTTGTTGGAACGTACTCAACAAAACAATATCCCTGATAATAAAAATAGCAATGATAATGAAGCTAAAGCGTCATGGATTGTACATATTGAAGAACCGCGTTTCACGTCACCAGTACATGAGATTTGTACTGAAAAATGCATCAAAGGTATTATTAGGTAACTCATAATAAATCGTTATTTGGGGCAGTTTGCAAAAGGAATTTTAGAATTCTTCTCTAGCATCTTTAAATGATGCTTAATGTTCGGTGCTTTTTGCTTTGTGCTCCTTTCCTTTAGTTACATACCAGTCAGTTCTTCATTCTATAGTACTAATTACAGTAAGATTATCATTCGAAAAGCAATAAAATGTCATTACAGCAAATGTAATTTCCATACGACGGTGACCAGATATTTTATTGACATACTGTAACAAATGCCGTTTTATTACAACATAAAAACTTAACGGGATTTCTTTGTTACTGCGAAAAAGAATATTACTCGTTTCGTTTCCGTGTTTATTCTGGTCATAACATAATAAAGGAACTCCAAAAGTACGGCACATTTATCTAGACGCGTATTCCCAGGGGTCAAGTCGACGAAATATTTTGCTTAAGTTGTGGGTAACACAAAACAATTTGTTTTTATTTGTCTCAATTAAATTGATTTACGGAAATAAATGCGATAACGACTAGTCTACTGTACTCCCGGGAGAATATAAAGTAATTCTGAGTTTACATGATCATAAACCGTTAAGTATTTTGAGCGCTGGTTGGGAACGCACGAACACACATGATTTACAGTCGAACCCATTACCATTCTCAACGACCGTTCTCTCGGGAACAAAGTAATAGTATAGAAATAAAAATTGTTGAAAAGGTCTTATCTTCAACTTGAGTCTTCTTTTAAAAACATTAGGATGTTTAGCAACAAATACATGAAAATTAATACAGCAACACATCTGATTTACGGAACTGATGATTTCCACTTCAAAATCTTCTAATGTGAATTTATGTGAACGTGCGAATACAGTTGTGAAAAACGTGTGTTTATTTGAGCGTGCATTGTAACAGTTTCTACACAGATCTCTCAAAGTCAACAGAGACACATGCTTTGTATGAACTTAAAACAATTCCAAAGAGGATCGCAAATTAATACGGAACTTTAAAATTAAACAAAAAATAATACGAGGAAAAAGGAGCATACTTGCATATACTGAGAACAACCACACATTTGTAAGTACAAAAAGACAAAGCATTTGCCAGACGCTTGTGGACTTTCAAGATAAGGGGAGATAGAGATGATCGCTTCTCCTTTTCCGGGATTTGGCACTAGTTGGTAATGGTGTGGCAAACACAATACTTTGTGTGTCTTCGGACCCCAAACATTTACTGAAAAAAACACGACTTTCATGCATTATCTTTTCTAGAGGAAATTTAGTGCACTTCAGAATCACCCTAATACGGGCCCTAATAGCCGATAAACTCATGAAACTAACGAAAGCGTGCGCAGATAATTTTCTTCCCCATACGCCACATACAGTTTTTTACTGTTTTTGAATAAACAAATAAGTAAATAAATATATAAATAAAATTCCCTGGGGATGATGGGACTACTTGAAAATAGTACTCCAAAATTTTCATTTATGGTGCAAACATCAACAATTGCTATGCACCCAACAATACGTAAATATGTGAAATGGTTCACCACGTTCATTTCAATTGTTTATGCAAAATAATTGCAATGCAGATTCCGAGAATGTCAATTACTCTAAATTGTTTTGCCACAAACAACAGTTTGTACGTTCGATGACATTTTACACTGAAAGAGGAGAAGCAAATTGAAACGCCGATACAAATAATTTTGTAGAAAATTAATCACCATTCCATTGCGGATAATAACTTTTTAAATTTCTATACCTTCATAGTCAAAGTTATGCTCAATAGTTGTCTTTTTACTTTTATACCTTCATAGTCAAAATGTGTCATTAATGTTTTTTCTATACTTATTATTTTTTGTGAAATGGACCATTCTCTTTTGCAAAACATGATATTATTACCAGACATTCTTATTTAGATGAAAATGGGCACCATTTTCAACATCCAATATTTACCCACTTTTTTTTATACTCGAATGTGCAAGAATTATGGTTGATTGTTAAGTGATTCAGGTCGCGTTAACTAACGAGGTCATTAATCCCGTAAGTGTAGTGCATTTTTTTCTCGGGAGGTGGCGGAAAACTTCGGAAACGGAATGGTGAGATCCGGCGCCTATCTAACGTCGACTACGAGCCGGGACAAGTTCCAAGCACCCGACCGGTCTCCAGCATGATCTCTTCGGCATATGTGGCTGTGCATATTAGTGCAATTGTGTGTAAGGGGTGAGAATAAAACAAGGAAAGAAAGGAAAGGTCGCGCGCTTTTCGAGGCCCGTTAGGGTACTGCTTCGGCATTCGCCTGTTGTTGATCGGTAAAACCGCAGAAAACTACCGATCAGAGCAGCCGGCCGCTAGAATTTTCCTCCAGACAGCGACTGAATTCGACCTAGCTGACAAGCTAGTGTCGAAAATCTTGCCACTATCGGGATTCGAGCCTAGGATCTCCCGGTCAGAGGCACTGCAGTGACATCAGTTGACGCACTGAGCCACTTCTCTGGCAGAATTATGAAATATTAAACATTTTAAGTAGTTTTATTTGATCTATATTTCTTATTTTTTTTTTTACTGTGTTTTTATGCAAATTAAAAATTTAAATAATTTGTAGTTTAATTATTCTATAATAGTTATTCGCCGGTAACGAAACTCGATTTTCATGATGTATATTCAATACGTCACTTGGATGTGATTGACATATTCTTTACCTTAAGAGTGCTAAAGTTCGCTCACCTTCTCAGAATTAAAAGAAAACATCCAGCGGTGGGTATTTGGAGAGCGCTTGGCACAGATTGGGAACACAACCTCAACACTTTCGTGGAAGGGGGCAAGTCCTTTACCCTGACTTCCGACTTTGATATTCTAGCATATATCAAATGTTCTTCTAAGACGTACGGTAAGGAAAGCTCTTCATCTTAATCCAAAGAAACTTTATGTCCCTTTCATATCTGTCGTCACATTAAAACAAATGAAAGTAATATTTAGGGAGAAGCTATGGTCCCATAGTAGTGGTCACAGTATATTGTTATACGACTCTCGGAATCCGGCCACGATTTCCTCAAGTGTTGAAGCTGAGACTCACGGCATGGCCAACGAATATTGTTCACAATTTCGCCAATTTTAATTTTTAACTAAAAAGTTGGTGTTCTGTATTTTTACAATTTCTCTGAGAGTGGCATTTTAAAAAGAAAGGGGTAAATTAAGACAATTGATATTAAGGAGTTGATCTGCGGTCGGGGACAGGAGTGGTCTGTCAACAGGGAAACGATTTGCATGCAATATAAGAGTTTCAGTGTTCGTTGCAAGAAAAATCTGTCTTTGAGAAAGGTAGCCGTTTAATAAGAGTGGTTTTCTGGTCAAATTTAGCCTTTTTAGTAAGGTAATTTACCCTCTGAAACGGTTCTTTGAAATGTAATGTATCTCGTGATCACATCTCTTTAAAAAACATATGAAATGAAATTTTAACAAACGTTGTATTGCATATGTGTTTTGATACAAAAGAAAATGAGAATTTGAAACTGATTTATTTTATTTGTAAGCGATTTCGAATCGAGTTGTATTTGCAGAGACAAAATTTATCTCGTTGATCAGTGGACTTCTAACCCGAAAACCCGTGCGAAATGTTGCACGTGCGAGCGGTCGCCGGCGGGGCATGACGGGCCAGCAACAGTGAGGGCAAAGTTTACAAACACATTCACACATCGATCTTTCGATATATCGCTTAAGGGTTTTCAATGTTGATGAAAACATCTACGAAAAATCATCGATGATTACAACATCGATGTTTTAATTTTAGATTTATGTTTTAATTGCATCCTATGTGTTAATTACAGTACGTAAAAGGGATATATTTTATTGTTTGGTTACCAGCATGGTAGTAGTATGTTAATAACAATTATTATCGAATGTAAAGAATAAAATTAACAATAAAGGACATCGTGTTTCACTATTTTACCCTTTAGTCTCTTAGTCCATTCATACACCACCGGTAAAACCACCTAAAATCCCTTAGATTGCACAAATGAACTGTGCAGTGTGATAAAGAGGATGACGTAAAACAACGATATTGCTGTGGATTGCTGCTACTCTACAACGTGCCTAAAACCCCTTTACTTAAAAACAATATTTTTAAAAAAATATTTTAAAAATTAAAAACTAAAAAAACATCGATGTTTTTGCAACAAGATATTGATGTGAAGAAAACATCGAAAGCGAAATATCGATGTTAATATATGGATGTTTCTGTTGGAAAACATCGATGTTTTTCGCCGTCCCTAGTCAGCAGGCACAGAGCGCGCGCGTGGCGACTTCGCGGTGTCGTTCGCCTGGAGATTTGCGAGTCCTCTGACCGCACTTTGTAACGCCAACCTCAACAGCGTTTCTTCAAGGTCACGAGCTGGAAGGAGAGGAGGACATTGCCATCCAATCGGGAGCTCAATACCAAACATTTAAGTCGTAACCAAACTCCCGATTGGGTTCCTGTCCTCTTCTCAATCTCCTCCCCATCTTCAAGATAGAATCTGTTTAAATTGGAGTATTCAGGTGTCCGGAGTGGAAATGTCAAATTGGAAAATAAGATCTTAAGACAATTTTAAGCATATTTTGTCTAATAAACTAAAAGAATATTTTGAACGGCTGAACCGCAATAAGTACTCAAATGTTGGTTTGTAAAAATGCTTTCAAGGCAAAAATTTGCATTGCAGAAGTACAGAAACACTCCAAAAACATGTAAATTGTTTATTATTTAGAAAATAAATGAATATATTTGTGCAGGAAGAAAAATAAAACAGAAATCCAAAAGCACCCAATTTACACAATTCGACAGCTTTTTTTATTTGGCGGTTCATTTTCTATTTTTAATTTCATTTTTTTTATTTCTCTTTCTATTTTCGAAAATTGACGAAAATTATCATTGCAAAAGTACAATATTAATAGAGATTATTTTGTTAAATGAAATACGTTCCAAAAACTCAGTTCTTTAAAGCACACATTTTAAAAAATTTGAGTAGTTTATTGTAATTTTGCAAATTTTCGAATTGGTAAATTCGAATTTCCTACACTCCTTTTAGTAGAATCTTTCAGGAGAATATTGTAACAGAACAAAGAGAACCCCGCGATATGGCAACTGAAATTCGCAGAATAACTTTTCATTGTTGCGCGGGTTTTGGGCGAATGGAACAATGTTGCTACGATTGAGAATGAGTATTACAAGTGATGGCTGAAATGTTTAAACAGACCAGAAATTGCGTATTATAATATAATGTAAGCGTGACTGGTGCGAGAAAGTACGTGCTGGTGTAACACAACTACTTAAAATTCGAAATTGACGCCAACTTCCAAATTTAAATAGAAGAGCATCCATTTCAATACTTACACTGGAGATTTGTTTTCCATTTTTCAATTGGAATGTTACGCATATAAACAGGAACAGTGTTTATGGAACGCTGTGAGCCAACTGAAGAAATTGCCACGAGGTTCAAAAAGACCACTCTTGCTGAACACGTCATATAAGATCAAGGATGAGCCGAAAGGGAATCCGTGGGCGCGATGAGCAATGGCGTGACGGTGTGGCCGCCAGCCTAGCAAGGGCCCGGCGCGCGGAGCGCTCTCCGGAGTAGCCGCGGTGAGCGGGGGCGGGGCGGTGCGGGCGGGGAGGCGCGGCGGTTGACCCTCTGTTTGCCCGCAGCCAAGGGGGCGGGGCGGGGCGGGGTGGGAGCTGGGCTGCGTACGCTCGCGGCACCGCTTCCGCCAGATCATCGGATTTCCTGTCCCCTCCATCTCCGACCACCGATACGCCCCCGCGCGCGCGCCCCCCCTCCCACTCCCCGCTCCGCTCCCGCTCCCCGCCGCGCCCGCCCTGCAGCCCGAGGCCAAAGTGAGGGTTTGCGCAAGTCGCCGGCTTATCGAATGCCGATATCAATTTCGGCGTCGCGCGCGCGGGGGTCGCCGCCGACACGTCGTGGGCGGCTGCGAAGGGGGCGGGGCCGTGGGCCGGGAAGGGCGAGGGGGTGAGGGCGGGGGGAAGCGAGGTCCGTGAGGTGGTGGAAGGTGGGGGGGGATTGGCGGTGGGGCGGTGGCAAGGGGAACGGCCTGCGGGCCGGGGGGGAGGTATGGATTTGAACAGGGCGGTGTAGAAAGGGACTGATGAAGTAGGGACACAGTGGTGTGGTTCAGATCAGGAAGGGGTGCGGTAAGGGTGCCGAAGGGAGGGAGTAATGTGATAGCCAAGGAGAGTTAAGGCCGCGTTTCAAATGACCTTTGCCGCTGGGAGAATGTTATTACGGAGCGTGCTAATAATGACGGAATGCCAAGATTGAATTAAGTAGAAAGGGGGAAATACATGACATTTAAAGAGCGCTCACTCACCTGCAGCAATAGGTGAAAGCCACTATCTCAAGCTATGGAAGTATGCACAAGTGATAGCCATTCCAAAACCTGGAAAGCGATTACAGATACAGCGATACTGGCCAAAAGTCTTCTACCGGTTTTACCAAAGTTCTTTGAAAAACTACTTCTACAACGGCTTAAACAAATAATAAATAAGATAATACCAGAGTTACAATGTGGATTTCGGGGAGGCCATTCAACAATAGATCAGGCACGTCGAATAGTAAACAAAATGTCTCAATGCCTTGAAGAAAAGAAATATTGTTCTGCCGCATTCTTGGACACACGGCAAGAATTTGACAGGGTCTGGCACGAACGGCTATTCTTCAAAATCAATTACTCCCACACTTATTCTATCCATTTTTTGAATCATACCTATCCAATACCTCATTCCAAATTAAATAATAATGTTTTCTCTGAATTTAAACCAATGACCTCAGGGATCTCTCAAGAAGGTATCCTTTTTTCAATACTGTATGTAATATATACTTCTGACCTACCAACAACAGAATGCACTATGATGGCCACATTCTCTGACGACACAGCTTTCGTAGCTGCCAACGAGGACTGAACTCGAACATCAGAATACCAGCAAGCGCACCTGGGCAAGGTAGAAGAGTGGTCGAATCTATGGGGAGTAATTATAAACACAGCAGAGTCACAACATATTACCTTTTCACTTCGAAGGGAACAGTGTCCAAAAGTGAAACTAAACTCGTCAGAACTCTTAGTAACAAATGCGAGGTATCTTGGTTTACATTCAGATAACCTATTAATCTAGAAATCCCGTATCATAAGTGAGAGGAAAGAATCACAAATGAAAGTAAGCAAATTATCATGGCTATTTAATCGAAGATCAAAGCTCTCTTCATACAACAAAATATTACTGTACAAGGCAATAATCAACCCAACATGGACTCACGGCATAGAACTGTGGGGTACAGCGAGCAAGTCAAACCTGGAGATCCCGAGAAGATTCAAAACAAAACATTGAGATATTTATGCAACGTGCCGTGGTTCGTAACCAATAATAATCTGTATAAAGATTTTAACATCTCTACTAAGGCAGTGAATATCACCGAGCGTAGTAAGAGGCATGAGACGAGACTGAGCTACCACCCGAACCAACAACCAGTGAACATGTGTTTAGACTAAAGCGTGAATATATTCTAGATTTACCCTTCAGATTCATTTAATACTTATGTCTTGTATACCATTTACTAATTGTTCCCAATGAACACTAACTTTTCAGTTAGGTCGAATTCAGTCGCTGTGGAAGAGAATTCTAGCGGCCGGCTGCCCTGATCGGTAGTTTTCCGTGGTTTCTCCGATCAACATCAATGCCCGAGCAGTATCCTACCAAACGGGTCACGGACCGCGTGTGATCTTTCCTTCCTCTTCCTTGTCCTATCCTCTCCCCCTTACACACACACTTATACTAACATGCACTACACTACCACAAATGCCGGGAGACCGGTCGTGGACTTAGAACTTGTGCCGGCTGGACCCCTTGGAGGGAGATACCTGGCTGGGGAAAGTAACGCTAGCCGACGGTAGGTCGGCGCGAGATGTCGCCATCCAACGCGGGAAGATCAGAGCCACCTCCCGATCGAAAAGCTTGTACGGAACTAAAGACCTCAGCAGTTGACGCGCCCGGAATCACTAACAATCAATCAATCAATCCAAGTGAACAGATTGTAAATTAGCAGTATTGAAAAAAACCTGCTTCTACAGTGAATGTGACCTATATTCGAATCGCAACCTATACATTATTCTGGTCAGGCAATGAGCAGACCGAATTCCGTTTTAAAAGCAAAAATACGATATGATTTGAAATTATAAATATTCAAACATTTATTAGCCAGGTGGGTTTCTAGTAAATTAGTACGATCACACAAGAACTGGTTTTGTTTTTCACTTATTCCCAAATTCATTCACATGCTTTTTTCATTAAAAAGATAGTGAATTATTATTTATCTGACCACATTTTTAGTTGTTAAGCAGCGGCATGTTTATAGTTTTTTATATTTTTTGACTCCGGTAATGAACTTTGTGATCTTGTCTGAAGGTCGAATTCTTATTAATTTTTGTAAGTACGCATCTTTTAAGATTCGTCAAAACATCGAGAAGTGTGCTGGTGTATAATCAACGCGGCTTGTGCCTGCAAACCACTATCCGGTTATAGCGAAAAGAATATTGTTCGCATATAATTAGTGAAAGAGTTTTGTTTTCACGCTTGTTGTTTTTACTGCCAACGTCAGCTATCACTAATGCTATTACTGAATCAATAGAATTGGAATTAATAAATTATTAAACTAAAGAGTGAATAAATACATCAATAATTGATTCATTGGGTTCTTTATATATTCTCGGATAACTTTGATTGTCATAAAATAGAAACAATAATTTGATCAAGATTTTCTGTTGGTTTCAATCTTTATTTACTAATTTAAGTTCTGTTTCAATAAGTCAAATTCATATGAAGAAATTGCCTTACAAAGGGCTACTGTTATCAATTGTAGTGACATATATTGTTATATCTCAATGTTTTACTCGTGTTTTGATGTCCAAAGTAATGCAAAGCACCCGATCGCCATCTTTTCGAAGACTAATCAGCGAGCACTTGGAACTCAGAACTACAAGAAAAAATAAAAGAAGAAAATGCGTAAAGTGCAGGCAAGTGAAGAACATTTCCTTCTGTAAGTTTACGCAGCCAAGCAATGTAACGTGAAGTGACGCTGCAAAGTGAAGAACGAGGACTCCCGCAGGCCGTGGCGACGCCAGTGGCATGCAGGAGGCGCTGGAGATTCTCCAGGTAAATTTATAGCCCCGAGAGAGTCCGTTAGATAAGGAATTTGCCAAAAGCTCCCCCACCAGCGCTCTCGCCCGCCAAGGAAATATGTCCTCTCGTGAATATTACAGGCAGTCGGCGGTGATTTCTTTCAAAGTTTATACGTTGTTCTGCATAACGACAGGTGTCATAATAAAAGAATGAGGGAAGACCTTGTCTTTGCGGGAAGAACTTTGCTGCAAAAGTAGACGTCGCTCACTGACATTTATGAAAGTACAACATTATCGTTGTGATAAAGGCAGCAATAATGTCACGAAAAGGGAGGGGGCTATTCCCTGACGTAATATACAGCTACAGTGATAAAGAGAATTGTAAATCCGAAGGAAATGAATCTAAATGTGAATAAGGAGAGTTCAGGGGAAGTTGATGTTTCCTTCCGCTATAATACCGAGGAGAGACGTACGTGAAAGGGCCGTTTATTATGAAATAGTGCACTTCTTTGTTCCTTTTCAACGTAAGTTATTTGGAAAAGTGAACGCTCACATTGCCTCCCGAAATTTGTTGCAGAATAAAAATATGAATCTACATGTTTTCATATGAATTTAGTAGATCATTATAAGAATGATTAATAGACGTATGGCACTTATGATAGTAAAACTCAGAACTTATAAATTCAGTATCTAACCATTACAATTTTATACATATTAACGTATGAAATTATGAAAACAGTAAATGTGAAAGCATAAAAAACGCCACAAAGGAAATAATACAAAAGTACATTTGACATTCAAATTCATTCAAATCAGAATTCGAACTTCCAAACGCAAAGGTTATGAATAAATGTACCACTATAGATTTTCTGCATTTATATCAATATTTTTTTTTCAAGAGATATAATGTGATAATGTTTTCCCACTGACGAGACATTAATATATTTCGAAGTGCTAGATAAATATTTTGGATGTCATAACCAGAGTTCTGTTCTTTGAGTGCATGTAGAGAGTAGGCGAAGAGCCTTATAGAAGTATTGTGAAGGAACAATAAGAGTTTATTTCAGCTATTTAGCGTCTGTTCCTGGCATCTAAAATGAAACAAGTAACTTATTTCAAGAAAGTGATACCTGATATCACATATGTATTTTATTCATGTTTCGTATTTTTAATACATGTGTTGATTTACTTGCCGTTTCTTCTTCGTCTCTGTTCAACTTTTTTATACATTTTATTTCGATTTTTTAAATAATTTATAATTTCAAAGATGTTTTTTTGACACACGATGTTAATGTAAATAATAATACGGGAAAAACGTATTAATGAAAGAATACACATATCTTGACACAATTCAGTGACTCATTTTTGTGACAAATAAGTATTAACCTATCAGCCGATAGTGAATCATAATACATTTCACAATAAACCTACCATCATAAATTTCTCAGTTTAAAAATAACAAAAACAACTCTTCAAAAATATTGCAATAATTCACAACGTTCATTGTGAAGCACACGAGTGCAAACCGTGCATTGTCGTGGCCAGTAAGTCGCACAGCTTTTGGGTTTAACAAGCCCCAATAACACGGTCTGCCAGCACTCTGCGGAGTTCATTCCATTTCGCT
Organism: Teleogryllus oceanicus; assembly: GCA_964035755.1. Lineage (NCBI taxonomy): Eukaryota > Metazoa > Arthropoda > Insecta > Orthoptera > Gryllidae > Teleogryllus > Teleogryllus oceanicus. Next base: position 33,513,928 of record CAXIVR010000002.1, read on the forward strand.
GTATCGCCCCCACGGAGCAGACACACACACACAAAGTGCAGAGCGCGCGCTATCTTGAAGTCGCCAACGAGCACAATGCGGGGCGCAACCTCGGCGGCCGAAGCCATCCGCAGCGGGGAGCGAGCGAGGGTGCGGGGCGGCGGCCGGGAGCGTAATTACAACGCAGATGTCGCCGCTGCGCCGCAAACAAGGAAGAGGGCGTCTTGATTGCGTCCGCGCACTGGCCTGCGCCCCCTCGGACGCCGCCGGCGCTGCCCTGGGGCCAGGGCGCGGATGGGCAGAGAACAGCCCTCTCCGCGGGCACACCGATGGCGCCGGGAGAGGTGGCTCAGGGCATCAACGGATGTCACTGCAGTGCCTCTAGGAGCATTTTCTAAATCGCTACGTTGAATTCGAATTCAGCCGCTGTCTGGAGGCGAATTGTAGCGGCCGGCTGCTCAGATCCGTAGTTTTCTGTGGTTTCTCTGTGGTGAATGTCGGAGTAGTTGCCCATCAAACGGACCACAGGCAGTGCACTATCTTTCCTTTCTTTCCCTTGTCCTATTTACACTCATGACATACAGAGACACTACCACTCATGGCGGAAGACCGGTCGGGAGCTTACGGCTAGTCCCGGCTGGGGCGGTGCCCCGCTACAGCCGAGGGTACGTCTCACTGCGGGGGAAGACCACACCACCACATCACAAGGGAAAAACATGCACTACACTCACGGGACTAATACCCTTAGCAATAGACGCGCCCGGAATCCCTAACAATCATCAACGGCCTACTGACCCTGCGCACGGGCCTAGGAGTCGAGACCACATGCGCCAACGCACCAGCAACGGCATTTCGCCCTGCCGAAATATTCTTTCGCAATTTTCAACAGCTGAGGTTTGGAACACCCGTGACCTTTTGTTTCACTATCGACGTACACGATCCGTTTTTACTAGCTCTCGTAATGGTTATTAACGTAACTAATGAGTCAATAAGTGTTCATCTGGACGTGCGTTCTGTTTTATATCATGAGTAGAAAAGTTGGTGTGGACATTTAAATGCTCCTGTGCAATGAAATTCGGGTGCATTAACAATTCTTCAAATGGTTCTGTGGCCTTAATACATGATTCGATAATAAACAATATTTACAATCCAAAATGTTTAAATGACACTTTATAATTATTATTATTATACGTGATCGGAAAGAATTTCAACGCACGAATTATCAATAAACTTACGCAGATATTACCCTACCTGAATTCGAAACTGAAAATACGACTCTATGCTGTTGATTTATATGACACGTTTGGTCCCAAGCCTAGCAATTGACTGAAAACATTCGTAAATACAGTCACTCTGGTTATAGTGAACTTGGATATAATGAACCCTCGATTATAGTGAACGCAATTCATTGCTTCCACTTCGCTTACATTACAAAAAGCATAAAAAAAATTGGTTATAGTGAACCTGAACCTCGGCTATAGTGAACGTAGAAAATACGTCCTGGAAATTAATTCCATTTATCGTCGCAGTGTTACAAATTCCAATACATGCAGCTTGGAAAAAATATCGTCGACCAAATATCGTAATCGAAGTACTTTCTCCTGAGGTGAAGGTATTGGACCGGCAATAGGGCCCTTGCTGATGACTGGAGAATGGAAAGGTGTTCCAACAGTGCAAGAGACAATGAAGGGTGTCTACATTACGATACTTAGACACAGAAGACAATGCAGAATCAAGTATAGAGGGAGCACGAACTCTGGAGAAGGATCTCGATAAATTACTAATGAAAAATGTACGATGCAAAGAATTGAGAATAATTGTTTTTTTAAGGACAAATAAAAATATAGAAATTTTGAGTTCGTGCTGTTAACGCATTTTGCTGTATCTTCATATTAATTCAGTTAATCGTTATGGAGAAATTCTATTTAATTTGAACACTATCGGATATAGTGAAGCTTGGATACAGTGAACATCGGATATAGTGAACCTCGCATATAATGCATCTCGGATTTAGTGAACCAAAAGTGTTTGTTCCCAGAAGTTCACTATAATCTGAGTCGACTATATCTACTAGGCGCCTATCCACCCTTTCAGGCAAAAGATAGTCACTTTTATTTATGTCACTAGACCAGTAACTCATTGGCAGAAATGAAAATATTTCCCTACTGTTCTACAGATTTGAGATTAAAAGTATTCCACTTCGTGCTACTAATACATTCTCTTTCCTGAAGGATGATATATTACTACACATTTATATTTTTCGTTTTCTGGTTCCTCTAGGTCTGCAATAGTTATCATGTGTATTATTGGCTACCATTGTAATTAACCCAATTACAATATCTTTGATGGTGTGAAGTTGCAGAATTTAACTCTTCGAGTCAACTGCTTCGTGTAAAAATGTCGATATCAATACATATTTGTTGAAACTGTTATAAACTAGAATGAACGCCATTTATTTTCTATTTAGATCTAGTTTCCGAAAAGATCTGATTACATTGCAGACTTCGTTTAATTGTAAACAACATAACTAGAAATGCATGTTAATTCAGCCATGAAATTTTAACTGAGTGTCAATTTGGTTAGTTTTTTATTGGACAATCATTAATATAATCGTGTGTTCATAGCTAAAAATGTTCTGAACAAAGATGCACAATGTTCAATCGACAGTCATATAACACGGTACGTAAATTAATGTGATGTAGGAACGTGAACTCTCGATGATGCATACATGCATCAAGTAATAGTTGATTATTTCATGGATTGTTTACTACTTTACATAGTGGTACTAGATAAATATATTTTTTCTTCAGAAGAAAAGTTAAGAGAAAGCTGTTTACCTTCTTGCTTCATTTTCTTTCAACTATCTCAGTACGCTTCCAAAGCGTGTATCCCCCTAGTGTTACAAGACAGTGTAAGCCCCTAGTATTTCTTAACTTAAAACTCATTTTTCCAAACAAATTTGTGCAGTAAATAGAGTAGTTCATACAAGAATCATGGTTTGCAACGTGTGGAAGATTTTGATTATGAAACACAAGGTAATTATCATGTTCCTACAGAACACCTGACATAATCATTCACTGTTTTACAAGTGTCTCTTTAAACCACCAATAATAATAATAATAATAATAATAATAATAATAATAATAATAATAATGCGCGTTTTTGCCTCATTTAATGTTACATTATTATTAAACGTCTCTTACTAAACGAGTTATTTCCGAAAACCTCCACATTCTTATACCACATTGTTATCTCGATTTCTATTGCTACGACTACCATCGCTCGCGCTGAACCCCTCTCTACTGGCGCCTCATTGCCCCCTCCCCCTACTCTTCACCCCGCGGGGCGCGCCCGTTTGTCAAGATTTCATTAAGATGGCCGGCGCACGAGGGCGGTCGCGGCTTCTGCCTGCGCCGCCCGACCATCCAACTGACCGACCGACCGACCGACGGACGGGCGCCCCCGCTGTCAGCGACGGCCACTCCGCTTTGCATTCCACGCGCTCCGCCCCGAGGAGAGAGTTGGGAGAGAGGGGCGGGCGGAGGAAAGAGAGAGAAAAAGGAGGGGAGAGCACAAGGGCGAGGGAAAAAGGAAAAAAAAAAAAAAAGAGAAGGAAAGAAGCGAATGTGAGAGGGAAAAAAGGAAAGAGAAAGCGAACGAGAGGGAGAAGAAAGGAACGAGAAAGGGAGAAGAGAGAAAGAGAAAGAGAAAGAGAGAAGGGGGACCAAATGCCGACGGTAATCCATTTATTCTTGTGGTATATTAAACGTGTCATGCACATTATGCCACCCATCCACGCTTTCCTAATAAATGTTTACTTTTTATTCCGAGAAAGCTGCCTCATAAATTTTCAATACGTTCATTGTTATGGCATGCATGTAAACGGAAGAAAAACCCTATTAGGAACATGTGTTTTCCAGTCATGCTTGAAGCATTTATAAGTTAATGTTGACATTGAAACGTTTGTTGATTTTAAATTAAAGACCTATTTTTAGTAACAAAATATTTTGTATAAAAAGTGAATGTATGTGTGTGTAAATGTATTTAACCGTAAAAGTATGAAGAATATATGTTTTAGTAATGATGTATATACAAGTTTCAAAATATTACACTAAAAATATGAGCATTATAAAAAAACAGCTTCATGCAACTCCCAATGCACCAGGTTGCAAGGTGTGTCGGTATGCTAAAACTTTGCAGGGCGACGTGCGGCATGGTCGGCAAACAAGAGCAGGAAAGGAACTGATTGGACGAGCTAGGCACGAATGGCGGCTCAGGGCAAGAGAAGAGAGAACAAGCTTAATAAATGTTTGTGATCGATAAATATCCAGGAAACGCCATGCGCCATCAGCTAAAATAGAAAAACAGTGTAACCTTAGTTTATACATAGTTTGGGAGTTGATTTCCTTGACTGTAATTGAAATTTTAGTTGTTTTTTTCTTTTGCACATGAAATGTGCCCTTAAAACATAATTTTTATAAACTTTTCCCAAAGTTGGCAGCCATTCATAAAAAATTCATTATTAATCACTATTTGTAAAACGAAATTGTATTTACTCGTATTATATATGTATATATATATATATATATATATATATATATATATATATATAATATAATATAAAAGACGTGGAGATAAGGCGAACGGAGGAATTAAAGAAATACTCCAAACAGAGTTTAAAATTCAGAACGTTTCCTGTCTTCGTTAAAAGCATTAGGGACCAAATATAGAATATGGAAAATGTTATCACCCACTAGAGAAAAGCAAAAAAATAAAGGAAAAGATACATACACTCTTGTGACGAACATCGCATATCTAGGCGGATGTGTTGGTTTGGAAATAACAGAATATAAAAATGAACCCAACCCGACAGGAAAGCAAACCGAATCCAACCAATACTCGAAAACTGTATGTTGCAAAGCAAAAGGAAGAAATGTGACGGAGCTCTGGTGAATGAAGCAGCCGTTGAGCGGGCACTGCACGTGAGGCACGAGTGCATAGCGGGCGTGCCGCGGCGCACGGGCGTGCTCGCGCGTCTGCCAGGGCTGGGGGGACGGCTTCACACTCGCCTCCGTCCTCTCTGACGCCTTCCCCCCGGCCATTTCTTCCTCCGCCCCATCGTCGCCTCTGTCTCACTGCATTTCAGAGTCGGTGTCAGCGTCAGTGAATTGCCAGCGTCAATTTTTTGTCAGCGTTAATTTTTTTGTCGGCGTCAATTTTTTTGTCAGCGTCAGTTTTTGTCGTCAGTTTATTGTCATCGTCAGTTTATTGTCAGCGTTAGTTTATTGTCAGCGTTAGTTTATTGTCAGCGTCAATGTCAGTGTCAGTGTCAATATTTATGCCAGAATCAACGTGATTATCCCGCCTTCACCGTCCCCGTACCCGCTCTGCTGCCATGACTCACAACTAGGCACTCCAGCGCCACCGTCGCAACGTCAGCCACCACCGTCGATACAGTCACTTCCACCGATTCTTTCCACCTGCACCTGATTCCTCTGTCACCATCACTCCCCTCATTGTCGCCGCCACCTTATCAACAACCATCTCCGCCGACATCGCTGTCATGCATTGCCGATACCGCCGCCACTACCACAAGTATCTGCCGAAGACACCAGCACAGCCACCATCACTCCTGCCACCACTGCCAGCCATTCCACCCACTCTTGGGCTTCATACCCCCACTTCCACCTTACCCCCCACACGATTTTCCACTTCGTGATTGGGCTCAATCTCGGTGGTATAACGGTTAGCGTACCGAACTGTTGTATGGTTTGAGGGTTCAAACCCGATTGAAGCCGTGGATTTTTGTAATCCTTCGTACACCTTCCTTCGGAGGGGAAGTAAAGCTGGCTGTCCCATGGAGTAGAGAATTTTTGCCCATGAAGTAGATTTACAGCATGTAAATGATCATCAAGCCTAAAAGAAGCCTCTGAGCTACATTCAAATCCTCTGTTTGGTCGGCCCAGAGCGTAGCGAAATTTGCGTCGTCAGATGGAAGAGCGGACCCGATGGCCAGAGTCTCACCACGTAAAATAAGGCATCAACTAACTAACTAACCAACACCCCATCCGTTTCCACTCACGTCCCAACCACCTTGCTGCTGCAGTCCCTCGCCCCCGCGCGGGCCCGCGGCTGAATGGCGTGCTGATGGACTGGGAGTGGCTGTATGTGGCGGGGAAGACCCCGCCGCCCTCTCCCTGGGGGAACCCGCTTTCCCCCAATTTCGCATTATTTCGTCGGACCGCTCCCCCTATTCTGTCAGGGTTTCGTTCTCGGTTGCCCTCCCCGCCTCCGCCCCTCGATATTAGTCTGTGTAGTTTGAAAGCCCCGCCATCCAATATGTATGCGCGAGGTGCAGGGGCATTCAGCAGGCGTAGTGGCGGCGCTGCAGGAGCCGGCAAGCGCGATGCACGTGGCTGGCATGCGCCTTCTACCGAATTACCCATTCCTTTGCGCGGATTTTCTATGGATAGGGCATTCGATGCAATATTCACGGGCGGGGCCATGGGAAAATTTCCCCGGGGATTAGCGGAGCAAGCACTCCCCATGTCAGCTCTGAAAGAAGTTTCGGAAATAAAATGCGCTAGAAGCGCTTGCGATGTATTTTAGAGTGAGATATGAATTTACGTTCTGGATGTGGAAGGTGAAAAAAGCGAGACGAGAATTCTGGGTGAAGATGTTAATGTAGCCGTTACGGTCCTCACTAAAGATAGATTCTTGACAATGTTGGAGATATAAATAAACTACACGTCACGTTGTTACTGACGTTTGCAATATTATTATTATTATTATTATTATTATTATTATTATTATTATGAGGGAGCGAATTTTAATGTCATTTTTTTTCTTTTCACTTTAGAATAATGCAGATTAGTTTGTTTTATGTTATGACAAAAGAGAATGAAATATTTTTATACGTCTTTATTTACATTTTTTATCGAGTTTCAAATAATATTTATGAGATGCAACAAATATTCTCCACAGAATTCCTCAGTGCCTATACCTGGCAGCCAAATCGATTTCTTAGCTCAGAAGTTATAATGTTAGCCATTGTGAGTATGTAATCTAAGGTTCCAGGGACGCCTGTCAGCGTCATTGACGATCTCGCCAAATTCGGGACAGATTTTCTAACAGTCCAAACCAAAAGCTTGAATGCTGAGTTTACTTCAACGAATAGAAGAAGCCTGGATTACATAGTAATATATCCAACAGCAAGTTGTTCATCTGAACAGGTTTTGACCACATTTTTACGTCATTTTTCTCTGCTTTTAGGGAATTTTAAAAACATTTTAAGAGCATTTTATTAATCATTTTTGGCTATGTTTCAGGTCATCAAAATCCGTCCCCTAATTATTATACATTTTACTTATTATTCTCATTTACAAAGAACAGGCAGAATATATTAAACAAAAATGATAATTTACATTGTATAAAAGCACTAAAACTTGAATATCGTTGAACCAATCACACAAGCTTATTTCAGATTTCTAAATTTTATCTTTTCAATTTCACGTAGCGTCAATGACAATGTGATTATACAAGTGTTTATTCATATGCTGTGAACTAACTCTACCAGTTTATACGTAATATTTAATATCAATTACTCCTTTAATAATTAATTTCAACTATTGCCATTAAAACTAGGGTAGCACTATCAAAGTTTTTAGATTTCCGCCAGGATCCAAACCCGTATAATAAATTATATTCTAATTTAATATCTTTTCGATGATAAGGAAAAATGTATATGAAATATTTTTGCTTCTTATTTATTTATTTATTTTACGTCAAAAAAACAGTTAAAAACTGCGTATGACGTGCTATAGGGAAAAGTGAATTATGTGCACATTTTCAAAATTCAGTGAACCCTACACTAAATCTAATACTACATAAATTTTGAATTTTGAAAGGAGAAAAAACAAAAACTCCCATGTAATAAAATCTATTTTCAAGGATAAACAAGCAATAAGTTTTGAATTTTGAAAAGGAGAAAAACAAACAAAAACTCCCATGTAATAAACTTTATTTTAAAGGATAAATAAGCAATAAATTTTGAATTTTGAATTTTGAAAGGAGAAAAAAAATCCCATTTAATAAAATCTATTTTCAAAGATAAATAAGCAATAATTTTTGGCTCTTATTACTTCCTGCCGCGACAACATGGAAACGATAATTTAAATAATTGTATTTCCACTGAATTCTAGAAGACGTCACAGAAAATGAAGTTACATTTATGTCCAGAAGCAAACAAGGGGCCATCTCAGCATTTGCTCAATGGATCAGGAAACTGGACGAAAAACCTGATCGAGATGGGGTCATTGACCGGAAGCTGTAGTACAATAGTTGTTACAAGTTGATTATACTTATTTATACAGTCAAATGGTACATAATGCATTATGTATCATTGTTAAAATTAATGTTCCTTTTCTTGTGATGCTCAGTATAGTCTCTAATTGTATAGAAATAGTTTTGCAGCAGAAACGATTTCACCTGGGATTTAAACTTTTCTATTGAATTTAATCGTTTAGTGTCATCTGGCAAAGTGTTGTAAAATAATGTACATGTATTGTATGTGAATTTTTTGTAATGAGCTGTTGATACTGTTACCTGATGAATATGATTTCTACGTCGAGTGTTATAGTAATAGACTTTGGCATTTTCTGAAAATATATTCCAGCCCTTGAGCAAGTCATTTTTACAAAACCACTGATTCGTAAATAAAAGACACGGTAATGGTAGAATTCCTAGATTAATGAAGAGAGGCTTACATGAATCACGTGGGTGGGATTTGTTATTATTCGTACAATTCGTTTTGTAATCTAAAAGTCTAGGAGCTATAAGATGTATTCCCTCAGAATATTATGCCATATCTCAGGCGGAATGAACATTCTGAAGTATACACAACGAGCAGTATGAAGGCTGACTGAATTTGCAAGAATTCTGAACGCGTAGCATAATGAACTTAATTTTGTGTTCAATTCATTTAAATGGACGTTCCATTTAAGGTTTGACTGTCAATTAGTACACCGTAAAAATTTTCAATGCCTGAACATCAGTCAATGGTACACCGTTCATTTTCAATGGAGCACCGAATTGTTTATTTGAAATGGAAAACTGCATTAAAACCGTTTTCTTTTCGTTTACTATTAATTTGTTATTTCGGAACCAATTTGAAACATCTGATATTGTACTATTTACGGTTTCTTTATTGCAAGGATGTTCGTATCATCCGCAAAGAGAACCGTTCTTCCGTTTCGAATCGTCGAGGGCATATCGTTTACGTAAAGTAGGAATAGAGTAGGGCCTAAATCGATCCTTGAGGAACTCCATGCAACGGGCAAAGAGTCGGAAAGGTGCGTACGTAATGTTCCATCATTCCAGTAAGGTATTTCAACTCTCTGAGATAGTTGTTTACGGTACGAACATAACCAATCTAGAGAAATACCACGAATTCCATATGAAGATAATTTGGAAAGTAAAATGTCATGATCAATGACGTCAAAAGCTTTTGAGAGATCTAAAAATAATCCAATAGGTGCCTCGTTTTGATCCAATGATGAGGCGACATCTTTAAGAAAAGAAAATATAGCTGTTTCCGTTGATTTTGATTTTCTAAATCCATGTTGGCAATCTGAAAGCGCGTCGTGTTTAGTGAGAAAGGTTTCCATTCGTACGTAAAAAGTCTCTAATATTTTGAAAAACTGATAGAAGAGAAATGGGCCGATAATTTTGAATTTCATTTTTGTTGCCTTTTTTGAAAAGCGGCTTAATTTTAGCTGTTTTGAAAATATCTGGAAACGTTCCAGTGAATAAAGATGCATTAAATATGTGAGTTAACGGGTGTATAATGGCATACGCACAAGTCTTTAACAAAGAATCCGGGAATTTATCTAAACCGGACGAATATTTATTTTTTAGTTTACCGATTATTTTGAGAATTTCATAGGAAGAAGTTTCGAAACGAACATTGTGTCTAAAATTTTGGGTGAACTGTCTGTTTTGAATTTTGTGCCTGAAGACCCTTAGTGAGATCGGCAGCAATTCTCGAAAAGTATTGGTTATAGAGATTAGCACTGTTGCCGGATCGTTCACATTTATATCGTTATATTTTAAAACAACATTCTCTACAGGTTTTCTAGTTGATTTGGTAGTATTTTTATTATATTCCACATTGCTTTTGTTTTATTATTTGAGTTCAAAATATCCTGATCGTTTTCATGATTTTAGCCTGGCTTATGACTTTTCTAACAATGTTTTGTATTTTTAAAGTAGATAAGAAATCTTGAGATACGTCATGACCTTTAGAAATAAAATAGAAGTACGTTTATTTTTACACGATGTTCTAATTCCTTTTGTGATCCAAGTATTACTTTTTCGTGAAATGTTTAATTTTCTCTTTTAATAGGAAAGCATGCGTTAAAGAGAAATAAAGCTTTGAGAAAAATAAATTATATTTTCATTTGTGTCATTAGCGTTATAAACTGCCTCCATGATTCTTTCAGCAAGTAGTCCGTAAATATCTTTATGTTAACTGTAGTAAATGCTCGCACATGCGTGTTTTATTTATTGTGTCAGTATTCATGTTATTAGTAATTGTAAGAATTTGTGCATCGTGTCACTGTAGCCTAGATCTATTCGTTATTATTTCATATTTAGTTGTGGTTTTGTTAATTATAATTTGATCTATTGCTGTTTGTGATTTAAGAGTATTCCGTGTAGGTACGTTCACTGTAATATCTAAATTAAAAGAATGAATTAAGTTGAGAAACTGCTCTTTTTCGTGGATTCGCTCAGAAAATCAATATTGAAATCTCCACATACAACAATGGATTTAAAAGAGATTACTAATTTTGTTCAGAGTTTTCTCTAGATTTTCTACGAAATGGAAATAATCTAAAGCTTGCTTTGTTGGAGAGTCTGTAGATGCAAAGTAAGATAATTTTGAGCGTATAAGATGTACAACTGTTATTTCAAAAACTTTTCAACTGCATATAAATTGAATTCTGACAAGAAGGTAGAATCAATGTTATTTCTTACATAAATACATGAACCTCCGTAAGCAGGGCCTTTATTTGATTCCTTGCTCTACAATAAGATCCTGCAAGGTATTTGTTGCGTTTCAAGAGCGCATCCTTTTAAAAGCTACATTCTGCATGTAGAAATTTGGCAAACACCATATTAGTCACAATGGAGTCCTGAAATATCTTAACAATGGATGTGATAACAATGATGACAACAAAAATACTTCAAATACTCTAATTGGTTTATGACAAAAAGATCCTTGTAAAATGAAAACTAGAATGTGCCAGATATCGAACATTAATTTCCATACTGTGGTCCTGGAAATTAACGCACATTTTTACCATTTATAGAATAACGTTGTCATACGAACGTTCCCGACGCTTCCAAAAGAAAGTGGAACATCAGCACAAGAAAATATTCAAGGCAAAATTTGGAGACGTTTTTGAGAATTTTTTAAGACATTGATGTATCATATAAAGTACAACCCGTAAATAAAATATGTTCGTTACATACTTTAACGAGCCTTCAACCATATCGATCGACGAATATAAAATTGTGATGAAACTTCTGTGTACGGTTTTGGCCTTGGTGTTGATCACAGACGAACGGACAGACTCGGTAACAAGGATCCATAAAATCTCTGGGTTCTGACTTGAGAACATATTGAAGAAACTGTTTTACTTCATATAGATGCAAGAGTTACCTTCTTTTTCAATACGAAAAAAAACAACGACAAATCGAGTTTTTATGTCGAAAAATTGCTCAGTTTTGCGTCCATTTCGCTATACTGAGCAATATGCGATAAATTAAAAAGAAAGATAAAACTTAATGATAGACGGATGAACGTTTCTATGTTGAGAGGATAAAACTTAACTGCATTGTTCGCAATGATTTAAAAATTAAGAGAGATAAGAAATGCGCTAAGAAATGTTACTTAGGTGGATAAAACGGCATCATCTTCAACCCCTATTATTGATGTTAGAGTTGTGAAGACTGTCTTCGAACCGTAAAAGAAACATTACACTTCTAAAAAAGTTTCAGGAAACAGAATAGCGCCAATCCGAATGATTTTACAAAGTTCATTTTCTTTGCGTAAATAGAAAATAAGTCTATTGAAATGTATTTAATTCACAAAGCAAGTGAAAGTCAACAAATGAGAAGTGAAGAAAATTACTTGAAAATGTAAAAATATTCATGTTACACTTTTCTGTACACGAGATAAACGTGTACATTTAATTCATGTTTGCATTTATTATGGTTTCGCCTGACTGTCCTACGATTGATGCCGGACGTCGTCGTGACGATGCGGTGCTGGAGGTTGGAGGTGGTGGCAGAGAGCTCATGGAGGGGAGGGGAGAGGGAGGGCGAGGTGGAGAAGGAGGTGGTCTCGGAGTTTCGGGGCGGAGTGCGGACCTGAATCAGAACGTGGTGTGCAAGTCTGCGCGGCGAACCACAAATCCCCAGAGTCTGTGGAAAGACTGATTCTGACAATGAGAAAGGAATCTCCAGAACGATTCCAACTCATTTCCTCGTATTTTGGCAAATATATATGTTCTTGACTACAACTGAAACTGCTTCTGTTCAATGACATCTACTTTTGCATCTCCAAAAAAGCTCATCCAAACCAGAATGGAAGAAAATATTTAGAAGTTTATAATACTCGTACATAATGTATTAGCTATTAATTTACACAATAATGCTAGTTAGGGAGGGTAAAGAAAATTAATCTACTAATATGAAAATCTCCATGACAATAGAGCGAAGGCGAGAAGGAAAAGGTCAAAATTAGAGTTAATGAGTTGAATAGTTGTTTTTCAGTTCACGTTGCCGCCTTGTCTATAAAGACGGTAGGGGGCATTATATTGTAGTAGAAGAAAAGTAGGTCTTTAATAGAAACACTTAAATAGTGAGTAACATAGATATCCTTCGCTTCTTTAAAATAGCTGTATATTAATTCTGATAGTTGATTGCCTCAAAATTTCTCAATACAATCCAGTGGAGTTCCCCCAGTAAAGAACCACTTATGTTGAGGGGATGTGCGGGAGAGGGGTGGAGGGGGGTGGCTGCAGTCGGGAACGAAACGGGAGTCAACATTGCTGGCGCCGCGCGGCTGGGCGACGTCGTCGGGGCTTTCGACGTCTAAGCGAACTGTGGAGAGCTGGAGCGACGAGGTCAAGGCCCCGCAGTCGCCTTATTGGCAGAGGAAAATCTTGAGCCAAAACTTCAACTGCTCGTGGAGAACGCATTATGGTGTAGAACCTAGATCCTAGTGGAAGTGGAGCTTGAATGCTGGAAGACAAGACCTCCCTTGCTTCCACTAATCACTGTTTAAGTGGATATCGATGACGTGCTTGCAAAAATTTGCATATCTGAAATTTATTAATTAATTTTTTGATGTATTATTAATATTTTCAATCTGAGTAAGTTGAGGAACACCTTAATGCGTCTTTTAAGACTACGTTCACAGTAAGTTCCTGTCTTCCTAAAGCATGTTTTTTTTTTGTTTTTATAAGTTTACGTAAAGTTTGTTGTCAAGACTTTCTAGGATTTTAAGTAACCTTTTACTATAAAGCAGTAAATTTCACTTTCATCTGAATAAATACGAAAATAAATAATTAAATAAATAAAATTGCAAGTCATTGCAAGACTTTTGGATAATTTACTAACAAGCGGTAGGAAAAAAATGTGAAAAGATTTTGCACTTCAATTATTTCACATTTTTCACTATAAATTTTGATAATTTTTCAATTTCAAATCCGAAAGATTTCAACCCCTTATAATTAAAATGAAACATTTTATTATTACTTTCAAACCCGCCGGATACCCGACTCTTCATTCTCAGTTTCATTACCGGCTTGAAAGGTCTTTACAATCATTAGAAAAAAAGCACAAACAATTATATCAAAACTCGCGTACATCTACTGTTAATTATTTCAGTTATGAATAACGATCAGTAATAGGAGTTTTAGATATTTTCTGTTATTAAGAATTTATCATATTTCATTTTTTTTTCGAAATCGCAAAACGTGAAGGTATTATGTTCACCGTGTAGTTGGTTATGTAGTAGCTTATTCCTTCAGGGATATATTTTTTGTGTGTAATTCATTTTAGAAAGAGGGGCTTTATGTATTTAAAACAATTTGTCCCAGAAAACTGCAATATGTGGTGGATTCCAAGGCCAATTTTTACTAATGAATTATACCATTATACCCCACATTTATTGTAAACATTTAACCTTCTGTAAAAGAAAATTGTTGATTTGTCCCCATTTAAAAAACATAGTTTTATTAGCATTTATATTATTTATTTATTTTATAGAGATTTTACTAGTTTTTCTTTTTTTTTGAAATTCGAATTGGTAACTAAACGGGTAGATTTTAAAATTAATTTTTATTTGTCTCTAAAAATGTATCTCTTGAAAATGGTAAACGCGTTGCAATTACTGCAATATCTATTTTTCTATTTTATCTGAAAGTATTATTAATATACCGGTGCCAACGCACATTTCGAAGGGGAAAGTCTTTTTCATGTTTACACATCGCGGCGCGTAATACACTGAAAGATTTTAAAGGAGAAAGAGAATAATAAAAAATATTCAACGTACATTAACAAACAATACCGATTCACTACCAGTAACAAAAATAATGCATTTGTATTTATTTTACATACAGAAGCATCACGCTTTTTGTTTGGTCATTTGGTACCTCTACATGCTAATTAAACCTCGCCTGTAATTGTATTTTTGTGTTGTAGCAACGCTGTAGAAGATGTGAGGGTAACGCTAAGTTTATTTATTTTTTTAATTTTTTATTTAATAGGTAATTATTACATACAAATTAGAGAACGTGATGCTAAGTGGCTAGGCCGAAGGCCTTAGTTAGGCTTGGCTAAGTTTATTAGCCAATAAACTGTATATGTGAACTAAAATTGTACATTTTTTTAGAAAATACGAAAAATAACCTGAAAATATGTTTTAAGAAGAAATATTATTGCAATATAATCATTTCTAATGCAATTTTTTAATGCATGTTGCCATAGTATCCCTGAATAATTCACTCTCCATTTTCTGAAGTAACAGCATATGAGAGAATGAAACGATAACTGTTTGGTCCCGCAATCTCAATGGTTCATTTAATACTTCTCAGCAATTCGTTGCGTTCTCAATAGGATTCAATAATATTAAGGCTTCCGATGGAACCGTTTAGGAAAGCATAATGCGAAAGAAACAAACGATTGTTCAGGGAATCCTCAGCTACGCCAGCAATCCATCCCTGGGGGCGCGAACGGCCACTCCATCCGCACTTCGCGTTATCTAATCGGCGAGCGCCGTCTTCCTTCCCGCTTGGCAACGCCGCCTCGCGCCTCCGCAGCGGAGGAAGCGGGGCGGGGGAGGAGCGGAGGGGGCGGGGCCGCCCGCGGGCGCCGCCGGAAAGCGCCAATTAATAACGCGGATTCCTCTTCCTCGCGTCGACGGGCGATCCATCGGCCCCGCCCCCTCACCTCCACTCCACCTCCTCCTCACCGGCTGCGTTCACGGCCAGCATTCCCACTCACTCTGCTGCGACTTGGTCCCAATCAAGGCACTGGCTCCATTGCCAGGTCAAACTCAACCACCGGGTGGGGTGGGGCAGTGCATCAACTGATGTCACTGCAGCGCCTCTGACCGGGAGATCCTAGGTTCGTGTCCCGGCAGTGGCAAGATTTAGCTTCTCAGCTAGGTCGAATTCTGTCGCTGGCCGGAGGAGAATTCTGGAGGCAGGCTGCTCTGATCGGTAGTTTCCCGTGGTTTCTCCTATCACCACCAGGTGAGTGTCGGAGCAGTACTCTAACAAACGAGTCACGGGCCGCGCGCGATCTTTCATTTCTCTTCCTTCTCCTATCCTCCCTCCTTACTTATTCGCACACTAACATGCAGTACACTACCACACATGTCGATAAACACTTGTTGGGAGGTTACAGCTTGTCTCTCCCACTCGTGGGAGATACCTGTAGAAAAGAATTTCCCGAAAAACCGTCGAATATGTTAGCGCCGAATCTCACCATACAGTTGGGAATGAACACCGCCACCTCTTGGGATAAAACATTCACTTACAGAACTAATGACCTTAGTAGTAGTGCCCTGAAATATCAATCTATCCTTTTTCTGATTATCTTTTCTTTTCTGCCTTGACGTTCACCTGTTTCCGCCGTTATCTTTACCCCCCTTCCATCCCCCGCGTTCATCTACCTCTCCCTGCGTCTCATTCTTTGCCTCTGCGGCTCTCTCTGCACTTCCTTGGCCCCTCTTCCTGCTCCCCTGGTCTCCTTCGCTTCCTCGCTCGATCTCTGCAGAAGAGTTGGCTGGGATATCCAAGGGTTCGAGACGCGACTGATTGATTGATTGATTGATTTTTTTGTGTTTCCGGGCGCGTCAACTGCTTTGGTCATTAGTCCCGTTAGTGTAGTTCATGTTTCTTCTCGGGAGATCGCTGTGATCTTCCCCCGCTGGATGGCGAGATCCGGCGCCGATTTACCGTCGGCTAGTGGGGTTTCCCTAACCCTGGTCCCTAACTTCCTCCACTCACCAGCGGACACCCCAGCCGGGACAAGCTCTAAGCTCCGACCGGTCTCCCGGATATGCGGTAGTGTAGTGCATGTAGTGAGTGTGTGTGTGTGTGTGTGTGTGTGTGTGTGTGTGTGTGTGTAAGGGCGAGGATAGGACAAGGAGAGGAAGGACAGATCGCGGCGGTCCGTGGCTCGTTGGTAGGGTACTGCTCCGGCATTCGCGGGTGTTGATCGGAGAAACCACGGAAAACTACCGATCAGAGCAGCCGGCCACTAGAATTCTCCTCCAACAGCGACTGAATTTGACCTAGCTGAAAGCTAGTGTAGAAAATCCTGCCGCCGTGGGGAGTGGGAACCTAGGACCTCCCGGTCAGAGGCGCTGCAGTGACATCAGTTGATGCACTGAGCTACCGCTCCCGGTTCGAGACGCGACGAATCCGGGCTTTTGACACTAGCAATTCAGCCCTGGCGCCGTCTGATGGAGAATTGATTCTCCAATTGGTATCATGACGTGGTTTTCTCCAAGAATACGGGGAGAATCTTACAACATTACCCTAACAAACTGATCGCAGACCGTGCGCCATCTTTCCCTCCCTCATCCGTCAACCTTCCCTCTTCTCCTCTCGTACACACACGCTTAGTACATGCACTAACACGTGTTGAGAGATCAGTCGGGAGCTTAGAGGTTGTCCCAGCTGGAGTTCTGCCACCCCATGTGCTCATGCGTGGGACGGGGAAACAGCGCAAGGCGACATGCACATGGATGCTCACACGCTCTGGAGGCGGAAGGACACCACCGCAATGTGGCATACACTACACTCACCGAATGGGTTATCTGAATAGTTTGTCGCTGTTTGAATTACTATTTCTCACTAATTCCTTTTCTTGATTCTTTTTCAATTTATTGTTTTCCTCAGTTTCTCGTCTTTCTCCTTCCTGACCTCCCATCACCACCCTCTCTGAATAAAACTTTATCTCTGCCTTTACCACACAACATATCCGCACTTTTGCGTTCACTTTTCTCCTCCACCTAGGCCTCTACATTCCCTTTGCCTCACCTCCACCTTCCTCTTTTCTACCTCCCTTCGACTTTATGTCCGTTTCTCTTCTGCGCCAATAACATCGATCTACGTATTTATAGCTTTCGCTTTGCACCTCGATTCCTGACGGTCAGTTTGCACCCATTATATTACTGTGTTGGGGGTTGCTTCATCAGACCACTTCGTATTCTCATTTATCTCCATCGTCTTTGCCTCCTTGGAGTACTCCGTGATCTCCATTTTCTAATTCCCTGACCTCTCGGCCCAGGCGTTCTCAGTTCTCACTCCTGAGTTCCGTCCTCAATATCGTATTTCAGACCTACTGTTCTGCTAAGGCTACTCGTTGTGTGGTGCTCTCCTAGCATCTATGTTGGGTTCTTCCTGACTTTCATATCGTATACGTCCTTCTCCGTTAAACCGCCCATCTGTCACGTGCTTCTTTTTCAATCTCATCTCCTCTGCATTTACATGGCGTTTAAATCTGTTTCCCTTTCTTCTCTCTTTTTTCTTAACTTCGTTTCTTCAATTCTCGTCGTTTCAATAATTTTGTAATTCCTGCTATCTTCTACTAACTGCAACATCACATCCATTTCTTTTGTAACCCCATAGAAAAGTTGCAGTCCCTCCAACATCGCTTTTAACGCTGCTTCCTTCTCAACATCTACATCCTCCTTAATTTTCCACCCCTGCTCATCTCCTTTTCTATCCCCTCTCACCGTGTTCTCTCGCTCATGCCTCCATCACTATGTCCTTTCTTCGTTCCCGTATTCTCTCGTCGTATTATTTCCCTCTGATTCCACCTCAATATTCTTTCTTCAGTCCTTTCTCGGACATAGTCTCGAGCCCCATCATCTATTCCTTTCATTCTCTCTTCCTCTCCCTGCCTTTCCCTGGCGTAGCCACCGTAGAGGCCGCGGGGGCGCCGACTTTCGGGCGGGCGCTTGTTTGATCTCCCGTGTAAACGGAGCGGGCGCCCCGGGCCGCCCTCCGCCCTCCGCCCTCGCAGGCCCTTCCTGCATTGGCCGCCCCGGAAGCCTCGCCCTGACGCGGCCCTTTCGCGCGCCCTGAGCGATGCTGACGTGTTAAATGGGCGGCGCGCGTTTAATTGGCGGTTCACTAAAGGCAATCGTTTAGCGATGTTTCATCACTGATGTCCAATCTCGGGCGACGCGTGTTGGGTTTTGTGGAGAGCGAAATGATGTTGCGGTCGGCGTTCAGGGGAATATTTCGTTCTCGCTCGGCCGTGATTCATTGCTTCACGCACTCTGTCAGCCATTATTTTCTTCAACGGAACGGATGATGATTGAAATGAAGTATGAAATAGAGCGTTGGAGGCAGCCTGTCCACGACGTCGAGTCTATTCGATATCCAAATTATCGGTTGCCCGTGTGTTTGCATGGCTCGACTTCGAGATACATGTATATTACACGTCTCTGGACTATTTGAATTTTAACTGGAGGCTTTTTAAACAATAAAATAAAAACCAAGACGTCTGTCATAAATATGTTAAATAAGAAAAAAAAAAACGAAGAATGAATTACAAAAATGTCTGCATAGAAACTTATAATATTGCAGTATCTATTCCAAATAATTTTTTCAGGTTCAAAACTTTTAAGGATATTTTAATTTCCACTATTTTTTCGATATAGAAGGGTGAAAAAATGAGCTGTTACCCAGGTGACTTGCGATATAAACATATATTGAGATCGTTTTTAGGTGAAGTGTTTCTTCTCCGTCAGCAACACCTTTTCATACATTTATTTAAAACTTTGTAACTTTATACCAGTGGTTTTGAAATTGTATATGATTGCATCATCCAATAAATGAGCTTCAATTTCATTAGGCAATTATCAATACTGCTATTATTATTATTATTAATATTATTATTATTATTATTATTATTATTATTATTATTATTATTGCCTCTCAGGTGAAACATGAACAGCGAGCATGCTGGCGTTCAGCGAGGTAGCCAGGTTTGATTCTCGACCGGGACAAAAACGAAGTAGCTTTCTGTAACGAAGTAGCTCTGTAGCTTTCTGATACGAAAATCGTCGGTTTCTATAGCGTGTTACGAAAGAAGAAAGCTCAGACAGGTCAAGTCTACTAGTTTGGATGATGGAAATACGTCGTGCGCACCACATGCTTCCATTATCCCCAAGCGTAGATAATAAATTTTAAAAAATGAAACAGGCGTAGGAGCACAGCTAGTTGAGAAATATCGGGTTAATACGATTCAAAATGCCAAATAATACCTCCACCGCCGGCCCATCATCTTTCTCTTTGATTGGCTGATATTTCCGAGCACGTCATCAGCTGTGGTCATTCGTCTTGATAGCGTAGACAATGTTTTTTCCGAGAGATGCCAGTGATTCTTTCTCCGGTGGATGGCGAGATCAGGCGCTGACCAACACGTTTATATTTAGGGTATTTCTCTTTCAAAGTCTCTTCCCCACGGACCACCGTCCCGGCCGAAACAAGCTGTAAGCTCCCGGCTGGTCTCCCAACATCTGTGGTAGAGCAATGCATTTAGTGGAGAGGATAGGGGAGGAAGGGCAGAGGACAGGGCAAGGTAAAGAGAGGAAATCTCACGCTGTAATTCGTGGCCCGCTTACCAGCGTACTGTTCTGGTACACGGCTATTACTGATAGGAGAAAACACGTTAAAGAGCCGGTGAGAGCAGCCGGCCGCTTCAATTCTCCTGTCAGCCGCGTAATTCGACCTGGCTATCTACCTGGATCTACCTGGTGTCGAAAATGCGCCACCGTCGAGACTCGCACCCCACGACCCCATTGGTCAGAGTCGCTGCAGACGGCGGCAGCGCTGAGTATGAGCTACATTCAGCTTCGTCTGCCACCTTTACCCTCGCTGCTTCTGCTGCGGCCGCCGCCATCACCGCCACCACGGCCGCCGTACTCGTCGACACTGCTACTGCTATTGCCACTGCTGCCTCCACCGCTGCCCTCTCCGTCGCCACCATCTCCATCACCACCTCCTCTTCCTCGGCCGCCTCCAAACTGGCTCTTCCTCTTCCCCCGCCGTCGCTGCTGCTGGAGGCGGGTGGAAGTCATTAAACGCTGGGAGTTCCAAGAGTTGCGTTTGTTTTCCTCTCTGGTGTGCGTTGGCCCGGCGCCGAACCCTCGCGAAGGCGTGGCTCCGGCCCTCCCCCCTCCCTCTCCTCCCCCACTCCCCCCCGCCCAGTCGCCCTCGCGCCTTCCAGCGGACCTCCAAGTCAATGTGGACTCCATCACGAACAGCCTTCCAAGAGCAACATGCGCTGCGTTTACGTAAATATATCCACGTTACTCTCTGCATCACACGCTTTTCAGAGTTTAAGTTAATGCGCAAACATTAAATAGAGGGTTTTTCGTAAAAAATGCTTCATTTTTGTGGAAGGCTATTTCAAATATTAGCTTGAAAAATTATTTGGAGAGATTTTTGTTTGTAAAACTGTAACATAATCAATACTGAACAATTTTTTACGAATCCACACAACATAATTGGGAATAATAAATACATAAAGTCTTCTAGACTTCATTCTCATTTTTAGGGAAATGAATTTACTGAATATGTTTCGAATAAATTTGGCCCTGCAATTTCTTTTGTAATTGCTAGATCTAAAATGTTTCTAATAATTAAACAGATCGTACGGAAAGGAAAGTTTCTCTTTAAGATTTTCAAGTTTAAATGGTAGATAATTTCCAAAATACATTTTTATGTGTTTTTTTAAAGGAATCAGTGGATTCGTAAAAAAATGTTCAGTATTGAATATGTTACACGTTTACAAAGCGATTTTTTTCATCATTAGGAATAACAGGGTATATCATAGTTTGTGTTTTCTCATTACGCCAATAAAGATATACTAATATTTTGTTATAGGTACGTAATATTTGTTATTCGTATCAGTAAAAATTAGGAGACAGTGTCAATAGAATGCAAGGTTGTAGAAAATGAAGTGTTTCAATAGTGTGAAAACATTAAATAAACCTACATTTTGGTGTCAGCTATTATAATTTCGACTTTTCTAAGCCTGAATTGTTAAATCTGTAAATTGTGAATTGTTAATCTGATCATAAAAATAAATTCAACAAACCTGAGTTCTGAAAGGTCTCCAATTGACTTGTATCTTCAATATTGTGATGATAATTATTTCGCAATTATATATGGAATAAAAAACTATTCAGAATTCATTTTGTTCAAATTCCTCCACAAATTCCCATTATTATACTTTACATAATTATGAAATTTTTTTTTTTCCTAATTCCATGAGAAGTGAGCATTCGATACTCATATACAATTGCACAAATACATTTGTGATTTTATGAAAATTAAAGTAACATGATCTATCAGCAACTTAATAAATGCGATTTCCTATTTAATTTAAATCGAAATTGGACACTGTAATCGAAAATATTTCTTTTCGCATGCTTCCTTTTCGGATTTTTTAAAATATACTATTTTTTAGGATAGTAGCGTCCTCGTGCGAGAATCCTCGCACGTCAAACCCCGCACTCTTCCCTATTTTTCCATTAGCATATTAAGCCCGAAATATATCTTTTTCTTCAAGACCGTCTTATTTTCCGTCACTTGTTTTATAGGTCTCCTTGTAATTGCTAACAATAAAATACACCCTTGTCAACACCAAGTATTCTTATTTAACGTTATTATCGAGCAGAGAGGAACACCTTTTTAATTCAATTACGTGGAATATTAAGTGATTAGTTTAATTTCACATAGAGAGCTGTAGATGCTACAGGTTCTGAATAGGTGGGATAGAATCCAGAAACGTCTAACAAGGAAAAATCTAATATAATGTCGAAGAAGATCTCATCCTACAGATTACGGTGTGAGGAACGTTTCTTTCAGACCTTGTGCCTCAAACGACTTGTTTAAGAGTTAGAAGACTTGATTCGGAGTTATTTAACGACATAGATTTGAAAATCCGGCTGAGTGTTGCGCGTTGCATTTGACATGAATATTAAATGCTTTTATTACACACATCCTTTATATTTTTAAAGTCAAAGTGCAATTCATCACATCTCTCATTCATAAAAATTGGTGGCGTGTGATAGCTGCAAAAGGTATGTATACTACTGAAATAGTATAGGAGACTATAATTGAAAAAGAAGAATACGATAGATCCTTCTACCGAGTAATTTACACAACTTTTCAGGATTAGGATCCGCAATAATTTAGGATGCATTTTAGATCTAATTTCAAGGCAACACTAGTTCTCAAGAAAACTTTTAACGAAACTTAACATAATCAGGTGAACATAGATTTGATAAAATAATTTAAGAAGCATCCCTACTACAATGTCAAAACATTGAGGTCTCTACCAAACTATTAATGACATAAAAACACACTCAGGTGAATTCGAATTTCCGAAAATAGTTGACGGGCTTCTCAGAAAAACAGCATTAGTCACAATATCCAATTTGCGGGAAATCAGAAATAAACCACCATCTTACCAACTCACCTATTTTTCTTTACAACACTTTAGTCCGAGTCGATATTATTATCCGATGCCAAAATATTAACGCTACAAGGTAACATCATTAACTCCATTTTCTCAATTTCGGACTAATGCTGTTTATCTGAAGAAAGAAAAAAAATCAATTTACAAATCATCCCAAATTATTTTTCAAGGCTTGCCAGCTCTCAAGCAAAACGATTAGCAGAAAGAATCACAATCCCAGTGGAAAATCGTAAGCAAAACATTTGCTCGGCGCTTTCCAAATAGCAGAAACGTGTTCGCGTCGTGGACGTGCGGGGGCTTTATGAACGTGACCGCAATGGAGCACCGCCGCGCGTTTCTCTGCCCGACGGAAATTCGCTTCGAGCAGTGCACCCCCTCCCCTTTTCCCGCCCCGGGGCAACTTCGAGGCGCAGACCTGTTTTTGAATGCTCCCGATGTCTTCCTCCTAATGAAGTTAAGAATTAAAGTTGGATAACTCGAAAATGATGACCACGCAGGACCAAGTTATCTGCGCGTTTGACCCTTCTGTGCACGATGGTCGAGATTTTTTTAAAAGAAAACGGTACGCGTAACTAATAACAATGTTAAAATAATGAAAAATGTGAAACACTTGTTCCACATTCGCATATCAAACGAGGCAAGCATATTGAGCACTACCGAGAATTGTGGATTCCAGTTCTGAGAAACGCAAGTGTTGTCTAGGGAAGATCTATCACGTTTGGTCATATATCAAATAATAATTTATTTTATTTAAAAAGCGAATTAGTTAATAATTTTCTGGGAAATAAAACACCTAAGGGTATTATTTCACCTTTGGACCAGAATATAACACCAAGAAAGATCTACCTATAAACCGTAGGCATTTATTAAAATTAAAATTTAAGCAGCGAATGTGAGCACGTGGATGCAAAATACTGACATATTTTGAATTCTATACTATAGTCAGCGAGTGTATTGAGATATATTTGATTAAGTCGGAATGAATATTCTCAGGAGGGTATCATTAGAGTATCATTCTATTTGATGGACGTTTTCCTATACAATTTTGTTTACCACAAAGTTCACATTGTGTGTGTATGTAAATAAAAGTACTAGTATTTGAAAGACTGTTTTTTGTAGCTTAAAAAAGAATAGAATTGAAACATTTTCTCTTGAAATACAATCGCTTATGAGCCCCAAACAATATAAACAGAACTATTGTGCGCTACTACCACATAAAAGAGATATTTTATGAGATGTTTATACTTCTCAAAAAAGGTACTACAACCAGATATATTTTTATACGTGACTTTATCTGCGCTTTACGAAAGGATGCTTACGTGACCAGAAATACGAACAGAAAACTCGCAGCTTAATAGTAGCGCTTTCTGCGGTAGAACTTGTATTACGTAAAATCACAGTTCGCATACCAAAAGCTATAACCGTTTGTTGCGTTTTCATGGGACCATCAAATCGAAACAACAGAATAAAAGACTAACTTGACGCGCAATTAACGAAAATTACTCGGGATTTTCCTAAATTCATAAACGATGGTCAAGGAACGAATGGAAAAATGGAGAGGCAACCAACAAGGGAAAAATTGCAATACTTTCACCACCCATTTCCTCTCTTTCTGAGAATAACGGGACAAAAAGTTACTACTAAATTAATTAGATCAGCAAAGTTTGTCATAGTACTCTTGTTATAATGAGAGGCACTGTAACGGGCGGCATTGAAAGTCAACATGGCTGCTCCGAGGATCTCAGACTGTCCAGACCTATTTTCGTTTAACGTCATAAAACTACACAAAACATGTTTGAGTGTTCTAGTGTTCTCTTGTAAAAATGATCAAAAGCCTAATGTAGGGGAGCACGTAAATTTTATATTGGCGGAATGATGCTGACGATTAGATCGTGAACCAAACATTGTCTTTTAAAATGTCACTGCATCAAAATTTCTTTACGTTTGACTAAAAATGAAATTAGCTTTTACAACTACATCAAAGATAGATTTCAGTTTATATTCTCTCGTACAATACTAAAAACATTACTGGCCGAGTTTAGATTGTCTCCGCCGCTATCGCTGCAGTAATTCGAAGCGGGAAGTCCTGACAATCGACTCCCGTCGCACGGACACGGGTTTTAGACTCTAGCTAAATACATGGGGCGAGATTCATCCGCTGTCTGAGGAGAATTCCAGCGGTCGGCTACTCTCATCTGTTTTTTTCCATGGATTTTTCGATCAACACCACACGAATGCTCGGAGGAGTACTTTAACAAACAGCGCGCGACCTATCCTTACTCTTCCTACACCTATTTACATACACTTACGCACTTGCTAGCACTACACATGTCGGGACACCAGTCGCGAGCTTATCTCATGTCGCAGTTAAGTGATACCCTGTTGGGAAAGATACTTGGAGGCGAAAACCCGGTGCACCGACGTGTATATCGGCGCCGGATCTTGCCGTTCAATGGGGGAGAAACACCGCAACTCTCACGCATAAAAATTTAGCTGACTAAATGACCATTGCAGTTGATGTAAAACATTAATCACGAAAGACTATAAGCTTAGCTTAATTGTTAGATTTTGTATGGGTAGTAATAGTTTGTTAGTATTTTACAATACAACAAACCGAATAAACAAAATAAAAAATTGAAAAAAAATAATTACCAAAATAATAAAGTAATGAAATAACTATTCTTTAAAATATATGAATTACGGTGTGTCTTTTCGAATATTCACTTAACGAACAGTTTCACTTGCAGGTCAAATATCTTCTCATTCAACTTGTATTTTATCTTCAAAACCTTTACGGACAAGATGTTCTGCGGTAAAATGCAAAAATGTCACTAATACTTCACAATCCAAATCCATCGAAGACTTGCCTTAAAAAATATTAAAACATTAATTTGAAGGAAAGGAGAATGTTTCAATTAATTTCTGAGTGTAAGACGGCAATGGAGGATATTTCTGAAACGTTGCTGGGCGACAAACGAAATAACTAACAATGCTAAAGTTAAATGCGAGACATGGAATCGTGGTACACTTGCCTACACCTAAGTATAAAATTAAATGAAATAAATTTTAAGAAGTCCTGAATTTATATCAAAAAAAAAAATGTATGCAAACAAAAGGGAATACTTGAGATAACGAAAAAACAACAACGAAAAAATGTAGTTTTTATGACGTACATGATAGTACCGCACAGCATGTTTTAGTAATAGATGGCTTTTTACTAACATTTTTATTTCTCGCATTCTACTTACATATAATAGATGAAAGTATTATAATGATGAAGCAATAAACGACCATTTTCCGACATGCATCGTTTTCTGGGTCCCCCATAACGAGATAATTATTGTTCTTATTATCACCACCTTCGCTTTTGGGTTGTAAATCTCAACGATGACTCGAACATTGACGGTGTTGGACAGTTGCCATCGGCTCAAGTGGTGGATTTCACTTGTTACTATAAAACTTTCTTTTATTAATAGAGGGGAGCTTTGGGTTCGTCTTTTCGGGTGGAATGGTAATGAATATAGTATTTCACCGTTTGGTAAAACAAGAACTCTCAATGAACTCTAAATAAACGAGTTTTGATGAGAAGACGCAAGGTTCGAAATTAGAATAAGAGAAAATTGTGCGAGGGAACGTAATTAATATTACTTTCGTTCGCAAATATTTTCAGTACATACTATTTCCTAAGGCAACGTGCGCGGCATATTTTATTCAAATAAATTACGAGTATGAGCTCAGAAGTATTTTGGCTTGCACTAAAACTTTGCATAATTTTACCCACAAATAATTTAACTCGTAGATGAGCTTTTTCATTTATGCAAATTCCAATACGCGTGGTATTCTACCTGGAGAGGAGCGGTTGCGTATCGAACTGATCCCCTTCCTGTTTCAAAGGAAAATGAACGAGGGCTAATGAGAGATAAAATGTTCGCAATTGCAGCCTTTTTCGGTTGAGAAATTAGTAATTGGTCGAGCGCACAGTGGTCTACGTGTTCACTGCTGCCTGGATTCGGCATACAGTGCTTTCACTGCTTCCTGGTACTCGGTAGCTTCGATAAGTCCTTGGTGTGATCTGGGGTGTAAGTGTAAAAAATTGGGGCTAGATGGAGCCGATTCTTTAAACCCTTCACGTAGTACGTAGTAAATTATTAGTCAGAATGTACGTTTCGTGGGTTCTTCATACCGAAAAATTGGTTTGCGGCCAAACGCCTGTTGTCCGTTCATCCGTCCATCCGACTTAACAATATTAGCGGCTACACCCTAGGTAGGATTTTCACCCAAACTGATATTTTCTGAGCTATGTGGCTGATATGGCGGTTTCTTGAATTTTAAATGGTTATTTTGGTTTGAGAAATACGTTACAATAAGCCCTAACGAAATTTTCTCAAAAATGGTTCTTTTTTTTTATTTAATTTTTTTTTCAAAACAAAGTACTCTTACAAGAACGGAGTAGGTCCGGTTTTCCTCGAAACTGCATTTTTGAAAATTGCAACAGCCATTTTTTTCGGGATTTCCTACCACTGAAATAATGAATACAGGCTTTTACTTATTAAAATCTGTTCCTTAAAATTATATCTTTGAACGAGACATTTTCTCAAGATATTTTCTCATTGTTTGGCGTGACTTTGCTTGAAATAAAAACAACTTTTTAAAAAAGTGTCTTAAATACGCCTCCAAATTTGTTTCTTTAATTTTTCACTTTTAGAGCGAAGTACCCTTAAATAAGAGACGCTAGTTCAATTTTCCTAGAACTCTCTGAATTTTAGAAAACTAAGAAAGTTACAAATAATGCAAGAAAGATGTGTCATTGTAGCGCAACATTACTTAAAAGATCACCAATTGTAGATGACTTCCTTTTCCAGATGTAGGAGTAACTAGGAGACAGAATTTTAATACTTAGTCAAATTACCGAAGGATTGAAAACTGCTCACATTTTAATAATAAAAATGTTGCTTTAGGCAACTGTCATTACTACCTCTCTGAAAAATAAACAATTCATTCGTCATCAAGTAAGGAGAAAGAGCCAACCAGGAGCCATTGCACCGCGGTGAGCCTCACTGTTCTTGTTCCCAAGCCTCTCTCCCACCCAACGCGGTGACATTTCGCAGGAGTGTCATGGAGACCAATATTCGCGGGCGGTAGAAATTCATTCGGCGCCGCGGCGTGCCACTTGTCCGGGAGCGGCCGTGTCGCTAACGCACTCGTAAATTCCTCGGCGGGAAGCTGATAATCCCAGGCCGGAGGCGCCAAGCGTCAGACTGAACGCTTCCCCCGCCCCGCCCCGCCCATCCACGCACCTCGCCACGCACACTGGCTCCAAATGGCGAAAGAAAACCAGAGGGGCTACAATGCGGCACGGGTGTTCTTGTGCCTTTTGTAACAAATGGTTGGTGTGAAATGCTAATGAATGTATTGTAAATTATGCACTTGTAATATTTCAGCTATCAGACGAATATTTCCACATTAAACTGCTTGAAACACACCACATCAGAGCTTTAAGATCTTCTATGTAAGTAAAATTGACCTTTTTGATCAACACGTAAGCAATAATGCGCATTGAAATATTTATTATATCTCAGACTACATTGAACGCAAGTCAAAACCAAAAAATTCCTTTAATTTTAAAAAATCTTATTCCTACACATAAAACGGACTTTTAAAAGAAAATAAGTAACGTTGAAAATGTTGTAGATATTAATCTACACATCGTCGTGTTTACCCCAATCCTATAGTTTTAGGTCATATTTGTACTGAAATGAACACTCGCAAATTCCATCACAATTTTTCAATTTTCCGGTCAACTAATTGTTCCATTGATAAAAGGCCTCAAGATAATCACGAGAAACCAAACGTCTTTTCAAATAATAATATTCCAGAAAAAATTTGGAGCACATTTTGGGACAATTTGGGACTATTGAAACGTTTGGACGCATTTGAAAATTTTAATTTTTTAAAATTTTTTTTAAAAAAACGTTTGTGACCGCAAGTGCATTTAGTATGTAATATCTCTAATGTAAATATTATTGACGTGTGTTTATGGCAAAAATATACGTACGTGTAACTTTTGTGAAAACAAACGTTTTATTACAAATGGGGATTTACGTAACGTAAATTAGCCCCAACCGCACAAAACGTTAAAAAAACGAGGAATGCTTTGTTTATGCAATGTTTGTGGAAGTTAGAACATATAAAATGAAAACCTTTGAAATTTCCTTCTGTTGAGAACTCTCCTGATCATTCGTCTGGATGCGATTAAACCTCTCACAGCTTAAGACCGTAACCACGAGAAAAGTTCTTCTCAAAATCTGATGTCCTCCCTCACCATAAATTTGAGCGCCTCAAGCGCCCACTATACCACGCACCAGACATCCGTCAGCTCTTGGTGCCAGCGTTAGTGGAGAAAGTTGAGTTATAGGATTTCAAGGTACGATTCAACTGAGCATTTTGTGTTAGAAGAAATTGTTATCGATCTCTTCTGGGTGGTGAAGACGATAGTAGTAAGAGGCTCTAAAGTATCGTATGGGTCTACAAAAAGACGACTTTCTTTTAGGAGAAAGGGAATCAGATGCTTTTGAGAAAGAATTAAAACTTAATGAAAATGAACCTTGAAAAAATTTAAACAAAAGGAAAAAATCGGAGAAAGAAAGGTTTGAAACTTGGCATGATTGTTTGTTGATACATATCGCATCTTACACCAAATCTCCTGCAGTGTGCGGGGTAAGCGCGGGAGTGGGGTGGGGGCGTTTAAAGGTGTTTTTTCTACTTTTTTTGCGTATATCTCCGTAACTATCAATTCTACCCAAAATTATGTCCCATACAAAATTAATGTAGAAAAATTTCCTACAAAAAGTATCCATAAAATTTTGTTGTAAAATTAACCCTTTTAAATGTATAGGCTCAAAAAGGTATTTGTTTTTATTCACGACAAGTCCTTTTTTTAGGGATCTCATGTATAGAAATGATGTTATGACGTTTTCAATGCTCGGGAGTAATTTTATTTGTTCAACATTTATTAACAATATATATTTGCATATTTTCAGCCAAAAAACATGAACATTTCACATCTTATCAATTCTTATTTTGTAAACACGGGTGTATGCGAGATTATTAGGTCCAAGATTACCTCAGATACGAAAATGATAATTCGTAGATTATTTGATAATGGTACAGGATATTTAACAAAGGATTGTGAACACTGTCAACACATAAATTACGTAAAACAATATACGAGTACAAATATTGTAAATGAAATAATCACGTTTGCCATGTACCCAGAGGGACAAACAAAACGAGCGTCATCACGAACACAAGCAAAGTTTGGCCAGTGACGTAACTGACATCAGTTGATGCACTGTGTCAACTAAGTCTATGACATGTGAGGCAATATGATGCATGAAGGCGTAATTGTGTGCGTGTAAGGAAAGCGGACGGACCAATGTTTACAGAAAAGAGCGTGAGTGGTTCTTGGCCCGTTTTTCAATGTACTACTCCTGCATTTGTCTGGTATCAATTGGAGATATTCTTCTCCATTCTTCTCTAAACGATGGTAATATTCGACTCAACTATGTAGCATGAGTCATGATGATGCTGGTGGTGACGGAGGTCGCAGCGACTGCATTCGCCAACGCCCTCTGGCGCGCAGCGGCGGCGACCTCGTTGGCCCGCAATCTCCATTCCACGCTGCGCCCCGCCCACTCACCCCCCCCTCGCCGCCACTCCAAATTGCTCCGGCCCCGCCACCCCTAGATGAGACCCTCTTCTTCCTCCATCTCCCTTCCATCGCCTCTTCTACCTTTCGCTGTTCTGGCATTAGCTATCTTTCCGATTTTTTTTTTTTTTTTTTTTTGATCTATCCAGTTTTGTGAAATTGTACTTGTCACTTTAAGAAATGCATTTACCAAGTTCTCGGTTTTGCCGTTATTTTTTGCATTGTGAAATACAATTTCTACTTATACCTTTCCATCATCTTTTCTTTATTTTGTTTGGCCCTACTGTTTGCGGGATATTTTTACTTTTCTGAGATTGTCACTGTTAAAAATGTAGTTCCGATTCTTCTTTTGGCTTTTTGTCCTGTGAGCTTACTCTCTTTTGTAATGACGTCTTTGTTGATGTTATTTACTTTTTCAAAATTACATACGATACATCTTATATTGCATCATTTACTCTATAAATTATTTTATTAATCTCACTTTGATTTATCGTACTTTCCCAAATCAACTTTTAGTTTTCATTTCCCTTTCACTCATTTTAATTCTGGTTTTCCCTGCTTATTCTTGATACATCATTTGTATCTAAATCTCAGTCAGCAAAGTCATGCTTTAATAGATTTTTCTCTAGTAACATTGAAACAACTTTTTTCCATTTCTGACGTGCAGTAAGTCAAACATCGTCACATTCAATACATTAACGCTCATCAGTCGACACAAAATTATTTCTTTGTTAATCTAATTCATTTTCCCGATGGTAATAAAAACGATTCACTCAATTCTCGAGTCCAATTGCTCTATTTCTTACCGTCACATGTCATAATGTGACGGTATGTAATGTTATGTTCTTACCGTGAGATGTCATAATCTTTCTAATAATATGAGAACATCACACTACATATTTTTTGTACGCGATTATTTCATACAATGCTCAATCTTCCATATTCACTTTTTTCTAATCGTTCCTGTGGAATAGTTTATGCCTCTCAATGTTTCTGGTGGTCCACTACACATGAAACTCTAGAGTTGGTCCCGCTCATCTTCTTTATTCTACCACAGCCGAGCGACCACAGCTGGTGGCAACGCTGTGTGGCCTGCCTCCGTCCTCATACCACTCCTTACGCCTCTTCCCCGGCGCTGACGCCCCCACCCCATATTCCCTTTCATCTCCTCGAAATCATCCCGAAATCCAAGAGAGGTAACTCGGTGCATCAGCTGATGTTACTGAAGTGTCTGACCGGGAGGTCCGAGGCTCGAGTCCCGATGGCGGCGGCAGGATTTACGACACTCGCTTGTCAGCTAGGTCGAATTCAATCGCTTTCTGGAGGAGAATTATAGAGGTCGGTTGCTCTGATCGGTAGTTTTCAGCGGTTTCTCCGATGAATACCAGACGAATGCCCGAACAGTACCCTAAGAAACGACCGCGCGCGATCTATCCTTCCCCTTCCTTGTCCTATCCTCTCCCCTTACACACACACACACAAACATGCACTAGACTACTTCACATGCCGGGAGACCCGTCGGGAGCTTAGAGCTTGTCCCGGCTAGGGCGGTGGCCAGCTGGTGGGAGATACTTGGTTAGGGAAACCCATTAGTCGACGGCAGGTCGGCGCCGGATCTCGCCTTCCAGCGGGCAAAATCACTGCCACCTCTAGAGGAGAAAAACATACACTACACTTACGAGACTAATGACGCGCCCGGAATCACTAACAACCAACCAATCAAGCAAGAGCTCGACTCAACCCGTGACCGATCGTCCCCGCCTCTCCCCAACTCTAATCATCCCACGCCTTCCCGCATTTCCGTGTATCTTCATCACCATTGCATCTAGTCATTCCCCATCCCACCTCCGGCGGTATTCCTGCTTGCACATCCGTCAACAACCTCACACCGCCCTCATCTCCTTTCTCGTCCCCGTCTCCGCTTGAACCTTTTCTCTCTCTATCTCGTCCACTCCCACGCTGCCGCTTCCTTTTCCCTCCTCCATTACCATGGATCTACCGTCGGGGCGGTCGAGCGGCGGAGGGGTTGACAGTTGCTTCGTGTAGTGCGTTCTCCACCACCGCCCAGTCGCCATCTGTACCTTCTCCCTAGTCTCGTAAACTCCGCCCCATCTCGAAATCATCCACCTCACACCCACCCCGACTCTGTCGCCAATCCTACTTTGCCCTCAACTTCACTCATCTTCGTCTCCAGCCCACACTACCTCTCCTACTCTTCCGCCACCCACCCCACCACTGCTTACATTTGCATCATTGACCCTCGTTGCCTCCAACTCTCTCTCCGCCTCATGCACACCCAATACTACCTCGTCCACTCCGCACTCACTCCAAACCCTGTGCCGTCGCCTTCTCCTCCCAGCATTACTATGCGCCTACGTCTGGAGGCTGACTGTTGCCTGCTGTGCGGCTTTTTCTACCTCCACTCGCCCGCCGCCATTCATGCCTCTTTCTAGTCTCGCATGCTCACCCTCTATCTCGAAATCATCCCCCATCTCCACCCACGCTCGCATCCAACCTGCTTCGTCCCCAACCCCCCTACCCTGCACCCCAACACCGCCCCACCGCCTCACGTTGTCCCTATCTCTCTCGCCACCCGTGGGGCACCCGTTACTACCACTCCCCCCTCCCCCCAAACTCCGGGCCGTTGCCTTCACCTCTCTACATTACCATGCTTGTACTCAGGACGGCCGACAGACAGAACGGGGGCCAGTTACCTCGTGCACTGCGTGCTCTCCCTCCACCTGTACGCCGCCATCTATGGCTCCTTGGTCCCCACCCCACCTCGAAAACATTCACAATTCTCCAACACCCACCTCCATCTGTCGCCAACCCTCATCTTCATTCCCCTCCCTATCCTCCATCCCAACACCGTCCCCATCGTCTCGCGCACCCGTTACTACCTCGTCCACTCCCCCCTCTCCCCCAAACCCCGCGCCGTCGCCTCTTCCTCCCTGCATTACCATGCGCCTACGCCGAGCGGCCGAGCGGTCGCGCGGCCGGGCGGCCGGCAGCGACGGCGGCGGCGGCGGCGCCGCTTCTTTTACATATTTTAACATTTAATTCGCGGGCGGCGGAGTTAGGCGCAGCCGTCGACTCCGCGCCGCGCCGCCCGCTTTCGCCTAACTTGTCGCGGCGCCATTGTCCGAGCGACCCGTAACTTATGGTCCCCAGCGGTGTTTCAATTTGTGGCCGCTCCGGGGCGCTGCCCGCGCGCCGCGTCGCCACGCGCAACCGGCCGGCCGGCCTGCCGGACCGGCCCGCCCCGCCGCCACCGCCACCCGGACGACACAGCCCGGCGGGGGACGGGAGGGTGGCGAGAGGCCCGGCGATATTTACGCGCGCGAACAGTATAATGCGCGTGAGGGGAGGGGCGGGGGAGGACGAGAAAAGCGTCGGGGAGGATATTTCACGCGGAGACAATAGCGCGCGCGGAATAAATAGGCGATTATGTGCGGGAACAGGGAAACTGTAAATTCTTCCCTTCCGGGGCCCAGTGTGGAGCGGCGGTGCGTGCAAGGATTCCGGGCGGGGCGAAGGGGGGGGGTAAGCGGACGAAGGACTAGCCGACCAACCGTCCTACCGGGCGTCCGGCCGGCCGGCGCGCGGGGGGGGCGGGGAAATGAATGCTCCGGGGAGGGGTGGGAAGAGGCGGTCGTGATCGAAAAGCCGTAAGCGTTATTGGCACCAACAATACGTCCCTGCCTTATTGGAACACGCTCTGTGGGCAGATTTAGAAGCTTCGCTGGTGGGTTTAGAGTGGTGCGGGAAATCGGTGTTGATCTAACTAAAGTCCACGCAGAAAGACGTCTGAGGCCGGGCGCGTGCTGTAATTACTTTCGCGTTCAATGTGGTAGGTGAATTTTGTCACTGAGGGAGGCCGGTGTGCGGGGCTCTAGGGACGTGTCACGTGTTGCTGCGATCGCGATAAGGGTGGTACGACTGTTAGACAAAGGCTGTCCCTCACACTTGCACAATTGTAATTTAGTGGCGCCTTTACAAGGGTAATCTTTATGCAATCGTATTCGAGGACGGAGATATAATACTCTTGTTTTCGTCTGATGAATGTATACATGCGTTTATACTAAATGGATCACAAAGTAAATATATTAAATACTAATTGGTGTTCCTATATAAATAATAATATTACCAAGAGTCGCTTATTTAACACAATTATACAATTGAAACAATATTTTTTGTTAAAAAGGGTTTTCAGATTTGTAGTTTGTATCTTAACTTGTTCTTGATTTATATTTCAAGCAAGTAATTATCATTGTTATGTGAGTCCTTTAGGTGCTTGGATTTCGAACAGTGTATCTCTACACAAGCAAAAATAACAATGCTCAAAATATAAAGACGTAAGCATTGTATTCGAATTTCAAAAATACAGAACACAATTCAATTGTAACTCAAATCCAGTATACAAATGTGCACAGCTTTTGTGCCGATTATTAAAAAGTGAGTGGGGGGGGGGCAACATGTGCTACGATTTGTATATTCTCGTTTACTGAAAGATTCATCACCGTTCCTCTCAACTTTTCCCATTCCCTCGGGGAGCAACAGTGTGCGAACTCGCAGCCCGGTGTCCGCCCCACCTTCTCTCGACGCCTCTTCGTTTTAATTTACGTTTCCGAAAGGGAACGCGCCCTTGAAGGGTGAAATGCTGGCAGCCACCAGTGACTGGCCTTTAATTAAACACCAAACACCAGGAGCTGACGAGAATTTTTGAAGCTGTCTGCTCCTATTCTGCGCAGTTTCGTCACTGTGTGAATTTTACTCGTGTTGCCATGTGTGAGGAACGCGAACAACCAAAGTGTTCCAAAGAAAATAGACGATCTACGAGTTTTTCATTCTGTATAAATTTAGCTCGTTGAGCGTTCCGAGGAATTTCTGGTACGTTCAGGCAATGAAATCAAATTCTCCTTTCAACAGAACACTTTGGGCAACGAAATCTGTCTACTGTTGAATGTCACAAATTTATTTTATTACATGGGTAAACGAAAGTCAGATAATATGAAATATCTTAATATTTCTTGATATTTCTTACATGAACACACTTGGTTTTCACAAATGTCTAAAAGACGCAAACATTTTTATAAATTTCGTTACTGGTAAATTGTACGAAAAGCGTGGAAGTTAAATAAATTACACGGGGAAGCTAACTGAATTGATAACGGACTTGTGAATAGTCATCAAATAAACTTCGTAGTATGGATTTATGAGATGATGTGAATTTGCTTACTTCATGAACTAAACAAATCTTTCCGTCGTGTTGTAAACACTTGACGATCATTATGATTGCTTCTGACTAATCTGAAAGCCCTGAGCTTCAATCTTTAATTTTATTTTTTCTTCTCTGGTCATATCCTAATCACATCCATCCTAAAGCACAGTCAATTTACCTTAAAATTAGTATTGAACATTTATTGATTTGTTGAACAATTGTACGAGGGGTCTAGCAGTGGGTCTTGCAAGCCGCCGAATCTCCACTTAAGAGCAATATGCGAGTTCAGAGGTTGAATGAAGACCTCATTCTTCCAATGCACCAGTCGATGAGTGGATACACAGTTACGATGATTTTTTTAACCACTTGCCTGCGATAGCGAAGTTAAGGTTGGATACTTCTCGCCCCTCAACAGTGTGCCATGAACAAATCATCGCTACTCGAGTCAATTACAGTTTATATTTAATTAAGTAGAAAAGAATCTTTTAAAGTGTAATTGGCATGCATAATAATAGCAACAATAAACTAACACATTTAAATTAATTTAAATTCAGCCTAAACGCAAATTTCTTCATAAGAAAACAAGTCGGCATGACACTATCCCAACAGCATTTCCCTCCCAGAGGAAAATTTGCATGATGCGAAGCTAAGAACATTAGAAATATAAAAGTCAGAAGAGAACGCTTTTTTTAAAAGAACACAAAGAAGTACATAACTTTATCATCATATCATGGCGTTAGTTCTAAAAATTCCGTGCGAAGCGCAATGGGTAGGTAAAGCGTAGAAACATTGAAAGCACAAAAGAGCAAAATTCCGAATATTGTAAAGCATGAACATGAGTTGTGCTTTGTGTTCAGCTACTTTCATGTCGATGCAGCAAACTTCATCTTCGCGTCGTTAATTTGCCAGTCTGTCCGGTGTCTTTCCTTTGAGGTTACATCCACTGGGTGTCACTTAACCTTAATTTTATTGCAGAACGCCGCAGACATTTGCCGACCGCAATGCGCCCAAACTCTGCCCTCGACAAGATGGCGGCCGCGGGGGACGCGCGAGGATTGGGGGCCGGGGTCAGCGTTTTAAAAAGTTGTCTCCGCGCGTATAACTTGGTGAGAGTGCGGCATTAACCCGGAGGACTCCGTAAAACGCGTTGGATCCCCGCGGCGACGGAGGCGGCGGCAGGGGCGGGAACGCCACGGAGGTGGAAGTATTGGGGAGCTACGGCGACAGAGGAGCTGGTTGCGTCGGGGGAGGGGGGCGAAGTTGGCAACATGTGATGCGGAAGAGATTTCCAAGATGCCGAGGAAGAAGAGGGAAGAAAGAATCAAGGCGTCGTGGAGAGTGAAAATAGACATGAGAATGACTAAAGGGGAAGCTTCGTATGACAATAAGGATGTAATGAAGAGACAAAGCATAAGATCCACAAAAATGAAAAGATCAGCAGGAAGACAAATTACGTTGATGATTGTAAGAAAAAAGAAATCTAATATTGTTTTTGATCTACAAATCAAAGTAAAAAAGTCAAATAATCGTGTTGGTGAATATATTTAAAAAATGAAATTACTTAAAAACGGGAAAATGCGTGGGAACAAAGTGGGATACGAAGGCAATTCCTAAAACATGATGAAAGCAGAGTAAAGGTGAAAACAATAAAAGATAAATGAGTAATTCAATGAAAGTGAGAACAAAATCGGTAGAAGAAATATATTGAAAAGAGTGTGGTTTTTTCATATTTCCCAGAAAGGATGAAAGGCAAATCTAGCAGAAACTTGTAGCAACAAACTTGTTTTATAATATTTATAAAAGTTATTGGAGAAATAGAAATCATGCATAAATTAAAGGATAGGGTTGGAAACAACTAAATAACGAAAGCGAAGGAAGTTAAGATCAATACATGGGAAACTTCAATGTCCGGAAACAAAGAAGAGAGTCTGTGAATGTGACCACAGGTTGAATGAAATAGCGTACGAGCTTGACGCAGAAGATTAGCTATGGGCCTATGCACGGAATGACTAAAGCGAAGGCACAGAGTTGTGAACTTAACACGCCGGCAATGACCCCGCAAACGTGATTCGTAATGGCCCAAATACGCTTCTGTATTAGTGATGAAATACGAAAGAGGAAGAGATACAGAGCATGGTCTAGTAAAAACCAAAGTTTAAAATACAAAAATGCAATATGAAAAACAGGGAAAGCCAGTGAACCACTACACTCGTTTGGTTTGGAAGTAAAAAGAAACTGAAAACGCGATTCTAAATATGAATAAATGAATTAGAATGGAATGTAAAGAGTGCTGGAAGTGATAATGTAGTGCCAGAATAACTTATTACTACTAAATATGACATCCAGTCAGCTTAAAAACTTACTGAAAAGGGAACATTTCACTTTCTATGTTGTGTTCCGCTCATTGTCTTTTACGATAGCAAGCGACTGTTTTTTTTCAGTTATCTTATCGATTTTGGGGCACTTCTTTTATCTTCGCTTCTGACCGTAACAGAGTCGGATATCTACGGAACTTACAAATAAATCGTTACAAATTTTTCTTCCTTTTCATTATATTTCTTTCTTTCTTTTGAGTTTTAAAAAATAGCATAATTTTGTAATTAAAACATTGTTTTATTAATGGATTTCATTAATTTTCCCTGTATATCGAATACAGTTTTTAAAGTCATGTATATTTATTCTCTTCAAATTAAATTTAAAAAATGTTGAATTTGTTGAATTTACACAACGATATGTGGTTTTCAAAAGCCTATGGCTCTCATTGGCACTAACTGAACAAACACAGCACAACCAAACGTCACTACACGTTGTTCTGTTGTCCACAAAGTTCGAACAGAAATGGATCACGTTAAATCCCGGAAATACACAGACCAATGACGAACGTATTTCCAGTGACCAACACATTTCGATAAATTGTTCGTCATCATTTCGATAAATTGTAAATTTCGATTCTAGTTTAAATATTAAATTTGAATCTTACTGTAACTTCTTATTTCGAGGTCCTGTTCTTGAAATATAAAGTAGAGTTCTGTATTTAACAATATTTCATTAAAGAATGAGACTAAAAAGAGACTTTAAATGTATTAAATATACGACAATATAAAAATATACAGTTTATTAAAATATACCAATTTTATGATAAAATTATGATATTGATTATGATTATGATAAAATTATGACAGATTCATTTAGTCATAAAATCCATCTGAAGCACTGAAAGAGAAGAAAGAGAAAGAAGAAAGAGCAACAGCCAAACAGTGAGGGGCCGGAGGTCGAACCGTACGCAAAGCTGAGGGAAGCAGGGAGAGCGACGTCCAGAAGAGGGAAAGGTGAGTTTCTCGCGGGCGGCATCTTCCGGAGAAAAAAAGAAGAGTCGGCTGGTGATGGG
Source organism: Teleogryllus oceanicus (assembly GCA_964035755.1). Lineage (NCBI taxonomy): Eukaryota > Metazoa > Arthropoda > Insecta > Orthoptera > Gryllidae > Teleogryllus > Teleogryllus oceanicus. The sequence continues at coordinate 33,553,306 of CAXIVR010000002.1, forward strand.
AAACGCCGCAGGGCGCGCGCAAATGGGCCAAGTTTTATGGCGAGCGCCGAAATGGGCGGGAATTAGGAGAATAAGAATGAGACTCATCATTATTAAGAATAGCAGTTTGCCCGCACGGCGCAGATTTATTGATCTTCCCTTCCCTGGAGCAGGACACACGGAATACATTTTCCCTAATGGCTTTTACTCCGCCGCAAAAATTAAAGTCCTTCTTCCACGCATTACTCCTGAAAAACTAAATTTTGTAGTCCTAAATTCAAGTTTTCTAAAGAAATACGTGTCCGTTATGACTTTACAAACTTTCTCAAAGCTCTTTCAAACACTTTTTTTTAACTTACAAAAAAAGCAACCAAATTCGTTCCTAAAATCGTTTTATTGTGAAATATATTTTGTGGAATTTTATCGAATTTGAAAACGAGCGAGTGGAAACACTGATGAAAAATAAATATAACGCGTAAGGTGGAAACGAGCACGACAACGCGAGACGGCGATGGCAGTTGTGGAAACTGGGACGAAATGCGCGCCCGTGAAAAAACAAACCTGACGGAAATAATTTGCGCTGAAAGTCTGGTGTGCTTTGAAACTTTGCGAAGAATTTAGGAGACGAAAACATGAAATCCACTCGAAGTTTCAAAAGATATTGTTGACGAGAAAGTTAAAAATATCAAATAAGTCGTCAGTAACGCAGTGAAACTTCTCGTAACTAAACCAAAGAAAACTTTTATTGTTGTTCTTGTTCTCAATAATAATAATAATAATAATAATAATAATAATAATAATAATAACAACAACAACAACAACATAAAATTTATTATCAAGCCCCTCGAGTGGCTCATCAATAGCATGCAAGATTTCTATAGTAAGTTTCCGGGTTGGATTTTTGGTCATCGCGAAAATAGAGCTGCAGCTTTGTGATTCAATCGTCACAGTTTCTATAAATGTGTTACAAAAGAAGAAAGCTCATGCAGGCGAAGTAGATACGGTGATGGAAATTCGTCGTGCCCGCCAAATGATTCCCTTATCCCTCGGCGTGGATAATGGATAAAAATGAAGCCCGGGCCTTAAAACATCGTTAGCTGCCAAAAGTCGCAATAAAAAACTACAATGTGAAATACACGCATATACTATTATTATTGTTGTTGTTAATTGTTACGAGTCTCCGTAGAACGGAAAAAAGAATATAAAGTATTACAGAAGAAAAGTTCTCTGCGAAATGGTGTTCAGAATATACTAAATGGCCGAAGAGATGAGGATGAATAGGGTAGATCTGAGGAAGAGACGAAGATTAATGGTGAAATAGGGGCGAACACTGACGAAAGGCGTGAAAAGAACGGCGGTGGGGTTGAGCAGGTGTTAGTGTGTGGGTAGGGAACGAGAACCGATGATGACGACTAGGATTGACCGTTGATGGACGGGAACGTTAAAAATTCAAAATTTATTGCTTATTTATCCTTGAAAATAGATTTTACTACATGGGAGTTTTTTTTTCTCCCTTTCAAAATTCAAAATTTAAGTAGTATATGACTTAGTGTAGGGATCACAGAATTTTGAAAATGTGCACACAATTCACTTTTCCCCATAGCACGTCATACGCAGTTTTTAACTGTTTTTTTGACGTAAAATAAATAAAATAAATAAATAAATAAACGTAAGGAGGAATAGCAACGAGGTAGTCTGTGTAGAATGGGTCAAAAAGTTCGAGGCAAAAGAAGACACCCCAGATGTCAACATAGTGACGTCGCTGCCAATATGTTCCCCTTTGTGCGAAAAATGAAGCAGGTAGCAGCGGAGATAAATTTACAACATGCACAAGAGAGGCCCATGCTGCGCGGATTGCGTGGGATGCATAATTCTAGCCCTGTAGGAAAGTTGAGTGAAGTGATAAGAGATGTGGAGCTGAAGGAATTGCGCAGTAGGGTGAAGAATGGAACAAGAAGAATGGGGAAGGAGGGGTGGACAAAAATGAATTACGTATGAATGAAGTAAGAAAACGGGCCGGAGTGGTAAAGCAGAGAAGATAAGAGGAAAGAAGCTAAAAATGTGGACGGAAGAGTAATAGTTAATGTAGGAGTCGTACGAATTCCAACGACATGGACTGTTGAAGTGAAGCGGGAGTAGTTTGGAAGGCAACAGGGTAGTCCTAGTGTAGACATGAAATAATGGAGCAAGAGATAAAAAAAATCGACAGATCAATTGCAATTGCTCAGCAAAATGTTGAGAAATCCTTAGAGCTTATCGTGGTGGAGGTGGTACCCGACTGGGGGAGATTCCTGGAGAAGAAAATGCCCGCGAGCTATAGTGTGTAGATCAGAGACGTATTTGTATTCCACTCTCTCGAGGTACAACACGCACTACCCTTACGGGAAAGTTGATATCAGTAGTTAACCCGCCCAGAATCGATACTCACCCACGGACGCTTGGCTCTGGTGGACGGAGGGCGGCCGGCGCGCGGGTGGACCAGATGGCGGATTTCTCCGTGAGAGCGAGTGGATGAAGCGTGTCGGAGTGAACGAGGGGGGGGGGGCAGGCCACGCGCGGCCTCGTTCGGAGACAATCCCTCCGCCGCCCCGGTCACCCGAGAGGCCTACGAGGAAATTAAAAACGGAACACGGCAATCGCCCGAGGCTCGCCTCGCCAACCCCAGCGATTTCTTCGCTGTTCGCTCGCTCGCCCGCCCGAGGCGCACACACTCCCTCACCGCTGCGCTGCACGGCGAGCAGAAAAAATATTATGAAACTGAAACCGGAGAGGTAGCTCAGGACATATCACTGCAGCGCCTCCGACTGGGAGGACTTAGGGTCGAATACCGACGGTCACAGGATTTTCTACACTATCTAGATGGCTTGATCGAATCCAGTCGCTGTCTGGAGGAGAATTCTAGCGGTCGGCTGCTAGTTCTCCATGGTTTCTCCGATCAAAAACAGATAAATACTGGAGCGGGATTTTTTTCCTTCCCCTTCGTTGTTCTTTCCTCAATTTTTACTTACACAAACTTACGTTTACATGCACTGCATTACCATACATGCTGGGAGACAGGTCGGGAGTATAGAGCTTGACCCGGCTGGGGCAGTGCCCTACTGGTAGGACATATCTGATTGAGGAAAACTCCGCTAGCCGACTGGTAGATGGGTGCCGGCTCTCACTTTCCATGGAGGGAGGATCACACCCACTCCCCACGATAAAAAAATGCACTACACTTAGGGGGCTAATGACCTTAGCAGTTGTTACCCGTGCAATCATCAGTTAATCAATCAATGAAAATAAAAATAAACGAAACCTAACACTTTCTGACTTATTATCTTGTATATCTTGTATGTGAAATAAATAATATCATTTACTAAATCAGATTTTAAAATATTATTTTATTATAATTTTAAAATGTTATAATTCAGGTTGTTAAAATTAAATATGCAGTTTTTAAAAAACGTTACTTAGCAGAACAACTCAATCAGAATTATCATTATTTATTTTATGAGATATGTAGCCTTATATGTAAATTCTAAAACTCAACTATTAGGTCCTAAAAATTAACATGCTGATAAAATACATACATTCATTGCAATTTTTTAAAGGCAAGTGTTACTTGATTGAAAGTCTTGTAAGTATTGAAGTTGAGTGTACTGTTCAAAAAGGTTTCATTTAAACATTACATGATTTGACCATGTGCTTTTTGTGAGTTGGCACATTCTTCTTTCGTATCAGAACAGACGTGCTCCTCATTCGGTAATTAATTATTGAAGATAATTCAAAGGTTTAGTGTTGAGTCGCGACATTTTTCAAATATTAATATTTTAGAAAATATGTTATTACTCTATTGTGTTTTAATGTGAACTCTTTTCTGAAACTTTCGGGTACCACAGTACATTACTTCCTACCGTGAATGAGGAGTGCGAAGATGTATGATACTAGTTTATATTCCTCTCTATTTTTTACAAACGCGATAAGAGAGTTTTATGAATGTTCCTTAGATTTATGCATTCAGTTATTCATATGCTGAGAGCTGATGTTGATACAATTTACGATATTCCGCATCTTCACAATGAGCGTCATGAGAGTTTATTGTGAAACCATCATTGGAGTTATCCAGCGAATGGCAGCCAAAACAAATTAAAAAGCATTACTGCTGTTAACTTCTGGATTTAATACAGACAAACTATAATTTTCGACCAAAAAAAACAACTCATCTTACTATTTAGCTTTTATTGACCAATGTTAACGGAGCGAAGTGGCTCAGGGCGTAGCGCGCGCGGGTGACTTCGCATTCGGAGGCGCGGGTTCAATCCCAGCGCCGGACATCCTGACCGGATTAAGCGAATTCGAGACATCGCGGATTCGTGGTTGGTTTTCTATTAATTTATTTATTTAACAGGGTGGTATGATTATACCAAACTCAGCCATATGGCTTTTCAGTTGTTATGAGCGGGCATTTTCAGACGAAAATATGCGAAGGGGGTGGCTACGGCCACCTCCCATTAAACATAGATTGAAGTAGTGCGAATAATAAAGTGGAGGAATACATATTGTTGACTTTTTATGGGAGGACTATTTATTTCATTATTTTATATCAGCCAGTTTCCGGAGGAAGATGCGGAAGGGTCGTGGTTGGGTGACTGACGAGGAACCCCGCGATCTAATGGCCCCCAGGCTGATTGCCCCTTACGATACACAAGATTGCTAAACGCAAAATGCAAATGAATGCCAAGAAAAACCACAAGATTAAAAACAATATGCAAATAAAACAAATCTTCAATCCAAATTTAAGTCACCAATTTTTTTGTCTTAATTGAGTGTAATTCATTTTAATTTTGAAATCTAAACTAACAATAATCAACTTAAACATACAGTAAAATACGACGTAATTGAAAATTGAGCGTATTAAATTAAATTCCGAACTGAGACTTCATAGTTCGCTTCTAGCGAAGATTTTCGTTTACTGAACGGGGCGATACAAAATATTTGCACGTATTACATCTACAAGCACTGCATTTAATTTCTCTCTTTAATAGTATTTCACCACGTAAACAAAACCGATATGTGTCAGTGGAACTACTTTATACATTTTGTAAATATAGACAATGTTAAGTTGAAGAAAAAATTAGTTTGTTTATACTAGGAGTTTCTCTTTTGTTGGTGTTTGATTTTCTCCTCGTCACAAATTGCCATTTAATAAAAATAGTGTTAGTTTAGTAGAAAAATATATTTGCTTGCACTGGGAATTTCTCGACTGATATTTGATTTTCTCACATATTGACATTTAATTTACTTCACACAGATTAATATTCCTCAAACGTTTTTTCATTTATTTTAATATTGCCGAAGATGCTACATGAAATAAAAGCTTATTTTGGATTTTGTGATGAGAGCACTTTAATTCATGTTTCGTACTACAAAGCATGCATAGTATGGGTTTGTTGTAATTTTAATAATCTTCAATCGCTACGATATTGCATTGCAAATATATCTGTTGAAACGAAGGTTGAAAATCACTGGTATGAGCTATCAAATGAGTATTTAAAATAATCTTTGGTGCATGGAGTCGTTCAGGTAGTATAAACGAGACTACTTCCTTGGCTATATAGAACTTGTGTCTTCAAATTTACTGGGACACATAATTATAAATATTGGTGTTGTGAAGACCAACAAATGATGAAGGCAAAGCAGCACTAAAATTAGGTAGCAATACAAATACTTTTGAAATAATTAAGGTAATGTAACAGGAGCATTTCTATGATTATAGTATTGTCAATGAGTGTTTATTGATTATTCTTGTTTGTCCACCTGTTATAACACACACACACACACACACGAAAACATAGATTGCTTTAGTGCTCCGACTATTATTATTATTATTATTATTATTATTATTATTATTATTATTATTATCAAGAATTTGTTTTTTACTATTATTACAATTTTAAAGACTATTCTTTCTGAGGTGATATATAATTACTAATAAATACTATGCGCTACGTTTCGAGCAAAATACATTCTAGAGGGGAGAGGAATTTGGTCCAAATATTTCATACGATTGTTCACTGTCCTCCAATAAAACGTGTCCTTATTTACGTGTCCATTCCAGGCTGATCGAGAAAGTCTGTGCTCCGCCATAGTGCCACCACTTTTTAAAGAGCAAGCACTTTCCGTAAGGGCCTGTCGCCTGACCCCCAAGGGCCCGCCCGCCCGCCCGTCGCGAGGCGAGGCGAGACAAAGCGGCGAGTGGGGGGGGGGGGAGAACCTCCATGTGGGTGGGTGGGTGGGGCGCTGCCAGGGTCAATGTTTGCCTGCGGCGCAACCCCTCCCCCCTCCCCCCTCTGGGCTGTCTAAGGCGACGAAGGCGGCGCGGCGCGGCGCGGCGGTGCGGTTTGGCGACCGCCACCGCAGAGAAGCACCGCGCGTTCACGCACGCTGGTTGGCGGTTGTGCCGCCTGGGGCGCCCGCGCAGCCCGGCCACTCCCTCTCCCACGCGCCTCATCAACGAAACAAAGGACGAGTAAACAAGATGGTTGGGCATGCACAAAACAAGTGTGTCTGCGCCAGCATGTGTTTATCTACTGCGATGGGCGTACATTTGATTAGCGCAATTAAGAGTGGCTGAATGTTGAATTTGGGTGTGTCAACAACTTAGGTGCTTATTACATGCCCGTAGTATAGCCCTAGTTATATAGGGAGAGACGGCGCTGTTCCCCCCAATTGCATTGAGAGGTTCGATACCATTCTACAAGGCGGCCTCGGGTTTTCCTCCTCTAGATATCTCCCCAGCGGAGCACCGTTCCACCGAAATTCTAAACCCTCCGACTGTCTCCAGACACTTCTCTAATAAGCAGTGTCGTAGAGAAAAGAACGTTTTCCGGTGCAGTCGATTGGTACAGTGAAGGCGGAAGGTCCCGCGTAGGGCAACACCCCCATCGCGTGCTCCCTAGTTGTAAACGCCATAGAAAGATCTTGCGGCAGTAATATTTTCAATAATTTGAAAATGCTGCCAAAGGGAGCTGGAGGGGAGAAATCGGTAGTGGGGGCAAATGGGCGGCGTTACGACCTGCGCACGCTCTACTCGGGCACCACTTTTTGCGGAACGTTTTGCGACGGTGGCGCCATCTCTTAATGGGAATCTATTTCTGGATACCCCCTCCACTGCGCGTAGTGAGAGGTCTGTACCTCCTAGTCCATGCTAGTGTATTGCAAATTGCAATTGTATTTGGAAAAGTGTACGCAGAGAGGAGGCGAAAATGATAAGGAAGAAAAGATCGCATGCCGACCATGACCCGTTGGATCAATGCAATTGATTGATTGATTTTTTCCTGTTTCCGGGCACGTCAACTGCTTTAGTCACTAGTCCCGTTCGTGTAGTGCATGTTTTTTGGGAGATCGTGATCTTCCCCCGCTGAATAACGAGATCCGGCGCCGACCTACCGTCGCCTAGTGGGGTTTCCCCTAACCAGGATTCGACAAGCTCTTCGACAGCTCTTCGGCAGCCGGGACAAGCTCTAAGCTCCCGACCGGAAAATGTGGTAGTGTAGTGCATGTTAGTGTAAGTGAGTGTGTAAGGGGAGAGGATGGGACAAGGAAGAGGAAGGACAGATCGCGTGCGGTCCGTGGCCCGTTTGGTAGGGTACTGCTCTGGTCTTCGCCTGGTGTTGTTCGGAGAAACCACGGAAAACTATCGATCAGAGCGGGCCGCTAGAATTCTCCTCCAGACAGCGACTGAATTATTCATTTTCTTGAATAATCTTTTAGTTAGTCCACACTGGCATGGAGTTAAACACACTGGTTTTAGGCAAGAACAGTGGTGTTCCAATTAGACTGCTTTCTATGTTAGTCTTTTAAAAGCACACAAACCCATTGGGTCGTGTCACGCAATATCTTCAAATTCCTGGCGAAATTAAATCTTGAAACAATTCTCAACATAATCAAATCCCCAATGTTAATAAGAAATTAGTACGGGGTGTTAGTCGAAGTGTTGGCTGGCTATTCAAGGTTAACAAAGGAAGAAGGAATTTACGCACAATACATACAACACATTTCCAAACACAAACTATCATTATTCCTTCTGCTTGATTCACTGGTGGAGGGCAAACCTGAAGGTTATGGATCTATAAGATATTAAATATTGCTATAAAAGTAACATGTGTATTAATTGAATGGCTTTACGCGCTAGAAAAAGTAATTTACTAAATACAAGAACAAGATTTGCCCAAATTTTCGTTGAGAGCAATAAGAGTTCCTGTCAAAAAATCGTCCGATTTCGATGTACGATTCCTTCTCTTCTTTCGAAGTAAGGCGAAAAACTTAAAACTTTTCACAATAATATTTGTACTTAATATTATGAAAAAACCGATTTTGTATATAAAAGGGCGAAATATTTTGATAAGATATCCATTTATTGAATCAGATTTTACTAAGACTTGCAATAAGACAAATATTTACTAAAGTTTTGCAATTTAAATTTTCCCTGAATATTTCCGACCTTTTACTCATAGCCAAAAACGCTGCAACAACACAAATGCAAACACTTGAAAAAACTTACGTAATATTCCAACCAAATATCTCATTTTAAACAATATCAATGACTTTTTTCTTCCTAAGCAGTTGAAAGCTATAAAGAGCAATCAGCGATGAGCCTCTGAGCCCCCCGGTAATGTCAGAACTAACGATAATTTAATGATTTGATTGAACTGCAAATTTTGAGTTCCATTTCAATATCCCATTACAATTAACAATCTTAAATATCGTGTAAAGAGTGGTTGTTAGTAGAGATTGTTGCTGAAGTTACCTGCATGCTCTCTGCTCGGAAATAACTTGCCCGTTCTCAAATCGCGTATTTTTCTTGACTATTCCCCATAATTAGTCTTAATTTATCATAAAGAAGGACCTTCATACCTTTAGTGATGGCCGCAGCTCTACGTGTCAATCGAAATTGTAGTTGTGAATGTAAATGAAGACTGGAATTTTCGAAATTATCAAGAAAAACTCAACTTTGGCTTCATTGATAATACGTGTTGTAATTAAATGTTTCGAGGAAATGATTTGCAAGTTACGTCACTATCACATATTTAAGGGCGTGATATACGCAGTGTTTTATAAAACAAACTTACCTTGCGATCGTCAGTAAGATTCAAATACACAGCAGTGTACACACATTGCATGGGTACCAGTCCTCACAAGGCATAGCGAAGGGAACTGAGGGTGCACAGTCAAAATCTTCTTCCCCTGATATTATCTACCTCACGTCTACGTTTTTCATGACTTTTATCATACTATATGTATGATATTGCTACATGAAGGACTTTTTAACACATTTTCCACCAACCAAGAGAATAATCCTAAGTTGAAGCAATAAATTGGAAATAACTGTATCCTATGTTCAACGATCCAGCGACTTACGTACAGACTACAAATATTATCACTGACGCATTGCGGTCATCATGTTTTCATCCGTTAAAATTAGAAGGCATGAAATTGGTCACCGTTGCAATGTCTACCAAAACATTTTCAAAATTACCCTAATTTACGCTCAAACGCGCAAACAGATTTTGAGTTAGAACAGAACACAGAGACCATTCCAACATTTCGTAGATGATCTTGGCTGTCCTGGTGACGCCGCGTCGAAGGCTGTGTTGCCGACGTTTCGACCATCTTATCGTGGTCTTCCGTGGTCCCCTTGGCACAACAGCCCCGAGGAAGACCACGATAAGATGGTCGAAACGTCGGCAACACAGCCTTCGACGCGGCGTCACCTGGACAGCCAAGATCATCTACATGACTCTGGCCGCGGAAGCCTACGACTTCATTCCAACATTTCGCATTTTCAACAACTAATCCCCCACTAGTAGCCGGAGAACGTTTGCGTCAGCAAAGAGATGCAGCGACGGCTCCCCGAAAGGGCACCGCCCGCCTCGCGCGGTTCGCCCGTTGCCATTACCTGTGTTATCCCGCGTATGACGCCCGTCTCATTTCCTCGCGGGGTTACGAAGCGCGTAATGAGTTTCTGGAGGAGAGATCTGTAGACGCAGGGCGAGAGGTCAATCATTCCGAAGCGGATGCGGAGGCGGCGGCGGAGGCGGAGGCGAGGGCGGCGGCGGAGCCGCGGCGGAGGCGGGGGGGGGGCGGAGGCGGGGGGGGGGGAGGGGGGGGCGGGGGGGCGGCGGAGGGGCGGGGGCGGCAGAGGCGGTGGCGAAGATGGGGGGCGGGCGGAGGGGAGGCGGGGGGGGGGGGGGCGGGAAGGGGACGGAGAAAGAGACGGAGGCGGCGGAGGTGGAGGCGATGCGGCGAAGGCGGCGGCGGGTGCGAGGAAATTGAATCCGCCGCTTCCTCCGACGCGCGCCCTCAGCGAGCCCAACGCCTGCAACGCCTGCACGGGCGCGGCGAGAAGGCAGGCCACGCAACAACGCAGTGTTTCGTAAACTCCCCATGTAGAGGACTTTCTCTAGGAAGGGACCAGTTTGACAGATCGAGAAACAAATGAATGTCATGTAGAGCGACGGCATTGCTGGCGATAGTGTTGAAAACCATTTAGTAATGAGCTAATGGTAAAGGAACGCACTGACAAAATGAGCGCATGGACATAATTCGCAGTAATGTTGGAGCAGTAGCCAAACAATAGCTGTCAAAGCGGTCCCTTCTTATAAAAGTCTGACCAATACTAGGATCTTTTGAAGTTTTACGAGTATTTGGCCATGCGGATACCCAGGACCCATATATGCGGAGATTCAAACGGGTCAACCCATCCGCATTTCATACGGGTACCCGTACAATATTCCGTATACACTGGGTCGCAGGTATCATTGAAGCTTTTGACAAAGACAACAGAAAGAATTCCTCTTAAGACAATAAAATTGTCCATTTATGCTCAAACATACGGAGCAGAAAAGTTGCGGAACGAAAGAAAGCATTGAGGAAAGGTTTCAAGGGCTCTCTGCGCTCTTTCACTACGTTCTTACTGGGTGCCTTGTTTACGTTACATTATTGCTTAATTTATTTAAATCATATTTTATATTTTAAAGTATTTATTTAAATTGTTTTTTAAATAAGTAAAAAATTAAAAGAATAAATTAATCTTAATTTTTATTTCTTTCATGTAATAACGAAGTTTCTTGTCAAAAAGGAGAAAGAATTGTAAATATTGAACCTAAATAGACACTTTTCCAACATAAAGTGATTTTCCTTCTGTTCTTATTTATCATGAACTCCAATGATACTCGCGTCGTGTATTATACGGCCAACCCAAATGATGTGTATACCGGTATGATACGGTACTCCTATGCGGGCGGGTGGCCAAGTGGACACGGGCGGGCAGGCGGGCGGGTTGACAGTTCTTCGGGTCTCTACTACATACATAGAGTAACGCAATCTGAACGGCAGTCGCCATTTAATATCCGAATATTAAAGCGAAATGCCCTAGGGTGCCTCATGGGTAGCTTTTCTGGCAATGTGAGAGATGTCAGCTTTTGCAAAATTTTAAAAATGTTTTTGGGGTTTCATGTAAATTTCCTTAAAAATCAAAATTTGGAGGCCTCGAGTTCCCATAAATTTATCGCGGAATATCCATTTCTAAAAAAATCGTTTGAAAGGTGTTAGCACGAGCGTTGGCCACAAAAGCTGAACTCGTGGCTCATTGCAAAGTCGCAAGCCTTTCACCACTGATATCCGGGAACGATTCCCGTCGAATCTCATGTGAAATTTGTTCCAACAAAACGAGTTCGGCTGCTTCACAAGGGCTAGTCCAACCCATGTGAAGTGTCCTAAACCCTACCCCTATCCTTATTCCTTCCTAATTCTGGCCGCTGGGTAGTGACGCAGGAGCGCGCGGTAGGAGGCGCGTACGCGGAGATGCTACCTGGCAGTCCTCTTGACAACCGACGACGAGACGCAACAGACAATGTTAACGGAGGATTACTCCATAAAACAAGCACAGTAATGGGAGGATTACTCCGAGAAGCGCAAAGCGCTCAACGCCCCCCAAGGGGTTTGGAGACGCGTTGCGTCGAAGTAGACGCAACAAATTTTAAAAAAATGGACCTTTTGCGTCAATCAATGTTTTGGTATCAGAACACAAGGTTGGAGACGCGTTGCGTCGAAGTAGACGCAACAAATTAAAAAAATGGACCTTTTGCGTCAATCAATGTTTTGGTATCAGAACACACAAAATATGGTTTATGACTACATTGTGTTAAAGGAAGTGATTTTCTACGTACAGGAACTTTCCTTTACCAGTCTTTCAATAAATGATTTCTTTAGACATCCACTTGTAAAAGTAGTTCTTTCAGGGTTTGCGTAACATGCAAAAATTGAAATGTTAGAACTAGTGTTAAAAGTGACAGGATGCTCAAATGTTCATCTGTGATTGCAACAGAGAAAACAAAATTCTTCGTCTGAACGCACAGTTGCTACTGATCTTAATGTATGTGTATACTTGATATAAATGAATGTCAGTAAGGCTGCTTAAAAAGTAGTGTATGACACACGTGGCAAAATATTTTATTCGCCCCATCGGCCTCCTGTTGCAAACTTCCCTATTTGCAAAATTAAATGTCACGTTTAACACTTGTCTCATAAATACTCGTAAAACCTATGTCGAAACATTGTAGATCTCCACGCACAATGACAATACATTATCTTTACTACTTACTAGTGAGACAAGAAAGAAAAAAGAAAAAATAACCTAAACCAACGAAAGATAGGACTTCGAATTGCTTTTTCCAACAATTATCAGCACCAGTTGTACTCTACAAAATTTTATTTTTTCTACGTTTCGGATGTCCAACATGGACCATTTCTGGGCGCTAACCCGCATTTAAGGCTGAATCTTTGTCTTCAAGATAATCCCGGATGTATGGTTAGGTTAGGTTATATATAATAAAAGCGATGGTTGTGAGGAATATTTTTAAATATGGGAGATGACCAACTCCTAACTTTTACGAATCATTTTAAAAAGCTATTCTCGTAAAACATGATACCATTATTGTAAAAAAGTTAAATAAATATGTTATATAAAATGTTCAACAATGTTGTATTTAGAATAAGATCGTTTTAAGAAGTCGTCAAAAGTAATATTTCTTCGAGAGAAACGACATTTCGTTGTTCAGATTAATCTAACGGTAAACAAAATTCTTAATACATTATTTACTTGAAAATCCTATAATTTGATTAGAATTGAGAGGAAAGTTCAGTTTTGTGTAGTTGACACTGTGATGCTGGTTCAATGGTTTGAATAATTAAAGCATGCCAAATTATTAGCAGTATGCCATTTTTAATGCGCAGTATTTATTTATGATTTTTAAAATTTAATTCAGGTGAAGATATAAATTTCACATGTTTGCACATAATTACAAATTGAAAGACTTTTGCTATCATGTTTACTCTCGTCACACTTTTCAGAGGACTACAAGCTATCGGAAAGTCGAATTTACCTCATTTTCTCTCTTCGGATAAATGAAAGTAGTAACAATTTAGTTATTATAAATGAATGTGTGAAGATCCACACATTTAAACTCTCCAGAAAATAAGGCATGAAATACACTCTTAAATCCAATTTTCTTAACATTTGGTAGCGACACAAAATATTGAATTGTTAATACTAAGTTTCAGGATAAAAGTCCTTCTGCTTTCAGGACTTTAGACTCTAAATATATAACTGAAAGACATTTTAAAGAAAGCGATTAAATATTCCCTCCGTATGTAGGTGTGAGACAAAGCAATTGGACTGAAAAACAACACGATTATATTTTCATTCCCTATCAGATTTTACGGTGCACAATCGAATAACTATCATTAATTGCTACTTCAAACACATCTCTCGAAACGATAAAAATTACTTCTTTACCTCAGTTTATTATTCGTAAGGACATAGGTGGGGCATTGTTATAATTGCGTTATTACTGTTAAGAAAAGTCAATATCACGACGAATGTTTATTTTCATTTATTTGACATAGATGGTGAATACATACCTGAGTTGAAATAACTCTACATATGTTTGATGGCTTAATACTAAAATTAAAACTTAAAAGTAATACAAGGGTTGAGGTTACCCATGGCGCTCCTCTAGTCGGGATCTAAATCAGAAAATTTTTAGAAAAATGTGCAATGAAACTTATTTTTATTCGGGTTCTATGTGATGGGTTTTTGCCGAGTCTGTGAACTGATAATAAAGGGATTTGGGATATGTTTGAGAAGAAGTTGGTGGCTAGATATGTGATGTGATGGTCTATAGTCTCTAGGTCGAATTCATTATGTAACTGTTTGTCGGTGACATACCAGGGAGCGTTTGAGATAATTCTGAGGAATTGGTTTTGTATTATTTGTAATTTCCTTTGGTTGGTTTTTGCTGTATTTAACCAGATTAGGCAGGCGAATAGTAGCAAGGGTCTTATTATTGTTTTAAATATTAATAATGTTGAATTATATGATAATGGGCTGGATCTGCGACGAATGTATGCATGAAGTTTGGCACATCAGCTCTTTTGGAGATAAAGTCTCCCAGCGGCGTCCCGACTTTGCAGCCATGGGTTGAGGTATACGTGTGGTTAGCACGTAGACATCTCTACGCCGAACTCTGTTCTTCTCAACCTGAGACGCGAGCTTTCTCATCGTCACTCAGCAACGGATACTGTGACATCGCAAGCAAAGCGCACAGTTCATTTTTGCCCCGACCGGAAATCAAACTCGGGGTTGCGCCGTGGAAATAGAGCCAATCACGCCCAATGTAGCAACCAACGAGCCAATCACGACCAATGTATAATTATATTATTAACCAAATGTTGACACTTCATTATTTCAGAAATAGTCATGGATTTATGGCGAGACATCTAAAAGTGGATTAAATGGATTAAAAAGACATTTTTTTACATATTCAAATATACTCTGAATACCATACATTTTTTGCAAGTTAAGTCTTTATAGCATTAAACCATTTTGATATCTAATTTAGTGTTTGATTAAAGTGTGCCGCTTGCACCATTTGGAAAAGAAAATTTTCCCCGTTCATTCGCGTTCCGCTTCCATAATGGTGTCTCTCTATAACTGATACATCAATGCCAGAAGCTTCTCTTAAAACAGTTGCTGAGCCTTTTCAGCCTCTACAACTATTGCCTTCAACGCAAATAGAACCTTATCGCTTTGTAGGAATCTCTTCATCTTTCCTTTTCTGATCTTCAGCGATGACATAGCGATATTATTACGGGGTTAATTATTGGCAACCGTCACTTCCGTTCTTAAATGCACCAACGTGGCGTCTGTTTCATTACAGTTCACTTCGTTTCGCTCTGTTTAGATGTTTTTGAAAAAAAAAAAAACAACTGCACATGCACGGCTGTTATGAAAACACGAGGATTGGGGCAAAAGTCATGGCAACTATTTTTTTCTTCTAAAAGAAATCATATAGAGATCACACAATTTCATTTTTCACTAGTGTGAAAGAAACTTTGCAGTGGTTTGTGTTCACATCAGCAGATGGCTGTGCGAGTGGCTCTATTAGCAACGTGAAATCAGTTGGCGACTACCACCGTGCGAGATGAACGTGACATGTTTCAAGCAGCGCTCGTACTCCAAGGCAGCCATTTGCCATTGGAAAATTGCCCGAGAACGTCACAGGAAATTGGTGAAGCTCTGGGAAAGAATGCTCTTCCATCCCGGACAATAGCGAGATGGGCAGGAGCGTTTCTGTGAGGTCCCACAACAACCAGTGATCAGCAACGCACGTGGAAACCTGTCAGTGTGCGGATCGATGTGGCACGTGAGGTAATCGATCATTTGCCAAATTGGGTCAATAGAACGGGTATGTAATAATTTTGGAATGTTATATACTAGTATACGCTAAAATGCTTTGACAAGAAACCAGTACTCTCATTTCAAATACCTTAATAAATAACAGAAGCACAATTTTGGATTGAAATTTAATGTCTATGTACTTTGTTTATACCTTGTCTTTTCATGTGTATATTTCACATTTTCAACCGTGCTCATATACTTACAAAAAGTTGCCATGACTTATGCCCCAGCTCTTGTATGTGGAATATCTCCTATATTATTTCAGTAGTATACATATCTTTTGCGGCTCTCACACGCAACCTGTATAAATGAGGTCTCTAAAGTTCACTTCACGGAAACGTGACGAACTTCACTTTGACTTTAAAAATATGAAGGCTTTGTTAAAAAAAAAACGCATCTAAATACTCATATCGAATGCAACCCGCAACACTCGGCTGGCTTTTTTAATCTATATCGTTAAATAACTCCAAAGCAAAGCGATTTATGGCCTTAAAATTTAATGTTTTGGTGCCGAAGACCTCAAAGAAATGTTTCTCACACCCTATTCTACTGAATAAGGTCTTGAACTTTCTATTATATTTTTGCTGATTCGACCCTTCACGATCCTACCCCGCCTGTTCAGAACCTGGAGAACCTGCAATTGTATGCGAAATGAAGCTTAATACTTGATATTCTAAGCCACTGAATTACACGAGTGTACCTCTCTGCTCGGTAATAACCTTAAAGAAGAATAGTTAGTATTGAGAAGGGTGCATTGTATTGTTATCAATGACAAGGAGACGTATACGGAATAAGTGACGGGGGATAAGTGTGTCTTCAAGAAAAATATATATATATATATAACAGGTTTAATATGGAAATGGAAAAAATAGGGAAGAGGCTGGAGTTTAACACTCGAGAGTTATCGCATTGGCATGCTCACTCTAGATGAATTAGTGGAAGTTTCTAAGATTTTGAAGTCCGCGGCGCTCATGAGCGGTTGAGCCGAGGTTGGGACTCGCGATGACGGGGACGACGCTGGCTGGAAACAAATATGGGCCGCGGCTGTTGCAGACGCCCACACATACTTTTCAGGAACTCATGGATATTGACAAAACGTTACAAATGCGGACAACAGATCTCTTCTCGGCCTATGCTGGACCGCGCGGCCAAGTCTGTGCTGGAAATTGAGTGAATATGAAAGAGAAGACTTGAAGATGGTGTTTTAAATAGTTATTCTTGTTCTTTAGTTAAAATCTCACTTAGTGTACTTTCACCATTATCTTCACTCCTACAGCTCCTCGCACTGTAGATCTCAACAACTCCGACACCCCCCTCCTCGTCCCCCTCACGTCTCCCTCGCGTCAAGGACTCCTCAAGTCTCCTTCAAGTCTTGCTCAAGCCTTACTCAAGTCTCCCTCAAGTCTTTCTCAAGTCTCTCATTTCCTCTCGTCTACCTCACTCCCTCTCGTCTCCACGCTCTCTCGTCTCCTCACTCTCATCGTCGCTCAATCTGACCGTTCCCAACCCCATCACTCCATGGTTTCATCTGTGTCTCCCTTGGACTTTCCCGATGCCATGCAAAAGGCCGCCGTCTCGGGCCTTTGCGTTGCCTGGGCTGGTCGCGTCGCGTCGTGCGGCCGGCCACCGGCCAAGGCCGCTGCCTCGCTGGACGCCCGCGTAATGAAGCTCGTCCTTTTCACGACTTTATATGCCGCAGCGCCTTCCCGCCTCCAGGCTCTGCTCACACGGCCTCTGCGCTTTTGTGGCGGAAGGGCCAGAAGATGGCTGGGGACGCTTTCACTCTGCAGATAGTCGTTTTGTTTCTTTTCTTAGTTCTCACATGAAGATTACACAGCTAGATACATATTTCTAGCGCTATGTGTTAAATACATATTGATCTCGTACAAGCATTATCAAGTTACAAAAAATCCATTTTCGTAAATTGGAAATAGAAATATTCAAGTATACTCACACAGATGCGTTGAAATAAATGGCTGTTCATAAGTGATATACAGTTTAACAATTTGCTTTCATTTTATCCTATAATGATTTACAACTTTCACTAGTAGATTTTAATTTTTATCAAAAATGAACATTGAAAGTAATGACATATAAAAAAAATGAAGTAATAATAATAGATATGGCAAACTTCAATTCATAAATAGATATGAGCTATCACAAAAATTAAATAAATCCTGAGTTCCATTTCCAAACTCGAAGCCGTGACATTCTTTATCTCTGTCAATTCATTTCCACATTGCAATTACACGTGTTTTTTGCTTTACAAAAAAATGTCTCGTTTACTTGGTCAAATAAACACTAGCGTTCAGTCGGTCTAAAATTAAATTTTAAATCTAAAAACAATGAAAAATTTATCTAATCAGAACCTCCTTTTTTTCATGTTTTGTTTCGTTCATTTGCAGCTTTCGATAAGTCCTTAGAAACCTTTAGAACGTCTGAACATGTATTTATTGTATCTCAACGGGAATACAATACAAATATTTTTAAAACAGTTTCATTGATAATAATTGTTCACCACGAGTAGAAAACATAGTGTAAAATTAATATTTCTCACTTTGTAATTATTATTTCAATCCAAAGCAAATACGCGCGTTTCTTTCAAAATTTTAATAAAGTGTAGAACGTCGAACGTCCTCGGTTTCCTCAAAGAAGACAATAAAACCTCGTTAGTTAACACGACTTCTATGAGTCGGAAATAATCAAACTTCCCTTATGTAAACATTCGTGTTACCCGATTATTACATAAATCCGTGTCCTTGTTTCTTTGTCGGGAGCCACATTTTGTTCGTGTTAAGTGAATTCCGTGTTAGGCGAATTCTAACGGAGGTTTATTGTAAATCCATGACGAACCATACCTACCTTCTTTAAAATCGGAAACCTGATATATTTTAGGATTAATTTAGATAAATCTTTTTAACAGAAACTTGTACTAGAGAGCATATAAAATATCTCTTTTAAGCTACGATTAAAGTGATTTTCAATTACGCAAAAGATTATAAATGAAAAACGACATCTCCTACCTCAATTTACAAAATATTAAACGATTCCTCGGCGCCACAGTATTTTAGCTCCATTAAGAGAAAACAAGATATGTAAAAAGCAAACGCCCTTCGTTTGCACATCTTTCGTCGGCGGGTCCCGTCAACATACAATATTTGACAAGTCGCTGTGTAGAAGATCGCAAGATGTAATATCGTTTGCTTACCTTGCTGCCGGGAGGAAACTCTCTAGGCTCCCTGCAACAGACGAAAAGGAAAGACTGAGACGACAGAGCAAACAAAAATTGGCACACACAGCAAGCGGGCAGGCGCCCGCGCCCGCGCCCGCGCCCGCCTCGGAGACAGACGGCAGCCAATATTGACCTCGCACTGCGCCTGCTCAGCAACACGCACTTTTCGGCTCAGGCCTTCCGAACTCGGAGAAGCAGTTCCAGTCGGCGCCGATAGCGAAACATTTGGACTGATTGAGGCGAGAGCAAGTGTGCAAATTGGTCGTGGAATTAAAATCCCCATCTCGATCAGGTTTTTCGTCCAGTTTCCCTGATCCATTGAGCAAATGCTGAGATGGCCCCTTGTTTTGCTTCTGGACATAAATGTAACTTCATTTTCTGTTCACGTCTTCTAGAATTCAGTGGGAAATACAATTATTCAAATTATCGTTTCCATGTTGTCGCGGCAGGAAGTAATAATTTTTTTTTCAAAATTCAAAATTTATTGCTTATTTATCCTTGAAAATAGATTTATTACATGGGAGTTTTTGTTGTTTTCTCCCTTTCAAAATTCAAAATTTATTGCTTATTTATCCTTGAAAATAGACATGGGAGATTTTTTTTCTCCCTTTCAAAATTCAAAATTTAAGTAGTATATGACTTAGTGTAGGGATCACAGAATTTTGAAAATGTGCACACAATTCACTTTTCCCCATAGCACGTCATACGCAGTTTTTAACTGTTTTTTTGACGTAAAATAAATAAATGATTTCGTAATACCATACTGATTAACGCAATCCGAGGAACGAAAAGTATTCCCAACGGCCAGCGTTCGTTTAGCGTATCTCAGTTCGCTGTCCATTCGTAAGGAGTTTTTGCACCCTCGAATGTTAAAGCAATCGACAGCACTATCTTGTGCTCTCGCGCAGTTCAAAATTCTCATCACTTTTCTGCATCTGCGCATGCGCAGAAGGTCGAGATTGCAGTCGATTGCTGTCCGCTAAAGCGTGCAGAAACTGCTTAATACAGAGTTATACCTAATGATAGCGATGGAAATATCTATTTCGTAATGCTGTACTGACGCATCGACATAACGCAAACAAACACGTGAATTAAAGGTCCCTCTAAGCGGCAGGCGGTCGTTCAGAATTTTATTTCGTACTTTCAGGCATTTCGGTTGTTTGTGCATGTTCAAAGAAGGCGGAAAATTTGAATATCTGTATTATGTACTGTAAGGCAACGCCGCTAATGCATGCAAGATTTCGGTCCAAACTGCCCGCGGGTACCCGCTGCAAAGCCTCTCTCTTTTCACTAAACTTCATCCCCCCCCACTTCTCACTTCAGCAGCGTCCCGAACAAATCTCCCACTTACCCCCACTGCCACGTGAGTCCGAACAATTCATAAATGTGAAGTTTGTACGAACTGCTTTAAATGTCATAGCTTTAACGAAGCTGCTTCATATAGCCACAAGGCAACGCTAATCCTTACAAAGTAGATGTTTAAAACCTCGTATACAGAAGTATGTTACAATATAACATTGTTTATGATTATGTTACATCTGCATTAACTAAGTTAACATTGTTTATGATTATGTTGTTTATGTAGCGCAAGTGCTCTGGATGTTTACGGTAAAGAATACCTTACTCAATGCTGTACGTCCAAATTTCGCAAGGGATGGAAATTTCTAGGTCTGTTGTAGGGAGGTGTGCATTCTCAGTACATTATATATCAGCCCTGAAATGAAAAACTTCATGAAATTCCATCCTTACTTGTGAAAAGTCATTATTCGGGTTCACCAGCTACATAGAGCACTGAAGGAGCTTAGTGGATTATTCGGACATATCTCGAGCTTCTTTGACCTGATCGACGGGGATAAAAATTAATTCATTTCAATTGTGCTATAATTTACCTGGCGAGGTAGCTTTCTAGGAATCGCCTCTGAAGGGCGTAGAAGATATCCAACGAGACCCAGAATGTATCGCAGGACGAAATGCGAGGAAATATATACATATAGTATATTTTTGTCGGAAGAAAAGTGTTCGTTTTCTTGGTGGTAACTTTTTTCATATTTCTGAGGTGCACCATTGGATTTCTGTGTTTTAGCCACCGAAAGTTTCCCGCTCTCTCTCTTTTTCATTTTAAAATATTCAGCGCTCTTTAATTATTTTCTGAATATTAAGATTCAAGAGGGATGTGGTGCAGAAGAATTGTTTATGGAGAATAATATATCGTGAAAACAAGTTGCAAACAAGATGGTTGGATTCAGTAGCGTAGCGTGGTAATTTTTTCTGGGTAGGCTCTAGAGCACATTTTCTTATTATTAATAGTCATATCTCAAAATGACAATTATTGTCTAATGTGTCATTATTATTATTATTTGTTATTATTATTATTTGTTATTATTATTTGTTATTATTATTATTGTTATTACTTAGGTACTCCAAGTAATAAAATCATAGTTCCACATGCAACACACCCCTGAGTGCTTTTTTAGAGAGATTCTTGAAAAAATGATCGGTGTTTTTAGTAGGCAGCCGTTCATAATTCGGGCCAGGACAGTGTTCTTAATGATGTTGAAGAAATACTTATTTTACTGCTTGGAAAAGGTTTATTTAAAAAAATTATAGAACCAAATAAGTGAACAACCGGTTTAGTGTAATTATTAATTAATTTATTTCGCACTATTTTGTTCATTTCACTCACATGAGACGTTTAAAGATATTTATATTTTTTAATAAATAATATTATCACAAATCATTTAATTTGTTGATAAGCAAGTGCCAATAATAAATATTCACACTATCAGTACGATATTGCTCCCCGAAAGTGTGAGTTAACGAATTGTATATTAAATCAATATTTCTTCTTGATTGTCAATATATGTTTACAAATAAAAGTATCCAAAGTTTTTTATGACAATCATTGATTTCAGCAATGGCAATTTCAGCGGAGTGTTATTCATTCCTTGGAAATGGAGTGTCTGTTGGTAACTGTTAGTTACATGATATCACCTGAGTGAGAGTGAGTTAATTTCGTAATGCTTCCTCGATTGTTCTACTGCAGAGGTAATTCAATGGGATAGTAGTTCCGTCACTAAGCACCTGATGATGTAACAAAACTAGTTACGAAACGTTGTGCAATTGCTGAAATAAATGATTGTCATAAAAAACTTTGGATACTTTGATTTGCGAATTGTATATTAACGGCACCGTCATTGTGAAGCTGAAGTGTGTGTGTGTGTGTGTGTGTGAGTTGTGTGTGTGTGTGTGTGTGTGTGTCGCCACCGGCCACGAACGAACTCGAGGATTCCCAATACGCCGGCCTTCGGCGCGGTGTAGCCGACCGTAGTAACTATAATACTCTCTGGTAGTAACAGCATATACGCGACCCGCGAGCACCCGATGTGGGCATGCGTTAAAGGCTCGGAACGCCAGAGCGTATTTGCCTTGTAACGTACATTGCTATTATCGGTCAGCGATTGCAATGAACTACTGAAAAGAATGAGTAGTAGCAAAAGATGACGTACGAGTATTCGTATTTAAAGAAACTGTAATACTCATTGGAATGAATTTCTTTTTTATAAGAAGGTAGTATTACAAAAAGTACTGAACAACTATAGGTTGATAATAGAAATTAAGGACCAGGTTTGTTAGTTTCGTCTACTGCTAACACTAAGTAGATGGATACCTCTCAGTTGCTGTGTGACTCTCTCTGTATGACCATCCTTGAGGCCGCCGGCCTGGATAGCCGGTTGCTAAGGCTGAACATAGGTGCGGCCGTAGGTGCGTCGTGCCTGATGGGTCACGAGCTCGAATCCCACCGGCCATGGATGTTCGTGTGAGACCGTATACTGTTATCGTTACCTCCAAAGTTACTTAAGAGGTCGCTATATGACCTCAGTTGTTCAAAAGTTACCTTAAATAAGGGTCAATCCGTTTTAAATGGTCCAGAATTTAATAAATTGGTCGCTCGACCATCTCAAAAAATATCATATTTTGTACGTAAATTTCTTTATGATTTGCCTGTTCAAAAACATCTTTGTTATATGTTTCTTGGATTCGGTTACAAATGGCGGCCACTTTTGTTTTACGCCGTGCGCCAAATTTCGCGTTTGTAGACATTTACTATTTTCAAAATTATTCCACTCTGGGTTGTTCTTGTATTTTAGAATAAAAGTCACTGGATTCAGTATACTGTGGCCTACAAATCGAAATATTATTTATCCACCTTATATGTTTTTATTTGAGAAACATTTGCAAGCAAATCAATGGATTGCGAATGAACCAAGTTCGATTTTCAGAGGGAGATTTCTCAAAGAAGGAACAGAATCTCAGCCTTAATTTTTTCTATGCTTTTACGCATAACAGTTAAGTTACTTTTTGTAAAGTATCATTGGCAAGCAACGTACCTCTTGAAAATTACACCCTCTTAAAAATTGGAATTTTGGATTTTTCCTCCAAATTTTCAACTGTAATATCTCTGTTGGGGGAGCAGATAAAAATTGCACACATACTAGATCGCTAAGATATCAAAAGTCAGTGAAAATTTCAACTTTTAGATTTAACTCAACGTATTCGTTTGAAAACTGTAAACTTTCACAAAAAAGGCTCCATTCCACATTGAGGATACGTTGTGACGAGTAGTAATCATATTATTTTGGAACTATTTTAAACTTTATTTTAAATCCATTTTGATTTATAATAAATAATTATTATTTATTACTAATAAACATAAAATTTCCCAATCTATTTTGAATATTACTTTAAAACAAACTTACATCTTGACATATACATTTGTAATTAAAAACTTGGTCGTTTTGATCTTAAAAGCTGAACCGGTGAATTAAAAATAGCTTATAAAAGATAGCGAATAAATAAATTCAGCATTTTGTTTATTTTTTCGCGGTTAAATTTGCCACTCTGCTTATTATTTCTCAACGTTCTTCAGAGATACGGACAATTCCACAGTACTCCTTAGCTGCAAATAACGTGACTGAGGTAACAAATACTGTGAAAGAATCAGCATGTGCGAGTGCAGAGGCAAACATGGCACAGAGTACGGTATGGTAAATGATTAATTTTAATGGATAAATTCTTTTCCTTAAAGAGAATAAAGGAATTAATATACCTGAATTTGTGACAATGACTGTGAAGTAACTCCTTCCAGAGACTGTCATGGGTCGGGTCGGTCAGTGATGCACCGCCATTCCGTAGCATTTGTATAATCCTTACTTTTCAGTCTCGCGCTACTTTCGCTGGACAAAGTGCCCGCGAGCTCTAAGAAGCTTGTTACCTTGCCTGCGACCTTGACATGCCTGCTTTAGATGAATAGACATGTTCATTTCTAAATGATCCGTCTCCCAAAAGAGACTCCGGCAAATATTGGAGATGCTATATAAGGTGACAACTCTGAGAAAGAAGATTTCCTTCTTTAAAAACTATTCTCTAAACGCTATTTGTAGATCAAGTGTGAATAACTATTTGTTTCGTTACATAAAATAAAAATGGAAATGTAAAGAATAGTATAAATTCTCATTGCCTTAAGTGCACGAACAAGTTCGAAGTAGAAAAGTTGTTCACTGACCGCTCTGAATTTCACAGAATTTCATTCCAGTGTCTACGAACGAGCTGTGAGTACAACTTCAGCATCAAACGGTATTTCGAATAAGGTGGTGGACATTAGTGAGATCCTCTGGGGCGTTGCAATAACGTAAAGGAGAATAATGAAGCTGTAATCCATTTTTTGAACAAATGTAAACATTAAGTAGTGCACTTATGTTTAATTAATTTCCACTCCTCTACTTAATTTGTTTTAATGAAAGAATTCATGTGCAGTTAAAATGATGTCTTTCGTGAAGACAAAATAATTTTTAGTTACATACGTGCCAAGGGGGAAAGTCCAAATAAAATGCACGTAAAAAGTTAAATTAAAAAACTCTTGTTTCAAAGTACAACCAGGGGTTTTAAAATGCAGCCATGTGGCTACAAAATATAATGACAAACATGGTTGTTAAAAATTAAGGGAAGTGACGTTGGTAAATTGTTCCTTAAATTTTAATTATTATTTGTAATGAGGTTCTAATGTTAGAATTTCTGAACTTATATTTCATAAAATTGTATTTATAATCAATCCCATGAAATATATGTCCTCATTAATTTCTAACGTGTACTACTATATAACAGACAGAAAAAAATACGGAAATTAAAATTTAGAAATAAAAATATAGTTGAGCTAAAATCTATTGAAACTGCTCTCTCTCCAATCCTCTTGACCACTCCCCTGATTCACATACTCCACGTCACTTCTTCCTCGTGGATTACCGCACTATCCACGTGTTTTGTAATGTCGTTTTATAATGCAATGAAGTAGGCGGCAAACCAAACCAAATCTTTGCGAAATAGAATTACTTCCCAGTAGAAAAACTAACATTCCGAAAAATGTCTATCCCTTTTCTAAAACACAAAAATAAAATAAAAAGAATACAACAACTCCCTCGTCCACTGCAAGCCATGCGTAAAAAAAAGCCGAGCGACGCAAAGCGCCCTCCGCCGACAGCGTGCGTTATCGGAAGTCGCCGCGCGCACGCAGCGCTGATTAGAGCGGGTCAGTCCAGTGCAAGCGCCTCGCGCGCTCCGCCGAACAATCTCCGCACTCGCACCGGCGCCCTCGCCCTCGCCCCACGCCCCACGCCACTCTCTCGCCCTCGCCTCTCGCCCTGCGCCCCACGCCCTCGGCCCTCGGCCCGCGGTCCTCGCCCTCGCCCTCGCCCTCGCCCTCGCTCCTCACCCCTCGCCTCGCCCTCGCCCTCGCCCTCGCCCTCGCCCTCGCCCTCGCCCTCGCCCCACGCCCCGCCACTCTCTCGCCCTCGCCTCTCGCCCCGCGCCCCACGCCTCGGCCCTCGGCCCGCGGTCCTCGCCCTCGCCCTCGCCCTCGCCCTCGTCCTCACCCTCGCCCTCGCCCTCGCCCTCGCCCCTCGCCCTCGCCCCTCGCCCGTCGCCCTCGTCCTCGCCACTATCCATCGCCCTCGCCCGTCGCTCCACGCCCGCGCCCTCGGCCCTCGGCCCACGGCCCTCGCCCTCGCCAACCGCCCTGCACCCGCCCTCGCCCTCGTCCTCGCCACTCTCGCCCCACGCCCACGCCTCGCCCACGCCCTTGCCAACGCCCTCGCCAACCGCCCCGCACTTGCCCTCGCCCTCGTCCTCGCCACTCCTCGCCCACGCCCTCGCCCTCGCCCTCGCCCTCCCCTCGCCCTCACCCTCGCCCACGCCCTCTCCTCGCCCTCGTCCTCGCCACTCGCCCTCGCCCTCGTCCTCGCCACCTCCATCGCCCCACGCCCTGCGCCCCACGCCCTCGCCCTCGCCCTCGCCCTCGCCCGCCCCGCCCTGGCCCTGGCCCTCGCCCCTCGCCCGCCCGCCCTGGCCCTGGCCTCGCCCTCGCCCTCGCCCTCGCCCTCGCCCTCGCCCTCGCCCTCGCCCCGCCCCGCCCTGGCCCTGGTCCTCGCCTCGCCCTCGCCCCGCCCCGCCCTGGCCTGGCCCTCGCCCCTCGCCTCGCCTCGCCCTCGCCCTCGCCCTCGCCCCGGGCGCGCTCGGACCCAACCTTCCGCCGCAGGCGTCGCGTCGCCCGCACAACGACAATAATAATTAAAAAAAAAATTTTAAAATTAATTTTGAGCATTGTTTTTAAAAATGGGTTAAAATAACATTCAGTTATAAACACAATTTTAAATTCTTCATTATTTAAATATTGACCTTAAACTTATCGAACACAACATAAATAATTGTAAAGATATTGTATTAAAGTTATTTCTAAAATCTGACATGCAGACCAAATGTTGTGAAATAAACGTATGATAGACGAATTTCCTTGGTTGCATAAACAGTTTTAATAATAATAATGGTTGAAATGTTTACTATATGCATTCAAAAGTGCTAAATAATTTAATTTATTTAGCAGTGATTTAACTCGAACATTTATTAAATGAATGTCCTACGAAGTGTTAAATTAAAGAAAAAATATGTCATTCCGGGTTTTAGTAAACAAGTTAGTATCAATGCTTTATTTTAATTTTTTTTTGCGTAGCCTCCAATGAAGTACAAAGAACTCCTATTTCAAAGTGCTTAAATATGATGGTGTGGATGATATTGCAGAGATCATCCATTAGAAACTGACGAGGAAGGAATTATACTGTGTGATTCTTAATATCTAATGACATACGTAAATGTATCGATTAATAAAATATTAGACTGAAATTTACATTACAAGTTAAATAAGAGATATATCCTAAGTACTAAGTGTGGGCATTCAAAGTCGTACCAATACAAAGACACAGGAGGAAGTCAAAAATAGAGGTCAGGGACACGAGAAGAAATAATTACAAGAAGAAAGGAGAAATAAAGAGGTGGAAAAGAGAGAGGGATTTGATGGAGAGCTAGAAAGGGAGGGCGTCGGGAGGGAAGAGGATGTGAGAGATGAACGGGAATGAAGAGGTAGAGAGAATGATAGAGTAAATGAGGTGAAGGAAAAGGGGAACGAGAGGGACAGGATGGAAAGAGAGAAGAGACGAAAGCGAGAGAGGAAGAGGAGACGAAGAGAGAGAGAGAGAGAGAGAGAGAGAGAGAGAGAGAGAGAGAGAGAGAGAGTGTAAAGACATTGATTCTCCTGATGAAAGTGATACCTCCAAAGAGTAATTCGGAATTTATAATAAGTCAGTGAAATACCGCCAGTGAACGTTTTGCAACATCCATGTGTGTCTCGGTGTGTGTGTGTGTGTGTGAGAGAGAGAGAGGGTGGAAAGAGAGTGGGAAGGGGGTGGAAACGCTCACTTAGCACACATGTACATAGCTGTTCAATTAGAGACCTAATAAAAGTAAAAATACAAATTTTAGTTTAAAATCAAGAATTTAAAATATTGCTTTTCGTCTCCTATTCCTTCTGGAAACGGTTCTTATTGAGAAGGTAGGAAGGCTCGGAAATCACAGAACACGTGTTGTGTACGCTCTGTGAGTGGTGTGGGCACACTGTTCGTTAGTCGCCGTCGGCGGGTCTCGCGATGTTCCCCGCGCGAAATTAAAATTTTCGAGTTGAGTGCGCAGCCCGCGGCGCTGCCCTTCGATTGCCCTTGATGTCGCCCTGGTGGCCGCCCCTTGAACCCGCGCAGGGGAGCGTCAGCGGCCAGTGGCATTCGTCGCTTCCCGCGTTCGCGGATTCTGCTCCGGGTGGCATGCATGATCCATGAAGCCTTCGCTTTTAATGTAGCTTTCGTTTACGCTTCATATGATCTGTTTCAATCGGCAAAATTATTTAAATATGAAATGTATGTTATTCCTTCCAATGCATGCCGAGGTTGGGGGACACCGATAGCTAGCCGGCAATGTCGGACAATCGACCCAAAATGCTAAATACATACACATACATATGTACTTCGAATGCTCGTTATGCCTAGTTTAATTTTGGTTTGCTTCATAATTTCTGAAAATTCCTTGCTGAACCATTTTAAACTGAGGTTAACCGCCTTACTATGTACAATGTTTTTATCCTTGCAATATTCGCTGAAACTCATACTCACATTTTATTTGAAGGTTTCTATTGATGTCTTGCGTTCTCACTTCGATATATTCAAAGTTATACAATTCAAAATTATGTAATATTAGGATATTATATAATATTTGAATTTTATAATTTTATGAAAGTGCTACTCTCTGGAGAAGAGTAATGATTTGATATCTGTCGTATATCACGTGTTTTCCTTATCATTTGTTTTCCTCGAATCTCAAACTAATTTTCGTCATTGTTCATCAATTATTTGTATAGCAAACATCGCGAAGTGCCAGGTCTCTGCCTTCAGTAAACAAAATCTGTCCAGATAACGGCAATAGAAGGATGACAGCATATAAGAAAAGAAGACAAATACATCAAGGTTTGGTCAACATGCACGTTTATTGCTTTGAATCACACAAGGAATTTGGAGCGTAGAATTTCAGTCTACATTTATCGTGTACCTAACATTGTTTTGTGTGCACGTTTACCGGGAAACTTGGAACAGAATTCCGCTGCTTGCGTGAAGGGCGCGATAAACTGAAGACCAACCGCGCGGCGTGCATTGTCCGGAGCCCTTCTGAGCGCGTGCCCCTGGGGCAAAGGTGCCCTCCGCTGCACAAGCGCGGGGCTCCACCGGGGGGCGGTGCGCGCAGCTCTCATCGGAGCCCGAGGGGCGATAGGTCCAGTCGAAGGGTTGCCTGTCAATTTACCCGGCCCGCCCCGGCCTCCAAGGCGAGGGGGAGGGAGGAGCTGGGGCCGTTCGACGGGAGTGATGGAGAAGGGAGACTGGGAGAGTCACGGGAAAGGCAGTGAGGGGGAGAGGGTGACCAGGGCAGGTTCAAACATTTCTATATCCAATATTTTTGTTTTTAACCTAAATGTTGTACTATTTTTCTTAAAGACCCTTCCTGGATATCCTTAGTTGTTAGTTTTCAATATTATTGTCTTCAAACATTGTACATGTATGATGAAATGTAGTTAAAAAATGATTGTATATACTATGTAACATAAAAACCCTTGAAAGATATAATAATGGTCGAACAAGGATAATAAAAACTAATAAGAAAAAGAAAGTGTGACCAGGGAGAAAGTAGCTGGGAAGATAGTCACATAGCTCAACTGGCTCAGAGCATCAGTTGATACCCTTCCACTGCCTCCGAACAAAAAGGCCAAGGGTTCGAATCCCGACAGTAGGAGAATTTTCGACATAACTAAATCGAATTCAGCCGCTGTCTCGAGGAGAAATCTAGCAACCGCCTGCTTTGATCGGGAGTTTTCAGTGGTTTCTCCGATCAACACCAGGCGAATGCCGGAGCAGAACCCTGACAAAGAGGGGCAAGTATAGAGCATAGAGCTTGCCCCGACTGATGCGGTGCTCCGCTGGTGGGAGACACTTTGATGGGGAAAATCCCAGAAGCCGACGTGTAGATCGGCACCAGATCTCATCATCTAGCGGAGGAAGCTCACCGCAACCACACACGATAAATACATACACTACACATACGGCGCCATTGTGTAGGAGGAGAGCGTATGCATGAGTGGGCAAATGAAGTTCCGGGAGAAGGAAGGAGGGGGGGGAGTGAAATAAAATTAGCATACGAAAAATATATTGAACAGAATTGGAATCTATAGAAGAAGCACCAAATTAAAACATGTAGTACTTCAGAATTGAAATAATACACACGTAATTATACATACACAAATAGTACGTGTACACACATACACATAAAATTATACACATACACAGCAGATCTCAATAATTGTCAAGAAGTACAGAAAGAAGAGGAAAGAGCAAAGCTAATTTGAACGCATTCTACGGAGATGGCCCAGAAAGGCAAAGCCGGCGGCGCCCGCGACCATCTCGGCCGCGCCGTCTGTCGGGGTGGCGGCGGGGCGCGGGGGTGAGTGGGGGAAGGGGAGAGGCGGGTGCCGCCGGAAGCCGTCGGAGCAGACAGGATCCAGCGCCGCCTCGCGTCGGAAGAAGGAAACGGCGCGCGCTGCCTCGGCCTTTGAATATGACGAATCTTCCCTCTCAGATATTGTGACGTTCGAGACGTCCCTCTGTCGTTGCCCTCACCGAAACTCAAAGCTGCAACCCCCTTTTTGTTGTTATTTTTGGGGGGCGAATTTGCCATCCTAGGACCACGCGAACGCGCTACTTTTACCCACAGAGGGCCAATCATATTCTCCCGAGGCCAAGTGCACGTGACCTTCTCAGGGGGGAATCCATTTTTACACCCTAAGGTTGTTAGCCATGAAGTATGTGATGATGATGATGATGATGATGATGAAGGGTGAATGGATAATTACAAACATAATTTTATATTTTAAAATTAATTCTATACAATTAGAGACTATACTGAGCATCACAAGGAAAGTAACATTAATTTTAACAGTGATATTTAATGTATTATTTACCATTCGACTGTATAATTCTAAACAATATGTAACAAGTATTGTATCGCAGCTTCTGGGTCAATGACCCCCATCTCGACCAGATTTTTCGTCCAGTTTCCCTGATCCATTGAGCAAATGCTGAGATGGTTCCTAGTGTTGCTTCTGGACATTAATGTAACTTCTCACTCACTTCTGTGCACGTCTTCTCCATGTTGTCGCGGCAGGAAGTATTATTCCGAAGCACAAAATTATGAGCCAAAATTTATTGCTTATTTATCCTTGAAAATAGATTTTATTACATGAGAGCTTTTTTTTTTCTTTTCTTTTTCTTTCAAAATTCAAGTAGTATATGACTTAGTGTAGGGATCACAGAATTTTGAAAATGTGCACACAATTCACTTTCCCCCATAACACGTCATACACAGTTTTAACAGTTTTTTTTACGTAAAATCAATAAATAAACATACAAACACACACAACCCTGCCCGAGGTGGCACACGAACGCGCAATCCTTCCATCCGCGATCGCCACGGTACTACTGCTTTCGTCAACTCGGCTCTCCGGATCGGCTCCTTGTTGGTATCTTGCTGTCTTTATTTATTTCTGCTTGGCCCGAAGGGTCAAGCAATGGAGTTACCGAAGGGTCAAGTCCCAGCAATGTAGTTCGATACATTGAGGAAATATTGAACTATTTTAACATTGTTTAGGAATCACGATTGAGAGATAAATACATTGAGAACCGGACACGTTTAATAGATTCTAATGTTCATGAATGAAATGTACGAAGCCTCATCAGGAACATGATGATCAAAGAGGGTCGAAGAACTCTCGCAGTCGGTTTAGTCTATTCTGGTGAGGATTTTGTTTTCCGATTTCGAAATAATGAGGAATGGGTGGAGGAAATGCACGGAGAACGGGCAACCTCTCATATGCAGCATGGTACTCGAAACATGGTGCGCTTTTTGGATTCCATTGAAATTCCCAAGGTGAATTACTGTGATGTTTTGTATTGATTGATTATTTTGAAACGCAAAGTCAACATCTACTTCATTGGGCACGTCAAATTCTACGGTCATTAGTCCCATAGAGTAGATGTAATGCATGTTACATTCTGGAAGGTCCTCCTGCCCCGATGGAATGTGAGGTCCGGCACAGTACTACACGTCAGTTCATGGGGATTCTCCTTTCCAGATTTCTCTCTCGGCAAGGTGCCGCCTTGATGGAACAGACTTTAAGCCCCCGATATGTGTGGTAGTATGGAACACGTAAGTGCAAGTGTCTGTGTAAGGCAAGAAGTGTGGACAAGGATGAGAAAAGACGCACGCGTTCTGAGATCATTTGGTAAGCGAGTGCTCAGGAATTTGTCTCGTGATGATGAAAGGAAAAAAACACCTAAATCTCTCAAACCGACCTGCAAGCAACTGCAGTTCGACGAGAATTAATACTTCGGGTGAATTCGACCTAGTAATAGCGAGATCAAAAGTCAATAGCATGTCAAAAATGCGTCGGACTTGAACCCTAAGACTTCCGAGTCAGAGGCACTGCCAGTGGCAATATGTTGCCACGAACAGTCTCCACCCGAACTCACATTCTCAAGAGCGTTAAAATAATATAAACACCATGAAACGTGGTATCGTGCATTTTGCTTAAACGTAACAAAATAATTTTTTCAAGTCCAGTCAGCTCTTCTCAATTCTTCACCAAAAATACTTCCTAGATAAATAATTTGATTCGTGATCAAAACAATCGTTTTTTCAATGTTAGCACGCAAGAACTGATTTCAACAAGCCCGCATTAGTAACTCTTATTAATTCCTCTGCTACTCAATGCCCACATCTGGAAGTAGCCACTGTGAAATGAAATTATTTTTAATACGACATAGGAAATTAAAATTATCATTTCGGCATTTCTTTTGCCATACTCGTAAAAATCCAATAAAATTGAGCCATTCAGTGTTTTACCACTCACTCTCATGTTCAGAACCAAGAATTAATTTTCTTGTAAGTCACAGAGTTTTCGAATTACAAATACGGAATAACTTGTCAATTTTGCAAAATTCTAGCGTCTCCGTCTTTTTCCTCTGAAAAAATTTAGTGTTATAACTCTTAAATTTGAAAGACATTAGTGTATTTTGACCTATCCGAGGAAGGTGTTGTTGTTGTCGGTGGTTGTGGTGGTGGTGGTGGTGGTGGTGGGTGGTGGTTGTTGTGGTTGGGGTGGTGGTGGTGGTGGTGGGTGGGGGTGGAGGTGGCGGTGGAGGTGGCGGTGGCGGGGTGGTGGTGGTGGTGGTGGTGGTGGTGGTGGTGGTGGTGGTGGCGGTGGGGGAGGCACGGGAGCAGGAAGTGGCGGCGGAGGTGAGGGCATTGGCGGCGGGAGAAGGAGCTGCGCGGAGGCCTCCACCGCCGCCATCACTCACCGGCGCGCCGCCCGCCGATCCATCTTGTGCGGAGGGATGCCTCCGCCACCCCACCCCACCACACCCCTTTCCCCGCGGCGGCGCGCGCCTCGGCCAACTTACATTCGGCAGCCCGAGCAGGGATGCCAACTACGTTCGTGTAAAAGGGACGACACACTTATTTTTATCAATATTGAATTTAGACTAACATCAGCTCTATTTCTTTCTTTTCTCCATTTGCGATTCAAGTTAAAAAATTCGTTCACAAAATGCAGATGAAGATGGGCTGTAAGACTCTTTTTTATTTTATTCATTAGACAGAGATGAATGCGTGTATCTGCGTTCAGAAAGAGAATATTCAGGTCTTCTATTCTAAATTAAATAATAAACGATACAACACAGCAGATGTTAGTCTGACAACAAATGTTAAAAATTTACTAAAAGGAATACATGTAAAAGACAAAGGAGGGCGAAAGCACAATTGACGTCAGTGAAGGACTGTCCTCCCAAACGGAGGACGATTGGCAAACCTATACGTGAGGCAACTGTTATGTCGACGGGGAAGTACCTTTGTTGTCCTCGTTTACCGCGACTTGGATAATGTATCTCACGCAAAATTCATTTTAGTATTATCATCAATATAATGATGTATTTATATCATGATGAGATTAGTATTTTATTTTATATCATACATTTAGTAAAATAGAAAATAGAAAAGTCAGTTAAGTGGCGACAAGTTCACTACTTTCTGGCAAAAGAAGTTCTCATGGGAGAATAAAATCACACCCAGCCAATAATAAGATACTTTAGAAGAACATTATTATCCAACAACAAACTTTTTTAGCTTCTTAATAAAATTTTTATAATAAAGTATTATAATAGTAAAGCTCTTAAAGTTTACTCTTAAAAATTTGGGAAATAAATTACTTATTCCCAAAATACTTTATTTCTGAAATCTACATTCTTGATATGAAGAAATAGAAAATCTCTGTACAGAAATTACTGCATTAATTCTCTACTTCCTCGGTAGGAGGTTTTACATGATAACGGGCGATAAAAGGTCATATTTCGGTACCAGTTCGCATTATTGCAATATTGGGTATTCTATATCAAAAATAATCTGATGCTGAAATTCAATTAGACCGCCGGGTCTTGACGTTCTGTCATTGAAAAATCTGGTTTATTATGAATGATAATATTCTTATTATTACCTGCAGCAGCTTAATAAAGTAGCTAGACCTTAAAAATCACTATCTACATTATATATACATCGGGACAGTCTTTCTCTCAGGACCTATTGTATGTTTAAAGATCATTTGTATCGGATTTAATGCAGGGGACTATGTCAACGCTGTTTGATATTTTAAATCACGAAGTTACATTATAGACGAGATGTCCCTGAAGAAATTATGAAGCAATATTATTCTTTTCTTTTAAATTCTACTTTGTTTACGCAAAAAATAAGACAACCCCCTTCTACCGTGAAACAAGTAGCAGAAAATTTCACAGATTGCATTGCATAAACAGAACTGTCAGTGACCTAAAGTCGAGGGTATTATAATTTGTATTCATCAAAAGGCTATGTAAAGTGCAATTTCTTCAGTTTTGCTTGTTTTAAGGACATGCACGTATACTTATCACACTGACGAGTTACAAGAAGCAACGATTAGCTACTATTTCTCCTTAATTGTCGAATGCAATACTCAAATGTAAAAGAAATGAATTTGCTTAATAGAGACTATTTAATGAATAGCTGGATCTATATTGAATATTTCCCATTAGTACTTAATAACAGATTTAATGATTTGTATTTCCAAGAAAAATAATCTGTATTATTAACATTTTTACATGTGTCAGCAGAAATTTTCGAACGAATACAATTTATTGATACGGAGTAATAGTAATTGTAATGCAACGGGATATGAATTTACCAGTTCGTTCACTAAACTAGAACTGTTCAGATCTGATAGATTTTGTTATAGAAGCACCGTCAAACCATTATTATTTTGAAGCTCATTATTTTCAGTTTTTCGTGATCTCGATTATAAAGTTTCTGTTGTATATTAAAAGCCTTTCAATAGATTATTCATTTATTACTCTTGAAATGATTACATTTTACGTTCTAGTATAATACGAACTCCACATACGAATTACGTATTCGACCATTCAACAAAAATCAATTGTACCTCGACAACTATCATAACCCCGGTTGCTTCGTAACAACGTAACATCGTTTTATTCACTTGAGTAACACGAATACCATCAGTTTCTTCAGACTCGAATAAAAGGGTAAGAAGAGAAGAGATCGATGTCTCCATTTCAACTGGGAGAAATACATTTGAGAAAAGAATAACTAATTCACTGTCTAGTTTTTATTGCAAGCATATTTAACTTGAATTTTATGGAAGACATATAGTTTGCAGATAGATATTTATTCTTATGTATCGGAAGGGTGAAAATGTCATTATAAATTGCCAAGACAGCATACATATAAGTCGTAAAATACAAGTTTTCCAGTAATAAATATAATTTACACTGCGATTGGAACATATTTTTATATAAAAATTTAGTTCTCGCTTTAATTCTCGTTCTAGTTAGCGCTTTAGTTCTCGGACCGAATTCTGCTGATTCAAAAAAAAAAAGTTATTGGTTATATTACACTAGTGAAGCCAGTGATAAGAAAAACAACATGGGTGCAACTATAAAATATTAAATCTCAAGAGAAGAAGTGCTAGGACAAAGAATATTGCTACTGAATTTGCCTCCGGCCTACATTTTCTCAGCACGTTGAAGAAGTCTTATTTCAGAAGAGTAAAGAAAGGCCATTTTCGTCCAATCTCTGACAAATATTCAAGTCTGAACAAGACGTCTACTATGTTAGCAGTCCTAATGTCTTTTGTAGAGGAAAAATAAGCTTTTCGAAAAGACTTCCTAGGATGCGAGAGACGGCCGCGGGAGCTGTAGACAACTCGCTACACGAAGAAGAAAAGACTTCCCAACTATTTCTCATTCCCTGCGATAGTTATTTTCGTATGCTAAATAATAGAGTGAATGATCTTGGCTGTCCAGGTGACGTCGCGTCGAAGGCTGTGTTGCCGACGTTTCGACCATCTTATCGTGGTCTTCCTCAGGGCTGTTGTGCGTGTGCATAAAAAAATAATACACACTTAATGAAGAAATTATTTCTCTGAAACAATACTGTGATATACTGAAAAAGAGAATTCTTTATAGCCGCAGTCGCTAAGGCTGAAGGGCCGTAGCTGCCTGCGCTCGAGGGGGCGCGGTTTCGAATCCAGGCATGGATGCTTGTGTGTGTTCGTGTTGACCTTACGTGTTATTCCTAGTTTCCTCTACGGTTAAAGCAATCGCTATATGGCAAAGTTGTTAAAAAGCGGCCTGAAACAAAAAACTTGAAAAAGGTCTCAAGGAAGATACTGAAATTTAAATTAAACAAAGAAAAATCTAACATTTATTAGATCATCAGAGGAAGAAGAAGTACCGATCCTTCCCCAGAAAATGAAATGGATATTGAAAAACTCATGAAATATTTCGAAGTACATAAAGATGCAAAATTACATGTAGTATTAATGAACACAGAGAATAAGTGAGGTTAGTGCCACTGACAATATTTGCAATTTCACCTATTAAACTCAGTATTAAGTATTCATTGCTCACCTTCAATGTTTCCTCGTTTTGAGTTAAACAAATAAAACGTTACCTAGTAACACTGTAGCTATGACAACCGCTTCTGCGCCACCCTTATTTATAAATCTCGTTAAATATCGCATATTGCATTCGAATGATAATAAATAGAAAGTACGCGAGGAATGCATACATTTAATACTACACTGCGCACATTACAATATTAATAGAACTACACCAGTTTATTTATCTTCGTTTATGAAATAGAATTGTAAACAAAATAACTAATTTTTCTGTCATAATATGAAAACCTACGATAAAAATGAAGTATTGTGTTTAAATGTCCAGAAGAAAGGCCGTTCCAACATTTGCTTTATGAATGAAGAGAAATTAATGAAAACGTGTGGAGGACGTAGAAGCAGAGGCACACCTGCTACAAAAGGGTTACATAACCAAAATTTTAAATATTGAGTTCATACAACAATCGTACTAAAAATAAATCAGTGTTCATGCTAGAATAAAGTTACAATATTAGTTAATGCGATATAGCATTAACGTTAGAGCGTTATAGCGTTAATTTACGGTTAGGTGGAATGAAGTGTGAAGCAGCAAGGAAACTTGCAAGAAGAGATAATGGTTATGGCTTCAACCTCATAAGACGACGGACGTCGAAGACTTAGTAAGAGTTATAATAAATCACACTAAAAGAAAATTTTTTCTTTATGGATGTAAAAACTTCGCAGATAAATTTAGACATTACTTACCTACATTTTAAACACAATATCATACCTAGTTGACGCGTTTAAAAAAGGTTACCAGTTTGATTTCGTGCATCCCGGCACTCCTCTGATAAGATATCGATCTCAATAGATTTAAATAAAGAAGTGGAAATGGGGGAAACAAATATAATCCTACACTGAATCAACATACATATTTTAGGAAACAAAAAGCGTGATTTTCTTTGACTACACTAAGGACGCTGTATTCCAAAGACGTATTTTGATTTTTTTTACTCACTGACAAGAAGACAGAAAAGTCAAAACTATTTTACGACATGTGATTTTTGTGATAAAAAATATTTGTGTAAAACAAGTAATTCATTAACATAGTACTAGAAAATAAAAATTAAATGAAATATGAGTTAACTGGTCGGCAACCACCATACAATATCCTCTATCTCTCTTAACGCAGCAAGATAGCTTCAGTAAAACTGTTTGGGAGAGCAATAGAGTTATGGATGTGTTGCTCGCAAAGCGTGGCTACCCACTTCCTAGCGGGCTACTAGGGAAAATGCTGAAAAACAATTATTTGAGAACTATTAGTTTATCTCAGCGTGATAAATATTGATGATGGAAGAAACTTCAATGTTTCCTTAGATGAATAGAAGATTCTTTTTTGTTATAATTCATGCGACATACCATTTCAGCTTGGTATCACCTCTTACGCGCTAAAAACACCCACTGCTACCACTAATCAAATATAATTTCTTCAATGCCGCCCAGATATGAATGACCACGCCTTTTTACTGACGAGGCGATCTTTTGTGTATACACACGGATGCAAGATTCTTCAAATAACCCCCAACAATACAATCATAAAGTCGTTGTATTTCGTCGCCATAAAGTCGTTATGTACGTGCATCTTAACGGTGTTTTACTTGCGCGATGCGAGTCGAGTAACCATCGAAACTGTCTTCGGCCACTACCCATTTAAATAATGCTATTCTATCGCGCCTTCATTTGGAGGACTTTTAACTTGAAATGTTGATACTTCACGTGTCTCCGGTGCTGCCTACCGGGCTTCTGCGAAAACAGTTCAACTCTTCAACTGTTTTTGTTCTTCCAACGAGTTTCCTGCGAAAGATGTTTTTGTCTTTCCCTCTGGAAGCAAACGTGCGGTTTTTGGAGAAAAAAATATTTTAAGTCCGACGCGCGACGTTTAAAAATGCATGTTCTTTGATGTTAAATAGCGGCAAGGAATTGTTATAATGATAGGTTTAAAGTACGGCGCCAAATTTGAATCAAATTTGGCCGCCAATGTGCTAACAATCTCGCCTATCGTTCGACAGTCGAGAGCTTAGAACTTGTTGCGGCTGAGACGGTGCCCGAGACGGTTGGTGGGAGATATCTGGTTGGAGATCTCCTTGCAATCTGACACACATCGGCGCCCGATCTCGCCGTCCCGCTGGAGAAGATCACCGCCACCCCCGCGATAAAAAAAACATGCACCACACTTACGAGCGTAATGACGATAGCAGTTGACGCATCCGAAATCACTAATCAATCATTTCTCTCACCCATCCCAAAAAAAAACAAAATGGACAAAAAGAAATAATTTAGTAATAACACTTTTCTAGCAGTTGTGTGATTTATTTCAGCTAGAAATATTGAAGAAATTAACATTTTTTAGAGAACAAAAATAAAAATTTTGTGAACGCTTTATTCTTTTTTCCTTACTCTTACACTGTTCTTATACTACTGAAAAAAAAAAACAAAGGCCAGATTCAACAAATCACAGTAAAAAAGAAAAATAGTCCGACTTGACATTCTGTAAAATTCTTACTTACATATTACAAGATTGACGAATCCATATTAAAATCTGAAGAAAATATAAAGAATTTAAT
Source organism: Teleogryllus oceanicus (assembly GCA_964035755.1). Classification (NCBI taxonomy): domain Eukaryota; kingdom Metazoa; phylum Arthropoda; class Insecta; order Orthoptera; family Gryllidae; genus Teleogryllus; species Teleogryllus oceanicus. The sequence continues at coordinate 33,592,875 of CAXIVR010000002.1, forward strand.
CTATCCAGCGAGAAAAGAGCACCATAGCAATATTTTTGTAATTTGTATATTTTGTATATTTTTATATCGTTCCTACATACAATCAATTTGGTATTTAAGCGCAAAACAAACAAGTTATAAATGTATTCTTACAAAGAAATAATAATTATGGCGACACCTGGTTAAGTGTCAAAATGTCAGTAAATAGGAAAATAAGCGGCATCCAAAATCAAAAAATCACTCTGCGTCACCGAGCGTACCATGCCGCGCATGCAAATCGATACATCCCAGGCCGATGCTGTTTTATTGAACGACACAGAGTGTGCTCGACACGCTGGCTCTTTGGGCCAAATGGAAATTAGAAAATAAGTGAGTTTTTACTTTCTCACTACGGAGCAGAGAGAAAGTTTTGAAATGCTGCCAAAAAAAATGGCGAATTTTCGGCACAAAAACTCTTTATTGTGTTACCCTAGTAACGCAAAAGTGGATAAATCCAGGTGATAAATTTAGAAACAAATTCTCTAACACGTGATGTAGCCAGCACCCATGTTTTGTAGGTCCTTGATACCGAAAAATCGTATGACGGAAAAACGTCAGACCGTCCGTTCGCCTCTCTGTGTCTGTCAGTCTGTGAACAACGCTAGCTGCTAAACCATTCAGCTGATTTTTTCCGAAATTGATATTCCTCAATCGATCTGCCTGATGTTGCGGCCCCTTGAATTTAAAATTGATATTTTAATTTGTTTGGGGGTTAACCCTTTTAATTTAAAAAAATGGCCCATCGTTTTTGAATATGTTTTGTTGTTAGATAGTGTAAAGGACATTTAAGAGAATGGTGCAGGTCTCATGTTCGTTGAAGAAATTGATTTTTCAAAAATTGCAAAAGTTCAACATTTTTTCGGAGTCTACCTACAACTAAAATATTCAAAATAGGATTCTTTATCATGTTCTTTAATGATATATTTTGAAATAAAGTTATATAAAATTTTTGGAAATTTGACTACTTTTCGCATAATTTTGCGTGAATATACGGAATAGCATCACTAGTTTATTAATTCAATTTCCGCATCTGCACCTGGAGCTCCTACGCTTATAACCCTCGAAACGCAACTTCACAATCAATATACAGTAAGTAGGAAGAGTAGATTCTCTGCAAGAGTCGTGAAAACAGCAACAGCAATGTAATGTTTCTGCGAGTATATATCCTACAACACTAACACTATAATGAGAACATTTTAAGAAAACTTATGGCTGAAATAGCTTGTAGATCAGGGACGGTAAATCGGTACGGCTGACGAACTGCAAATAAAGGGGAAGAAAACGAAAGAAAAAAGAAAGAAAAGGAAAAAAGGCGAAAGGAGAAGAAAGAATGAAAAAAAGAAAAATGAGAAGAAAAATAAAAAAAGAAGAAAAAATAAAAAAAGAAGAAAATAATAATGAAAAGAAGACTAAAAGAAAGAACTTGAGAAGACAATTCTCAGAGAGAACGCTCTTGTAAGAAATGTACGAATTGCAGTTCTGGCAGTATCTTTTAAAAACTAGAACCTTACAGAGTTTCACGTAATTGTATGTAAATAGTTCCCAAGAAAAACGGCAACAAAACACTGTTTCAAGAGGTCACCTTGCAACGCGGATTCCAATGGGTGGGCTGCCACAGCCCCAACCGCCCGCCGCACGAGCGCCGGATCACATGACGGCGCGGGCGGCTTGCGGCGGGGGCGGGGGCGGGGGCGGGGGCGGGGGGGGGGCGGGGCCGCAGGCAGGTGACGCGGCAACAGGTGCCCGGGGCGGGGCCCAGGGGTCGATACCAGGCGGCCGCCATCACCGCCACCGGAGCGCTACAGCGGCCCGTGCACAGGTAGCATCAGCAAGAGAAAGAAGGGTGGAGGGGGACGCGCCACATTGTGCTCTGTACGTCGAACGGCGCAGCCCGAGATTGCGTGGTGAGCCCCCGACTGGAGCAAACGTCACTTGAGAGCGCTATTCTTTCGGGAAGCGTTTCTCGACGAAAACAATGTCACGAGAGAATGCTGATGACGGTCGAGGGAGTGAATCTATTCTTTCGAAGACACGTGTCAACCTTGCAAGAACTGCAGATGCCAAATGAAAGCGCTGATGAAGATCTAAAGGTAGCGAATCCATACATTGCAGGATGTCGCTAAAATGCATGCTGTCGCGATGTTCTTGTTGACGAAAAAAAAAAGTTACTGACTGGTTTCTCATGACAGTGTGCTATTTAGAGATATGACATTTGAACTTCTGAACAATATGTGTTCTGAAAGAGACTTTCCAAAAGATTGGATGTAAAGGACACGTAATATAGTTCCTTAAGATTGCGAAAGACGAGTAACCGAAATTCCCCACCGCATTGTTTTTGTGATGATTTTGTGTCTATGATGCACGTCACTGCACTTCACGACCTCATGTTCTCTCTAAAAACAGATAGCTGCTTTTGATTTCGATCTGTATTTTCAACTTCGCAGATTGGGAAGAAAATCGTAGTAACTTATCCCTCACGGTACATCGTTTTAGAAAACTGGGCACTGAGATTAATTCCTAACGAGAAATTGCTGCCACAAATTATGAACTACGAGTGCAATGAGCATCCTTAATAGTACAAGCATTTATCATTTCATATGACTAACTGAAGTGCGAAGTAGACTTTTCACTGTGAAGTTGAGGTTTTAAAGCAAATTATTTTCTAAGCATTTATCTTCCCTACTTCGAGTAGGCCACTAAATTTAATGCAAGTCTAATAAAGAACGTACGCAAACTTAAATCAAGTTGCCGCAAATTAAAAAGAGATTCTCTTCCTTCTGTGAATAATGTGCTTCTTTTAAAGTTCCAAGTGCACTAGTTTGAAAAAGATAATAAATGAGTTTTCGCAGCAATCTAGAGTGCGGTTTTGAAAACCTCATCTTCAATGAATAGTTACTGAAATAATTGAATTTCACTGAGATAAAAGAGGGGTATCTCCCACCAGCGGGGCACCGCTCCAACTCTAAGACCCCGACACGGTCTCCCGGCATGTGTGCTAGCGTAATGCACGTTAGTGTAAGTGTGCGCGTAAGGGGTGAGGATAAGACAAGGAAGAGGAAGGAAAGATCGCGCGCATTCTGAGATCCGTTTTGTTAGGGTCCTGTTCCGGCATTCGCCTGGTGGTCGGAATAACAACGGAAAACTATCGATTAGAGCAGTAAGCCTCTAGAATTCTCTTCCAGACAGCGAGTGAATTTAACCTGACAAGCTAGAGTCGAAAATCCTCCTGCCGTTGGGACTCGAACCTAGGACCTCCCGGTCAGAGGCATTGTAGTTACATCCGTCAATGCACTGAGGCACCTCTCCTGGTTTGAGTTGGTGGGCAAGGTGATAGTATAGACTGGTGGCGACTGTCAGTACGGTGGCCGCAAAACACCGAAGGCTCAACCCGTGCGACAGGAAAATTGTGTCACCGTGCCCGGACTAATCTTGGTGTGGTATCGCGGTTAACATTCATTACGCTTACTTAACATTCATTAGCCACCTGTAATAGTACAGGATGTGTCGCCTGAGACGGTCCCTCGAATAACTCTTGAGCCACTGCAAATAATGACACGCCATTGTCTCTCAAATGAACATATACGAGGGTCATTTAAGAAGCTGTATATTCTTCTACTACGGGTTACCTGTAAAAAATGACGAGGTGACATAAAAATGTTGCATTCGTGATGAATAACACACTGTTAATTCATAATGTAAATCGTTGATGATCACGAAATTAACACAATTCAACATAAAGTGAAGTAAAACAAAATAATATTTACAAAATAGAATACGGGTTGTTTCTTTAATTTTAAGATTTCCTTTATTATAAATTATGTTTAACAAAGTTACTTATCTCCTTTTGAATTTGTTTTTATTTTTCTTATCAATATATTGTAAGACATTTTTGCATCATGCTCTGAAATACTGAGATAAAAAAAAACGCGCCCCGCATAATATGCGTCTACTATGTCTGCAGGTTCAGAAAACAATTGAATCTTATGTTGGACTCTAAGGATGAATTGGAATACTTTACCTTTCTGTAAACTTAATATTTAGGATATTCATCACTTTGGAAATATGCTCTCGATTCGATGAATTCTTTGAACTGTTGATACATTGAGCTGTTCTGTACAGCTGCACATAAAGTAACCACCATCGCGGAACACTATCCCCAGCACTGTATGCAGCTCCGAGAGCAAAAACCACTCTTGTGGGTCCCTGCAGTGGGTGCTCCACAGCCGCTGCCACTTCACCCACCGCGTCGCCCCCGTCGCCCCGTCGCCGCCATATCACCCCACGTCACCCCGCGTCGCCCGCTCGCCCAGGCAGGGCTGTAAGCGCCTTTACGCCGGAAAGGGGGGGGGGGGAAGGTGAGCGGAACCTTTCGCCGCAAGATTACGCATGTATAAATGTGGCGCCGCGTGGCGGGGGCGGGGCAAGGCGGAGGAGGACGGTAATGTATGGCAAAGAGCGGGCGAGTGTTAGAAAGGGTGGAGAGGGGGGGAAGGGAAAGGAGGAGGTGGTGAGAAAGGATGGAAAAGGTGGGGAGTTGCTGTGGTGAGAGGTGCGGAAAGTGAACGTGAGGGAAATAGTGGGACAAGAGGAGTGAAAGGGAAAGGTGGGAAGAGGAAAGGAAGAAAGAGACAAGATGGTCAGGGCAGTTGAAAGCGCAGAGAAGAGCTCTTTTAAGGGGAAATGCCTCTGCGCGGTCGCGCACTCCCTTTCGCCTCCTGCGTCGCCCCCACCCCTTCCGACAGCCCTCCCTCCGCGATACGAGAAGCGGACACAAAGATGTTCGTTTCGTTTCGTTGCAACCGATTAGCTGCAGACGCCTGAGAACTGTGACATTGTCCTATTTTCCTTCTGTCCTAATCAAGTGAAATCCGTCCGTCACTCACGGCTGGATACCTTCTAGTCCCCACTAACTGTTCACCAGAAGGAAACCCAAATATTCATATGATTTCCATATTCTGCATCACGTAAAACCATAAAATATAAATAAATTCCTTCTGAATCGTCAAGTGTCGGATCTCGCTTTGTCGACTTTGGAAGAAATTTTATAGGATATTAGATGTTGTTCTTAGTTTTGTATTCTTTGAACCTTTCATTAACAACAGCAAATGATAAAATTGAACGAAAATGTGAGTTAAGTTTTCAAAATGTATAATTACGGCGTCAAATTCTTGATCTAGCATACATAAGCTGCTGTACGAGGTCGCGACCAGCACCCTTGCAGCGATAGTGATGCTACAACTGTCAGTGGGGCCCAATTTCAGCATTGAGAGAAAGCAAAGAGCTGCGGGACTGGGTTATTAGACTCGAGATATGCGGAAGAGAAAGGATTAAATGCCCCTGGTTGTGACGTCCTCTAGGGATGCACAACGCTGAAGATTAGAAAAAGCTATAGGGTTTGAACTGTAAAGACACGGTGGGGTTCAATTAAATTCACTGGGAACACAGCGGACATAATCTTCGATATACACACAATTGGTTGACGAGAATGCCATGTGTCAAGTAACCGTAACAAATATCAAAGGAACTACTTTATATACTTTAAGTTCACGTCTATAATCGCAAATAACTCAAAATATCATCTGATGGCCCCTTCAAGTTTCCCTAAAAACCTTTCGTAATCCCATATAGGACAGCAGACCTCTGTTAATGAACCTATTACAGATAAAAAATGACTTTTTTAAATGGAAAACACTTTACTATTACAGGAATTCAATTTTTCATTAAAGCGAATTATTAATAAGAGAGTTTAATTTCTGCCTGTCGTTTTGACGAGTTACCCCAAGTAGGAAAGAATTTGTCTCGGCTATCCAGTGGGGACGAGGCCCTGAGAAGCAATTTCGGGGAAGGGACCATCGCCTTGAGTTAAACTCGTACTTTCCCGTCGCCGGAAGGAAAATTGCTGGTGAGCAGAACCGAAGGACGCGCAAAGTTGGCCGGTATATGTGAAACGTTTCCCACCAATCGTGCATGGAGGCGAATTACATTATTCAATGACCTACATTGCAGACACATCGATCTATGACTGTTTTTAATTAGTAAATCTACTAATAAATAATATTTGAAGAGAAATGTGGGAACAAATGGGTACAGATTCTAATGCGCTTTAGGTGTAAACAGCTGGATATTATCCTGTAAATATAAGAATTCACACATTTTATGTGCAGAATTTCAAGATCCTGCAATTAAAATTTATTGCGTTTATTTAGAATGTGAAGGCTTCCTTAACTATCACCAGTCTAGGATTACTTGCAAACTTTCTTGCAAAGCCATCATGCAGTAGGTCAAATCAGAAATTTTTAGACAAATGGGGATTTCGTGTATATTTTTCAGATATTGGGGAAGTTGAAGCAAAAGCAATGACAAACTTAAGTCCTCCAATCGTATATAAACCACAGCCTCTGTTCACATTATGACACCTCCCAATATCTGACACGCACTGACGGGAGAGGGGCAGAAGTCGTTATTATATTTCTTTTATAAATTAAAAAGAAAAATGAGCATATTTTAATTATTTCAATAATCTTACAGACTAAGTTTGAGTTAAAAATAAATATAATTTGCTCACATTATAAATAAACGACTAAAATGCATTCCGTAATTTTGGTTGTATTTTTTTACTCACTGCAGATGTATAAATCCAGGTTGAATTGTCTGTATTATTCGTGTAAAGAATGAATCTAAAATGTGTTAATAATTGCATGGCTAGGAACAGTAACTAGATAGCCCACATGATATCTCTCTCTATTCATAAATGTTCATGTTTCTATTTTAGTGAAGTTTGGATCATCTTGTTACTGCCCAAATTGTTTCATTTACGTGAATGAAAAGGTTATAGAAACGATATTGTTCACATTTCAACCAAATCGATACAACACTTACGTGTAGCGGAAGATATCCTGTGATTGGTGTGGCTTATCTTGTTTTTGTCCGATGCCTTGCAATTCTATTTATACAAACGTACGTTGAGTGCCTCATTTGAAAAGGTTTTAATTAGTATAAATTACAGAAGAATATATTTTCAAGTCCGACAGAAACGCAAGTTCTTAATACGAAGACTTCAAGTCGACTGGACACTATACATTATAATAATAAATAATAATAATGATGACTTTATTTATGTGGAGACTCGGGCCATCAGGCCCGCTCTTCCGCCTAACCACGTAATACATAAATTTATAGATAATAATTGAATTAATAGATACATTTAGTAAATAAAAACAAGTAAATAATAATACTTAGTAATAAGTAAATAATACAACTTACAGATGTCATGCCCTGGGCTCACAAACGTGACAAGAATACAACGTCCCAGCATTTGCCTTAAGCGACCGGGAAACCAGGAAAACAAAGGAAGTGTGCATGCTCTTCAACATTGAGCAACAAAAAAATATAATTAAGATAATTTTAAAAACAAACAAACATTACTGACTCAGGAAAACTCTAAAGGTTTGCCCGAAAATATAAATTCTGAGAGATATTAATTTAGCAATACGTATCAAATGTTGACAAAAATCTAAAATACATTCATGAATCATAAAAATCAATATGAGAAATGCACACAACCACCCGGCCAGGACGACGGCTTAGGCCGATTTTAGATTTCAACATCATGTACCAAGGAAAAGACGCATTCAGTCAGAGCCATGACAAAGTTAGATAATAATGAATTAGAAAATACGGTAGATAATACAAAAAAACCTTTTAACCCTATAATATACTTAATTTAGACTAATTATACTATTGTTAATTAAATTAAGAACTAACTTAAGAAAACAAAGAAAAGAACAAAACTGTTAAAAAGCCCTATAAAATTTACATTTAACTTACAATTTTGAACTCACTTAAGAACTAACTTAAGAAAATACAAGAAATGGAGAAAAACTGTTAAAAAGCGATATAAAAAATTACATTTACCTTACAATTCTAAACATATGTAGTACACACTTTCACATCATACAATATCAGCTCAGAAAAATAGTATTTAAATGTTTTTTGAATGATCGCAGACTTTTACATTTCCTAACATTTACTGGAAGGCTATTCCACTCTCTAGTCGTCGCTACTAAGTAAGATTTATTGTAAAAGTTAGTGTTGCTTTTTGGAATATTGCATAGCAAAGATTTCTCGAATCTTCTTGTTTTAAGATAAGAAATTTTATGAGAGAGGTAAGTAGGTACACATTTAAAACCTTTCCCTACCTTTAGAAAACTTTGGGTTGCGTCATTGTTACCCACTGTTTAACTGACTTACACCGAAGTATCATACGGATGGTACTTTCATCCAAAGAGGTCGAATTCTTTGTCAGTACAATGAGCGACTTCACCAAGTATAGAGCACTATACATCAATTTAATTAGAGTGAAGTCAAACTGAAGTTTGATCAACTGGGACGCGGTTATTCAATCGGGAACTTCGTTACGACTTAATTTTTGGTAATGAAGCTTCCGACTGGATAACTGCATTCCAGCTGATGAAGCGTCAGAAGTCACTCTAAATAAATCGGAACACAGGCTCACTGAAAAACCATTTACTCCAACCCAATCAGTACAAATGATAGGCGAGTGAATGGAGGGATGTTTTTGGCAAAAAGCCACAGATCTTCAAATTTAACCAATCAGACCGAACATGATCCTATGTTGTCCCTCTGACCAAAGATTATTAAGTCTCTGGGTTTACGATTGTAATATTCAATTTCCTGTTGTTAAGAGCCTAAAATGTGTAACTTTCTTGCATTTATTTTTTAAAAATTAATTTCTTGGGGTTTAAAAAACTTAAACTAATTTAATCTAACTTTCAGTTGAATTTTTGTTTCATTTGATGAAGGGGCTCACAGACCACCTGCATTTGTTTATTCTCAGTTGTTAATGTGTAAGAATGCATGTACAGGATATATATTTTAATTCGAGTTTGGCGTCCCGTATATTTACCAATGTTTGGCATTTCTGCTTTGATTGAGTGGAGGTTACAATAAATCAAGGACCAAGTGGAGTTTTCAAAAAAGCTTTAATTTATTTTTTTCAATTTTATTTTACATTGACAGACAGTACAACGTTCAGCCGTGTCAGTTATTTGACCGAGTATCTTTGTATCAGCGAAGTATGAAGGGGGTAACTTCTTGTCACCTCCCTGATATGATTTCATTAGGTTATATCTTCAACCAATGCGAGGAATATTATTGCCAGGAAATTTCGTTAGACAGCGATGACAGGGTATAGAAAGGAAATACGATGGGAGAGACAGGTAAATGAAAGAAATATTCTTCTCTTATCTGATGTCGGAGAGATATTGAAGGAAAATGTGAAATGAGAGTCCGTTTCTTCGGCGGGAGAGTGAGGATCATGAGTTTCTATTTCATAAGTGACTGCTCCTAGTACATGACTTAAATTTTTGAATAAATTATGTGTCAGTTTCGTAATAAAAGAAGTAATCGGTTCTATTGCAAGATCGTTGTGAAGTGTCTTATTGCTGACAAACCAAGGGCATTACTATCACCGGTTCCTAGTGAGGCAATACAAGAAACCAATGTAGTAGGCCTTCAAAATTACTTAAGGGAGCAGTACGATGAGTTTCTTAGAACGGGAGGGGGAATAGAAGAAATATGGCAAGAATTTAAAAACATTCTTGAAAATGCCGTGCAGACATTTGTTCCATGTAAATTGGTAAAAAGAAATCCCGACCCAGAATATTATAATGCAAAGATTAGACGTATGAAAAGAAAAAACAGAAAGGCGTTTAGTAACAGGCACATTAGTGGCAACCACATGGCATTATTTCGAAGTTATTCAAAAGCGTTAGAGAAGGAAAAGAAAATCGCGGAGGAACGTCATTTAAAATATATCCTTAATGCGGATGGCAATAATTGGTCGTGATTTTTTAAGTATGTTCATAGAAGGAAGGAAACAAAGACGAAATTCCAGTTGTTCGTATTAATAATTTGCCAATAATTGACAAATACCAACAGCTCATTACAAAAATTCACATACAATACATGTACATTATTTTACAACACTTTGCCAGATGACATTAAACGATTAAATTCAATAGAAAAGTTTAAATCCCAAGTGAAATCGTTTCTGCTGCATAACTGTTTCTATACAATTAGAGACTATGCTGAGCATCACAAGAAAAGTAACATTAATTTTAACAATGATACATAATGCTTTATTTACCATTTGAACTGTGTAAATGAGTATAAACAACCTGTAACAACTATTGTACTACAGCTTCCGGGTCAATGACCCCCATCTCGATCAGGTTTTTCGTCCAGTTTCCTGATCCATTGAGCAAATGCTGAGATGGCCCTTGTTTTGCTTCTGGACATAAGTGTAACTCCATTTTCTGTGCACGTCTTCTAGAATTCAGTGGAAACACAATTCTTCAAATTATCGTTTCCATGTTGTCGCGGCAGGAAGTAATAAGAGCCAAAATTTATTGCTTATTTATCCTTGAAAATAGATTTTATTACATGGGAGTTTTGTTTTTTCTCCTTTCAAAATTCAAAATTTATTGCTTATTTATTTTGAAAATAGATTTTACTACATGGGAGTTTTTGTTTTTTTTCTCCTTTCAAAATTCAAAATTTAAGTAGTATATGACTTAGTGTAGGGATCACAGAATTTTGAAAATGTGCACACAATTCACTTTTCCCCATAGCACGTCATACGCAGTTTTTAACTGTTTCTTATGTTATGAAGTGAAGTGGAGGGAAGGGAACAGTGCAGTGCAGTGTAGTGCAGCGCAGTGTAGTGTTATGAAGTGAAGTGGAGGGAAGGGAATGCGAGAAGAAGAAGCGAGTGTGAAAGAAATGCGTCACAGTTACGTGTTGTGCAGTGAAGTGAAGTGGAGTAAGGTTTGCGTGGTGATTTTATGTACTATTTATTATTATTATTATTTATTATTATATATTATTATTAATTAACTCCTTTTTGTAACTTTTTGCTAATGAACGTAAGTTTAATGTATGTAAGGTCAAGATATTCTGCCACCAAGTTACTACACTTAATTGCAGAATTAACAATAAATCTAATTTAGTGTTATTCCTAAGATTTTGTTTTGAAAAGTTTTTAACTTATGTAATGTCGTTGGGACAGCTGAAATACATACAGGGCGTGCGTCAGTTAATATCGGACGAATAATAGATTTGTAAATAGTGGCTGAGGCTACGTAAAACTGGGAGAACTGTTTGAAAAGATTGAGCCAAGGAAACTCCTTATTATCTTTTCGTGCAGTCTTGTCATGAGGGGAGACTGAAAACGACCCTATCCAGACCGTTAGCATACCTCGGCTTAAGAATCATTAAGTATTGAAGTTGTCAGTGTTACGTGTCTGGTAACGGGAAAAGGAATTTTTTATTTATTTATTTTACGTCAAAAAACAGTTGAATCTGCGTATGACGTGCTATGAGGAGAAGTGAATTGTGTGCACATTTTCAAAATTCTGAGATCACTACACTGAGTTATATACTACATAAAATTTGAAATTTTTTTAAAAAAGCTCTCATGTAATAAAATCTATTTCCAAAGATAAATAAGCAATAAATTTTGGACTCTTATCCATGATGTCCTTTGTCAAGAAATAATACTTCCTGCCGCAACAACATGTAAACGATAATTTGAATAACTATATTTCCAATGAATACTAGGAGACGTGCACAGATAATGAAGTTACGTTTAAGTCCAAAAGCAAAACAATGGACCATCTCACGATTTAATATTTCAGAAATCGATTGTGCAATTTTGTTGTTATTTTTCAATGGCGGATTATTGGTTGACTGACCTAGCACTCGACGTGTTGCTTTTCAAAGAGATGAGTCTTGTAAGTTAAGATTTGAAATAAACTTTTTGTAACTTTTTAATTGAAATATTGTAAGATATTTCATATCAATTTAGTCAGTTTAATACCAATTTAGTTGGTTTAATACATATTTCAAATTAGGCAGGCGATGTTATTTCTATAAACGTCTGATTTTGTTCTCTTGAGATAATAAATTACGTAATTGCTCAAGTCACGGATATTTTGAGAGCCCTCTAGAGTATCATTTAGCGAATGAGATGAATAATCAATTGAGTTTGTGATGAATTACTAAACAAATGTATGCCTTTGATCGGTTTCTTCTGGAGTTTATAGATTCAAGAACGGAGGAAGAAGCAATGATTATCAATTTTAATTATAAATTTATTTGTAAGTAAAGTGATGATCTGAACATATTTCGCATATAAAATACGAATAAAGGGCTATATTTAAATTTGTTATCGAATTATCTAACATATCGGGAAGATAATCCGCATTAAAAGGATAATATTTAGGATCTATGGGCGCAATAATCTGAAAGTCTGACTGCTTTGCGAGATGTAAAATAAACTTTTCGACTGGTTGATTTATTCTGCATCCCCAAGAAATGTGTTTTGTGTTTAGATCGCCAAATAAGATAATAGGAGCCTTTAGCTTGAAAATGTCTTGAAAATGTCTCTAACGGTTGCAGTCATTAGTTTATTAGGCGGCTTATATGCTGAACATATTATATTGTTATCGTTTTGAAGGTTGGTGGTTACTGATACTGTTTGTAGCCCTGGTGTTAATGGGAGAGATGATGCCCAACGTGGATTTGACTAGGATTGAAGCTCCACCTGCTGAAACTTCTCCTGGTCAGTCACGTCTGAGATGTTTATAACCTTGAACTGTGAAATACACGGAATAAAATAGATAAGTTTCAGTTGACCATGCTATGTCAATATCATGTGAAACCAGAAATTGTTTTAATTTAGAATATTTATTCAGAATACCTCGTCAGTTCCAGTTTAAAAATGTTAAATTCTTAAAGCATGGTGCTTTAAAAATTAATCTGAAAAATAGAGCTAAGAATTGGGGTTTTGATATTATCAATTAAAGTAAGGTAGAACAATTGAATTAAACGACTAAGGAAGTTGATAATATGGATAGTTAGAAACTCACTTAAGTTAAAATTCCCTTAAGAATTGTTAGATGAATTATTTGATGAAGCATCATTAACATTGGTTGAGGTGTCAAAAAAGGTTATTGACGAGATGGTTTGTATAGAAAAGGATTGATTTGAGGTTTAATTCAGTATGTAGTTGCTTGTTAAAGATGATCAAGGGGCTTGGGTAATAAATCTTTGGAATATGTTTTGGATGACTTATATTTTGTGAAGATTATATTTGGAAGAACTTGCCCATATTCGGCTCGCATAAAGGAGATTGATGATTGATTTGTATATAGTGATGACATTGTTTAATGAGAGTTTAGTAGTTTTATTTATGAAGAGTTTCAGTTGTAGGATTTTGATTTTGGCTTTCTGAAGTTCTGTATCTATTCGAGTTCAGTTAAAGAAATTATATTGTTATATATTATTAATGGGATTGTAGGGGAATATGGTTGTAATGTGAATACTATTGTGGGGGATTTGATGGGATTCATTTTAATCTTCCATTTTGAGACCCAACTCTTAATTACATTAAGATGTATTTATATTTCACTTGCTAAGAAGTTTATTGATATGATGAAATGCATGAATATACTAATAATCGTGATAACAGAAATGTTCCAACATAATATTGTCTAGTAAATCAGTGCCGTTTCGGCGTTCTATTGTTGTTCTACTCACTTGTTGGGACGCTGGAAACTCAGCTGACGTCAGAATGGTATTCACCGAATTGCATTCAGCTCCCAGCCACGGCCGTCCCAAACTCTGTTTCGGAGAGCACGCAGCCAGAGCGAATTTCCTCCATTATACACGACCTTGAAGCTTCACCATTGCACCATCGATCTTAGCACAAATTTTAAATACTGTTGAATTAAATAAAATTCGAATATGTGTATCCAAATAATTTTCATGGTCACGTAATAATAATGGAATTTATTGTCATTATTTTCCCCTTCATTCACTCAACATCATTACATTTAATAATAATAATAATAATAATAATAATAGTAATAATAATTTTTATTGCACAAATTCACTAACATTCACAAGTACATTAGAAATGACCAATGTTACAATTTATGATGAAAATCTGATAATATAAAATAAATAAAAAATTAAGATAATTCAATTTACTAAGTAAAATAAAAACAAAGGGGGTCTTAGGAAATGGCAAAATGCGAGTCTCGGTGTAAACACAGATTTTCAAACTAACCGTCAATACCGTCGTTACTACTGTGGATGTGAGAAGTACCTCGTATGTTGAAATTTTATTGAAACCACTTACCTATTCATAGTATTACATTGAAATATATACTGCCTTTCAGTCACCAAATAAATATTCAATAGGTTTTCATGACAAATACAATTTTAATGTATAATCTTCATTTTCAAAACATGTACCTTACTTGATTTGTATCAGAATGAAAATCTTCCTACGTCATCCACTAATTGTTTTCATTTTTATTTTCGATGCACCTTCTTGAGCAGTATCTATATTTTGCTCCTTTTATTACAATAAATTCCATTCTCTATTGACGAGTTATCAAACGTGTCCGTACAAACCAGTTTCGACGGAGCACAAGGTCAAAATGCGATTGCATCGCGTAGTTTCACAACTGGCAGTGGTAGGAAATTGGACGCAACATCATAGTTCTCTTCATCTTCTACTCATTCTACGTGTTCTTTCTCTGTTATGCATATATTCTTCAACTTAAAGTGACAGAGTCAACTGTTATTATCACTAGTATTTCAAGAAACTTGATACATCTTATGGAGTCCCAGATGTTTCTGGATCTGCTATGTGAGTTTTCGATATAATTTCCCAAATGGGACAAACTTGGTCTAAAATGTTAGTTTTACAGTCTTTTACCTGAAAACTGTTTAAAGAGAGATCATTCTATTATGTGCCCATTCATAACGTATTTCAACAATGACCATGCAGTTGCCGGACAACATCCCTCCTACGGGAATTCCGCCCAGTTGCCCAGCTACAGCCGTGTGCCCATCTATAGCTCGGCGCCAAGAAAGGGCTCTGAATTAATGAAGGCCCCTAATGGATTCCTATTGCCACGCGGCAATCGGCGGCCCGATGCGCGATGCCCATTAAACCGTTAGAAGATAATACAGCGCGGTGCGCATAATTCAGAGCACGCCGCGACGCGCCGGCGCGGCCATCTGCAGACGCCCGTGGTTCGGCATTCACCGCTCGGGAGCCGCACTAGCGCCGCCTGGTGTCGAAATGCGCGCGAGTTATGCCGCCACGACGAGCTGATGGCGCCTTCTGTCAAGTACAACACAGATCGAGAGGATCCGAAGGAGAAAGGTTGGGGAATACGCGTTTGACTGCTTGTTGAATATCAGCCTATTTTGGCATTCATTGCTGGGTATTTGATATTACTATCTATTGAAATGGTATTTAGTGCCATTCGTTCGTTAGGTGTAGTCATAGAAGGGATAAGAATTAGAAAATGTAAAACGTGTATTACTATACAGTCTTTTTTGTCTCCTTGATGAAAATCTTAAAAAAGCCAAACCCTAACATCCTTTTTGTCTGCTATTGCTGTTGATAAGTCGATATTCATTCTTTTATTAATTCTGAGAAACACGTTTTTCAAAATAGTTTCACTCGGTATTCTCACGATTATTGTGCTTGCAGCAAGGTACTTTCTAGACAATTCTCTGTATTTAAAACACTGAGGATTTTGATGTAGAAAGGAATTTGACACAACCAAATTTCGTAATTTTTAAAGAATGAAATATTGTGTAGATATGTTATTAGTTGCTCTTATTACTGTTTTTGTAGTTAAAAACAAATTTTTAATATATATTAAAATTAATAAAAAGAAGGGTTATGTGCCGTAATTTGGTCATTACGTCAATATGGAGACCAACTGCAATACAATTCAAAGATATCCTTGCAACATGAGATTGTAATTAGTAATGCGAAAATAGCGAGTGTTTGCAGTTCGACAACTGGCTGTTTTTAAATGTAAAGGTTAGCGGTGTTTAGAAACAAATATCCCTCCACCTAGGAGTACATGACCTTGTAGTTGGTGGTGGAGCTTGAGTACCCCTGTGATCCTGAGAGCTATGCCGGCGGTAGCGTAGCTACTGGTAGGGCCTCCCTTGCCGGACAGGTCGAAGGAGAGGGGTCAGACGAAGAAGTACTCCAGAAGAGGACCTCAACACGAGAAGAGGACTCGCTGAAAAGGGGAGAGGAGCCTCTTAAGTCATGGAGAAGGCAGCTCCTCTAGGGCACGGGTAGCTCGAAAATAAAACCCTGGTCCTCCAGGTTGGGTGTTTGGGCATTGGGCTTGCTCGCCATTACCAATAAAAAATCCTAACTGCAAAACGTCCCAACACGGAGCCCCGGAAATGTACATGGAAACGAACTCGCGCTAGAAAAAAGGACTTTGATTTTTGGAACATGGAATGTTCAGGGTCTTAACACCAAAGATAAAGAAGTTTTTATTCAATTAGAAAAATTTAAAATTGACGTTGCCGTTCTCTCTGAAACGAAAAAAAGGTCACGGAAATGAAGTAAAGGGAAATTGTTTGAATTTTTATAGTGGTGTACCTAAAGATAAAAGAGCAAAGGCGGGCATCTCAATAGCAATAAATAAAAAAATGGAAGAAAAATATTAAAAATTGGGAAGAAGTAAATGAAATAATTATGAAGTTAGAATTAGAAATAATGGGATGTAATATAGTAATAATTGGAGTTTATGGACCAACTAAGGATGCAACTTCTTGATTCAATAAGTAGTAGAAAAGAACTGATAATAATGGGTGACATGAATAGGATAGGGAGAAACGTAAATGATAAAGTGGATGGTGCTTTTGGAGAAAATTGTTTAAATGGAAATGGAAAAAGATGGATTGAAATATGTAGTCTATAATTTGAAGATCATGAATGGTTTCTATGAGCATAGAGTTGTACACAAATATACTTGGGTGCAGTCAACGAAGAATCAGAAATCAATAATTGACTACATAATTATGAGACAAACATCCTGCATTAGCGCAGTTGATGTAAGAGTGTTTAGATCAGTAGAATGTGGATCTGACCATTACTTATTGAAAGGTTTAATGTGCTTTCCTTTTAGAAACAAGGGAATGAAAACCAATAGTGGAAATGAAAACGAAATAGAAAAAAAATAGCTCATCCTAAATATAAGATCAATTTACTGAATGATGACTCCATCAGATTTCAGTATCAATTAAGACTAGCTAAGAAAATAAGAGAAGTTCCAGATGGCACAAGTGAAGACTTGTACGAATGGTTAAAAACAGCAATATATGAAGCAGCCTTTGAAGCTTTAGGGGGGAAGGAAATGAACCACCTAAGCAATATTGGTGGAATTCTGAAGTAGAAATGAAGATAAAGGAGAAAAGAAGGTGCTATGAAAAATAGTTGTCAACTCAAAATCTGGATGACAGAAAGGAATATGCAAGACTAAATAAAGAAGTGAAGAAAATGGTGAAGAAATCAAAAAAAAAAAAATGGGAATGGGTGAAATATTACTCAGATATGTTTGAAGAGAATAGACCAAAATACAAGATTGTTTTAGAAGAAATAAACAATACACTTGATAGGACACATGCAAACGAATATTCAGAAGATATAGATTTGAATGAGATAGAGAACTCCATCAAAAAAATGAAAAACGAAAAATCTCCCGGTCCTGGAGGTATTCCTGTAGAACTATTTAAAAATGCTCCGATAAATGTGCTGGAAATCCTACAAATAATTTTTAATAAGTGTATGATAGGCGATAAGATACTTACAGAATGGAAACAAGCCTTCCTCACGTCAATTTACAAGAAAGGTAAAAAATCGGAGTGTAAAAATTACAGAATACGTGTAATTTCTACTACTGGAAGACTGTATGGACGTATTATAACAGGAGAATTAAAGGGAGTTAACCACAGAAGAGCAAAGGTTTTTGTTATAAGGCAGGTTTTAGAAAAGAGATTATCAAGAAATAAGGAAACATCTCGTATTCATAGATCTTTAAAAAGCTTATGACACAGTCCCTTTAGGAAAACTCTTCCAAATTCTGGAAAATACAAATATTGACAAGAAATACATAAATACATTAAAAGATCTGAATGAATAAAGTAGAATAAAAGTAAGTGGCCAAATATCACAACCATTTGGACAAACAAAGGGCCTGAGACAAGGATGTTGCTTATCACCAAGTCTGTTCAAAATATACCTGAATGAAATACTGAAAGATTGGCAAAATAAATGCAGAGGTATGGGTATATGTATCAATGAAGATTATCCACATACCTTACCATTCGCTGATGATCAGGTTATTTTAGCTAATGACGATTTTGATGTAGATGCGAAAACTGAAGGAAACGTACGAGAAAGCAGGACTGAAGATCAATTTTTCCAAAACAAAATATCTGGTGGTAGGAGAAAATGCTGGCTGCAGCATACCAATAATTGGAGAGCAGATTGAAGCATGTGAGGAATTTAAATATTTAATAATCATCAGTAAGAAGGAGACTCCAAAAAAGACACTATCTCAAAGATCACGCAAGGGAGACAAGTCACTCGAAAGTTACACTCTCTACCTTGGGGAAATGAGATATCCAGATCAACTAAGAAAAGGCTGTTTGAAACCATCGTACAAAATGTAGTGCTGTGTGGATCAGAGAAACGTGGGAAATAAGAAAACGAGAAAAAGGCAAATTAAAAAGCCTGCAAATCGATTTCATCAAATGAGAAATGATAAAATTTTGAAATAGAAAAAACGAATTAAAAGGAAAGGAAACACGAAGATTAAAATGGTTTGGTCACGTGAAAAGGCTTGGTTATGAGAGATGGCCCAGAAAGATCTCTTGAGTGGCTCCCCTTAGACAGAAGAAAGAGAGATAGACCCAGAGAAGAATGGCAAAAGCAAGATATGAAGGACATGCAGAAAAGAGGCCTTGAAGAAGACGATTGGAATGATAGAGGGGCATGGAGACTGGGATGCGAGAGACGGCCGCAGGAGCTGTAGACAACTCGTAAGAAGAAGAAAAAACAAATATCCAGCAACACTCTAACTCACGTGTCCCTATACAAAATATTTGCAGTGTTTATAATTGTAATGATAAGTTACATTTTTAAAGGGATAGAAGAATCTCACACCACAACCCACTACAAAAACACACACAGATGGAGATAATTTCAATTACATTTTCAAAAACGTGTTTAACTTTATATTCACAAAGAATACTGACTGTATTTTTTCGAAGTTTGTTAACTTCAATTTCATGTATTTTGGAGAATAATATAATGAAACAATATTTTTAGGTTTTTCGATTTTTTTAGAGTTCACTTTTCGCTTGGAACTTTTCTAATGTTTTCCCGTTGTTACTGTTTTATTCCAAGGGTTCCACATAGTTAATTCTAAATTTCCACGAATAATTTGTATGGTGCTACACGCATCGCTAAAAGTTCTGAAATTCCCTCTAAAAATTAGAATCACTTTCATTTGAGAACGCCTTCTCCATTTTCTCATTTTGCATAGTTACTACGGGATATGTTAACTGAAGTTACAAGTATATTCTCTCCAAACTTTTATTAAATTTGTATACAGCTTGCCTGCATGCTGGTTGAAAAACTCGAATCACTGAACAAAGCACACCTTTATAATTTTGCTGTTTACATATACACAATTTTTCTAAAATAAACTCGTTCTGTTCTGTGAAAAGGTTTCTATTTATTGCATATGAAGGGTAGCTCATTAGCAATGGAAAAAAATCTAGTGAAAATTAAATAAATGATGAAATAAAGATCTCAACATCTTTCCCTGATTTACCGCACTCCAACTATTTGTTCTGAAAATGCTAGTCTTTACATGTTGAAGTTCGTGTGCAGCGTTTAACGTACAAGCCATAACCGACATTAAAGAAAACTTCTTGGAACGTGAAAGGTGTTTGAAGCACTTTCCGCGAAGGGTTATATAATGGGGTCATTACTTCAGTTCAATATTCTTCTCAGATATGAGAAGGTTAGAATTCTAGAGCCAATCCATGCTGAAACATTCTAACATTTTATCCCTTGAACTAAAACTGAATAGTAAATGAGTTACAAGCAACACACTACTGGGAAAAGACAAACACGCATTGCACTTAAATTCACCTGCCTTTAAGCGGAGGGCAAATGTATACCTTTCGTATGCGTTCCTGCTGAAACGGGAGTTAAATATTTCATATTGCTATCAAACATATATCCCGTGACGCAATAGAAGACCCTTTTTACATTCGCATTCCTCAAACATAATTAAAAGTGTAGCGAATTCCAGCTCCCGAATGCCAACGGTAGCGCGGAGCGGCGCTCAGCGGAGCGGAGCGATGGGTGAGGGAGGGGGGCGTGGCGGGGAGGGAGAAGCGGAGGTACTGGGAACTCCCGACAGGCAGTGCTAGGAGATAACGATGCATGCGACGGGAATCCGAACAGGGCACAGTGGGTCAAAACGACACCTTCAGAGCAATAAACGAACTTTATGTTATTTTTTACGATATCCACACAATTCTTCACACTAAATTAGCATATAAACTTCAAATAACAAAATATAATAAAATGATTAGGACAAAAACAATACTACTTACTAGAGAGTCAAATAAAATTTTGTTCAAGTGACCAAAACTTCAGCAACCGATGTGACGATAAAACCCGAGTACGAACGCAATATCACCAATCACCATCAAGGTTAAAAATTAAAACATCACTGTTCATAAATTCGACGCCCGAAAACTTTATATATCTTTCAACATCTACTTTTTAAAACTTGATAAACTTTTTTTGGAGGATGGCAGAAAGCATTTCATCCAGTCTCCTTAACTACGATTCTAGAGATTACCCACTCCCGATAAAAAAAACCCTCAAACCATTGTGCAACACAAGAAAGGGAAGTGACGAAAGAGTGTTCTCTTACTTGAGCAATTCCCAGCGCTCTGGTTGGTTCCCATTTGTCTAGTAAGACACAACTTCCCCTTTACCCGTACTGACAACGTTTCCAGAATATAGCACTCCCTCGTCCTAAATAGAACTCCGCTCCCTTGGTCACTTTGAACTGAAATAATATTACATTTACTGACAGGCGGACAATCAGACAGGGTTTGGATATTATGGTACATTTTGAGATAAAACGACCTACATACATGGATAAACTTTAGCATCAGAATAATAAATAATAATAATAATATAATAATAATAATAATAATAAAATTGTCTTTATTAGTGGTGAGACTCAGGCAATTAGGCCTGCTCTTCCCTAACCACATGAAATATTTACATTATTTCTTATACTATGAGAAGATCAGAAGAGGGCATATTTTCATTTATATCTGGTATGCAAACTAAAGGACCATGAATAGAATATTCTTGTTTTTATAAAATCATCCATGATTTAGAGAAATGAAATTTCTATTATCCTAAGATATCTCTCCCTAATTTCTCTACAAAATAAATTTAGAGACAAAAAATTCAAATATCTTAATATCGCGTACTACAAGTAAATTCTGAAACGAAATGCATATTTCATTGTTGCAATGAAACTTGTCAACGGCACGTGAACTAATCGACACATTTTGAAATTAGTGCATTGTTTTAGAATTAACTAGAGGTGCTACAGAATGGAACAGACATTCTCGTAGTAAAGTTTTCTAATTTCCTTGGTGTGGACTGGCTTTATGGACCTCCTCTTCTCTCCTCTTGCCAGCTGCCATTTATCGTCGACAAAAAAACATTTTTTGACATTTTCACAATTTTTCGGTTTTCTAATAATATCGAAATATTACTTAAAGAAAATGAAAGAAGAGTAAAACCTTGTCATAAATGGCGATTATTATTGAAAAATTTGGAGCTGTTTTTGACAAAATGTCATTGAAGTGTTACTGTAAATGCGAAATTTGAAGTTCTTTTTCACAGGAATCTATTGAGTTTTCAAAAAACTTGATTTAAAGTCATTTAAGGGACTTACACTCACAAATGTAATAATGTATACAAATTGCTCGAAATGAGCATATTACCGGCGTGAGAGATAGTAAAAAAACACATTTGTATAATTTTTGAAAAAACAAAAGAATACACCAAAATAAACACATATTTATAAGAGTACAATTAGTACCATCCGTTGGAAAAATTTGAAGACAAACATTTTAGCTATTTTTGAGAAAGAGGCATTTGAGTCTTTCTCAAAACGCGGAAACAAGCTCATTTTCACAGAAAACCGAGTTGTCGAGAAATTTAAATGACATTTCTTAAAACACATTTCATAAATACCCTAATGTTAACAAATAGTCGGTAATGCAAATTTAATGACGTGACACACGAGTCAAAAATATCAAGTTTTTGTAATTTTTGAAAAAAAAACACAAGAATAGAGCAATGTGGCGTTTATGATATCTTATAGAGGGCATTTAGCACTATCCCCACGAAAACTTAAAGGGAAAAAAATGAAGCCGTTTTTGAGAAAATCTTGTTTTTTATTTTTAAAATTGCAAATATTTCATGCAATATTGCGCGAAAACTACTATAATTTGGAAAAAAATGTACATGACATTACTGGAACTGATTATAAGCAAAAAATATTATTTAAAGGAAAATCTGACTTTAATTTTTGCAGGAAGACGCCGAAAATACTTCAAACGTTTGAAATTTTTGAAAATTCAGAGTTAGCAGTACAATTCGGACCTACGCCTTCTTTATAAGTGTATTTTACTCTATATTTACAGGAAATTTAAAGAAAATTGTGGTACCATTTTTCGGAAAATGTTGAAAATGTCCGGGGGCTTCATGTAAAGTAATCTCAAATTATAAAGGATGTTTTTCAAAATCGCAATGCTACAACTAGAGTCAGATAAACACAGGTGTTTTCAATTTGGAAAATGTCCTACGAACAGTTTAGCCGCTAGTAGTGTTGTCCGACGGACGGACAGACGAATGGACGGACAGACGGAAGGACGCACGCACGGACGGACGGACGGACGGACGGACGGACGGACGAACGAACGGACGGACGGACAGACGGAAGGACGTATTGCTTTCAATTTGTTTTTCGGCATCAATGACCCACAAAACTGGTATTCTGGCTACACAACGTGTTAGAGGGTGTTTTTTTAGTTTAGCAACTAAATTTATCTACTTTTTCGTTATCAGGGTCCAGCAATTAATTTTTTCTGCCTAAAATCAGCCGTTTTTCTCCCAGCATTACATAACTTTCTCTAAACTACGTATATTACTCTGTATATATGTACGTGTACGAGAAAGTAAAAATTGCGTTAGTAAAGTAATTTTTTTCACAATCTAAACTAACACTAAAATTGTTGTTCTTGTTATCTATAAGGAGAAATGAAATACTTTTTAAATCATTGTATTGCATAAAATTAAATATTTACCGCATACTAACTATCGGTTATTTTTTGGGGTTATTTCATATATTTTTTAAAATGAATAATTTAATATGAAGTATATTTCATTTTCCCCAATGACATACATTACGGAGGTTTTATTAACGAGTATTTATTTTTTAGTGCCATAATGAAGTGCAATTTCCTCATATTTCTATTGACCTTTCTATCTTCACATAATTCTTCATTTATTCATTCATGCATTTATTACCTTCTCTTATACTACGTAAGTAATAGAGAATGTTACATGTTGCAGGGAAAATGGGCGATTTTTCGGCAGAAGCAAAATGAAAGAAAAATATCTTCTAGGCGCCGGTAGTAGTAGATGAGAAGAGCCTAGGGCAGCATCGAAAAGCTAGTCTAAAGAAATAGGAACTCTGACTAGTATCGAAAGAATGCCATTCTGTACCATCACTAGCTTCCTAATGTGGCAATAAAACATTTGAACACTGCATTAATTTACCACAGCAGGTCTTATTCGCAAAATATTTATCTCGCAATCTAATATGTTATGTGTTTTATTCCCATTCATTATACAAAGTGAAACTTAATAAAATATCGATCAGTTTCGTAATAAACGTCATTAAAACTTAAGCATTGTGATAATGCATGTCCCTTTATTAACTATATACGTCAAACCAACTTCAGTCTGTCTCGTCCCAGGATGAATCATAAAAAGCAAAAACAAATGGTAACCATTGATCATTTTTTCAACGTAGATAAAACACTGAAGGGTATTCGTAACGTAAAACCTTCTTACAATACCCGATTGGATTTCACAGCCGGGCAAAGCTTCATAATTCTCCAATTTCATTTATTGAAAGATATTTTACGATACCCATTTCCTTCAAAACAAATACTCCTTGGCTTTCGTGTTTTGCGCGCCGTTTGCCCTATCGCACACCAGAGCGATGCTTGAAGCGGAGTGGAATGGAGTGGAGCGGAGTGGAGTGCAATGGACTTTAGTTTAGTTAGTTAATGCCTTATTTTACGTGGCGAGACTCGGACCACCAGGCCCGCTCTTCCGTCTAGCCACGCAAATTTCGATACGCTCCTTTCACCACCTAGCGGAGAAAGGAGGTATTATCTTGGGCGACGAACTGCGGATCCAATTCCAGGGCTTTAGATCTTGACATGCAGTAAATCTACTACATGGGGCAGCCGGCTTTACTTCCCATCCGCAGGAAAACGTACGAGGGATTTTTTCGCCCTTAAAAATCAACGGCTTCGATCGGGTTTGAACCCGCAAACTCGGGTACAACAGTCCGGTACGCTGACCGTTATACCACCGAATCCGCTTATACCACCGAATCCGGAGTGAAATGGAGTGGAGCGGAGTGGAGTGAAATGGAGCGGAGCGGAGTGGAATGGAGTGCAGCGGAGTGGAGTTGGGCAGAGCGGAGTGGAATGGAGGGAGTGGAGTGGAAGGGAAGAGGGTGGTGGAGCGGGTGGAATGGAGGGAGGGAGGGAGGGATAGAGTGGGTGGAGTGGGATGGAGTGGAGGAGTGGAATGGAGGAGTGGAGGATGGAGGGAGTGGGGGGAGGGAGTGGAGGGAGGGAGTGGAGCGGAGAGGTGAGGCGGAGCGGAGTGGAGTGGAGTGGAGGGAGGAGTGGAGGGGGAGGAATGAGCGGAGCGGACTGGGGAGGGAGCGGGGAGGGGGGGAGGGCGGAGCGGGGTTGGGAGGCGGGCGGGGCCATGTGTAGGGTGGATTGAGGCAGGCTGCGTGGTGTGGCCCCGCCCGACGTGAGCGCCGCGCCGCGCCGCGCCGCGCGTGCCTCTGGAGGCCGGGCGATATACTACCGCAGTTGGCAACTCCAATTTCCCAGGGCTTTAGCTGCAATATCTGGACGTGCGAGGAATTGAATGAAGATCTCACACGCCGCCGCCTCATCCCTCGTTTGCTGCTTCTGCCTTCCTCCTCGTTCCGCCCCCTTCTCCCACGACCATGTTCGATACGACACTTTGGGACGTCCTGTGTATCTTTGTAGTACATGTTATCTCTTACTATGATCATTATTTTTCCCCGCTCGGCGTTCTGTTACTCTGTGTTTCAATATACCTCTACACTCTTTTTCATGGATTTAATATTATTTCGCGTGTCTATGCTATTTGTTCAATTCTTCATTTATTGAATTTCTGTTGTGTTATTTCTCCTCTTACTTTCAGTTCGTCTATTCATGTTGTTCTACAATTAATAAATTCGGCTTAATATATAATTGGATACATTTATAACTTATACATTTTATATCGAAACACTTCACCAGTGAAAATTTTCATTTCTTTAATTTCCGATCCCTTATTATATAACACTTTAATTTGACAACTTCTCCAGCACACGTGCATTAGCAGCGTATGCACTGCTGAAGAGAGGTGGGACACGTGTGTGTGTGTGTGTGTGTGTGTGTGTGTGTGTGTGTGTGAGTGTGAGTGAGGAGTGACGCGCTAAGGCGCACATGTGATCGAAGACGCTTTTCAAAGCCAAGAGGATTGTTTCAGTGGTTGAAGAGAGAAAAAAATGGTTACTGGATAATAGTTCGGACGGATCAAATGGATTTTGCTAGGAGGAGCATTTAAAATGAAACATTTGTTACGTAAAAAGATAAAAATTGTAAGCAACAAGTGAAGAAAGTAACTGTTAAGAAGATGAATGATTTGATTGGAAAGATGGAAATAATAACACCCCATGAGGTCCTCCAAGTAAACAGAAATAGTATGGATTATTGTTAAGAGACAGATGGTACCAGTAGAAACAGGGAGAACAATAGGCACAGTCGATGCGCCGTTGCCTAACAACGAATGGCGAAGATGACGAGAAGAAAGCATGTTTGGGTTAATTGGAGTACAAAAGTTAAGCAGTGTTGTGAAAGGGTATGCAAGCAGATATGGAAGATGTAAGGAAGAAGCTGGAAAATCGAAGATTGTGAAACGACCCTCACGTTGGCATGAAGGAATCGCACCTCGGTAAGAAACTAGAGAGCTGGGAAAAGACTGTCAACAGGTAAGGATGGTGAAGGACCCTGAATGGTAAAGTGCAATCAGTTGAGTTGCAATTAAGGTTAGGAAATGTGATAGGAGTAGAAGATTCATGGACGGCAGAGAGATAAAGGTTTTCGACATGGAGAAAAAGCTAAATCGAAGAGTTGGAAAGCTACAGAGGTAACAAAAGAATCGACGCTTGCGGGAAGGTGTGGAGTGGCAGTAGATCAAAGGCTCCATTCCGGAACAACGGGAAAAGCTGAAGGTTCCGTCTAGAGCAGTGGATCCGGTAGAACTAATTACAAAGTAGGTGGTAGCAGTAAGAGTTCACTCAGTAGGTCGGGGACTGTGCCATCAGAATCGGCAAAAAGCAAAGTGTGGCAAAAAGACATGCAGGTGATCGGTAAAAGTGAATGTGATGGAGAGAGAGAAATTTGCCGATTAACAGTGAGGTTTTTTATTCCTAGATTAGGGTGTTGGTGACTGCAGTAGCGGGGCGAGAGAGAGGAGGGATGAGAGAGAGAGAGAGAGAGAGAGAGAGAAAGCAAGAGAGATTGAGGGAAATCGATAGAAAAGGGGAAAAGAAGGGAACAGTGGGCTTGACTAACTTTACCGGGGGGAAGGGCAGCTGAGCAGGTGGGAGGGAGTTGAAAGCGTAATTGGAAAAAAAACGACGAAGAGGCTAAAGCACGGACAGCAGGAGAAACTAGTGAGGTGGGAAAGAGTATTGGACGGAGTGGTAGATCGAGGTCAAAACAGAACATTAACTGACAAAATGATGGAGTGAGTGCAAACGTGTCAAGGATCGTGTCAGCACACGAAATGAAGAAAACGCAGCACAAATCCTAGCAATTGGTCGCGACAAAGATAGACAAACGTCGATTAGATAGGAGGAGTTAGGAAAGACAGGACGACGATAAATGTGACGGTAGCGGAGAAACAGTGATTGGAAAGAGAGTCAAAGTCGGGAACATGGCGGTGTGTGGATTAAATGGCGGAGGGAGTATATGGAGAATCTAAAAGCATCACATGAGCTGTAGAGGTAGAGGAGACGTGAGCAGCGAGAGAGTAGACTAGCAGTAGGTTGTGAGGCGACGAGGTCGTGGGGAGCGACGAACAGAGCATAACCAAACGATAGAATATACGTAGCTGGCGAACAAAACGACGCAGGTGTATACATCTAAAGAAGAAGAAAGGGAGAATTGAATCAGGCGTGCGCAACGAGAGGGTGGCCTGGGGAAAAGCCATGACGCGCCGAAAGCAGCAGAACAATGAAACCAATGTGAGGAACGAAGCTCTTTGAACAGGCCATGAAACGGCAAGCAGGGAGGTAGCGGCTACAGAACCACCACATCGGGGCGGCGTGTAGAACAGAAGGTTGAAACGACCGAGCAGAGCCAGAGACAAGGAGACTGGAGAACGGTAGACACAAAAGTAACAGCGGGTACGAGAGCAGATCTAGAAGGGAATCGTCTGATCGGGAGAGAACGGACGCAGTAAAATACGCAGGAAAATAAACTGCTTGAACAGTGAGGCAGGTGGACCAGGAACATGAAGGATGGTGGAGACCACTACAGATCGGGGCTAGTGGCAGTCTAGTTCCACAAGAGCAAGAAGAGAGTGATCTACAGACCATCGGGACCGCCGAGGCGAGCGGGGCGGCTCCAGCAACAGAAGCGGGAGAGCCGAGAGCCTGGTGGTAGGTCGGGGGAGCCGCGGCGCGGGGGCGCGGTGCGGGCGACGTGCCGGCCATCGGTAACCGGCCTCGCCGCGCACAGCGCTGGACGGCGCCGGGCCGCGTGCCGCCGCTCATGATAACGGGCTGCGAGCCGAGGAGCGCCGTCCCCGCCCCGCCGCCTCATCCACCTCCGCCTCCGTCTCCGTCACCACCCTCCGTCCTCGCCGTCGTGGCCAAACTCGTCACTATCCGTCGCCACCGCCACCGCTACCGCTATAGCCTCCAGCTCCACCACCGCCACCGTCACCGCCACCGCCACCGCCACCGCCACCGCCCGCCACCGCCACCGCCCCCCCCCCACCGCCACCGCACCACCGCCAACGCCACCGCCACCCTACGCCACCGCCACCGCCACCGCTACCGCCACCGCCACCGCCACCGCCACCGCCACCGCCACCGCCACCGCCACCGCCTCCGTCTCCCCCACCCTCCTCCGACCTCGCCGTCGTGGCCAAACTCGTCACCGCCCTGCCATCGACCTGACACCCTATCCGCCGCCACCGCCACCACCGTTACCGCCACCGCCACGATATCGCCATCGCCACCGCGTCCACCTTCTCCTTCGCCGCCACCGCCACCTCACTGCCATCGCCACCGCCTCCGCCGCCCGTTACTCTGTAGTAGCACGCGGAGCGGGAAATTGGGCGATGGGGCGCGCCATCGACCCGCGGCGCCCGCCTTAAATCTCACTTGTCCTTTCGACGTATGAGCTGGATATTGCGAGCATTGGAGACCGAAAAAGGATTTTGTAGAGAGAAAGGAGATCCACTCTTTCATGCAAAGAGCTCCTCCGCTTCCGATAGACACGATTGAGAGTTCCTAGCTTGATCTGAGGGGTTGGGTTTTGTCGTCTCGTGAGGAAGTCAATTTTGTGACGAAAAATACTGAATGGTAGACAGCCATGAAAAATGTAACGGAGTAAACGATAGAGTAGTTGTAAATATAATTTCACAATATACTTATTATTTTAAAAAATTATTAAACAGATATTTTTCATGAGGTACAACACAGAATAACTTATGAAATCTGAAAATAAAAGTATTTTAGAATACTTATTTTTTAAAATTTACAATTACATTGTTTCTACTTTCCAAAACTATTGGCCAGAAAACCCTCTTGATTAATATGGAAATCCATAAAAATCAGAAATCTATCTTCTGCAATAAGATAATACTTGTTTTTGTCTTCCAACTCGTATTCCGAATCGAGACTCAGAACACCGTATGAGCACAAAGCCAGTGTACATCTACAAACTATCATCTTTACGACAATAAAGAAATATTTTCACCGAGTCAAATTAACACAAGGAACACCTTCGAAGGAAATACATTTCGCGTTCATCGGTCACCACGCAAACAAGAAATATTCCTTTTCTTCCTCTTCAGAAGGAAACCTGGCTGTTTGCATGCTATGTTTGCATCGCGGGCTTCTCCAGACAGACAAATCCCCGAAGAGGACACAAATCAAAACAGCGGAGCGGAGCTGAGCGTTCGTAATCTCTGGCGACGCCCTCGATCGGAGCGGCCTCCAGCAGCCAGCGCCACCCCCAGCGCAGTGGGACAACGCCACAACCCATAAATGGAAATGTTAATTTACATATTGAAAGCATGATCCATATAAGTTAAGTTGGCACAGCCGCGGAATCGTGAATGTAAATATTTGTAGTTTTTAAATAGGCATCAAGTTAATAGATTAAGGATCACAATATCTGATTTACTTTCAAGTTAATGATGAATTTATTTGAACAAAAATACGAATAATATACAATAATTTAAGTCGGAATTATGTGAATAAAACTATTTACTATATCCTATTTTTAGATCAGGTTTCCGGTTGGATGCCGATTAAAAGGATGGAGTCCAAATATTGCAATTAAGGCAATTGTCGTAATAAGAAATGTTCTTGAGTGCGTGGCTAAAAATATTCAAAATGAGAAATGAATTGAAATATTTCATTTCTTTTGTGAATGTTTTACCATAAAAATGCAAACCTCCATTCAGTACACTTTACTATCGAGATGACCTTGTTTCTTTGCAGCAATGAGTATGTTTATGGCTTCTGATGTTAAATATAGGATTTAGATTTCTAGTTACTTAAATCAGAATGCCTGAATGTGTTGGTCTATCGCCCTCTCGTATTTTCCTTACTCTGAACAACAATGAAGCAACGTGTTGCGCATTTACAAGATTGGAAATAACGGAATTCAGTTTAACTTAACGTATAAGTAGATATCAATTCTATATTTAATTGTAAAACTAAAGCAATAAGTTGAGATTACCACTTACGGTACTTTAGTCGCAATGAAGTTGAGAGATCGTCTTGAGACATATATTAAATGGGAATATATTTTGAATGTGCTTGTTTCGAGTATAGCTGCTGAAAAAAAGGAGATTTGGGACATTTTGAGTTGGCGTTAGTAGCAATATATGTTACTTTATGGACTATGGTCCACAGTTTCAGTTTTTGTTTCGTTGTTTTGAAGAATTCGTACATAGCAAGTTGGGGATCGCATTGGATATCCGTTAAGTTCTACCACTTTTAGTGTCTGTCATTCCTCAATTACGTCATCGTTTACTTTATGAAATAATCCGCAGTTGTAGTAAGAGTTCATATGCGGTCGTATATATCACGTCAAAATACACATTGTACGTAAAAATATTTAATTGATATTTGTGTTTTTTGTAGTTAATAGGAATCTGAATACATCCAAAGTTAAATATAGTGCTGTCATATAATGAATATTTATTGCAACATATGCAAGTGAAGATCTGTCTTTATTAAATTTTTTAATCGCATCAAAAGCATACGTGAAAAGAGAACTTCGTTCTATAAACTCATAAGAAAATTTTACATTAATAACAAATTGATAAATAGAAGCATTATGTACATCAGAAAAATTACATTATATAAACTATAATTAGACAAAAAGAAGAAAGTTGATAACTTGAAAATATAGTTATTCATTGCTAAGTATTATCAAAATTATTTATTACCGCTTATCGTATTCTAAATTAGACTTATAATTTCAGCAATGAATTCAACTCGTTCATAAGAATCAAACTTTGTCTACATAATTGCGTAGTTTTTATTTGTTAGTCCAATTAAAAACGAAACCTCTCATGTAAAACCACTTTCATACTTACAATAACGACCAACAAGAACGAAGCAATCAAGGCTTTTCCTACCCACGTCGGAAGAGCAGTGTCCTCTTGGAATGATGATCCCGACTACAGTGGGCGCCCCGCCTTCTCCGCTGGGCTCCACCGAGAAGAATAAATTCTCCCGACGGACGCCGACGCGAGCAAATGGAAGACACAGCGGGCGGCGGGGACGAGGGCGGGGGCGAGGTCGAGGAGGGGGCTGGGGCGGGGGGGGGGGGCGCTGCCAAAGGCGCCGCGGGAGAAACCGCAGGGCGACAGCTCTGGAAATATATCAGGCTTACGAAGCGGGCAAGAGGGCGGGAATAGGCGGGGCCTGAGCGGGGAGATGGCCGAGGAGGAGGGAAGAAGAAGATGAGATGGGGTGGGGACGCGGGAACGGATCAAGCGAGAGACTAAGGTTGATGCTGAGGGACTGGACCCTCGTAAAGAAAAATGACATTCGAAACGACCGGATGAGTGGATGATGAATAGGATAGTCGTTAACGACGACGACTTTATGAAATGTGCAGAGAAAACGGTGACATGGTTTTTTGCAACAGGATTTAATTCATGAAAATAATTAGCTGTCGTTTGTACAATGCGATTCGTTTATTACAGTTTATTTGTACAGACGCTCTCTATCTCTCTCTCCCTCTCCCTCTCCCCCTCTCTCTCTCTCTCTCTTAATAATTTAGAAGAAACAGTAGTTGAGATAACATAGAATTTGTGTCATCCTATTAAGAAGAGCGACTTTAGTCATGAAGTAGAACACATAAAGTAGTCATGAAGCAGTACACTACAACAGGTCTACAGTAAAAATGATAGCAAGAGTTACTATAAATAAACGAAATTTCTTTATAATTTAACGTTTAAACCATTCCCTAAATACTCTGAAACATGTACTCACAGACAATACTTATGATAAAAGTATAATAAATATTTGCCAGGTAGGCTTAAGCTTTTACCAACAAAATATGCCTAGGCATTATTATAATAATGTTGCAAAGGAAAATAAACACAGTCTCATTATCATTTCGGTACTCGCAAATCATGTTGAGACGAGTCTACTCGCGCGGGGTATTTGAATACCCCAAACATCATGAAATTAAGAAAAGCTAATAATAGGTAAGAAACAAGATATACAAAATCAGATAAGTTCATATTTAGTTCGTAAAAATATATAAAAATTACAGTGCATAATACGGCAGTAAGGATTTTACTGGAAATACCAACAACCTCCAATTTATGAGTTTCACTTCGGCGACGTGAGATATGTGGCATTGCTGCGGTGCCTTCCTCTGAAAGTTCTGCGATAAACGAAATAGTTTGATTACAGCATTAGTAATCACAAGTCTTCGTAGTTCATACAAAATCCGACACAGTGAGTAGGTTGAGTGCAGGGTCGCCCTGCGCCTGCATTGTCATAACACAGACGCTTGTGTTGGTATACAGATCATCCAAGCAACATTGTAAAGCTATAACTTGCAAACTACTGCTCTTACGAGGATTAAACAAAGAAAGAGGTGTCTCCTACAGCTGAATTGAAGAATACATAAATATAAAGTACCCGCCAACATTAAAATATCAGTGTCAAATTGAAGGAGTTGCGACATCCATCAAATCGATTTAGGAATATCAGTTTTGGAGAAAATCAGCTGAACAGTTTCACCGCTAGCGTTGTTCACAGACGGACGGATGTTTTGCCGTCATTACATTTTTCGATATAAAGGTTCCACAAATCATGTATTTTGGCTACACTACGTGTTAAATGTTTTTTTTTCTATATTTAGCAACTGTATTTAGGCTGTTTTCTGTTACCAGTGCCCTGTAATAAGAGTTTTTTTTCTACCGAAAATTCGCCGCTTTTTCGCGCAGCATTTTATTTATTTTTATTTATTTATTTTACGTCAAAAAAGAAACAGTTAAAAACTGGGTATGGCGTGCTATAGGGAAAAGTGAATTGTGTGCACATTTTCAAAATTCTGTGATCCCTACACTAAGTCATATACTACTTAAATTTTGAATTTTTGAAAGGGAGAAAAAAAACTCCCATGTAATAAAATCTATTTTCAAGGATAATAACATAACTTTCTCGCTACGGAGTACAGATCCAAATACCTCGTTGGAGTTCTTAAATGCTTTACTTTGTTTACTACACACTGCCTCATATCGAGAGAGCAATCGCGAGTTAAGAGCTTGTGCAGACTGAGATCGTGTGACGCTGGACAAGGAAACCCTGGAAAGTCGTCACGTGTCATGTCACATGGGATGTCACTTTGCGGCCGAGGAGGAACATCATTCCCTCCAATCACACACTATACATACGTAAAAGTCTCCTCGGTGAATGAGGAGTTACCTTGCTGGCCTCCGAGCTCTCAGTGTGTGGGTTCGATCCCAGCCAATGTGAGCGGATTTTCAAAGGGCGGAAAATCCACCGTAGCCATGTCACACTTGTGGCATGTAAAAGAACTCTGGGAGTTTGCCCGGCAAAATTCGACAACATCCCACCCTAACGATAACTTACTTTCTCCCAACCAGACAGTTCCGATATAGTTAACTGAGAACGACATCTGGCGGGGAAAGTGAGTGTCCAATCCCAAGCGCAATTAGGGGGCCGCCCGCGAGGTGCGCCTGCTGGATAAAGGTCCCCAGACCCGCGTGGGGGGTAGGCTTCCAAGGAAGCCTGGTTCGAGAACACAGGTTAGAAACAACTGCCTAAGGCCTGTCTCCTCGCTAATAGTTCCATACGATAAATAAATATATAAATCACTAAAGGAGTTGATGTGCCGAGATAAACAGTCCCTCACGCGATCACGATATGTGATTGATGATGCGATATGAATGATTAAGGGGTAGGTGACGGTTCAGACATGATACGCAGCGGCGTGAAGAGCCAACCATGCTGTTAAGATCTTTAACTCGCGTATTTGGACGCTACATGAAGCCTTTTCCCCCACAAAAGTCGACTTGAATTTTATGAAATAAAAAATATAGTTTTCGTTGGCTCCATTTATAGAATTGGAGATAAAAGAGTCAGTTAGACAAGTTATTTTATTTGTTTGGTTATGTCGGTGCGCAGAGTATCCTTTACAAATATCAGGTCATTTACTCCACGTTTAAGGTCACTCTTCTGTCATCCAGTGTTTTGAAAATATTATAGGGCAATTACTAAAAATAATTGATAAAAAACCAATGGGAGAAAAGTAAATTGAAACATGTCCCTGAGACCTAAAATTAAATTATGCAGGCCAACATTACAGGTAACGCTGTAGTTTTATTCTAGTGCTTCAGATACTATTATTAATCTCCTATTTAGATAAAAAGAATATTCTTGTTGGATCAGTCATATGTGCGATTACAGACTTAGAAATACTGTGTCACTAACAGAATTGAACTGCACGAAGAAGAATTGCACGGCCCAGATTTCATGGTCTGAATAAAGAAAAAAGAAACAGCCTTGTCAAGCGGCTATGAATGCAACTCGACCAAAATGATTGCTTGGTTTTCACACTACGTTGAGCTCTGCCAACCGGAATCGCTCAATCAGTAAACCGCAGTGTCCCATTTAAGTGAAGCTTCAACTGGAGCGATTTTTTGTTACCAGGAATACTTTCTATAAAACATGATTGAGATAATATCGTAGGCTTCCGCGGCCAGAGTTATGATCTGGGCTGTCCGGGTGACGCCGCGTCGAAGGCTGGGGTGCCGACGTTTCGACCGACATATTGCGGTCCTCTTCAGGCAGTTTTGGTTCAGGCAGTCTTTTGGCAGTACACCCCTGAAGAGGACCGCGATATGTCGGTCGAAACGTCGGCACCCCAGCCTTCGACGCGGCGTCACCCGGACAGCCCAGATCATGACTGAGATACATTTTTAATGCATAATCTGAACGAGTTTGCACACACTTTGGGTGCGGCGTTCATGAAGGCGCAGACTTGGATTTGCAATAGTTTCTTTCTCCACCACGTCAGTAGTCAGTCAGTTCAGCGCTAACGAACATGACATACCCCTACGCTGTATAGAAGGAATGGCATCCTTTATGTTCGCGACTCGACAAACCGGGAGTAGGCCTAGGCGGAGTACAGGTAGATTTATTCTCCCTTAGACGTCGCCTTCGTTTCAAACAAAACGACATCCAGCCTGCAAGTTCGCGGGCTTCATTTTGACCACTTATTACTGCGTGACTTCCACGCTTTGTCGAAGAGTCAGTCTATTCCAAAAAGTGTTACGTTGTTCTCTTTGAAATAGTCACGCACCCTCTCAGACATTTGAATGTCGTTGGTTCGTTCACTCATAACTTATGAAACATCCCTATACACACATTCGGCTTCGCGAAACAGAATGCCGGTGTTTTGTATTTGTTCTATTCGACAGCTTTTTCGAACTGCTGCTACATGGCCTTGCTACCCGATTGTCAGTGTCTCATATCCAGTCCCTCTAACAGGTTGTTCACCTCTAACAAAATCGATATTTATAGATTTGTCTTTACAGTTTCCTCTACACTCCCCGTTTTTACCAATCTATCCAATCTGTAAATCTTAGTCTTTACTTGTTCCTCCACCCACTCCCGTTTTTTACCAGTCTATCCATCCTGTGTATCTTAGTCTTGTTCCTCTACCCCCCCGTTTTTTACTAGTCCATCCAAGCTGGGTATCTGTTTCTCATTCGTCCTCGTACCATATTTGTAATTCATCGGTCTTTGCAACAGGTTGTAGAATACTTTTATCTCTATAAGAAGAAATAAAAGAGGTCATCTTCGTCAACATATCAGCCTTATTAAGATAGACGGCTTTCGACGGCTTTGCCGTCATCGTCAGTCTACAGGGTACAGAAAGATACAACCAAATTATAAATAAATACACAATAAGATAGAAAATTAAATTACAATTAATGGATACATCTAAAGTATTTAGTTACAGATAGATAAAATTTCAAAAACGGTGGGGGTGGGGGAATGCAACGGGAGGATTAGTAGCAGTTCAAATTAAACAAAAAATCAATACAGAAAGACACATTGTATGATTGCAAAAGTTAAGGAACATATAGCAGATAAAATTGTAAAAATGAATTGCGACGGGGCGGGGAGGAATTAATACCGATACAAGCAGTTCAAATTTGAAATTTTATCTATCTATAACTAAATACTATAGATGTATCCATTAATTGTAATTTAATTTTCTATCTTATTGTGTATTTATAATTTTGTTATATCTTTCTGTATCCTGTAGACTGACGATGACGGCAAAGCCGTCGAAAGCCGGCTATCTTAATAAAGCTGATATGTTGACGAAGATGATCTCTTTTATTTCTTCTTATAAGAACGTCAACAACACCAAATCAGAATTCCCACAACTTTTATCTCTGGTTACTCTCAAGAAAAGTGAGTGTCCGCAGCGTCGTCCTTTCCGTTTGGCATGGCCCATGGGGGTGGCGGAAGTTACTGAGTTGCGGTTTATCCCCCGTCTCCAAACGTGCACCGGCGTGTGCACCTTTTGTCACATAGTTGAAGGTTTAGTAATGTTGGAGAGCAATGTCCGTCACGTAGCATGTTTTCGGGAATGGGTTGCTCGTCAGGGAATAGTGTCGACAGTGTTCAGCCATTAAAAATAAAAATGTCATACATGCCCCCTCTCCACATACTGAGCTATTTTGAATCGAATGAGCCAATTCGCAACCTTCTAGATAGGACATGATCTCACTGTCTTATCCATTATCAGGATGTGTGTCAGTGCAGGATTATTGAATGTGCTGATAGGCATTGTTGTCAACATTATAGATCTGCAGGCTGTGGCCATGGATTAGCAATACATTCAGGTCACTGATGACACTCCTCACCTGCATATATGCAAAAAATGACGGAAAAATTCACGTCACGGATTACACTTCAGTATTACGTTACCTCTTCCTAGGCCTCTACCCGTAGCTGCTGAGGACGAACGATTCTGATGGAATTGCAAAGGCAATGTTATCATATGAATGGCGATGGAGGAGAAATAGTAGAATAAAAGGCACCCAAAGTGGGAGAATATCGATAAAATCAGCCGTATATCCGCTTTGTCCCCCTCGAATCCCGGATGATGTGACAGATATTTAAATCCTGGTAACCCCAAGGAAAGGCAATCCATCTAATCGCATCCTTGGTCGCCTGCATACGGAGGATAGCACCGAAGGAATTGAAGAACTTAATTCCAAAATCACGTATCTCCATTTCCGACGTTTTTCGAATTTTATGTATTTCTATTTGTATTTATCCATTGTATGTCTCATAAAGTGCAATTGGCCTCGGCGCCGTTAGCCGCCGGGATTCCTAATTGGTCACCCAACCAGGAAATCGTGTTGTCTCGAATTCGTTTAACATTCGTGACTTCACGCTGAATTCGGCTAGCGACCCCGGTTTTGTGGTAGTGGCCTTTTTGAAAAACAAGTTCAGCATTCGTCTGGATGACGGAGGGAAACTTCGAAAACCTTGGCCAGAATGGACGGCACGGGGATGGAGAACCAGAGCCTCGAAAGCCGGCCAGTGCCTGACGCACTTTATGTAGAACTATATTATATTTGAATTTTTGTAACTTGGA
The DNA here is from genome assembly GCA_964035755.1 of Teleogryllus oceanicus. Taxonomy (NCBI): domain Eukaryota; kingdom Metazoa; phylum Arthropoda; class Insecta; order Orthoptera; family Gryllidae; genus Teleogryllus; species Teleogryllus oceanicus. Next base: position 33,630,675 of record CAXIVR010000002.1, read on the forward strand.
GGATGACATTAGGTCGCTTTTACACCTCCCGCCTTATAAAATGAATCTTTTTAATTAATTCGCGAATGTCCTTCTCAACAGGGCGCATGGCATGAAACATGCTGTTATAGATATTCATTTTATAAGGCAGGAGGTGTAAAATCGACCTAATATCATCCGTCACGTTACGAAAACCCAAGTATATTAAAACACTTCTCCATAATACTGCCAAATATTCTGCTCCAAATTTGTGTTTCTTCTTTAAATGGTATCCGAAAACTGTTCAATTCTAACTTGAACTATATGCTGAATGCAAATACAGTATATTCCCATTTTCAAGAATTGTGTTCCATGGAGGTGCGTTACTTAGGAAATAATCAATTCTCCAAGAGAGACTAGAAAAAAAGGAGGTCCAGAAGGCGAGGTCAAATTCTGACTAGGCAGGTGTTGCGGGGTAGTCAGGTGGGGATAGGGCGGCGAGGTGCGGGAGATCTATTTTAAACTACAAAATTGAATGTGAATACTATCCTTTCCCGAAAAATTGATGTTCATGGAGATTTGTCATTGGCGAATAAGCTCTTCAACAAAAACTAGGAAGATCGGAGCGACGATGTCAAAAGGAGACTAGGCATACAGCGTGGGGCGGCAGTGACGACTGCTTGGGGAAAAATGCAGTAAGGAACGGAGGACTCCTAACTTAAATTACAAAGTTCAATATGGATACTATCGCTTTTTTGGAAAAAAATGTGCATTATGTACGTATGTCACTTTGGAAATAAGCTCTTCAATTGAGACTAGGAAGTGGAATGTCGGGCGCAGAAGTCAAATGAGGACTTGGCAGGCAGCGCGGAGATGGCAGGTCGACCACGTGAGGGAATAAAAGTTGACAAGCGCGAAGATCATATATAAGGTTGAATATGAGTATTTGCCCTCTCCGAAAGAATATGATTCATGTTTTGATTGATTGATTAGTTATTCCGGGCGCGATAACTGCTAAGGTAGTTATTTCCGTGACAGTGGAGTTTTTTTGAACGCGGAACGTGATCATCGCACGCTTGAACGCGATATCCGGTGCCGACCGGTGTCGGCTTGCGAGATTCTCCCCAGCAGTTATCTCCCACCACCGGGGCACCTCCCCAGTTGAAACAAGCTCTAAGCTCTTGAAAGATCTCCCGGTATGTTCGGTAGTTTAGTGCATGTACGTGTGTGGAATTGATTGATTGATTGATTTTTTCGTGATTCCAGACGCGTCAACTGCTTTGGTCATTAGTCCCGTTAGTGTAGTGCATGTTTTTTTTCGGGAGATGGCGGTGATTTTCCCCTCGCTGGATGGCGAGACCCGGCACCGACCTACCGTCGGCTAGTGGGGTTTCCCCCTAACCAGGACTCGCCCACCAGCAGGGCACCGCCCCAGCCGGGACAAGCTCTAAGCTCCCGACCGGTCTCCCGGAATATATGGTAGTGTAGTACATGTTAGTGTAAGTGATTGTGTAAGGGGAGGGGATAGGACAAGGAAGGGGAAGGACAGATAGCGCGCGGTCCGTGGCCCGTTTTGTAGGGTACTGCTCCGGCATTCGCCTAGTGTTGATCGGAGAAACCTCGGAAAACTACCGATCAAACTACCGGCTGCTAGAATTCTCCTCCAGACAGCGACTGAATTCGACCTACCTGAAAAGCTAGTGTCGAAAATCTTGCCGCCGTCAGGACTCGAACCCAGGACCTTCCGGTCAGAGGCGCTGCAGCGGCATCAGTTGATGCACTGAGCTACCTCTCCCGGTGTACGTGTGTGTAAGTGAGGGGTGAGGATAGGACAAGGAAGAGGAAGGAAATATGATCCGGTATTGATGTGACGATGATCGGGGAAACCTCGGAAAAGCACTGACCAGAAGAGCTGGTTGCCAGAAATCTCTTCCAGAGAGCGGCTGAACACGACTTAGCTATGTAAATGGAGTCAAAAGGCCTGTCACAGATAGGATCAAACTGTTGGACCTTCCGATCAGAGGCACTGCGGTGACATCCATTGATGCCCTGAGCCACCGAAGACGGCGTGTTTCATGGAGATATGCAACTTTGGAAACAAGCTCTTCAATTGAGACTAGAAGAAAGAACGCCGGGTGCCGAGGTCAAATGAACACTAGGTAGGTGGCAAAACCGACAGCGAGGGGACAAGACGGCGAGGTCCTATCTAAAACTACAAAGTTCAACGTGAATACTATCCCTTCCCGAAAAATTGTGCTCCAAAGACATTTTCATTTAGAAATAACCTCTTCAATTGAAATCTCTTCATTTGAAACTAGGAAGATGAAGGAGGTGCGCCGAGATCAAAAGGAGACCAGTCAGACAGCAGATGTGTGGGGCAGGGAGGACTGCATGGGGAAAATGCAGCGAGGTGCGAGCTATCGTATCTTAAACTACAAAGTTCAACGTGAATACTATCCCTTCCCGAAAAATAGTTTCATAAAGGAAGTCATTTAGAAGTAACCTCTTCAATTGCGACCGGAGAGGAGGTCGGAGGGGGCAGCGCCGACCGCGCGGGGGCGTGGCGGCGACGGACAGCGCTTAGAAATGTACGAGAAGCGGAGCGCCGCGCCACCATCGATCATCGGCGGCGCCTTCCCACGCCGCCCTCCCCTCCCCTCCCCTCCCCGCCCGTCCCCTCCCCCCTCGGGATATTGCACTTAATTCTTAATAACCTTTCCTTGGCGCTGTCGCCAGGGCGCCGCCGCAGACGTTTCATTTCCGATGAATGAAGTGTGGGGCCGCACGGAGTTCGCGACGATGGCGAAGCGGTGTGAGTGCACGAAGGTCGTTACTGCGGAGACAAGGAATCGGATGGCGCTGGAGACAACGAAGGTGAGAATGTGGAGCCTACGAAAAGTGGCAGTGATCGACGGAGGAATGTCGCCGTGTTGACAGATGGTGACGGGATGCCAAAATGCTTCCGGTGTTTGGATGACAGCTGATGAGGGACGGGAAAGTAATTGGGATTATGGAATAACACATTGGCGTCATTATCTGTAGATTCTCTGCGTTTCGACGGGTTGCCTAAATCTACTAAGCACCGCAAATCTCCGTGCGCACGATTTTTACTTTTTTGGGATTGATTGTAACATTTCTCTTTTCACTGGCAATTCATGGAGATTCCTGTACTAATGTACTGCAATCAAACATCGCCAGATTTCTATTGCAGTCATTTAAGTGGTACAATATGGCTTTAAACACACTGATGTGCATGCGCTTTGCAATGTATATCACAAAAGGCAACTACTGTGAATAAAAAGTTTTTTCTTTATTATTTTATTAAGGAGTAATTTTATTATGTTTAAATTTGATCAACGTTTTAAGAATTTTACTGGTTTAAACATGTTAAACGATTTTTTCCCCAAAAATCTTCAAGTGTTCTAATTATAAAATTCTGTATTCATGTGGAGATGATGGTTTCTTTAAAATAAAATTAATTAACTATATTTATGCATTTAGGAGATATCCATTTCCATATTAATCCAAAAAACTTACGAGCTGGCTTGAAAGATAGGTATGCAGACGTTACGATATAAATATGACAAACATATTTCTGCAAAAGTTATTATAATTTTACACAAAACTAAACTGACGGAAACCATTCAATAAAGATGATTTAAATTATCAATGGATAAAAAATACAGAAGTAAGTTATATTAAGCAAGGATCAGGTGAATAATTAGAAAAAGTAATTAAAGTTAAGCTCTTTAAAACCGATAATTATGACTAACAAACGCCGACTGATAAACATAAACTAAGAAGTAAAGAAAATTCATGAAAACCTTCTACAGAATGGAGATTAATGGAAATCGAGACGTAATGAAACATAGTAAATCGTTTTGAGTTTGACAATGCTAATGAAATGCAGATTGATACTATCATCGAGTTACCTAAGGCTCATTACGAAGAATAAGAGAGCTAAAATATTAACTTGAGAGACTCTAAAGGAATTGTATTGAGCGGGCGTTTAACCCTCTTTGAAATGAAATGCGTTAAAATGATTGGCGAGGCGTATCAGAGACTTCTGAAGATAAAAGAAAATAAAATTTCCGGAAAATATCTGTCGAGCCTGATACAGACATATGTTGCGGGAAATGTTAGGAGAACGAGGCTCGATTTCGAGGAAGACACTGGCAGACGTGAGTGCTATGGCTGTCGACTTGGCGGAAACCGCAGAGGGGAAACTCAGGCCACACATGGACCGCCCTCCCCCGCCCTTCCCCGCCCTCCCTCGCCCTCCCCCACCCTCCACGTCCTCCCCCGCCCTCCCCCACCCTTCCCCGCCCTCCCCGGCCCTCCGCCGCCCTCCTCCACCCTTTCCCGCCCTCTCCCGCCCTCCGCCCCCTCCACCGCCCTCCACCGCCCTCCACCGCCCTCCACCGCCCTCCACCGCCCTCCCCCGCCCTCCGCCCCCTCCCCCGCCCTCCCCCGCCCTCGCCCCCCCCCCTCCGCCGCCCTCCGCCGCCCTCCGCCGCCCTCCGCCGCCCTCCGCCGCCCTCCGCCGCCCTCCGCTGCCCTCCCCCCTCTCCCCCGCCCTCTGCCGCCCACCCCTTCTCCGGCCGTGGTGATGGCCCCGCCTCCGCAACTGGGACACGCGCCAAGGCAGCGCCAGGAGATTGAATTGGATACATAAAATATGAGAAGTGCAGAGTGCTAAAAAAGGGAAAGTTGTGAATTAGAGAGGGAAATCAATATGATCCATTAGGCACAGCTTTTAGAAAGTCCGCATGCAAGTTCTTCTAACCAATTTAAAGTAATTTGTGGGCAAGAAATGAACACTTCTATCTAAAATTGAAGTAGAGAAATCTTATTTTTGCTCAAAACGACAATGTTGTCAAGACTAGCTTATACTTTCAAGACTAGCGTTGAGATAGTCTGGGATGACTACAAGACAATTATTTACACACATAATACACAGTATAAACATTTTACATTATTTGTACATTTATATAAAAAATATTTTTTAAACTATGAAAAGAGATTCCACATGGGTAATTATTACAATTTAGTCAATATATGTACAAAAAGAAATATTGTATTAATCACATAAAAGGTTGAGGCTTTAACAAGACATGCTTCAGGATTCTCACGCTATTCATAGCTGTTAATATCTCTCGTATATTGGTCGAAGCATGGCTCACCATCATAAAAATTCAAAGCCCTCAATATGCAGGGTTGGTCTCTGGTCGCTTAACATTAACAATTATTTAATAGTCAGTTGAACAGGGTAACTAGACCCAAGAAAAGAATACCAAAATTCATTTTTTTGAGGTTATCTTGATGTTAATTACTAATGAGATACAGTAAAAAATATGCTGAAAAGAACAGAAAATGGTTTCCTAAAATGTAGCACATACATTTCTCAATAAAACATCCTTTCGTATTACACTGAATTAAATTAAATATTTTAACTCAATCAGTTTTCACGAAAATTGCAATTACATAGCATAGTTTCTGTTACAATTCGTATACCACATATTATTTTTTAAATGTTTCTATACGATCCGAAAATATTTTTTTAAATTAAAAAGTCGAAAAGAATCACATGATAATGGTCCAGAAAAGAAACCCGCCTCCAAACGAGAAACTAGGGCAGCGAAACGGGCGTCCAAGCAATGCCTTCCAGCGAACAATGAGAGTCATTTGGTCACAGAATTTCCGCGAACAAAGGCGAGGTCAAGCGAGCGACTGTTGACCCGCGGGGCTCAATCGATGGGGGGGGCGGTGGAGGGGGAGAGGAAATCCGATGCGGCCCCCCGGGCCCCCCCAATTCCTTCATGCGCGCCCCTACGACACGTCTCACTGCACACCGCAATTGCGACGCGCCCCTTTGGCTCGCCACGCCGCGCCACGCCCACGCAGTGGCACGCCAGCGGAACCAGCCCCGCCAAAAGCAACACTCCCTTGCTCGCGAGACGCCACGCTCTCCAGCTGACAGCACCTTCCTGGTGAGCCAGAGACAGACCACGCCTTTCCTTAGCTATCCCAGGCGCCAGAGAAAGCGAACGCTCTTCAGCCTAAGGTAAAATTGTTACCTAAACCTGGCAACCTAAAGTAATGAGTTTCTCTTGACCTAGAGAGGGACCACGCTTTTTAGCCGAAAGAGACATTCGTTTCCTTGACAGTCAGAGAGAGAACATATCCTTCAAGTAATATTTTCCTTGTGTGCTAGAAAGAGAGACCACGCTCGTCATCCGAAGGCAACGTTCGCTTCCTCCTGAGCTGGAGAGAGACTAAGCCCTTCGGACGAAAGTGAGATTCGCTTCTTCGTAAGCCAGAGAGACAACACGCCTATGAGCCTAAAGTAATATTCGCTTCCTCGTGACCTAGAGAAGCACTTCAGCTGAAAACAACACCAATTCTAGTGTTCAGAACACAATAAATATTATAGCGGAGGCAGCGTATATCTAGGCAGGTTCAAGCCTTTCCTCGAAGACCTTATTTTGTGACACACATCGCTTAAATCACTGCCGAATGTTCTCCAGCCTGAAGACAGTTGTGAGTAACTGGATGGAGTAATCTCGTCAAAAGTAATATAAGCCACATTAATTTATAAATGGTGGAATAGTGTATGATGTGAGAATAAAATAAAATTGCGTTTACTAATGTATAATACACATTTATAAAATGAGTTAAATAGATATTTCCTACAGATACGGCTCTTCCAAATGTATACAATTCTATTAAATTCTTCGTAAGTATATAATTTATTTTGAAACATTTTTCTTTTCATTTCATTTAGTTTTCAAACTGCTTCCGTCCTATTACACAAAACACTGACTAACAACAGTAACTTTTGATTAACCTCAGAAAATAATATGCACGAATTTGGTTGATATTATTGCATGAATAGAACTAGAATGCTGATAAAGATATATAAAACACGTATTCTGATAGTTCAAAAGAAATATAAGGTGCATAAATAAAATGTATGCTATTTAACCTAAACGACTTTTTGTAAAGACGAGAATCAACATATCTGCAAACGGAAGAATAATAGGTGAGTTTTTTTTGTCTTTTCCGGTGACGTTTTACTGATGTGTTGAAATCTATTATATAAAAGTGAGAGTAAGTTGAGTTACAAAAACTTAACAACCATTGGAATTATTCTTTCTAAATTTGGAACGAATAATTCTTAACGACCCAAAATAAAACAAAATACCCGAGAATATATTTAAAATGTTCCCCAAAATGTGTTATTTTACAATATTTAGTTAAGTGCAGCTCCCAACGCATTTAGCGGCCAAGCGGATGGAATGGGAGAAGCAGAAAGAGACGAACAAGCGGGCGGAATATAGCGGCCATGGTAGGCCCCATGCGGGGTGCCCGCTCGCAGTGCCTGCGGCAAGGGCGAGGCTGCTTCAGAGGTGTACAGTCGACTCCTGAAATAGTGAACGTGGATATAGTGAACCCTCCGTTATAGTGAACTTAAGTCATTGCTCCCGTTTCACTTACATTATCAATAAACTTAAGAAGATTCGGTTATAGTGAATCTGAACCTCGGCTATAGTGCAGGGTGGAAATACAATGTCATGGAAATGAATTCCGTTCGGGAGAAAAATATATCGCCTTAGCTCCACAAATTCCAACAATATGAAACTATAAAAAATATCGTCAGCCAAAGGCCATTATCAAAAAAATGTTCTCTGAGGTGAAGGTTGCGGACCCGGAATGTGGGACCTTCAAATGATTGAAGGCGTTGTCATTGTCAACAATAGTATTTATTTCCATAATAGCAGCTTTCGATAGCTAAGCCATCGAAAGCTGCTATTATTGAAATAAATACTATTGTTGACAATGACAACGCCTCAATTATGTAAATGTCAACTAGTACAACTCACCACTGAATCAATATGGGGGACCTTACTGATCGCCTTAAGCCACTCATCTTTGCTGCGGAAAAAAAAGGCCGCGTCCTGCGTGGGCTGCAACTGGGGTCGACGATGCGCGATTGCTTGCTTCAGTTTCAAGCTTGGTGTTCTTGATATTCCGCGGAACAAAGCGCGTGACAAAGCTGTCGCAGCCTGGCTATACCCGCCGCGCCGCGCGGAAAAGCGATCAGCTTCATTAGCCGCTTGCGCCATCCCGCAACTGAAAGCATCTCGTATGCTATTTGGCGAGTAAAAAGATGGTTCAGTGAGTGGGATGGTGTTCCACCATTGCAAGAGGCATTGAAAGATGTCAAGCATGCATTACGATACTCCGACTCAGAGGACAATGCTGAATCAAGTGTGGAGAGAACACGAACTCTCGAGAACGATCTGGAGAAATTACTAATGAAAACTGTACCAAGCAAACAATTGAAAATAGTTGATTTTTCAGGACTTTTAAATATATTGACATTTTCAGACCGTGATATGAATGTATTTCGCTATTTCTCTATTAACAAAATCAATCGTTATATAATCGAATGCAAACCTCGGATATAGTGAACCAAAAATGTTGGTCCCCAGAAGTTCACTATCAGCAGAGTCGACTGTATTTCTCATTTTGAGACCGGGAGTGGTAGCTCGGTGCAACAATTGGTCACTGCAGCGTCTCTGACCGGGAGGTCCTAGGTTCGACTTCTGATGGCGGCAGGATTTTCGACACTAGCTTTTCAGATATATCGAATTCAGTCGCTGTCTGGAGGAGAATTCTAGCGGCCGGCTGCTTGGTAGATTTCCGTGGTTTCTCCGATCAATAGCAGGCGAATGCCGGAGCAGTATCTTAACAAACGGGCCACGGACCGCGCGCGATCTGTCCTTCCCATTCCTTGTCCTATCTTCTCTCCTTACACACATACTTGCACTACACTACACCATATTCATGGAGACCGGTCGGGAACTTAGAGCTTGTCCCGGCTGGGGCGGTGCCCCGTTGGTGGGAGAGCACTGGTTAGGGGGAAACCTCACTAGCTGACGGTAGGTCAGCGCCGGATCTCGCCACTTGCACTACACTAACGGGACTAATGACCAGAGCAGTTGAGGCGCCCGGAAACATGAAAATATCAATCATTCTCATTTTAGGGATCGACTGTCCGACTTTGCCCGTTCGCTTCCGGGACCTCCGTGACTGGGACTAGTTTACTTTCCACGCTTGGGAATAAGAAAGACATGTGGCCAGCTTGTCGTATTCTCTTCACCGTGACTAACAAACTCCACATGCCAGACATTTTCTTCGTCACGCAGCTACAGAAACTGAGATGATGTTAAAGGAAAATAAATCTCAATTTTTCCTTCGACCGGGAATCAAACCGGGACCACACCACGGAAAGCTAGTATGCTAGAACCTGCTTAATAGATAATTGTGATAAACACTTGGGCAACGTAGGGAAGTCAGGTAATAATGAATATATTATAAACATGAGTAACCTTGGAAAAATCATTGAATGTTAACGACAACATTACGAGTAAACTAAAATTCTGGGGTCTCCAAGTTTGGCTGTGCGTATTTATCTAAAGAACATTATTCAGATTGCATAGGTGTTGTTGCTACGACTGTATAATCAACGTCCAGGATGTCACAAGGCAATAAGATGCAACTGTTCTTAGATTTATTATTTTTATTCTATTAGAAACATGAATTAACATTTTTCTTTCATTTAACCCAGAGAAAATGTTGACATTAAATGCATGTACAATAATCGGTAGTCGCATGAAAAGAAATTCAATTTCAAATAAAACAAACTGGTAAGTATTTTTTGTAGATTGGTAAGTAATTTTCTGTACGTGTTCCAACTTACATCCATTACACGATACTTTCACATCATCTGACTTCATCTCCAACTCAAGTGGAAGTCCCAAAAACTAATTGCCGGAATTCTCAACCCACCTCTCAATAAAAGAACACAGCATTTGCGTTCAAGGATTTTGAGTTGTGAAACTGCTGTTATAATCTGATAATAACTAAAAAGATAGGTAATTCATGAAAATAATCAATATTCTGTCAATATAGTAAACCTTTGCAAAAATGGGTTCTCTGTTTATTCCACGAGTTTACTTGCGGACCTATGAAAACAATTTGATATTTGTTGACCTGATCACGCCAAAGATATTTAAAAATTACCTTTTAAGAGAAAAAAATTGTATCTTACGTCAGATTCATATATGTCTGAAATTTGTTTTATTTTTCTGGTAATTTGCCTACGTCTGTGCATGGTTGTAAAAAACAGAAAATGTTTCAACAGAAGTAAAATCATATTCTTGTTCTTTTTGTCAACTGTAACACAAACTATTTAATTTAATCAATTCGAACTTAAGTACGTTGTAATAATCTCGAAAACATTCCTTTCATGTATTTAATGTGTACATTGGTAAAGATAATTCAATAGTTTCAGTATTTTATAGGAATGTTTGTTTACCATATTTCAATTTTCATTCACATCTCTCCTCGAATATTTTAATTAAATTTCTTGAACAAATACCCATTTCATTTGATTTTGCAAACTATTGTTGATAGTCAATGTCAATCAAATCGTATATTTCCCAGAACAGTATATCAGGATTTTCAATAATTGATTTTACGGTAACAAAACATTAATCTCGTTTCGACGATCTATCCAGATGTATGAAAGAGCGGTGAAAGGTTTCAAAATGAGGGCCCTTTACAGTCAAATTCTTGTTAAAGCATTAATGAATTTATAGGAATTCTAAAATTAGCAATATGTTGAACCGGTTTTTATCACGATTTAACTTAAAATCGTCTACGCCAAAATGGCCCTGGAATAACCTAATTATTCAAACGGAGAGGATAGGTCAACATTGATTACAAATAAAAAATATTTCATGATAATGAACAAACCTAACAAAATCGTCCAATTTTATGAGTGTTCCTGATTAAATCATCAATTTAATTTAGGCAGATATTATACAGATTATGTAGCTTTGACGAAGAATAGAGCACAATTTTTTAGTCAAAACTGGAGATTTTCATAACAGCACGAACTTTCCCGTGCTTTCTCACTGTAACGCTTACGTGATACTACAACACAACTTGAACCCTAAAATTGTTTTCAACTCGAAAAAAAAATGATCACGCTGGGACTCGAAATCAGGTCTCTAGTTACAGCAATAATTTTTTACGTAGGACATCATAAAACAGTAACCGCCTGAGATCTCACAACAATCTTCCTAACCTTTAAAATGTTACATAAAAAATCACGATGTTGGAACAGTAGTAGATGAAATTAATGAAAATTTGGTAGCAATAGAGATAAGAACAAATTGGCAAATGTGACATAATCCTGTTTAATTATTTTACGCAGCGCATTCAACACTATTTGCAAAACTGATTCATATTTTTAAAAAAAGATTCATGATGATAGTTTTAAAGATCTTATTTTTCTGAACCTATTTCATTAAAAAATGTATCTCCTTAAATTAAAAAAAAAAAAATAAATAAATTTCAGCAATTTTCAAAAATTTAGACAATTCAACGAAAATAGGATGTGAACCAGTTGAATAAGAGTGTATTACTTAATCCGAAAAAACATTGGAGCCATTTTCGAGAAAAATGGAAACATCGTTGAGACTCCATGTAAAGTACCTGAAACAGACGGACAGATAAGACAGACGTACAAATGGACAGAGAGATGGACGGGCAGACAGATTGACGGACGGGACAGACGACGAACAGACGAACAAATGGACGGACAGAAGGGCGGACGCGCAGACAGATGGAGACGACGACACAACGCGACGGACGAGGGACGACAGCAGACAACGGACGACGCGAACGACGACGAGACGGACGGACAGAGCAGACGACGGACAGACGGACAGACGGACAGACGGACAGACGGACAGACGGACTGACGGACTGACGGACAGACGGACTGACGGACAGACGGACAGACGGACAGACGGACAGACGGACAGACGGACAGACGGACGGATGGATAGTCGAATAGACATTATGACCAATTTCTAAACCAATTTCTTTGGTAGTAAAAGGCCCATTGAACGTGACTCCACTACAAGTTAGAGAAAGAAATATATTTCATTTAGAAACAATAATTAGCTACTTATTTGATGTTAGAGTCCCACAACCCGAGTTTTTCTGAAACAATTGCCTTTTTCTTTGCAATTACAATACTTCTTCTTTACTACGTGAGTAGTAGACGTGAAAGTAAAAAGAACCGTCCAAGTTTGTCCTTTTGCGCTTCGAATGCCGCGTTCGGAGGCACTGTGCGCCGGCGGCTATCGGGCGGCGAGCCCACACGCGCCTATGATGTCAGGGACAGAGGCGCGACGGACTCAGACGCGGCGGCGGCCCCCTTCTGGGCGACGACGAAACTCCGGCGGCGTAGCCCGCGGCAGCACGCAGCCTCCCCCGGCCCTGTTAGCATTAATTAAACGGCCGTGCCGGCCCGCGCGCCGCGCTGCTGTTAATGTCCCCAAAGGGCCCCATAACCGCGGCCCCGCCCCCTTGCGACGCGCGCGCACTCTGACCTGCCGCGGGCGCCGCCGCCGCCGAGGGGTGGGGAGGGGCGGGGCGGGGCGGGGTGGATCGGAGTGGAGCGATGAGGGCCAAGGGGAAGGGGAAAAGGGCGATTGGACGGGGGGTGGCTGTGTGAATCGGTTGGAGTGAATAGGATGAGTTAATCGGGGGGGGGGGGTAGAGAGGGGGTGGGGGGGATTGGATGGAAGGGCGAAGTGGGCGGAGTGACCGGGATGGGCTGAGTGAGCAGGAGCGCAGGGCGGGAGATAACCAGATAAGCGAGCTCCCGGGCGCGGCGAAGAGTGAGGCGCATCGGGTTTTGGATGCGGAGATGAGAGAGATATTGGCCAACTGCGGCTGCTGGGCTGGACGCTCATACGCTGATACGCTGATTGCGATAGACAGTCGAAGACTGTGATAAGAGAATTCCACATACCTCGCTGTGAAGCACGTATTTTTGTGGTAAACTGTGCTTTAGTATAAACAAATGAAGTTGTTGCTTTGAAATTAAGTGAGAGAGCAAAAAAGAAAAATGTAATTTTTTTTACATTTCTATTTAATTACATTACATTTTCTATTTAAAACATTACATTTTCTATTTAAAACACGAAAGTTTAATAATTTAGAACTACGTTTTATACTCTCATATTACCTTCAAGAGATGTTATAGATACATTGTAGCAAATATTACTTAATATTTACATGCCAACAGTTTATTCAAATGTACAAACCAGTTAAATAATACATCTCGAATTTCTTAACCGACCCGTTCCAAAATGTTGTGTACAAAGTGTAGCGTCCAAAATGTAATGGAGTTAATAATTGGACACAATTTTAACGTAGGAAACCGTTACATGATCATATCTGCGCTGCAGCTCCAGAAAACAATTGAATGGTGTTACGCAGAAAGAGGCCAACCCTCAAAAGTATACAAATTGAAATAAAGGCTATTTCGTTTGTTTAGACACGAGTAGGGGGCGGATTCCAAAGAAATATATTTTTTTCTTTTCACTTTGAGACAATGCCTGTTAGTATAGAAATTAATTTTATGTCACAAAATTCGAACAAGGAAACAAAATTCAGATCTTGGGAAATTTTCCTTTTCTAACAGAACAATTAAAGATGGGAAAAGTTTACCCGCCGCAATTTTCAAAGCTTTTCCTCTAAGTGTCTGAAGCTTTAGAAATAACTTAGAACAATATGAGAGTAATAGACATTAAATGAGTAAGTGCTGTGAAGTGCGGTGAAGTGCTGTGAAGTTTTGTGAAGTGCTGGTAAGTGTAATTCAAAGCAAAAACAGTGTAGTGTAGTGTAGTGTAGTGCAGTGCAGTTAAGTGTAGGGAACACGATCAGATTAATAGGTTAAGTTCAATTAAATTGAGAATCACCTACATACAATTATTGGATATCATGACGGAGTTGAAATATTTGTTATAATACTTAATATTAGTGATAGTATTATTATTGCATGTTCAGCTTGTACTGTACTATTATTATTATTATTATTATTATTATTGTTATTATTGTAATTGTTATTTAACTGCCACCGGGTCATACCCAATTGCAGTTAAAATAAATGTATGTATGTAATGACAAAAGGAAACGACACATTTTATCATGTTTTTGCATTTTCGTCAATTTCGATTAGTGCGTCTTTTTTACGTTTTTCATAATTTGTAATGCTTTTTTGCTGATTTCAACGATTTTTATGTTTTAATGATACTTGCTTCAAATAATATTTACGAAATGCAACAAATATTCATCACACTTCAGGGTAGCCCATTCGATTTCTTCGCTCAGAAACTGTGATGTCATTGTTTGTAGTCTAAGGTTCCTGTGATTTGACCTATCAGCGACATTGTCGATTCGGCCGATTTTGGGATAACTAAAGACAATCTAAACCAAGATTTTGCAAGCTGAGTGCACTTGAACTAATAAAAGAAGCCTTGATTACGTAGTAACAGTAACCAGCTTGAGTTGTTCAGCCGAACTGGTTTTGGTCACATTTTTACGTCATTTTTCTTTGGTTTTAGGTCATTATTAAATCATTTTAAGAGCATTTTATTGATCATTTTTGGCAATTTTTAGGTCATCAAAATCCGCCCCTAGACATAATTCTGCAAAACGCACAAGAATTCCAACCCTTATTTAACAAAAAATTGCCAACTATGATTGAAAATGGAAACATGGAGGTGTATACAAAAGAAATATAAACATATCGTTTTATCTAAAGACATTGAACATGAGTTGGCATCTTTCTGGTGAAAATCGTTTAATTTCATACTGAAATAATAAAACTGAAAACGCTTCTAGAAGGTGAAACGAGACACAATGACCTTGAATCTGAATTGAGCGACGAGCCGTGAACCTGTCGATAGCCGGGTGACACGAGATTGAGGCAGACTTTGACGGAGGCGCGAGGTCGGGGATCGGCGCATCCAGATAGCGCCAGCGAATGGCGGAGGCTTTGGGGAGGCGCAAACGCCGGGGGCTGCGAAACGGCCCAAGGCGCAGGATAATGGGGGCCTCGCGGAGGAACAACGGTGATCCGACCCGCTCTGTGTATAGAGCGGTGATATGTGGTGACACGAGAGGTGGCGGTAAATACGGCTTCAAGGCCGAGAGCAGCAGTGAACTCCCGCAGGCAGGCCGTCCGAGGAAGCGACGTCCCCTGCGGGGCGAAGGTGGAGCCGACAACAGACGGGCAGTGCCCGGTGCGTCGGATGGAGGAGGCTAGGTGCAAGCGCAGGTTGAGGGAGTGACGGCACAGGAACGGGGTAGTTGAGATAGTGAATCAATGACATTGATTTTATAGAAAACGATAGCAGCGATAATGCTCATCCCTAGAGGTGGTACCAATAATGGTAGTTAAGGCAGCGATTTAGCACAGAATCAATAACATAATGATTGCGAATAATGGCTGTAATGCCAGAAATGGTTGCCTTAATGACAGCAATTACGTCGACGACAGTAGTAATGCAGATAATAGTTACTATACTGTGGATATTGAACTAAATCAAAATGCAGCTATGTGTGCTTTTGATTTTCACAGAACTCGGAATGTAAGCAAAGTAGTCATTTAAGACATACCAACTAAAAACGTAGCAATAAGCGACTATGAAGTACATCTTGCTCTGTCCTTCATTTCCCACGTCGATCCATTGTACGTTTGAGTTTAATTCGCAACTTCTCACACTCCCACCTCTTCATGAAACAGTAGTCACACATCGAATGCAGGTGTTGGGGCGAAACGCTTAGCACCTACAGAACGGCCAAAATGACGTTCTCCGGCAAATTTACAAACGATAAATGGATCACGAATGTGAACGAATTTCAACAATAGACTTGCAGGAACCAATTATAATGTTCCTGCATTTAGGTACTATGATCAGGGACTAGCTCCAGCAACACGCAACATTCGCAGAACCAACGCATTCCACTCACACGTAGAACGTGTCTGCCCGGCACCGGCCATTACTCGCAGCCCGCCTGCTGCAACAGTGACGCGCGGGCGGTGAGGGCGGCGAGGTGGGCGAGGACGGCGCGCGAGCCCCGAAACCCGCCGTTGATAATGGGCTTAATGAGCCGCTGCGCGAGGACACCGGGCTGTGGCGGCACTTCGGTCTACGCAACCGCCCCGCCCCGCCCCTCCACGCCCCCCACGCCACGCCACGCCACGCCACGCCCGCCACGCCACGCCTCCACGCCCCACGCCACGCCACGCCACGCCAGCCCCGCCCCACCACGCCATGCCCCGCTACGCCACGCCTCACTACGCCACGCCACGCCACGCCCCACCACGCCACGCCCCGCTACGCCACACCATGCCACGCAACGCCACGCCACGCCACGCCACGCCACGCCACGCCACGCTTCGCCTCGCCACGCCACGCTACTCCACGCAACGCCACGCAACGCCACGCCACGTCCAGCCCCGCCCCACCACGCCACGCCCCGCTACGCCACGCCCACACGCCACGCCACGCCACGCCACGCCACGCCACGCCACGCCACGCCCCGCCACGCCACGCCCCACCCCGCCACGCCACGCCACGCCCCACGCCACGTCATGCCCCGCTACGCCACGCCACGCAACGCCACGCAACGCCACGCTACGTCCAGCCCCGCCCCGCCACGTCACGCCCCGCTACTCCACGCCACGCCACGCAACGCCACGCCCCGCCGACGCGCTGGCTCCATGTGCACAGCATTCGTGCTGGCTGCTCTGGACGGAGCAGCAAATCATTAGCGCAGCCATCACCCACGCTGGCGCGGAGCATCGTTACATCTGCAAGTTTTACCCAGAGCAACCATTATTCCAATTGCCTATGCCCAACGTTACACCAATAGCTTCTCTCGCCCTCAGTGACCTATGCTCATCGTCACGCTCCTTAGCACAATCCTCATGTCTTGGCCAGTTGCCTTCCTCCTTGCAGAACTCTCACTCCCGGCTCGTGCGCATCGGATCCGACTTCAGCCAATGACCTTCAGACACCAGTTTGCGTCACAATATTAGCGGGAATTTTAAATCCAGCCAGATACAAAACTTGTCACCTCGTTAGAAGACCTTAAAGCAGCTTTACGAAGCATTTGTTTTAAATATTGCATCTTGTATACCCTCGTGTTAATTTTGGTTGGTTACTGTTGAAATTGTTACTTTGTACTTCTGTCAAAATGTTTCTCAACACGTCTCGCTCTCCAAGCAACATGCCACTCAGCGTCTGGTCTGGCTCTCCAAACGAAGTGCCCCTGCGGTGGTCACACGTGCAGAACCAGATAAAATCGGTGCATCTTGCAACAGTCGATTCCGTTGACCTAAAACTATTGCTATATACAGTGATGTGACTGAGATATTGCACAGCTCTTAGTCTCACAGAACTTGTGTTATCATGGCAGACGTCGTATGTCGCGACCAGATGGAAAATTTGCTTTCTTTATAAAAAGGAATAGTTTTGCGTTTCTTTAAAAATAGAGAAATTCGTCAGTTTCTTTATTTCATCAACCTGTAAGTTAATTACGTAATTATCAGTTTTGACCACCTCCGTAGACTCTTTGCTGATTTGCATCACAGCAATATTAAATACCAAGATATACGTATATCAATGAGGGAGTCACAATCTACAAAATGCCCTTTACCGCAGCATGCATTTTTGGGGTAGAAAAGTTATGATCTAAGAGTAAGATACATTTTCCTATTTGAAGAATTAATTATCTGGTAACTGTTTCAACATATCAATAATGTCACCTAGATTGCCAAGAAATTTATATTGAGATAGCTTTATTAGGGGCTTAAAAATATTTCGTTCATGAGACCATTCATCGTCCTGATCGCGTGTAGTTGCCAGAAAAACAAAACTATTTTGATGCCCTAAAAGCTTGCATTGTTTTACAAACCCCTCTCGAAAAGTAACTTTTAACAAATCAGTCGGCGCGCCGCTTGCTGTGTATTTCTCATGTCTCTGTAGTGTACGATTTTGACTTTGCCGTCCACTCCGCGCTGTGCACACGCTCTTTGTACACTAGGGCGTTTTGCTTCAATGTTTCTGTAAGAAGGCTTTTGTAGTGCTTTGTGCCTGCAGAGAGCGTCGGGGCTTCTGCGGCCTTTCTCAAGACAGGACACGGAGACTCGGTTATGAAAGGAGTGAAGATTCAGGCTTTTTGCAGCTGCACTCAGCCTTTCTAAGACAACTCCATGTCGTTGCTACCAGGGATCCTAGATTCCGAGTGGCGTAACCTGAAAGGCCGATGCCGCGTAATATTCTTTTACCTGTTGCGCCCGACAGGTAGCCAATAATTGTTGAGGAGAAATTATATAAATTATTTTAGAGTATATTAATAACGGTTTGGGGTAGATTGGTGATTTTCAATATGCACTTCAGCACGGTTCGAACTACAGTGATATCTGTATTATCAATTTACAAAACGTGCACAAATCGAAATAAAAATACGGAGACTCCAACCAAGTGGGAGGTATCTATGATTTCGTTGTATTCCCAGAAATTCGAAAAATATTCAGAAGCAATGAAACAGTATCGATTTTGACTGAAGAATGCAATTATTTGATTGTATTGTTCTGAGTATTATCGTACTGCGCGTGCCGACTGAATTCTCAAAATCAGTACGACACAGCAGACGTCATTCGACAGTAGGACTCCAAGGGAGACCCCCTTATATATTTGCTATAACGTGTTTGGCTATTGAATAATGACTTGTTTGATATTCTTGTTATTTTAACTCTCGCATTATATATCCATAGGCAGAGTGAGTCACGTAACGTTAGCACCTCTAGTTACTTTTGAACGATTGAAGTTATTTCAATGCAGTTTTCACGGAAGTGCATGAGGGAATGGGAATAATTGTTGTATGTATTTGTTACCATTTTTTTACTTGTATTTTACGAGATATTGAGGTTACTATTGTTCTCAAATGAAACTATGCATCTTTTTCTTACTATTATGGCGACCGTAGAAGACGAATCCAATTATGTACGTATTGTCATATAGTATGTCAACATTTTTTTGAATAATTTTGATTTTTTGCGATTCGTGTTAACGGAAACTCGGCGCTGGATCTTACCATTTCGGTGGGAAGATCATCGCCAACTTTCGCGATAAAACTTCGACTTCATTTACGAGACTAATAACACTGGAAGTTGACCCGCCCGGAATTATCAATCAATCCGTGGTCAGGATCGTCATTACCGTCGCCCACCATCCAAACCGTCAACCTCCACGAAGACTTCCACCTGTGACGTACTAGGATGAAAAACACAGACGACTGTTCTGATTGATATTTACAATATATTTACAGTATATTTACAATTAATGTACAAAGATTACAATACAAAAATCTAACTCCTTGGCAACCTTTCAGTTCTCTTAGCCGCGGACCCCGCGACCGTCCCTAGGCCTCGCCCAGAATCACTGCTTCGAAAGCAGCAAAAAGCAACGCGAGGTGCGAAGCTGTCGGACATAGAGTCCCGTAACTATACCAGTTACATGGCCTGTCGCCAAACCGATCTTCTACCCGAAGATCACGTGCAATGATAGCACTGGAGATACCTCTCGTCTTTCGACACCCAGCGTATCCCGCGAGGCGCCTGTCGGCGCGGCCTTAAATATCCGTTGGCTCGCCCCCACCCTACAAGCAGCGGGCGTCATACGGCTCGCTGACCAGCCCTTCCAGGGCTGCAACCGACATCTCTTAGCCTCGCATCCGCGCGCGTCCCTTTCAAGGAATTTCCAGCCGGGATTCCTACGGGTTTTTCCAGCCGGCGCGGCGAGGCGCCGCCGTACACCCATTTTGCATCCGGCTTAGAGCGGGTTTCCCCGAAGCGGCCCGGCGCGGCCCGACGCTGCGGCGCCGAACCACGCGACGCTACACACCGACACCAAGTGAATTGTGGCGACAGCGGCCACGTCCCAGTCACTGGTTCCGCCTCCACAGAAAAACCACCGTTGCCGCATGCAACACGTGTCGCGCTGCACGCGACCATTATTCTGATGCGTCGGGAGGGACGTCGGTCGCAGGAAAAATGGATTTGCGGTCTGAAGTGGCGCTCCGATAACGATTTTTTTATGGCGAGGACGACCACCGGATTGTGGACGATCTGAGTTGGATATTGCGAAGCATACGCTGATGAGAGAAAATTTTTAGTGAAACCAACAGTTGTTTAAAGTTTCAGATTCCCTTGTTGATAATGCCTAAGTTTGTAATCAAAATAATTTGAAAGGGTTTTTTGATGACACCGAGGAATTAATACACCTTCGGCAGATTGTTGGCAATTTGATTACTGATTTAGAGAAGAGTTCGTGTTCTTTCATTTTTAATAGATTCCATTTAACTTAACAGCCACACACCAATGCAATTCAGGTACAGGTATAACAGCAATGGGGTCAATGGTGAACCAATATGGTGGTCTGTGCAATATCTGTTTGAATTTTCTCTAACTTGCTTTCCTTTCCAGGGGAGGGGGGGCACATGAGCTCGTTTTTTTTGGCTAGCTACTTAATAATTAGGTTGCTCCAAATGCACAATGATCTCTACATCATAAGATTGTAAAATACGATTACAAAATTCTGGGTTGTCCGTAAAGATCGTCGCAGTTCCCACGAAGCCATTATGCATGGCAACGATCTCGTATTATTTTGTGAGCATGAATTAAAAGACAACTATCATTTGGAGTTTCAAATTTTTTATTAATAACAGTTCAAAACGATGAAAAAGTAACAGATTACCTAAACAAATTGAAAAAACAAAAAAACACGGTTTTGTCGTTGACTCACCACTCTTTTAGTGTGCGCTCGTTTAATATTGTGTCTTGGTAGATACTTTATAGGGTATTAAAAGTTTTACCACACTAAAAAATCATGCATCATTATTTTTCAAATATTCTCAAAATTAAAACGTTTTCCAAATGTGTCAATTTTTCTTTACGAAACATATTTAAGTTTTTGGAAAACCGCGTAGATGTAATTATTTCTACAATCACACTGACAAAACATTATACTGTATATTTAAATTTTTACAGTTTAATTCGGTTTATATTAACATTAAAATAAGACTTAGTTTCAAATACTTAATAAGTAATTCATTATATATTTAGAATCTACATCAGTGTGCCACATATGCTTTCATAGAATGGCGGAAGCTGCAGGATTACGTATATAATCACTTACAAAGATGTTACGGCCTACGCAAATACGTTTATAATTTTATGCGCAATGTCAGCCAAAGGACTTACCACCTGCATCAAATGAGCGTTCCTGAGAAAACACCATTAACTAATTTCTTCATTTCCCACGTTTAGTACTGGAATGTTCTCGTTACTAATTGTTAAATGTACACATGAAAATTTTGAGGGTGCGAGAAAAGCCATTTGACTCTATGGCCACTTGACAGTTAACCAAAACAAGAACGTACATTTAAATTTGAAATGAACCAGAGGGCAAACCGGAACAGAATTAATTACTCTCGACTACCCTACATTACACTGTGAGATTAGGCTCCCCCTTTGCGTCATGACACAGGATGCGCCGCTCCTCCCGACTCGACGTCTCTCCATCTGCCGCCGCCGCCGCCGCCGCCGCCGCCGCCGCCAGCCACTTCAGCCCAAGCAGCAGGCAGCGCCTCCGCGCTCCGCCGCGCCGCACCCACTTCCGCCCTCCGCCTTCGCCTCCTCTTGCGGCCTCTACTCGCAGCAGCACCGCCCTCAGATACGCCAAGGCGGCGGCTGCAGGCGATAACATTGCGCCTCAGCTGTCGCTGCTCTGCTCCCCAGCCATGGCGAATTCTCACAGACGTCCGTGGTTCCTGTTCAATCTACTACACCTATTTCGCTTCTGATATATCCCATCTCCAATTATTCGTTTGCAGCCGACTCCGGCACCGACTCCGGCACCAACTCATCGACTCCGGCACCGACTCCGGCACCGACTCCGGCACCGACTCCGGCACCGACTCCGGCACCGACTCCGGCACCGACTCCGGCACCGACTCCGGCACCGACTCCGGCACCGACTCCGGCACCGACTCCGGCACCGACTCCGGCACCGACTCCGGCACCGACTCCGGCACCGACTCCGGCACCGACTCCGGCACCGACTCCGGCACCGACTCCGGCACCGACTCCGGCACCGACTCCGGCCCGACTCCGGTTCCGACTCCGGTTCCGACTCCGGCCGACTCCGGTTCCACGCTCCGGTTCCGACTCCGGTTCCGACTCCGGTTCCGACACCAATTCCGGCACCGACTCTTCTTGCAAGGAGGCCTTCGCATCCCGACCTCTAGGGCCGCCGCCGCCACTTCATCCCAGGCAGCAGCCGCGCCCACTTCCGCCCCCGGGCGCCGCCTCCGGGGCGCAGCGCCTTTGATCCCCCGGCGGCGGCGGCGGGTAATTACAGGCGCCTGGCCGCAGCCGCGAGCCAACGCAAACATTTTGCCTGCGCCGGCCGCGCCGTCTCGCCGCGCCCCCGCCCCGCCCCCGCCCCGCCCCGCCCCCGCCCCGCCCGCCCCCACCCCGCCCCGCCCCGCCCGCCCCGCCCGCCCCGCCCCGCCCCGCCCCTCTCCCTCCCGCCGCCCCGCTCCTGCCGCACCTCCCGCCCGGCCGCCCGCCCGCCCCGCCCCGCCGCCGCGACGCGCCCTTGTCTTCGCGCCGGAAGCAGCTGCGCGGCGGCACAGCCCGTGTGTCGAGGGTGGCGAGCAAGGCAGAGGGGGCGGCGAACGCTCGAGTCACGAGTAGGGGGAAGCGGGAAGAGGACGATGAGAGTGGTAAAAAGATGGGCTCAGACGTGAAGGAAATTCGCAGGTTATATTTTGTGTAACTACGTGGTGGAAACATTAATATTCAGGAAATCGGATCGTTAGGGAAAAACACCTTTTGAGACTACAATTCCACATATGTTTTTGCATTATTCTAAATTTGAATGTTTTCCAAAATTCAGAGATCAACGGAAATGTGACCTGGGTCATTTTAAAGCGTTCTTTTTCGTATCCGAGGAAAAAAATGGACCCGTTTGTACAAAATTTTCGTAGTTTATTTGAAAATTCAAAGGAAATAAAACGTGCTTCATGGCCATGGGTCTTGCATTGCGACACATGAATTTCCGCAAGCAAATTTGGTAAGCGACTCCATTGATGACCATTGAGCAACCAATTGAAATAGTCACCTATTTCTGTCAAGTGCTTAGTAATGCTTAGCAATTGGTGTGAGGACCTTCCCCGGGAAGACACCGACACCAAAAACGAGGCTACAGCAATGAAATTGGTTGAAGAATCCTAGGAAGAAATAGCGTGTAAATAAAATGGGAAAATGGGAGAGACGGCAGGAGGAAAATGTATGGTTATGTAAGAAGCGCCGGTGTGGTGGTTTATCGTAAACAGTACACACTCAAATTTAGGACAGAGAAGAATATTTGAGAGACATACTGTGACCGTCCGTTTTCTTAGATTCCGAAAACGTGTCACATACGCCCTAAGAAAGCGAGGGAAAGGAATATTTTGAACGCGCGCCAACGCGGATGAATATTTGGAATGCTAATTAGAATTTAGAACAAGAGAGACCGCCACCATAGACCGAGGGCGAGACCAGAGGTCGGATGAAAGAAAAAGTTCTTTCTGAAGGTAGCAGCTGAACTGGGCGGACGTATGGAAAACGGTACGCCAGGAAGTGACATTGCAGCGGACTTCAGATTTGCAACTTTTTTGAGGAAAACTCTTCTAGAAGACCAGAAGAGGTAATTATTCTGTTATAAATTGATTTAAACATAATCTTAGAAGAAAGATAATAAGAAATGTTATGAATTTATAATGGAAGAATTAGGGAGTGGAGTTTTGAATAGATGGCAGTAATTAATAGCTTGCATTCATTTCTCTTTCCAGTTTTTTTTTTCTCTCACATGCTTTTCTTATATTTAAATACTCTCTTGAAGTTGGTGCTCGTATAAAAAGGGGTGATCTCTGGATTCATTTTCACTCTGAATATCCAGTTGGTCATTAACCGTAATTGAAAACAAAGTAAAATTCATATGAGAGTATTCAAGAATATAAAACTTGAACGAGAAGAAGGCGATTTCTGGGGAGCAACTGCGTTCTCAACCCGAGGCCACGACGCTTCAAGGCCGAAGCAGCTCGGTGTAAAGGTGTAGAAGGAAGCAAAGTGGACTGCTCTACGCGGCCGAGAACACAGTAAGGTCGTTCCAAATAAACTGTTTTGTAGGGATAGGAGCGATTCAGTTTAATCAGAAAGCTTATTCTGTATCTGTCACGTAGAAAGAAAGGGAGGGTAACAATTTACCATGCTTAAAAGATAAGAAAAGTAAAAGTACATTTGTTTCCGACTTCTAATACGTGAGAACAGAATCAATCTTTTCTTTCAAAAAGGATTTGAAGATCTAATATTGTAATATAGTGATTAAGAGTTTGTGTAAGAGTATAATTATAATAATAGTCATTCTCTGGATTTTGGAGAGAGAAAGAGTTTCCTTTTTGTTGTAAAGGTAATGTTAAGTCAAAAGTATTAATTTTGATTTTCAATGTGTGTTTTTTTTCAGTCAAGAGTATTCTGTATTTGATTTTTTTCTGTGTGCCATTGTATGTATTTGTCATAGCAGCAAATATTTTTTGAATATATTCTGAATTTAGTGAAAAGTGATTCTCACCCGAGTTATTTGTAATTTTTGCATCCAATCCATAAACGATCTTCACGACCCTGCCCCCCCTATTTTTTTATTTATTGTGTCCACACTGGGACGTCTATACTGAGCTAGTCGACCATCTGGTGAATTGTGTTCGCCACCCCCCAAGACGTCTCAGGTCGGGTGCTGACCTTACGGCTTGTACCGGACGGTACTGTGGCTCGCAATACATGTTTTTGATGGAAATGAGAGGGAAACGAAAACTGAAAAAGGGAAAACAAAACTATTTTGTTTTGTATATTCGCCATTCACATTTTGCGTGTCTGCTCGTAGATCAAATAGCTGAACTTAAAATGTAGTTGATTATTGAAAAAAAGCATGAATGTAGTGAAAAAACCATTGTTCTTTTCGGCCAGACATTACTCTCGTAAGTGTAGAACACATAATATTCCGAGAGGTGGTGATGCTCCTACCCAGTTGCAACGTCAGATCTCGCTCCAACCTACACGTTAGATTTAGGGGATCCATTCTCACAGCGAGATCCCAGGCGGGATAAAGTCAAAGCTCTCTCCAGAGATTCATTGATTGATTTTTTCGTGTTTCCGGGCGCGTCAGCTGCTTCGGTCATTAGTCCTGTTAGTGTAGTGCATGTTTTTTCTCGGGACATGGCAGTGATCTTCCCCCGCTGGATGGCGAGATCCGGCACCGACCTACCGTCGGCTAGTGGCGTTTCCCCCTAACCAGGACTCTCCCACCAGCGAGGCACCGCCCCAGCCGGGACAAGCTCTAAGCTCCCGACCGGTCTCTCGGGATATGTGGTAGTGTAGTGCATGTTAGTGTAAGTGTGTGTGTAAGAGGAGAGCATAGAACAAGGAAGAGGAAAGACAGATAGCGCGCGGTCCGTGGCCCGTTTGGTAGGGTACTGCTCCGGCATTCACCTGGTGTTGATCGGAGAAACCACGGAAAACTTCCGATCAGAGCAGCCGGCCGCTAGGATTCTCCTCCAGGCAGCGACTGAATTCGACCTAGCTGAAAAGCTAGTGTCGAAAATCATGCGCCGTGGGGAGTGGGAACCTAGGACCTCCCGGTCAGAAGCGCTGCAGCGACATCAGTTGATGCACTGAGCTACCGCTCCCGGTTCTCTCCAAAGAGAAGCGAAGCGAAGTACTGTGAAGGAACGCTTGTGGTCAGCAACTGACTGCTAGGGTACTAACTCCCATATTGAATTGATGATGATCGGAAAAAACTCGAAAAAATTCTTACGAAGCGAACGATTGATAAACGTCTTCTCCAAACAGTGGTTGATTCCGAAAAGATGTGTAGTTAGCATCGTAATTTCACCAACGCCGGGCAATGTTTGAAAAATCACCACCATGGCAACTCAAGTTGTTGATTATGACGTATGGAATGTGTCGTGACCGCCCGCGCGCATTCGCAAGTCCCGCCACCGAGCCACGTAATGGCGGGAAGCGCGCGGGCCGTCACGCCAGAATGGGCGGGCAGAGACTCGCCGCCGTCCTCGGCGGAGGGCCCAGCCGGCGAGCCGCGGCCCCCAAGGGGGTATATAGCGAACCCCCTCGCAGCGAGCAAGTCAGTCTGGATCCAGTCAGCGAGAGCGGAACCGTGGCCGAGGAGCGCACTCGGGAGCAGCGAGAGGCAGTGGCGGTAAACCTACCGCCCCTCTTTATCTACGCCGTGGTGAGACGACGTGACGCCCGGCCTAGTGAAGGCGCGAGCCCGGAGCCTGACACATGGATCGACGCAGCGGCCGTACTCAAGACGGGACGTCAGCAGAGAAGGCAAACAGAGAGGAATATTATATCTAGAGAATTTGCCTTGTATACACATGATGAATAAATAATTTCTTTTACAAACGCAGTGTATTGTGGATATAACAGAATGAAAGCTTGAATGAAAGCCACGACCACGAGCTCGTTTCTTTTTTTCTTTCACCAACGTATAATTTGTAACAAACTAAAAATACGTGTCTGTGGACAAATTGACAGCAAACGAGGTGAGGTTTGGTGTAGTCGTGATGAAAAATACTGGTGATATTGGTTGAAGAAGCAAGCAAGAAGAGTCGAAAATGGTTGAGAATTTAATTTTAACAAATTGGATGTATTCAAAGAAACACATTGATTAGTTGGAGCCGTTTATTATTGTTGTAAAGAAATAATTGTTAATTGTCAATGAGTGATCTCTCTCTCTTCAGTTAATTATGAAATAAACTTTCATTCACATGGCAAGTCATGTAAGTCATATAAGTAATCAGTAGTTTGCAAGATTTTGCCGAAAAACAGACAACTACTTCTAGGCAACTGAACTCCTTCAAAGGAAAACGGATTCTTTAACCTCAGTATCGTGTGATAAAGAGAAGTAGTGAAAAATAAATGAAGTGCAGTAAACTGAAGGACAAACGAGTGCGAGTGCAGTGCGGCCTTTATTGTGTACACACGCAGTGGGGCTTTATATTGTTGAGGTTTCTTTTCTTTTTCTTCGTGTAATTTAATTTTTTATAATTCGTCAGTTTTTTATTATTATTATTTTAGCATTATTATTATTATTATTATTATTATTATTATTATTATTATTATTATTATTATTATTTTAGCATTATTTGCGTGCATTTATTACTTTATTCATGAAAAAACTGCCACCGGGATACACTCAATTGCAGTTTAAATAATTTTATCTTTAACTTTACTGCCCCTAGTAGCTTAAAGTAGGGGTGGTGGGCGGTAGCTGCAGGCGGCCGCTAAGGGCCTCTTCTCCCCTCCCTGCCGCCCCCAGCCTGCGGTGATCAGGGCCCCCTGGGCCGCGTGGGGAGTCACTGATGCAATCCCAATTCCCATCACTGAGGCCATCACTTTCCAGCCCAACCGCTGCAGGACGAGTGGGCCTATTCTCTTTTAGAAATGATGTAATACAATTTATTCTGTTTTACATTCGTTGCATTAATGCTATAATTTCAATAATGGCGATATGATTTACAGGTATTCTGAAATCTAATTACATGAAATATGGAATTTTCATTTTGAAAACTGAACCTGATTCTGATAGAAACATTAAAAAGAAATCGCCCACGGCGAAACAAGTTACGGGGCTTAAAGTTGGCCGAAGTTGAAAGAAATTTGTTGGTAACGTCTTGTTTTCGTTTAGATTCAATATTATATGAACGCCGCCAAACACTCAGATTGTGTAGCTAGTTTATTAGCTTTTATCTATTTAGTCGTATATTCTCCTTTTCCCTTTAGAGACTTTTCAATCATTCCGCCATCCCTTTGAGAACACCAGATCCATTAACCCGATGAAAGGTCAGACGATCAAAAATGTATTACGAATAAACTTCAAAGAGAAACTTTTAACTTCCTTTACGACAAGCTAGGAACAATATAAAACTTCTTTTGTTACACACACACACACACACACACACCTAATTCAAAGTAGGCTCCTCCTGTGACGAAACATATTGTTCTCGTTCGCATATGTTATCATTAACGTTTTAAAATATGTTTGACTGTGACGTGAATATGGAAGGTTGCCAGCCTGGATAGCCGAGGTCACTAAGGATGAAGGGCCATGGGCTCGAATCCCGGCCCCGGGCATGGAGGTTTGATGTGTTTGTGTTGCCCTTACATGTTCTCCCTAAAGTTTAAAAATCACAGTGATTTTTATATGACCCAGATGTTGTAAAACGTTCAAAAAATAAATGTAAGGGCATATTTATGACAGGCCAAAACCTGTATCTTGCTTGCTTGGGTTCAGCGACTAGACGTTTTTGTTTTCTAAAAAATATTGACGTTACATTTTTCTGTCTCCGTTGTTTAACTCGAAGTTTTTTAATACTAGTGGCGTATTCTCATTACTACAGTCACTACTAAATGGAAGAAATATTAGATCTAGAGGGAAAAAGACTTGTTTGCTGAAAAACATAACCACGAAAATTTATGTTTATATAATTCAATGAAATTACATTTCACTTTACTCATAATCACAGCATGAGCTCTTCACAATGTTATCTAACCTGTGTTTAGAAAATATAATGAGAAGTACAGAACGTAATCCTAATAGCACTATAATTAGTAGACTATTGCAAATCATGGCCTGTGCTGATGATGTGGTGCTTGAAAGAACAGAGCAGCGTAGGAAGATACGCTGAGGCAGTACGTGAATCAAGCAGCGCGCATGGCTCTGAAGATAAATGAGGAAAAGACAAAGTACATGATCATATTAAGAAGAACTAAATGAACACCATATGTCACAATGTGCAATAAAACATTTGAGCAAGTCGAAAGGGTACGGTATTTGGGATCCACAGTGGAAAAAAATGATACGGTGGAAGATATTAAGATAAGGATTGCAGCGGGAAAAATATGTTATGGGATCCTCCTCAAAATATTCAAATCAAGACATATATTCAAAGCCACGATAGAGAAACTGTACATAACAGTTATTAAACCAGTGGTTTTATATGGATACACTCACAAAGAAAATGGAAAACGAACTGATGCTATGGGAAAGGAAAATTCTGAGAACGATTTATGGGCCAATTAATGAGCATGATGGAATATGGAGGAGTAGGACCAACTTGGAACTACATGTACCGTACAAGGGTTCAAATATTGTTGTTAGTGCTAAAATCAGAACATGGGAGTGGCCTAGCCACACCCATAGAATGGGTGACAATGGAGAACAAAAGAAGGTGAATATGGGGAGCATAGTAGGAAAGAGAAAAAGAAGTCCTCGTTTCAAATGGATTGACGCGATAGAGGAAGACCTAAGAACATTAAGAGTAAACAGATAGAGTAGGAAAACGCATGACAGAGAAAAATGGACTACTGTGAAGAAGCACGCGAAAAAGCATAATCATAGCTACACTGAAGAAAGAAACAAAACGAGTAATCAATTTCTGATAAATGTCTAAAAATGGCGAACAACTGGAGTATAATGACTGCAAAGCTCTTTGCGACCATTCTATACTACAACTTTTGCTGTACATTTCACATCTTCACGCTCGATGAGAATACGACCTAAAGATATATGGGGCGCAAGAATAAATTCTACAGATGGAAAACGCATACGGGAAGCACGTCGTTTGAGAGATAAAACATCACAGATGCACATATGACGGCGACGATGTGTGGAAGTCGACACAGCGCCTCCTGCACTTCATCGGAACGCACATTCGGCGCCGGCTCCGTTTCGGGGCTTCGTGGAAACTTGGGAGCGACGCGGCGACGGCAGTCGTCTGCAACGCGTCTCGGGACAGACGTCTGCACCAGCTCCGCAGGCGCCGCCGCCGCCCTCAACCGTTGCACTGCCCTCGCCCCCCTCCTCACCACCACCACCGTCCGCACCGCCCGCCCCTCGCCCCCGGTGCCGCCCATCGCCCTCGCCTCGCCATCCCCGCCCCTACACGCGTCGCCATCCCCGCCGCCCGCGCCACCGCTCCCGCTGCCGCCCATCCCCCCCACCCCGGCCTTGCCACCCCACCGTCGCCGCCCACGCCACCCTCGCCATCGCCCTCGCCCCTACACGCGTCGCCATCCCCGCCGCCCGCGCCCCCGCTCCCGCTGCCGCCTATCCGGCCTCGCCATCGCCCCCGCCCACCCCGCCCACCCCGCCCACCCCGCCCACCCCGCCCACCCCGCCCACCCCGCCCACCCCGCCCGCGCCTCGCCCCCGCGCCGAGAAGAAGAGCAGCCCACCGCCCTCGTCGGAAGGCGAGCAGCCGCAGACGGCGCTCTCCGACGGCAGCTGCGGGGGATGAAGAGAGGAAGAAACGTACCTTTCAAAAAGTTACCTTATAACGCTCAGGGAACAACAAAATACACCACTGGTGTGAGAAGGACGTAAGTGTTAAAAGGAGTTCTTAAGGATGTACTTAAAAGCAATTTTATTTAAGTAAAAATAAATTTTCCTTTAATTATTAAAATGTTTTTTTCCCAATATCTTCATGAAGTCGAAAAGATTTTCGACAAATTTCACAACTAGTTGAGGAGAGACGATGACATTGCACTTATATCGAAAAAATGAAAATTATATTCAAATATTGTATACAAATTCAGAATAATTTACCGTTTTTATTACGAAGAAATGTTTTAAGAGTTTTGTCAAGAAGTTATTTGTTTTCATTTCTTTGAAGGAAAATTTGTCGCTAACGAAAGAAGCACATTACTTCATTTGGGTTATTCGACCTTCCTAAATTTCCCCACTGCTTGAAAGAACGAATGGCTGACATGCAGCAATGAAAACACCAAAAGTACTAACCATAAAGAAACGTATAACGAAAATCAAGATAAACAGAAAGATGATTTTTCAAACAGAGCTTATTAGAGTGGGAGAAATGGAGGATACTAAATTCCAATTGGCGAAAATTAAAGGGAACACAGAAGGAACAAAGCATATAATGAAAAGGTTGCCATGGCTAGAGAAGATCGAGGGATATTGAAACAAAGATATAAAAGGAACAGAGAGAAAAGGAAAGGGAAGTAAAAAAAAAGCTTTTTGAAAAGACCATGGATTGGTGGAAAAAGAGCAAGGACAACAAGAAAGGAAATAAGACATGGCGCACTCTTAGATTGTAGGAAGAGGCAATAACATTCAGAGCAAAGGCAAAAGAACAGGGTAGGAGAACATTTTACCGAAGCAGTTTTTCAGCAAAAGCAACAAGGGGGGGGCGGGAAAAAGGAGCAGAGAAACAATATCGCCGGCATGAATTTTGGAGCAGTAGTGCCAGGGCTCAATTGAACACCCGTGCGCATAATGAGTAAGAATTTCACGCGCGCGGCCCGCAGCAAGGGAAGCCCAGGCAAGCGAGGGCGAGGGCGAACGGCGCGCGCCGTCGCCAGCGAGATGAAGCGAGCGCAAGTGCGGGGCGGGGCGGAGGGGGGCGGGGGGGGGGGGGGGGGGGGGGAAGTGAGCGAGTGCGTGGGGCCAGGGCGCGGGCAGGCGGCGTTATAATTCTCTCCTCGCCTCGCCTCCCGCCACGGCGACGTTTTAATGGGTTATTTAAAATTGTTGCGCCAGGAAACTTCAAAAGGGGCGGTCGATGCACACGGCGCCCCGCAAGGCGAGTGCACGCAGCCAGGCACCCCCACCCCCCGGCCCTGGCTCCCGTCGCTCGGCGCGTGCCCACGGCGAGGGCGGGGCGCACCCACAAAGAGAGTGGAGCGCGCTCTCAGCACGGGAGAGCGCACTGGAAAAGAGAGAAGAGTACTCAGAAAAAGAGAAGAGAGTGCTCAGCAATAGAGCAATGTTCAGAAAGAGATCATACACAGAAATGGAGTAGAGGATATTCAGAAAGAGAACATACTAGCTATTCAGCTAGGTCGAATTCAGTCGCTGTCTGGAGGAGATTTCTAGTGGCCGGCTGCTCTGATCGGTAGTTTTCCGTGGTTTCTCCGAGCAACACCAGGCGAATGCTCAAGCAGTACCCTAACAAACGAGCCCAGGACCACGCGCGATCTTTCTTTCCTCTTCCTTGTCCTATGCTCTCCCCTTACACACACACACACACACACACACACACTAACATGCACTACACTACCTCACATTCCGGGAGACCGGTAGGGAGCTTAGAGCTTGACCCGACTGGGGCGGTGCCCCGCTGGTTGGAGAGTCCTGGTTGGGAGAAACCCCACTAGCCGACGGTAGGTCGGCGCCGGATCACGCCAACTGGCGGGAGAAAATCACCGCCATCTCCCGAGGAAAAACATGCACTACACTAACGGGACTAATGACCAAAGCAGTTTACGCGCCGGGCAACACGAAAAAATCAATCAGAGAAAGAGAGAGAGGACACCCAGGTAAGAGAGGGCTGCCAGGCACTCAGAAAGGGGAAAAGGGTACTCAGAAAGAGAGACGAGGGTACTTGTAAAGGAAAGAGGGCACTTGGAAAGAGGGGAGAGGCATAGACTGAAGAGGTAGAATTCTTTAGTCTATGGAGAGGGTACTCAGAGAGAGAGAGAGAGAGAGAGAGAGAGAGAGAGAGAGAGAGAGAGTAAGAAAGAAAAAGAGAGAGAGAGGGAGAGGGAGTAGAGGGTACTCAGAAACAGCAAAGCATTTTCAAATAGAGAAGCCTATTTTCAAAAAGAGAGCAGAACTTACTCAGGGTGTTTACCATTTGCAGAAGGCGAACACAGTGCATCCTAAGGGATAACAGAGCGTCGACACCGAAGGGCAGATCCGGTGCAGATATCAGGGAGGGAATATGTGTTTCAGAACGCGTCACAAAAAAAGTTGTTTGATTGGTGAAGAGTCGACAGCTGCAATTATTGTACTGAAGGTGTCAATCACCTACGGAAAACGTCGCCGGTTCAAATGGAGTTGACAGCGGCACATGCGATACGCACTGATTAACAGATGATACTGCAACTACACTTTCAAGTGGGATTGTTCATTTACATTTTATTGTCTCTTCATTTACTTTTAAAAACGATGCTCTTATGAGCTTTCAGAACCCTCTCAGAGATACCGAATGTTTCTCTTGTAAGACAATGAAGGCTTTCACGGCTAGATATACTATTAAAAAAAAAACTTCCTGGGCTGTAGAGCAGTGGTGGTCTATGGGACATTTTGCGCCCATTAAGAACTTTTCCTCTGCTATTGTGGCAGGTATCTTTAGTGGCTAATGGGTACACGCAGTGACCTTTCACACAGTTCACTGGTGACTGGTAAACACTTGTTCTTTGTTTACGACGCTGGGGCTTTGGTGATAGTCGGCAGGGGCGCTAGTGTCTGCTGTTGATGAAGGAACGGTTTAGGTTTCACGATGGAGTGCGGATATCCATACCGAATAGACTTTTATCCCTTCCTCTTTCCTAACGAATTTAAAAGGATGTCAATGAATCTTAGTGGGTACAGAATGTCCGATAGATCACGGCTACCCAGCCTGAAAGGTGCTTTTAATAGTTTCTGTTGTAGCCATTCATTGCTTACAGAATATTCTAGACAGTCTTTCAAAATTCGTTGTCACTAATGACATAATAACGCGTGTGTCTTTCTCATAACCTCAGTATTTTCCGAGAACGTATTTTCACACGCACGAGATAACATCAAATGTCAGGGAGCAAAGATCGAGGAACAAAATGTGTATTAAAGTAAATAAGTATATTTAATCAGGAAACTTTCCAGAAACACTGAGTTAAGAACACCTTAGCTTGTTGACATTCCGATAATTTAATAAGTGCTATCAGAAATGATGAATTTCACATAATGACACCGTCATCAATTTCCAAAAATTTTGACAGAAGGTGTTTTACCGTTTCATGAATGCATTTGCATTGCCAAGGCTCAGTGGTATCCAAAAACTTAATATCAAGAGTTTCCTAATTTATGTAAGGGGCTTAAGTATTTGTATTTTTAAGAGGGAAGATACAGCTTAGAGCAGTTACATTTTTATCATTTTTTCACTTTTTTCTCCATTAAAATCATATTCCACAGCAGTGAAAATGATCTGACACACAAATATCTTTCTTCCGCAAGGAAAAATTTGTTTTTAACTATTTTTTGAGGGAAATCAAAATTTGACCAGTTTTTCATGCACTGACTTAGTGTTTCCCTAATACGTCAAATAATTCCGAAGATTTTTACTAATTTCGTCTTTTAATTTGTTGGCAATACTATCAAATACAAAATCCTCCTCTTACATTTAGATCTCTTGATAAATAATATTTTTAATTCGAATCCAAATAAATATATTGATTATTTATAGTTTTTTCCGTTTTATAATTTTTTATTACAAAAGCTATTGGTCTAAAGTGCATGATTTAGCATGGTTTTGAGGATAATACTTGGATAAATGCACTCTAAAATTTTCATAGATTTAAAATGATTAAGTTTTGTGTTATGAGGGAAAAGGATCTTAAAAACGGTAATTCTGGAAAACAAGGGATGAAGTTAGATTGATGAGTTTTGCTTACCATATTACTCTAATACATGCTTGACACTTTTAAACCATAACTCGAAAACTATTGCAGATATCGAAATAATTTTTCACAAAAATATTCCTGAGTATTTAATGCATAGGAAAAATGTCTTCAAAAATTGATTTTTTAAAGGTTTTAAATTGTATCTTTCCCCTTAATTCAGTTTGCTCAATTTTTAATTTCTCGAGAGATTTGAAATAATCAATTTGTAGTTGAAATGTCTGGTTTTATTTTCTTACTAGACTCACGGTAATGCTTTTATGCGAACGTGTTTCAATAATGTCACGAAAGAAGTTGATACTATTAAACCACAATTTAATGCAATGAACATGTTCTGTCAATAAAAATTAAAGTACAGATATTTTGGAGCAAATGTAGTACATTCGTTTCACATTACTCTCCGCTGTTAGCAAGATCTAAAAAAATAAGCAAACCATCAATGAAAAGAGAAACCCTGTAATAAAGTAAGCGAAAAAATTGACAATATTGTAGTTATTCTTTTAGTGTTACAGCTGTTTCGTTGTTTTGTAACGTATATAATAAAATATTAATGATAATGAAATTATCATGTGAAAGTACAGGTAAAAAAGTGGGTATTTTAATGACCAGAATTACTTTATATAAATTAAATTGTTGAAAAATATATTGTGAACAAGAAAACACAAAACGTAGTTATTCGTTGTATAAATACAAAGTTCCTATAAAATTATATTAATATTAATAGTTTTGAAGAGGTTTGATGCGTCACTCCTGGACAAGGAAATGATTAAGCACACGAATAATGAAAGTGCCTTCCGACGTGATGGCAGAAATCAGCACGCAGGTGCAAAAGCATAGTACTCGTGAAAGTCATGGTAGTACGCGGGTCAGTTTAATCTTTCACCTAAACCTTATTGCTTGGCAGGGTTGCCAAAGCACGATAATTATCCCACATTTACGATAATTCGTTATGAGGTACGATTTACACGTTACGAGGAATACGAAATGGTGAACGAGAAGACGGCAGAATCGAAGGCACTCAAAGAGAAAACAGAACTAAAAACAGAAAGTGGAAGATAAAACTCTAAATCGTGCTGACATAAAAGAATCGATATATGTGACATATGAAAGGGGAAATATAGATAAGGGAAAATGATAACAGAAGGCAACATACAAAGAAGTTAATTGTTACAAGGATTTAACATATAAAATATGGGTTGATGAAGGAAAAGGGAAAGTATAAAGGTATCAAAGGGGCATATTGGAAAACCAGAATATTACTTCTCTACGAAAGCACTTCTCTAAGAAAATGTAAACGAGAAAATAAGGACTTTTAGTCGAGCGAGCAAGACAAATAGAAAGAAATTAGTGGCGGACATACTATTTTGATTAAGAGAAAGATAACAAATTAGAAAGCGGGCAATTGGATTTTGGTGGGCGGAGCAATAGGACTTGTTTTTGTGGTAGGGAGGAAAGCAGACGGCGGGAGAGGTGCGTGTCTAGGGTTGCCATCTTTCAAGAAGACATGACCCGGAGATTACCAGGGGAGGGGGAGTTAACGCAATGTAAATGCATAAGTTACAATCAACATTCATTGTAATACGCATTATTACGATTAATTATTTCCTAACAATAATGCATTTATAATGTTAATAACGCA
The DNA here is from genome assembly GCA_964035755.1 of Teleogryllus oceanicus. NCBI lineage: Eukaryota > Metazoa > Arthropoda > Insecta > Orthoptera > Gryllidae > Teleogryllus > Teleogryllus oceanicus. The sequence continues at coordinate 33,666,797 of CAXIVR010000002.1, forward strand.
CTGATTACTATAACAATAAGTAAATCCTATTTCGACTCGAGACGGTGAACTGATGGCATACTGATTTTGCCGCGCAGTCCTGGTTTTATTTATGTAGTGTCATTAATATGAAAACACATGACAAAATTAAATTATTAAACACAGGTTATATTTCTAAAAAGTGCAAAAAATATATTTTATTTCATTTTTTATAATTCCCGGAGATTATCAAAAGTAACCAGGAGCCAAAAGATCACTCCTGAAACCCGGAGTCTCAGGGTCAAACCCGGAGAGGTGGCAACCCTGCATGTGGCGGAGGGGATAGAATGGGAACGGTACAGAAGGAGAACGTGGAACAGTGGACTCAGCGAGACACGGGGCGGATTTATACACGTCGCCGCCGTGGGCACCATTCATTTTGCGCCCCTTGAGAATTTATATCGATTGTCAAAAAGGAGATATGATTTGTGTGATACTGGATACCCCTAGGCTGATTGGAAATAAATATTTTCTATATATTAAAAAATGATCATCGTGACTAATACCGTTTCTTTTCAAGCGAAAAGGAATACCGAAACTGATTTCTCACTCTCTCATAAATGGGATATGTCTAAGAAAGAAAACAAATGGAATAAGGGTTCATTTCAGTTTTTGTTACAAAAACGGTAGCGACGTGTACAGTATCTCGCCAAATTCCACGTTCCCGTACATGACATTAAAACTCAAAATCTATTTTTTGGAAAATTTGCCGTCCCCTTAAAACGACTCTAGTCCGTCCAGCCCTCATGTAAATCCGCCCCTGGCGAGACGGCGTGCGAGTGAGTCGATGATGGAGGCGAGGGTGGAGGGGGCGGGTGTCAAACGGGAAAATGGCCTTGGCGACAGCGCGGAGCAGCGAGTGGCAGCGAGGCGCGGGGACAAGGCGCCGGAGCAGCCGCGGGCGGTGGAGCAGCGAGCTCCCGTCTCATTAGCATGCTGTCTTGCTTCGGCTCCTCCCCGCGCAGACGACGGCAACTAGCACATGGGGTGCCAACAGTGTTCGCGTAAAAGGGAGGACACGCGATAACAAAACACTAACACATCTATTTTTTCAAATTTTTAACTTAGACTAACATCGGCTCTATTTCTTTCTTCTCTCCATTTGCAATTCAACCGAAAAGATTCGTTCACAAAATGCTGATTAAGATGGCCTGAGCGACTCTATCATGCCTGTGTGTGTCGTGTGCGTGAGCCAGCGTTCAGAAAAATGATATTCGATTTCTGTTCTAAATTAAATGATAAACGACACCACGTAGAAAATGTTTGTCATGTTATAAAATAAATGACAACAAATGTTAAACGAGGTGGACGAGGGGACATTTGGCGTCAATGCAGGTCTGTCATCTCACATGGAAGACGGCCGGCAACCTTACATATGCACTCAATGTACACGACATGTTCTTTTCTGAGTGTAGTTTCGCGCCCCATAATACACGGCACAACCGGCAGTTACATTGATTCATTCATTCATTCTGGATGATGATGACTGGCGCCAACCTTCACTGTGCTTGCTGGAGATTCCCCCTCCAATAATTTTGCTTTGGGTGACACCGCCCAGTCTGCACAAGATCTAAGCTCCATAGTCATCCGATATTTGTGGTAGATATTTGTAGTGCTTGTAAGTGCTGAAGACGAAAGAAGATGAAGATGAAGACTAAGAAGATGAAGACGAATAAGATGAAGATGAAGACGAATAAGATGAAGATGAAGACGAAGAAGATGAAGATGAAGACGAAGAAGATGAAGATGAAGACGAAGAAGATGAAGATGAAGACGAAGAAGATGAAGATGAAGACGAAAGATGAAGATGAAGACAGAAGATGAAGATGAAGACAGAGATGAAGATGAAGATGAAGATGAAGACGAAGAAGATGAAGATGAAGACAGAAGATGAAGATGAACACGAGAAGAAGATGAGAAGATGAAGATGAAGACGAAGAAGATGAGATGAGAAGACGAAAAATGAAGATAAGAAGATGAAGACTAAGAAAGAAGATGAATGAAAAATGAAGATGAGGATGAAGATGATTCATGAAGACAGCCAGGCGTTGTTGGTTACATACTGAATTACCTGCTTGCTGCGATACCGACGGCTCGCTGACGCGCACTCCTGTTGCCGATAACGTCCTACCAAAAGAAAGTGCTTCGTTTGTCCAGCTTTGGAGTCGCACGGAGGCTTTCGCGCGTCTGGCCTCCTCCTGTGAAGGCCTGTTGCGGAAATATACTGTGTTTGCGATAGATCCATTGTGTGGCAAATCTAGTATTTTAGTGGACACAATAACATCTTTATTGGAAGTGCCGTTTTCACAGAAAAGTAATACAAAAAGAAGACAAATATTACATATAATTATTTTATTTGGAATGTCGCCAATAACAATTTACCAGTAAATCAAAAGTCATTGACTTTCAATTTCAGAATATGATTCCGTGCCTGCATTTGTCTGGGTCTCTCCAAGTTTTGAAACCCCAGTCCGCCCCTGGGTTCTGCTTCAGCCTTCACATGGTATGGATGGCATAAATTACAGAAAACTACTGATCAGATCAGCCTCTCGCTAGAATTCTCCTGTAGATATTGACTGTATTTGAACTAGCTATATAGGTTGTGTAGAAAATGTGTTGCCGTCGAGGCTCAAACAGTAGTACCTGCCAGTCCGAGTCGGTGCAGAAGCAAAGGTAATGCTGGCTCTGAGCTTAATCATTTGGTAGGTCACTTGGACCGACTCAATCGGTCGGTCACTTGGAGAAAGAGACACTCTACAATGTATCCTTACACGTAACGCAAAAGTAAGGAAGCTCTGCTCACATCACTTCTATATCGGCAACAGCACCACCCATGCCACTTACAGTACTTCCGTCTCGCTTTGAAGAAAAAAGAAGTAATGACCCCATTAGACTCGTGAACGTGAGCAGTTGGCGTTGCTGTCACACAAAATTCGTGTGTTTGGAGATAAATCGACCATCGAACCCAATATGAAAAGGCTTAACTGGGCAATACGTTTCTCTATTCAAGTGAGAGTTGTATTATATGCAATAACGACAGCTATTTCACAGTTAGTCTGTAAGATACTCGCTGTGAATGTAATATGAGCATGTAAGTTTTGCAGTGCTTGAATGAAAGTTTAATATTTGTTTATGCTATTTTTGTACCATAGTGTTCAAAACCTTTCTTTGGCACATAGATAACTCACGAACCCTCGGCAGATACTTATCCTAAATGGCCTAATCGACATTTTATTACTATTTACTTTTAACCAAAAATGTATGGTCGGAGTATCACTAGTAATAACGTAATAAGAATCATCACACAAGAGAAAATTAGGATTAATGCACTGTAGAAGATTGGTAAATCTAATTATTTCCCTAAGAAATGTCAATATCCCAAACTTTTAATATTCTTCCTAGATTTTCTTGGTCGAAACATTTCGAGAAATTAAATTGATTCCTGGGATCTCTGGCTATTATACATTACTAAATTACAACTTCGTAATGAACAACGTCCTTGATCAAATATGAATTTCACTCATTAACGTTCAGTCAACTGCAACCATAATATTATACTTATATATTAAAAATTAAAATAATTGTGTTGACATTGAAAATACAAAATATATTGAACGATTCATGTTTTAAATTCTTCCACAGCCTGCTTTACTCGGTTAACAAACCACTAACTATTATCTTCCTTATTACCAATACAACGCTAGTCTTTGAAGCGATGCCGCAGCCAATTTGGCGCATGGGGGATAATTCAAACGTTGCCAATCAGACAAACTTTGCGCTAGCTGATACAATCTATTTGCAATGCAAACTTCCTGGTAGCAAGCTGTAGCAATTTCGTGCTGCAACTACAGTAAATCCTCGCCTCTCCATATTTACCCGCAAGTGCTTCAAGCGGTAGGTGCGTCAGCAACAATATGACGCCTCCACACCGATAGAATTGTAGAGCCGTTCCCCAAGTTAATGGCATAATGAAACACTGGGAGCTACGTCATCTCTCTTCGTCATCATGACAGACCGAGTGCATCTCTCTATTCCCGACCCTCGTTTGTTCCCGTCCGGCTGCGCTGCGCCACAGGCTACCCGTCCCCAGCAGCCAACGCTATCTCGACGCATCTTCTCTCATACGCCCCGTATTTGCTCAACCTCAAAGGCATCATATATCACGTGCCAGCGCTGCTTCACCACAAACAGGAGTGTGTCAAAATTAGCTGAAGGTTGGAAACGAGTGGTCACAGTTAAGTTTTACGTGGTATACATCTGTTCAATCAGTCCGCAAATAGAAGCAGAAGAAGAAGAAGAAGAAGAAGAAGAAGAAGAAGAAGAAGAAAACGAAGAAGGCGATGCTATTCAATGAGACGAAAACAAGTGAAGATGACACATTGAAACGAATTTCTACTGAATATTCTTGATTTCTTGCCTCGTACTTTTCAAAATAGTATACATTTTTAAATTCAGTGCTAATTACTTATGAAATCCACCAAACCCTACCATCCAACAAAAAGAAGAATTGAAGTCGCAAAAGTTACAGCAGCCTTAATTAAAGAAAACAACGAAAATTCTCTAATTGCATGGGATACAGAATACGTAATTTTGATTATTATTGGCAATTGGTATTTCTGGTATTTAATTATCTTTATTAATTATAAATTGGGAGCATACCTGAATAAAAATGAATGATTCTAATAAAATACATCTACTCCTGCATTTTCTCAACTTCTCAATCTCTAAGATTGTCTACATATCAATAAGAAGAATTTCACAAACTGATGAGAAAATTACAGAATATACACACAGTTATTAAAATATAATTAATAACCAAACGCAGTAAAAATTATTATGCTCTTCGATTAAAAGAATAGTAGCTATCTACTTTTAGTTGTCAGAAGTACAGCAAGATATTTTTAACAATTTATTTTTCAAAACACCTACAGAAATGGAAATTATTGACACAATGGTGTTGATTGGGAACTCGTCTTACGTCTCATCGCTATTTAGCAGGTACAGATAATCATCTCAGACAACCTGAACGTATGTATACCTACCAAAAAACAGTGAGCGATGAATTCTTTATTTATCAGCGTCAAATGCCACTTATGTAACTTTTATTCTACGAGATTTCCCAGCACATGTTCATTGAAAAAAAAGTGATAATCATCGCCACCAGAACACACCGTAGAAGTTTGTAGCATTTAGCCTTCGACAACTATATAATCCTATTTTTGAAACAAGGCGAACAAGCAACATGTTGCTTGGCACTTTGCCGCCATCTCTTAAATTCCGTGCATTTCTTTTCCACCCCTTCATTTCCCTCCTAACTCGTTTCCCTCGTGCCCCCCCCCCACTCCCACCCCACGCCCCGCGCGCACGTGGAAACAGTTCCTCCCTCGCGGGATGAAGAATGCGCCCACTCAACCGCGCGCCGCCCCATTCGCCCGCGAACCCTCGCGCGGGAAGGCACTTTTTGTGTTTTCTTCGCTAAAGACTTAGCGCATTCAGAGCACAGGCAAGCGGGAAGACGACGACGAAGAAGAAGAATAAGGGACTTTTAAAATTATCCCCATCGACTGAACTCTCAAAAGTAAAATTTCGCGGGGGCAATTTGCTTTCGTCCCGGAGTAAGAAATGAAAACGTCGTTCTTGCTTTCTGAGGGTTTCCGCTGGCAATAGAAGCTTCTCCGTCAGTGCCACACGCTGTTTGCTAAAGTCGGACGTTCCCACGTGGTGGTGTTAGCGGAGGAATTTCAGACCAGCAGTCCTGAGAATGTGAAAGTATTTCTGTGAAGACTGTAGACGTTCTGGGTTACCAATATTTGAAGGCATATTTATACGAAGATTGCATGAAGATTAACTAATTTACGTATAATAGTACAAGAAAAGACTAATTTCTCAGAATATCGTTAGGTGCTGTCTTTTTTTCATTAAAAGAAAGACTTCGGAACTTACGAGTGACTTATATTTCGTCAAAAATTAAGATGTTGCTTTTTTGTCACAAAATATTCCACAAATATGCGGCAAGGATGTATTAATGTTGAGTCGAAATGATACCAAAGAGCGCAAACCACCATCTGATTCTGCTAAAGTGGTCGGTCAAACGGGATTCGACCACACGAAACATTCGTCTTGAAATCTATAGGAAATGTGTCCTGGAATTTAAAAGATAAAAACTGTTTACTGTGAGATATTTTAATGCGCGATATGGTTGATAAAACTTGAAAAAGTTGTCTGTTAAAGAAACTAGGTATTCCTATTGCATTAATGAGCTTAGGTTCGTGCTCACAGAAACACATTTCAACTGGGATATCCTAAAAAATCACACTAATTTTGAAGAATTTCATTCGAAATCTTCCACAGAGCTTCTTGTTCATAAACTAACGAAATAAGTTTACCTGTTTTCCTGTTAAATGGATCCTTTCCGCCAGATAATGCAAGTTCATTTGATATCTTTCTTCCAGCTTGCATGTTCGGCCATGTTCGTCAGAAAGCGTGGAACGCAGTGAAATCGTACTTTAGTGAGTGAACTATTTGTTAGTAAAGAGTAATGTTTTCCCAAACACGCATTCAGCCGAAGATGAATCTACTTTTCCCATACTCTATGAACGCGTTAGAAAAATATAGTCAGTTATTTAATGTTGCTGCCAATTTTGTTTATCATAGGAAGCCATTTAAATAAATATGAAACCAATCAATGTACATTTATAATTAAATTTAAATTAAAATTGAACAGAATTGGACATTAAATTTTCTTTATTTTGTATTAAAATCTGTTTGATTAGAATTACAACAAAATAATTGATATGTTAGTTTTGTCTCTTAATTTCATTTTAGTTTTTTTAAATATCAAAATTGTCATATACGTATGAACGTATATCTGAGATAGTTGATGTTAATGAATAAAAATCATTCGCATAAGTTAAAACGAAATAAAAATAGATAATGAAGGACATGAAAATAAAATTGTTTGCATTGCCATCACTACAGTTCTACCATAAAACTGCAGCTAAAAGGTTGGTCTCACGATTTAAAAGCAAGATATATCCGTATCAGCCTTTCTCGGGCACAAAACCAGGAAAATTCCCAACGAAATATCTACTATCAAATCGAATCGACGATCAAACACACGCCGATCCAATGGGAGATTCGCCCTTTTACCTGCGTACGCTCGCTTGCCAGCGTCCCGGGGTATCGTAACGCCGATAGCGCAGTCGATAGCGCCGCCCGATAGTCGAGTGCAGCGAGGGCGGAACGCGCTTTCGTGGGATCAACTTGCGATATTAATCGATTTTAAAGTTCATTACTGCGCCCCGCATCGCCTCGTTACGCGACCTAATTTGCTTCCGCCCTCCCCCGCCCCCACACCCGCCCCCGCCAACGCGATCGCCGGAGCAATTAAGCTTCTTTGATTGATGACGAAGCGGCAAAGAGTTTCCACAGAGAACTAATGAAATGAAGTTGAGGGGAGTGGAGTGCCGATAGTCGCCAGTTGAGGAAACCAAGGCGGTGTTGGTACAATGGCAATTTCTCACGGGATGTGAAAGCTATTAGTACGTCGTGTGTTATGGCAGCTTGGAAATGAGTGCCTCTCGTTTCCTGCGTTCAATGGGTCTACACTTCGGATATAGCTTCGTTTTATTGCTATTTGACGCTTTACCGATTAAAAGGTGAATGAAATAAGGCATGTACAATGTTACAAAAAAGAATATGAGCTTTCAATATGTAGATGGGAAAAATTATTTTTACATCAAACCAAATAATTATTGTGATATTACAGCGTTGTTTATGGACATCGTTTCCTATTCTCTTTCATTTCCTATATTTTTAAAATTCAAGTGACTGTCTGTGATTTTAAAATGCCTTTATGAGCCTTCATTTTATATGCCTTCATTCGAGAAAAATCAACTAATCGAATTTACGATTTTTTTCTGTTAGTCTCTTTGTCGGGTCTTGTCTCAAGAACGGATAAACCGATCTTGATAAAATTATCATTGAAACTCAGATTTAAAGTCAAAATTTAGGCACAGTTTTACCATTCATCGTCTCCTATATAAAAAATTAGTAGTGCGCTTACTTTCCCCCATTATTTATAACTTTTGCATTTTTCGAAAAATTAGAGTTCAATCAAAATCAGAAACTTACGCCCTTGTTCTATATAAGAACTAAAGGAAATGTAATTAACAAAACAATTTCAAGTAGAAATTAAGTGAAAAATATATTTTTTCAAAATCTTGTATTTCATCTTATTTAAAGATCTACTTTTTTTAAATGCAGAAAAAATCTATATCATCATATTGCACTTTTTCAGTGTTATTTTTTACACTTTTCAAAATGCAGTGTTTGCTGAAAAGGAAACCAACCCCAGTTTTTACCGTCCTTTGTTACAAAACAGGACAAAATTAAGAAAAAATTCGATTCGTTTGTGAGAAAATAGTTATTTAAATATTCTGGAATTCCCACAAAATTACGCAAAAACCACCTATATGTCTGAAAAAGTGTTTACGACCTTCTTTCAATATCTGTCGTTAAACCCTAGGTTTCGTTAGGTGAAGAAATCGCTCTCTTTAATATGAAGGCCTTGACGTAGAAGCCACCGAAAAAGTTTTGAAATTTCGCAATTTTCCAAAAATCAGGGATTTTAATTTAATATTAAGTGTCATTTTTAAGAATTTTCAATGTTTTTCGAGGACACAGTGTAATATAAAGTTGGAACCACTTTTGAGAAGATTTTCAAAATGTTGACACTTCGTGTAAATTACCTCAAAAATCAAATTTCCGTTTTAATCTTGGAGACTTCGGGATCCTTCAGATCGATCAGGATATCAATTTTAGAGAAAATTGTTTAAACAGTCTTGACGCTAGAGTTGACCACGAACGGACGGACGGTCGGACGGACAGAGGAACAGACGGACAGGCATCCAGCCAGTTAACCAACCAGTTAACTAGCCAGCTAGCAAGCCAGAGACGTTTTGCCGTTAATAGAATTTTCGGTATTAAAGACTCAAAAACATGTATTCTGACTACTCAACGTATTAGAGAAAGTCATTTACTATGTAGTGTAACCGCTCATATGTCGGTTACATTGATTTTTGAGAAGCACCCGAGAACGTCAAGACACGACAAGCAGCAATTATAGTGTTAACGATTTGCAAGAGATCGCGCCAGCAGTAAATGGAATCCTTTGCGAGAATTTACTAAAAGTTTATGAACGCACTCGCGTACAAGAGGTCGAGGACCAATCAAAATCACCCTTGAAAATATCGTCCTTAGAGCAAAGCATCGCTAGGACAAGTTCCTCTTTTGCTGCCAACCGCCGATCTGATCCACCGCAATTGTTTGTGCTGGACGGAGAGGAGAATACGCCGTATTTCGACGATTAGAAGCTTGAAAAAGGTAATTCGTTTCATCATGTTAAAATAACTATACCATGTATGAGAGAATTTAGAACTTTAAATCATAAACAGTCTGATAAATTCACGTGAACGCATGACACAGAAATATACTATTTTTCTAACAATGAGAAATAATATATTTCAACGTTCAAGAACGTGTACTGAAATAGAAAGCGTGTGCCATAGAAAATGTTTCTTTCTATTTCCAGCTTTTTTGTTTTGTCCTTCAACTTAGCTTACACGGAAGAAATTAATTACGCAAGATATTGCAGTCAGATTATATAAAATTCGAAGGACTGTGGTAGAAATTCACCAGAGCACGGGTTCACCGAAGCAAGGAGTTGCCACGACCTTGAAACGATCTGGGTCGCCGTCGCCGCTCCAAGCTGTGAAAATATTTCTTCGAGACGTTTTGTGTGTCAGAAAATTCACTAGAAATTCTCATAAAAAGAACTGTTTAAAGGAGCGAGAATTATAGGCAGTTTAAAAATTCAGGTCTCAAGAAAAATGTTTTCATACTCCACTTAAAGAGGCAATGGCGAAGCTCGATTATAGTAGTAAATGCGATAACAGGTTTTGTTTGGTCGCTTTTCAACAACTTGGTCATATAGCGACCACTGAGATTTTTATCTGTAAGGTAACTGTAGGAGAATACATAAGGGCACACAATCACACAGAAACATCCGTACTCGAGACGGGATTGGAACCCGCGGCCCTTCCAGCAGAGAGCTGCGGCTCTTCAGCCTTAGCGCCCTTGGCAATCCACTCCGGCTGATAACAGGGTTTGTTTAATAACAGAATATTATTATGAACACCGGTAACACATGATACTTCAGCTAGTTTTCTCATAAGTGAGCTCAGAGCCAGCATTACCATTGTCTCTGCAGGAACTGCCACTGGATGGTCCTAGGGTTCGATTCCGACGATCCACGGACAGTGGAGTTGTCGACACTAGAGCACCTTAATATAACACCCAAGGTCGCTGTCTGGAGAACATTTCTAGCGGCAGCAAGCTCGGGCAGGTGATTTTTTTGGTTTCTCCGATGAATACCAGTCGAATTCTCGAGCAATACCCTAACGTACGGGCCATCCACCGTGCAGGATCATCCCCTCCTCCTCCGTCCCTTCTCATCTCCCCTACACATATTTTCACTTAGATACACCACGTTATCACGCATGTCGAAGGTCCACTCGGAAGTGTAGAGCTTGTCCTGGCCGGGGTGGTGTCCCACATAGAAAGATACCACAGAAATAACACCCCATAATCCGACATGTAGGTCGGCGCCAGATTTCATAATTCAGTGGGCGAGAAATAGCTACCTCCTGGGATATAACATTCACTACTCCCAACAGTATTAATTACCATAGCAGTTGACATGCCCGGAAAAATGACTGAACCGATGACAATGCAGACGTGCTCAAGGTATCGTCTCAAAAGACATCACTTGTACCATCACCAAAAGATAGAGGTGGCAATTCCGAAGTCAGATTCTCCGCAAAAAGAGTTCATGTTCGACTACGTCGTCACCTGATTGATTAGTGTTTCCGGGAGCATCAAGTACTATGGTCATTAGTACCTAAAGTGTAGAGCATGTTCCTATCACGGGAAGTAGCAGAAATCTTCTTCTGTTGGACGGCGAGATCCGCCGATCTCCATGTCCACTTGCTGTTTTCTCCAATCAGGTGAATCCCACCAGCGGGGCACCGCCTTAAACGGGCCAGCTCCAGGACCGCGATTGATCTTCCCACTTTGTGGCAGCGTAGTGCACGTAAGGAGGTGGGGAGTGGGAAAGGAAGAGAAAGGATAGATCGTGCACGGTCGGTAGCCTGTTTGTTACGGTTTGATTGATTGATTGATTTTTTCGTGTTTCCGGGCGCATCAACTGCTTCGGTCATTAGTCCCGTTAGTGTAGTGCGTGTTTTTTTCTCGGGAGATGGCGGTGATCTTCCCCCGCTGGATAGCGAGATCCGGCGCCGACCTACCGTCGGCTAGTGAGGTTTCCCCCTAACCAGGACTCTCCCACCAGCGGGGCACCGCCCCAACCGGGACAAGCTCTAAGCTCCCCAGCGGTCTCCCGGAATATGTGGTGTGTAGTGCATGTTGTGTGTGTGTGAAGGGGAGAGGATAGGACAGGAAGAGGAAGGACAGATCGCGCGCGGTCCGTGGCCCGTTTGGTAGGGTACTGCTCCGGCATTCGCCTGGTGTTGATCGGAGAAACCACGGAAAACGACCGATCAGAGCAGCCGGCCGCTAGAATTCTCCTCCAGACAGCGACTGAATTCGACCTAGCTGAAAAGCTAGTGTCGAAAATCCTGCCACCGAGGCTCTGCGGTGATATCAGTGGATGCACTCAGCTGCCGCTACCGATTTTGGTACGGTACTACTCCGGCATTCGCCAGGTGTTGATCGAAGAAACCACGAGAAAGCATCAGCGCCGCCGGCCGCTGGCTGGCCTTCTGCTCCAGTCGCGTGGAGGCGTCCGGGCGGCGACCGCAGCCGCGGTCGCGACAGAGACAGATGGCGTCCGCGATGCCTCCCCCGCAAATTGAATTCCGATATGTTAATAGGGGGAATTAACGAAGACTAATGGCCTGTCATTTTTCGTCTGGCGCCCGTTCCTTCGTCGGCGAAGTCCGACTGGCGGCGGCAGACCGAACCACCTGCGAAACTGATTGCCTTGACTCTTATACGCATAAAAGTCAAGTCATTTCATTTAACTTTTATTTATTTATAAATGTAGATATAGGTAACAAGTACACACCGGTGATACCTTGATTCTGTGCAATCATTATATATTAAATTAGATTTCGTAAATATTTTATTTAAAAAATGAATGAAAAAAAACGGGGATTTGGTGGTGGGAACAGGAACAGAATAGGTGGTTAGGCAGAAGAACAGGCCTAACGGCCTGAGACTCGCCAGAAATAGACGTTTTCATTATTATTATTATCATTATTAATAATAATAATAATAATAATAATATAGAATAAATAGTAGACGGAATAATAATAATAATAATATAGAATAAATAGTAGACGGAATAGATAGTATCCCTTCTCCTGGTTCATAAATTATTGTGATGAATATTCAGAAACATGGGGAACTTCAGTTTGATATTACCAAAGGAAAATGCGTGTGCAATAAAAGTTGTAGAGTTGAATTCACTTTTAAGTTTTTCAACCTAAACATGTCAAGAAAGTTTTTTTATTTATTTAGTTTATTTATTTATTTAGTTTATTTGTTTATTTAGTTTATTTATTCAGTTAGTGGCCTTAATGTGAAGCAACTTAACGCAAATCACGAGCAACGATATGTATTACGTGATTGTGATAAATAAATCCCTGCGTCTCTTAAGCTAGAATATTAAAATTACGCAACACTTCATATTACTAATGCATTACACTAAGAGTTGTAAACTTATTTTGAAATAACAGTTCAATGAAGTTCACGTGATTAATATTATTTAAATTCTAATTTTTTTATGAATATTCTTCCAGAACATGGAACACATTCAATTGTTTTGTTTATGTAAGAAGCAGAATGTTGAACAAAAACCAGGAAGTTATCTTTCAATTAGTTGCTATTTGAAGGAAGTTTTTGCCAGCTTCATCGGTCTCATTTCTCAAATTCTCTTTCAAAACTAGAAATATTATTTGTAGGCATCAGAAGTGCTTTCCTAGGATATAAATTTCCAATTTGCAATAACACCCGTCGGATAAGCGAAGTCAAAAAGATACTTTTCACAGCGTAATAAATCTGTGATCGTATCTTTTATCATTTGTTCATATGCCGTTTATTACTCGCTTTCTATCCGGTACCTGCAGCACTAAAATAATAATTTTTTAAAATAATTCATCAACATGTTCTAAGACTAAAAGAGTAATATTTATCATCATTTAAACTCTGCTCATTGGAAGACGAAGAGAACTGTCGTTATTGATTAAACTATACTTTTAAAACTTGTAACTGAATGTAATATTCATTTAAGGACTTTTTTTAAAAAATTAATTAAGGAATTAAGATGAATGGAATTAAGAATGTATTATGCATTTCAATGTAATAATTTTAAAACAAGAATTACATCCAAACTATCATGACAGAGGAGTAATTGAACGTTTAACTCTTCCTTCATAAATTTCAAATGTACGCATGTAAAAATATTGCAATAATCTTCTAATAGTTCAATGTTTTATTTAACAATTTATGCAGTATTTATGACAAGGATAACAAGATAACATTCTAAATATAAATTCAGATCTTTAAATGTAAATCAAGTGGCACCACTTTTCCTGCACGTAAGAACGTAGAGAAAGAAACACCAACGATAGAACAGCCGATACCTTTTCCTGTTCTTTGGCTTGACATCCCGCTACGGGCCTTCCATAACCTTAGGGTGGGCTTTCTCGTCTTCACATAGCAAATAATAGTAGCTGAACTCGTGGCTCATTGCAAAGTCGCAAGCCTTTCACCACTGAGATCCGGTTTCGATTCCCGTCGAATCTCATGTGAAATTTGTTCCAACAAAACGAGTTCGGCTGCTTCACAAGGGCTAGTCCAACTCCTGTGAAGTGTCCTAAACCCTTCCTCTATCCTTATTCCTTCCTAATTCTGGCCGCTGGGTAGTGACGCAGGAGCGCGCGGTAGGAGGCGAGTACGCGGAGATGCTACCTAGCGGTCCTCTTGAGAACCGACTACGACGAGACGCGACAGACAATGTTAACGGAGGATTACTCCATAAAACAAGCGCAGTAATGGGAGGATTACTCCGAGAAGCGCAAAGCGCTCAACGCCCCCAAGGGGCTTGGAGACGCGTTGCGTCGAAGTAGACGCAATTAAAAAAAAAAAAGACACTGAGACATTTCTAAGGAAAACGCACAGGTATAATTTGCCTCGGCCGGGAATCGAACCCGGTTTGCGCGATTGAAAGCGAGCACGATAACCAACGAGCCACTGAGGGAGGTGAAGATCCGGTTCCATATTTCTTTAATATTTACGAATATCTATTCTTGCGTTTCTGCACGTACATCATCGCATAGTTATTTACACATTTCATTGGCCGCCGAGGCGGGCTTCGAAAGCGAACAAGCGCGCCTTTCCCCGCGTCGCGTTATCTCGGCCGGCGCGTGATAAGCCGCGCAGTAATTCACTGGGCGCGAGGGCGGGGAGGGGAGTTTGAATAATGGGCCGAATAAAAATACAATATGGACCTCCCGGCAGAATAGAGGGGCTTCGAAGGGACGCAGGGATATGAACCAAATGAAAAACTCACCCAGGAGCAGGTTTAATTGCCGTGCAAGACGCATTAATCTGGAAAGGCCCTGGCCGGGGGCAGGGAATGCGAGCGGGCAGACAAGGGAGAATTGGAATACGAGGAAGGGGATTAAGAGAAAAGAGAAGAAAGGGGAAAGGAAAGAGAACTAAGAAAAGGAGTAGGAAACGAAGCTTTAGAATGCCCGAAAAACCGCCATGAAACGGGGTAGAGGAGCAGTGAAGGGCAAAGAAGACTCGACGAGATGTGGGGTAAAGAATATGAAGGCGGGAAAAAAGACAGAGAGGGACATTGATGAATGGTAAAGAAAATAGTTTAAAAAAAAAAGGAAAAAAAGAAAGAGGGTTGGTGCCAAACGAGATCGACACACAGGGGGGAGAGAGAGAAAAGAAGTAAATACCGGAAATAACAAAAGTGACGCAAAGACAAAGATGGAGGACCCGGTGTGAGAGTATCAATGGGAAGCGGTCGCCAGGAAGGATCAACGAGGGGCGGGGCGGGGAGGCGCTTAAGTCCAGATCCCCTTGAGCCACGACGCGCGCGGGACGGAGGTTTCTAATATCAAGCGCCCGGTGACATTTTTCACCCGCAATGCTGGCAGCCGATATATTTTTGGAACCCGGAGGCCTCGGGGGGTCAAGCGAACCCCTATTTTTCAGGCGCCCCCTTCCCCTCCCCCTTCCATCGCTTCCGTCTGCCCGCCTGGCGCGCCCATTGGCTGCAGGCTCCGGCAGTCGCGCTCCAATTCACCAGCAGCAATGAGCCCGCACTTGTTTATTTCGGCCTCTTCGTCTTGGCCTCTCCAAATACTCTTCGGTGCCTGACCTTAATTGAATTGTTGCATTCACGGCCGAGGGAAATTATGGTTAATCCACTAAACTGAAAATGTTTTTAATGCTCTGCCGGCCGTACAAAAACGCTTCGACGAGAGTTGTGCACAACAATTTGCACGAAAGAGCATGTGTGTTACTAGAGTGAACTCTGGAAACTTTAGAAGACGTTCTTTAGAAGACATATCTACATTGGAGAACGCTGAAATCTTTAAATCTCATAACATGAAGACGTGGCAAGTTCCAATAATGGCTTACTATTGAAACTTATCGGGACTTGACAGCGATGGCCATGTTTATAGAAAAGTTGAAAAGAAACAAAAGAAATCGAGGAATCAAATAACTCTTATTATTGAGATTCCTAGTTTTGGATGTTCTACTTTATAAGGAAATTTTACTAGCTGGATTTTGGTAATAAGGTCAGAAACAGTTTAAACAATAATTATCATATTTAAATTTAGTTTCACAGGAAACTATGAATAAAAAAACAACAACAAACAAACACGGAAACTCAATCATTATGAATAAATTTATCCATAGTACTATTTAATTATAAACATAGAGACAGAAATATGATAGAGTTATATTAGTTTTAGTCATAATTTAATTGACTTGGAGTCAAGAAAAAATATAAAATGAAAAATAATATATACTAGATATTCTCAACAATTCTGCGCAGTCTTATAAACCAACTATAATTGCATATACTCACTACAGTGCACCGGGATAGAATAAAACGTGAGGAAAATGATATTGTCACGCTGAGCTTGTTAAATAACTTCACCACGTAGTCTGGCTGGCGACCACGCTCTGCCCCAGTGTTTGTTCTGTAGAACTCACCTGACAATATTCACCAAAGTCTTTCCCGTCGCTCACCCGCTCGTCGCTTACGACTGTTCTTTTTACGAAACCGCACCAGCGCACCACCCGCTCCACACAGCCCACCAGCACAGCTCTAATTAGTCTGCCGAGTTTGCATGCGGCAGCGTATGAATATCAAAAAGGGGAGAAGGGTCCGCTATTTTAATAACTCGAACGAGATCATAGAACGAATTAAATTTTAAAAAGTGTAAAATAGTAAACAATTTACAAGTCATATTAGTTTACAGTTAATTACGCTAAAACGCATTCGGTGTTCGGGCGGCGATCGCAAACACGCGAGTGTTCGTGCATGTGTTTGCGGAGCGCGCCGCGAGAGCGCACGCGTTCAGGTGTGCGTGCATGTTTGGGTCCGCGAACGAAGCCTCACTTTGGAAACGCTCCTGGAGTCATCAGGAGTACGATGCCTGGCACGTGTAGTTTTGATTTAAACGCATAAGAAATGACACGTGCTTTTCTGTTATATTCTAGTTAGTTAGTTAATGCCTTATTTTACGTGGCGAGAAGCAGCCCATAAGGCCCGCTCTTCCGTCTGACCACGCAAATTTCGCTACGCTTCTTTCAACATCTAGCGGAGAAAGAAGGTATTGTTGGGCGACGAAACAGGCGACTTGCATTTAGCTCAGAGGCTTCTTTTAGGTTTGAGGATCTTTTACACGCAGTAAATGTACTACATGGGACGGCTGGCTTTCTTTCTATTCTAGTTCGGATGGGTTCTAAGTAGCTAATAAAATACCTTCCATTAGAAAAGTTAGGTAGTTATAAAAACAAAAATGTAAATCCTACTACGTTCAAAATCCAACAAAAGACCTCCACACACACACACACACACACACACACACACACACACGCGCGCGCGCACTGCAGGTTTAATTTTGGTGCAAACTCTTATTCGTTTCTTGCGTTTAAATATAACTTGTACCTGCAATTAACGTTCAAATATATGAGAGAATGATATTTCATGTGATTAAATATGATTGAACGTAAGTGACATTTACATAAGCTCGGAGATTAATTTTATAATCTGCATTTAATCGTACTAAAAACAAAAAGTGAATCAATTGATGAAGAATTCTGTAGATATAATGAGTGGTGCTTTTCAACAAAATTTCTATCCATTTACTTCATTTTCTATCCGTGCAATTAAATCAAGGATCATATATCTTAAAAATAGTAAGAATGAAAATCAATTTTATGTACGTGATCTGAGAAATTATACAACAAAAACATTCGTTTTAATATATGATAAACACATGCTTAATTGACTTTACAATATTTTAAAAATACAAGTTCCCGCAATTCCAGCCAATAGAAAATTACATCTCATTCCATAGGAAGTAAATTATGCAATTTCGTTTTTCGATTTCGTTTTTCTCTTACTCAGAATTTCACATGGTTCTGTTGATAATTAAAGAGATGTGGTTGTATTTGTTTTTTGTTCGATCTTCATGCATTACATTTTCGCAGAAATTTATCTTGACTTGAGTTAGAATTAAAAACTGATAGCGTAAAATATCAGCAATTTCTAAATTAGTTTTATACTAGCAATCATTCCCATGAGCTTTATTACCTCGCAACAAAACAGAGTTCAGAGCAGTTACTCAACGGAGTTTTGAACATAAAAGCAAATGAATTATTTACCCTTATTACAGTTCTCTTTTCGAGTCGACACAGCTAGCAAACAACGCGACGCCTCTACGTCTGTCGCGGAGCAGTGCATTTCCATTTGTCGGGGAAAGCCTTTGTGTGAGGCGCTCCAGACACTTGTCTCCGGCTGCTGGTGGCATCACCCAGCGCCCCAGACGCGCCTCCCGCGGGACGCCCGATTTTTGTTCCGGGGCTTTTACACGCTGCCTTCGCTACTATTCCACCGCGACCGCCACCCGCCAGCGTCACCGCCGCCCACATTCTGACACCACTCGACCCCTCTTAACGGCAACCCGCCACCGCCACCTGACACACAGCCACTCGCACCAGCCACCCGGCCCAGCCACCCGGCCCAGCCACCCGGCCCAGCCACTCGTCGGCACAGTCACCCAGCGCCACGGCCACCACCGGCACGACCACTTGGCACAATCCACTGGCTTACAACCTGCACACCTCGGCACACCACTCCACAACCACTCGCACACCCGCACAACCACCGGCCCAACCACTCGCACAAACCCCTCGCACCCCTCTCAACCGGCACAACCACGGGACAACCCTGGCACACCTCGACACCACTGGCCAACCACTCGGCACAACCACTCGGCATAGTCATCAAATCCACAACACAGGCATACAAGGCACTGTCACCAAAGCAGCGGCTATTACCGCTTTCATAGCCGGCGTCGAAGTGGTGTCACTGCCGCTGTCATTCCAACACCACGCCACCCCGCCTCCAGCGCGACCTGTCAAAGTCCCCCGTCACACAGCTGCTTGACACAGTCACCGGTCACCACCACTCCCCACAGCCACACACAATACGCCAAAGCAGCAGCTGCTATCACTATTACCGCTTACTTAGACGGTGCCACTGTTACTGAGCCATTTCTGTCGACCTGCCCATTTTCTTTCCATTAGAGAGGCTTCTGGAACACCATTTGCACCCTTCATCGTCATCATCACCAGCACCAGCACCACTCTCATCAATACGCCCGTCGCCACTCTTATCGTTTCTGTCGTTACCGTCGTAGCCACAGCTGCCACTAGCCATTGTCACCGCTATCGCATCGCAAGCACTGTTGCCAGCGACACTCGCTCCATCGCATCGCAACCACTGTCATCGCGTCACTGACACTATTTTTTGCCGTCGTTGACGTCGCTGCGAAGAATTATCTATCGGATCGCTGACGCTGCCATTCTTTGAATTACTACTACCCCAGCCACCCAGCCGGCAGCGCGCCGTTATCGTGGTTGTCACGAACACTACAACTTCTTCCATAATTAGTGATGATTTACAGCAAACGAAGGATTTTTTGCAAGTTTGCAACGGCACTCAAACTGTGAATATGCATTTCAAGGCGTGATCATAGTAAACAATGTGTACTTTTTTCGCACGTAATAGATGTTCAGACGATTCAGATTTTTACGCAATATGCCAATATTGCAAATTTTGCCTTGTAACTAGCATTGTAGGTAGTACTTATTTATTTATTAATTTAATTATTTATTAAAACTGTATGTGACGTATGGGGGAGAAAATCACCTGCGCACGCTTTCTTGAGTTTCAGAGTCCCTTCCCAAGAATTTAACTATTAATAGTTGCAAGATGAAAAATAATAATAATAATAATAATAATAATAATAATAATAATAATAATAATAATAATAATAATAGCAAATTTAAAAAAGCGAGGGATTCAGATTTGATTTTTCTGTATTGTCACTAACTAAGATTTTTGCAAAAATTATGTTAACGGGAAAATTAATGCTTGTGAAGCGTAAACATCATTATTTAGTTCTAACATATATTGTTTTCGCTTCTTTTATTATTAAACTGCTTATTTTAAAATTATAGAAAACTTGAAAGAAAACCACAAACTGACTCAATGCGTAACGTGAATACATATTCACAATATTTCATTCGTGTTTGTGCCTTGTACTAATTGCACAAGGCGCGATCATGATACATCAAGGAGTGAAGGAGATTTTCTAGGCTCTTTATTTCCCAACTGTGCGTACTTTATGTCCCATAGATGGGTACAGGGATAAACTGAAAAATGAGTAATCAGCAAAGTACTCGAGCATTGTTCAGTGCAATGGCACCGCAGGAAATGACAGAATTGCGATGAAGGGCATTTGTGAAGAAGACATTTTATGCATATAAATAATATCAAACAGGTTGTTAAACTGTGGAAAGGCACATTTAAGTAAGCCTCAATAACAACAAGACGTATAATTTTCGATACTCAAAACATTTTCAGTCAAACTGATGAATCTCCACCGATCGAAATGAATAAATCCACAAAACTGATCAAATACTTCAAGATGATTACGCGTCATTTACTTTTACCATTTATAATAAATGATTATTTAATAACGCATATTCGTCTGTATATTTTAGGACTTTTTGGAGCGTGAAAATCCTGACTTAGAACCCTTTTCAGACGTTAATGGCACTCACAGTTCCTTAGTCGCTAACAATGTTGTGACCACTGATGCTTCTCGTGGTCTTCCCTTCCCTAGAAAGCGGTGGTTGAAATCTTTCTGGCTTCTTCAATCACTTCAATTACCTCTGCAACGTTGCCACTACTGCTTTCCTCAGCCCGCGCGCAATGGTTTTACATGGAGGCCACCACGCTCACTTTTCCTCACGCAACCACTGTAAACAAGTTTGCAAAATACGGCTGCCTGGAGTTTTTTTACCCATAACCTAACTTTACACCCGTCTCCGATTTACCAACAAAATCATCCCCCGTTTCCACCGCCACCAGATCCACCACCATTCTCTTTGCATCCTTTCCACTCTCACACTAGCCAAAATGTCCCATCACGTTCACAAACGCCGGGCCACCTCCACATAAGACCTAATTTACAAATATATCTTCTCACATCGATTGGAATCTATAATAAATAATTGAGAGAAGAACCTTCAGGTAATTTACAATGATATTTATAAAATGTAGCATTCAATACGAGGATTACAGGACTACATGATTAGTTGATAAGATATTCAAAACAAATACCCAAGGGTCATTTAATTTCCCTCGTCTTTTATTCTCTCCCTCATCACTAAGCGCACCATATGTATTCTAACGAGTATTACCCCTCTTTCCATCCCAATCTCGCGGCATTGTCTCATCTGCCTCACTACTGGCACCCCTACTACCTCGAAACATAGCTTTACATAAACAATAAAAACCTAACATGATCTCACACACTCAGTAAATATTGACGTAACATAGATTTTTCAGATAGTTTAGCGTGTCGTTTAACATGAAGTGTTGAATAAAAGAAGCGGCGTGTGTATCTGAGACACAAAATAATATTATTAACGTACAAGGCAAATGTTAAATGAAATTACATTTTCCCCGGCTTCCATTCTCACCACCGTTACCACGATTTCCATTTCCTCTGCCTCCATCCTCACCGACCTTAGCTGGAACGTCTCTCTGCGTCGCCATTCGCCGCCACCGCCGCCTCCACTCCTGGAGCACACGCGTTTGTGGGGCTGTGAACGCGCCGCCCGCCCCGCCCGCCGCCCCCGCCGCCACCACCGCCCTGCTGCCACCACCACCGCCACCGCCGCCGCCGTCGACGCCGCCCCCGCCGCCGCCAACGCCCCCGCTTCCGTAATCGCAGCCGTCACCGCTGCCGTCACCATCACCGCCACCGCCACCATCGTCACCGTCACCGTCACCGTCACCGTCACCGTCACCGTCACCGTCACCGTCACCGTCACGCCGCCAACGCCCCCGCTGCCGTAATCGCAGCCGTCACCGCTGCCGTCACCATCATCGCCACCGCCAATCGTCACCGTCACCGTTACCGCCGCCGTCACCGTCACCGTCGTCACCACCGTCACCGTCGTCACCACCGCCACCGCCACCGCCACCTGCGCTCCTACCGCCGTCGTCGTCACCGCAGCCCCTGCCCCCGCTTTCACTCTCACTCCCACCACCGCCATCGCCGCCACTCTCTGCCGCCGGGAGCGCCACCCACGCCGCCAGGGCCATCAACGCGGAGGGTGCGCGCTCCTCGGCCGCTGTTTGTTTTGCTCTCCAGCCGCCCCCGCCCGCACCCCGCCGCCGCTTCCGTCGCGCCGGTTTTGTGGCGCCCAAACGACGAAGACAAAGGGACTGGCGGAGGAGATTTGCGATTGCCGCGACGTGCAGGGCCTGTTTACCACAGTGACGTTTCTTTGCTATTTTGTTCCTTCATTACTCGGAGATAACTGCTTTGAGTTTCCATGTAACGACATTGTCACACACATTTTGTGTTTATATAGAAAATAAACACGTTTTGAACATTTAGTACTTTGTGAAATGTAACAAGGATGTTTACGTTTCTTTTTATTACACGTTACAAATACACAAAGGAGAAAATAATACTCGAAGAAATAACATCAACGGTATTACAAAAAGGAACAAGAAAATACAAAGAATGAAGGAGACAAACAATAATTACGACGGAATTAGCATTAAAAAGAACATTTATGAACAAGAAGGCAAAAAACTGGCAACAAAGGAAGGGAAGAGAGGATATTAATTCAAGACATAATGAGGGAAAAACCGTTCGTAAATGCAAGTACAATTAAACTAATTTAATGAAAGAAGTTGTTCAAATGTATTGCTGGAGTATTAAACATTTTTGAATGAAACCATCCGAAATTATTTGAAAACATTACAAATAACAAAATGAAAAAAAACAACAACAGAAATAGTAAGGAGTTTCCCAATGTGTGAGAGCCACAAGGCCATTTCCTCTCCAATGAACAGAGAGGATGGCCCCCTAACGGGCACGTGTTGCCCGCATTTATGAAAAAACAATCACCAGAGGCTAATTTCGCATCAATTGTGCGGATAATGCGCTGTTATTGAAACAGTAATGCGTAACATAAGCAACAGATGTGTTTAATAGATATGATTCGAATAGCTTCGAAAATTCACAGGGGGAATGTCGAGCGTATAGGACGTGAGGAAGGGGGGCACATTTAGTTTCCAAAACCATTTTCGGGGAAAACAAACAGCAAGCGCTGTTAACAGAATTAATGGGTAATACAAATGGACCCCGCGCCGGAGGGATGAGGTGCGCTTCGGTATTTGTGAGTGGCGAGGGGCGGCCGTCTGCGCGGGCGCCCGGACAGTGGGCGCAAACGGCCCCGAAAGCAGCCACAACGCGTTTCGCAATTCCATTCAAATATGCATTATTTCGCGTGGCTAGGTTGATTGAGTGATTGATTGCTAGTGATTCCTGGCGTGTCAACTTCTGAGGTCATTGGTCCCGTAAGTGTAGTGCTTGTTTTTGCTCCGGGAGGGGGGATCTTTCCCCCACTGGATGGCTAGATCCGGCGCCGACCTGCCGTGTGGCTGGTGGGTTTCCCTAACCAGGACTCTCCCACCAGCGGGCACCGCCCCAGCCAGGACAAGCTGTAGCCCCCGACCGGTCTCCGGTGCGGTAGTGTAGTGCATGTTGGTATAAGTGTGTGTGTAAGGGGAGAGGATAGGAAAGGATGAGGTAGGAAAGATCGCGCGCGGTCCGTGGCTCGTTTGTCAGGGCACTGATTCGGCATTCGCCTGGTGTGTGTGGCTAGGTTTAGGCAATTAGGGGTGCTCTTCCACCTGACCACGCAAATCTTCTTCCTTTAGCATTCTAGCTGCAAAAGAATGTGACATGCGAGTGACGAAATACGAGATTAGAATTTTGTTCAGAGGTTTCGTTTAGACTTGAAGAGATTTGCCATCCAGTTTATCTACAACACCAAGCGAAGTGGCCCAGAGAGTGGCCCGTTGACTTTGCAATCGGGTGGCCCGGGTTCAATCCCCATGCCGGCCATCCTGACCAGGGTTTTCGTTTTTTCCCTCGGTAATCCAGGCGAATGTTGGAATGGTTTTACAGACAGGCCATGTCAGCGAAACCGGCGTCGTTAGCCGAATTCGTTAACTACGTGAAGTTACGAAGGTTGGGGAATTCGAGACATCATGGGTTAAGTACATTCCTGGTTGGGTGACCGACTAGGAACCCCGGAATCAAACAGCGCCGAGGCGAATTGCCATTTATGGCGCATTAATGGTTAAGTGCAAATACAACATCTACAACCACCTTTATTTCCTCTCCGAAGAAAGGTGCGCAAAGAATTTTTTACCTTAAAAATCCTTAGCTTCGACTGGATTTGAACTAACGAATTTGATATAATAGTCCGCTTCGCTAACCGTTACACCACTGAAGCCGCCAAAGTGAAGTTAAATGCGGCGTTCAATGATAGAGTAAACATTTATGTGAGAATTTCGGGCCATCTGTTTAGGGTTCCGGAAGTGTGGGGCATTTTATGTCCCTAGAGATGGCAACGTTCCTGTTCCTCTCTCTTGGAATGAGAGATCAAGTGCTGCCCGGACCAACGTGTCTTGCTAGATTTCCACCTCACAGTTTCTTTCCCAGTGGGGCTCAGCCTAAACTGGGGTAAACGTGTAAGCTCTCAACTGCTCTTCCGACGTGTGTGGTAATGTAGTGTAAACGAACATGTATAAAGGGAAAGCACGATGCAAGAATGAAGAAGAAAAATATCTCAAGCGGTCGGTGGCCCATTTGCTGGGGTACTGCTACGTCATTTGCCTTATATTAACGAGAAAAACTAAGAAAAACTATGGATCAATGCAACCGGCTGCTGTTATTATTCTTAAGACAATGATTGAACCCAGCAGTATAGCAAGTATAGAATATCTGCCACTATCATTATAAAATCCCTGGGACCTCCCGGTCAAATGGTATAGACGCTCAGGCGTTCAAACACAAAAAAGCAATTCATAAATTAAAAAAAAATGTATAAATGAACTTTTTCACTGGTGTGTGATTCAAACTATTTATTTACTCCAAAGTATATTTTCATGGTAAATGTGTAAAATACATTTACTCACAGACCGAAACGATTGGGGGAAACGATACTATATCTTTGGAAGCGATCTCTTTCAAGAATACTTTTTTACGTAATTGTTTTCTATTTACAGTCTTAAATGACTGCCTCGGCTGCTAATATCCCCACCATGCCACTCACAGTAATGTCAGATCCCTTTTGTAGCTATCCAGCGATGCTCTCTCGCGGCAGCTCATCCACCAAAATGAGATATGAAACGGGAGAATTTGCAGTTAAAGTGAGGTACATAAAGATGTGATATCCTTCATGCCGCAATGACATGTTAAAAATGTCAATCCTTCACGTGATGTAGAATCCCTGCCTGCTACATAAGGATCACTGGTTCCTTCGACTCCACAATTTAATATGTCTCTTTCATGTAGTCCGTTTATCAAAAGTACAAAGTTTTGTTTTATTAATATATCCTCAATTTTTGGACGTCTCCAAATGATGTACGAATGTCTGATACATAAAATTTTGAAATTATTCTATCTTGAATACAGATCTCCTCCATTTTCTCCCCCATACGTCACATACAGTTTTTTTTACTGTTTTTGACTAAATAAATATAAAGAGATCCGTTGCATAAAATATTGCCAATGTCAACGTTTTGTTGAAAACAAAGTGCATTTTTCGGTTACAAGTTTTACCGCTTCTGGAGTTTCTATTTCGTAATATATCATCTATATCTCGTTCTTCAATTTTCTTGGCCCATTTCGCGTTTACCATTTTATGCTCACATGCGAAGCATTGACAAAATTTGCTTTCGCCCTAGTGCTATCCTACACTTTCGTATAAGTTTGCAATAGCTCACTCCCGAAGAAGCCCAGGCTTGAGCTCAGGCGTAATGAATAGCATATCAACTTTTGCTCCGATTTCCATAATTTTAATTTTGAGTTAGTCTAATCTTGAAAGTTTTAAACCTCTGCCTTTAAAATATGTCTCTGATTATTATTCTTTGAAATTGACAGTTCTTGCAATAATGTATTGAATATTTTGGCAGTTGTTTTCCTCTCATTCGAATTTGAGTGAACCAGTACTGGCATATGTTATATATCGGCGGTATGTGTCTGTACATACGTATGTGCAAGTAAGACCATGTAAACAAGTGTACATATTCGTACGTATATACGAAATATCACTTGCAAATGATGTATAGAACACGTGTGATAAATTGTTTAAAATACACAAATATATTTATGTAATCTGCCTCCCGGCAAAATTGTCCATCGAATAAAATCTATTTACAGTACAGTCTCTATAATTCGAGTCTCGATTCCGCGAGTTTCTCGTTAATCCGCGTTAAATCCGACTTAGCAAAAAATATTTAAAATAAATAATTTAAAAACCTATTCCCGAAAAAGTGACCAAAACATGAAACATTTACTACATCTGTGTTTTATTTTTGATTGGCGGGTTTGAAGCAGTGTTGTTGGACCGGTGCGGTAGCGTCATCAGTCAAACAACAATTAGTTTAGATATGCAGATTGCAGTTCGATTAGTTGGTACTAAAACGCGCAATTTAGGTCACTTTTGAAATATTTTTTAAAATTTAGTTTAGAGAATCGTTGTTTTTCCATGATAGAAATTCGTTCCACTAGTAGTGGTTGAAATTTAAAATTGTGTGTACATTTCTATTTTCATAAATTAATCATTTTCGATAATTTGAGTTTTTATGCATTCGAGCTAGGGCCGGTCCCGTCCACCTCGAATTACCGAGACTCTTCTCAACTGAAATTTGTATCTACCTATCCAGAGTTTGTTATTTAATGCGCCTTGGACCGGTAGCGGTAGCTCAGTGCATCAACTGATGTCACTGCAGCGCCGCTGACCGGGAGGTCCTAGGTTCCCACTCCCCACAGCGGCAGGATTTTCGACACTAGCTTTTCAGCGAGGTCGAATTCAGTCGCTGCCTGGAGAATTCTAGCGGCCGGCTGCTCTGATCGGTAGTTTTCCGTGGTTTCTCCGATCAACACCAGGCGAATGCCGGAGCAGTACCCTACCAAACGGGCCACGGACCGCGCGCGAGCTGTCCTTCCTCTTCCTTGTCCTATTCTCTCCTCTTACACACACACACACACACACACACTAACATGCACTCCACTATCACATGTTCCGGGAGACCGGTCGGGAGCTTAGAGCTTGTCCCGGCTGGGGCGGTGCCCCGCTGGTGGGAGAGTGCTGGTTAGGGGGAAACCCCACTAGCCGAAGGTAGGTCGGTGCCGGTTCTCGCCACCCAGCGGGGGAAGATCACCGCCATCTTCCGAGAAAAAAGAACATGCACTACAGTAACCGGGACTAATGACCGAAGCAGTTGACGCGCCCGTAAACACGAAAAAATCAATCAATCAATCATAATGCGCCTTTGTTTTCGCCCCATTTCGGGGCACTGTGCGGCGCGGGTCTCAGCCTCGCAGTGATTCACATGCGCGCGTGCGTGCGTGAGTGCCTGGCGGATAGGGGCACTGACACCGGGGATCGTTCGTTCCGAAATCACTGTGGTGTGAAGAGATGAGGAGTGGACTCGCTCGTGCGGTGTGACGCCGACCGTCACGTGCCGAGGTGGGTGAATGGGCTGGAGGGGTGGCGAATTGGAAATATGATTCTCATTCGTAAAAGACAACTAGCCAAAAACGTTTTGTTTTATGATTGGCTTTGTTTTTGGTTGTAAAAGAGTACATGTTTTGTTGGTTCTATAACATGTTCAAACTACGAATTCTGTTGGAAAGTAAGCGAGTACACTCTCCGGAGAGAAACAGTGCAAATATGCAGGTGGGAGTCATGGGAAACGTTGAAAATAAATTTTAAATAAACCGAACTGTTTCTTTTCAAAAACGTAGCTGAGATATTCATGAAAAAGCTTTGAGAGTGCATTATATTTTATTAAGATATTAAACAATAAAGGGAAGAATATAGATAGATGAATTATCACTTTTAGGGCGGTGCTTGGCTTTGAAATTAGATGTTTTAGAGACTGTTATTTAATTTATTGTGCATTAAAATTAGACTTTACTTAGCAGGCTATAATAATAATGACAAGATACAAGTACAAAATATTTATATATTTTAAATGAATATCAAATTTGAATGTTTAAAAATGTGATACTTGCAAATAGTTATTAGTTGTCTACGTTTTGGCTTTGTGGTTTTCATCATAACTATGTACTTTAAACCAGTTCATTTACGTAGTAAGTATTTTATATCTGTGTAACTTGTAATGTATGTAAGAGTCTGGTAATTAAAGTCAAATTTCTAATGTAGTACAAGAAAATAAAATTAATTCAATTTTATGTAACAATTATTTTTTTCTAACACATGTAATAACTATTCGCGTAGTATTCAATCATTTACGTTGCTCTATATATTTAATCGCTACACTTTTAATCCTTCCTGCTGTATTTCAGTAGTATACCTCTTGCAGCTGTCACATGCAACCGATCTTTATAAATGAGACCGCCAAAGAGAGAGAATTTCACGAAAACGTGACGAATTGCATTTTGACTTTAAAAATAAGATTAGGATATCTTTAGGAATAGGATTTATTTAAAATTACATATAAATATTCATGTGAAATGCAACCTGCGACTCTCGATAGCATTTTTTAATACATATAGTTAAATACGTTCTAAAAAAATCGTTCTAGTTCATTAAAACTAAAATTTTTCGGGCCAAATGCCTCAAAGAAACGTTCCGCCCACCGTAATCTAGAGGATAAAATATTCCTAAACATTCTTTTATATTTTTGCTGGTCCAGTGCTTCTCGATATTATCCCACCTGCTCAGAGACTTGGAAAATATGCAACTTAATATGAAATAAACTAATTATTTGATCTAATACAAGATTGAATAACACGGGTGTTTCTCTCTGCTCGGTAATAATGTTAAATAAGAGTAGTTTGTATCGACAAGGGTGTACTGTACTGTAATCAATTTTAAGGAGACATTGCCGGAGGATAAGATGGTCTTGAAGAAAAAGATATAATACAGACTTAATATGGAAAAATAGGGAAGAGGGAGTGGGTACATGCGCGAGTTCTCGCATGGGCGCGCTAGTCTATATGTTTATTAAAATACTGAAGCCATTCATATTATTTCTTACATTAAAATTGCTTACAATATCAATTATTAGATTTTTAATATGAAAGCTTTTAAAAGAGTATTTATATATAGTAATGCGTAAATCCGGAACGTTAATATCCATCTAGAATCGACGAAGCTACGTGTTTCCTCCCGAAAAAAAAACAAACATTTTTTCTTCAGGAATGATCTCGAAAGCACGTTCTTCAATGCCGCGATTGAGGAGATTAAAGGCAAGTCGCGATTCGCCTGCAGATATTGAGCCACCAGCTGCCAACTCTGTAATTACGAGAGACGGCGCGCGGCGTCGGCTGCAGGCGGCTCTTCGCCTCGCCGATCCGCCGACGCGACAAACAAGGGGAGATACGCCCGGAGATTGCGAACAACGAGATAATTTGACGGGGAAACATAAGGAACAAGGTTTTCAATTTATAACCTGATTTAATGAAAAAAATTACCAATAAATAAAACCATTAGGAGTGTGAAGAGTGTCCAAATCATGATCTTTACATACGCGTGCTATTATAAAGTTTTCATACGTCTTTACATACGCATGCAAGTGAAACGCATGCTATAATAAAAATGGGCTATCTTGATTTTTTTCTGATTTGTACATTATATTATCTTAAATCGTTTTGTAGTAATGTAATCGTAAATTACGAGGGATAAATAACACAGACACACAAAAAAGTCGTACTCAGAGATTAGACTCAATGACTTTCTCTATGTATATCGACGCGCTGAATTCGAATCTGAAGCCAGAATTGCGCCATCATACTCCAATTTTATTTAAATTGCGGAAAACCACCCTGAAATTGTATTTTTCCTTGGAGATGGTTTTTGAAGAAAAAAGGGTAATGATGACGCGATTCTGACTTCAGATTGGGATTCAGCGCGTCAAAATACATTGAGAAAGCCGTGTCAAAAGTCATTGGGTCTGACAACACTTTTGTGTGCCTGCGTAATCATTACAGATTGTTATTAAAATAATATTGGTATATTATTATTAAATTAAAGTGTCATTGTCTGCAGAGTATTTGCATTACGCAGTGTATGCAATTACGCAGTGTATCATTGTCATATTCAATTTTTCTTATTTCCAAATTTTCTTCTAAATTTAAATATGCGGCCCTTTAAAACCCTTTCACGGCAAATCTTTAGTGTTTTGAAACGACATTTTTCTGGCACCCAGGCATATATCCTTTTTGTCTGTGAATGAGTAAATGTGGATCCTTGCAAACTCGTCTTACACTGAATAATTTCGCTGTGCTCCTTATTTCTCATCTGTGCTTCTTTACAGTAATACGTTATTGGCTCCAGTACTCTAGGTACTTGGTTTTTGATGAAATGAAACACTATCAGTTTGTAAATGAAGAATTGTTCAATGAAATGTGTATTTTCCTACTGACTTGAAAAAAAATAGTGGGTCTCATTTTATGTCCTTCTTCAATCTCACCATTATTGTGCATTTGTTCCATATTGTTTCGGAAAGTTTGCTTAATTAAAATTCAAAAACGCGGTATTTTGTAGGCGCTTAGATTTTTTGTTTCTTCTTTTTTTACAAATTGGAAGCCGTCACGGAGCGAAGACGTATGAATAACACACCAAGAGCAAATTTCAGTGAAAAATATATCTACTTTCCCCACCAATAAACTCGGTCCACAAAATTGTCACACTCCGTATCCTAACATTTCTTTCTTCGGAATGAGTTTAAGTATATTTGGTGAGTTTTAACTGGCATTCGTTATGCGTTGACATCTCTGTGAGAACCATGAAATATACCGATTTTGTAGGTTGTGTAGTAATACATTCATGATGGTAATGCATTCTTAAATCAACATCCAGATTCTGCTGTGAAACACTACAAACTTTTCCCAGAAATTTCGTCCTCTATAAAACGTCACTGAGAAAATACTGCTTTTGGTGAGGTCCATATTGCCTAATTCCTGATTCAACTCGAATGCTGGGGTGAAACAGGGGTGATCGCTTGTTGCAGAAATATTTTGGTCTTTTGCTAAGTTAATGTAAAACCCATTTCGAACTCTTATAGGAAATATCATTATCATATAATTCAATTTTTTTGTAGATAACGTATTATTCACTAATACAATTACACGAGTATGTTCAAACTTATTTTCTTGAAATGAAGCGAAAAGACTGGATGAATACATCAAGAGTGGATTCAAAAAGTATAGAACGTGTGGAGAGGAGCAATAGGGAGATCATTTTTAGTTTGGGACCCTCCGTTAAAACGTTTGAAATATTTTTTTAATATATTAGCTTTTATTAAAATGAGTATTCATAAAAGGAATACTTCTTTGATGTGATACGACATATATGAAACAATTGTTTGGATAAATTGAATAAATCACATGAAGTGTTGGCTGTAGGAGACGGCCATTATTCTCAGGCCCCTTGATTCCGCCACTAGCTCAGTCTTTACCTGGCTCTAGCGTTCTTGGGCGGGCGGCCAGTCGATGGTCGGTCGGACGGGTGGGCGGGGCCAGAGCTTTCAAGTGGGCGGTTCGGCGGGAGAACCCTTTCAGCGTTCCTTCCCCCTTCCCCGGGGCTGCCCTCCTCCCCCCCTCACCTCCCGCCCCGACCCGCCCCGCCCCGCCCTCCCGCCTTTAGGCTCCATACGTTGGCAGCCTTTCGCGCCCGGGCTATCAGCACACCCATCTCCCTGGCGCCCACCGCTCGCCACGAAATCGCAAGGGATTTAGCCTCGAGGAGCTGCTTCCGGGTCGGCCATGCTCATGAAGCTGTGCCAAGGTTGCACTGAAATGAATCAATTATCTCCCTTCTTTTCAAGAAACAAAAGATGAAAACATTTCATTTTCGATAGAATTTCAGTAGATTATCACAGTAAATGTTTCGAAGTAATTGCCTTCCTAACATATTTTATCGACCGGGCAATGAACGAACAAACGTGACATGCAACATAACACTTACAGATATCCATTTCATTTAATGATTAAACTGGAAGATGGCGTAACAGGCGTCAAGCTTCAATCGTATCATTACCCACCTTTACGAAGCCAGAAAAGTTTGGTACCGTTGAAAATTGACGCTGTACAACTCATGATAACCCTGACATATGTATTTTCACTGATTATATTATCAATCTTTTTTGGACGTGTAATTTCGCGAAACA
This sequence comes from Teleogryllus oceanicus, assembly GCA_964035755.1. Classification (NCBI taxonomy): domain Eukaryota; kingdom Metazoa; phylum Arthropoda; class Insecta; order Orthoptera; family Gryllidae; genus Teleogryllus; species Teleogryllus oceanicus. The sequence goes on from CAXIVR010000002.1 coordinate 33,698,961, forward strand.
TTTAATTGAAAGCACACCTCCCACTATTCTCAGAAAAATCTTCTTGTGAGGAACAGTACATTAATAAACACTAGGAATATTCTTAATATTTCTGTAAAGCTATCTGTAATTAAGATATACTGAAAAAAAATAAACATTTTTTAAATAGGCTTCTATTAAACCCACCTCTAAAGAACAGCAAACACACGACAGATTAACTGAGTGTTTTCCTGAGATGCAGTTTCCTTTCCGTAAAAACACAACAAATAAGTGAGAGTGTACTTTTGTGTACATTCCGTTATTTGGAAAAATGGTTAGAAGACATCGATGCGATTTTGTTAACCGATGACTTATCGGCACTAACAGGAAAAATATGTACATGTTAAATGTAGCATTGCGACATTCATTTTCATAATATCCCTTGAAAAGAAAATCAGTACAATTTTTTTCCATTCAGCGAATTTCGATGTAAAATTCCCAGAAGAGATACATCTCCAGATACACGCGTATTTCGGTGGGTCTCGAAGCGTAAATCTTTCTCGCGAGGCTGGAGGTACTAGTTTTTGCACTCCGCGCGTCTCATGTTTCAACCGACACGGCAGAAAAAGTATGGCGCTCTAGTTTGCGGTACGAAGTCTCCACCTGCGGCTGCGGATATACGCACGCAAAACCCTCTATTTGTTCGCATTACCGCAGCACTTTAAAACTGTACGTTAATGCACGAAGAAAAATGGCCATTGAATGCAATTTTGTTCATTACCAACCACGGAAGGGTATATCGATGTTTAAAACCCTAATTTTTTGCTCATTTACGTCTTGGTCTTACAATTACACGATGACAATTATTTTAAATTGCCAAATGACGCATTGCTTCTTTAGAAAATATATCAGAAAGGGAGTGGAAATACTTACACATTTTATAGTGATTTAGTGGGTAGACGTGATTTGTCTGTTTCCTTCCACTTTTATACTTGTGAGTTATGTGTATTCATTTTTCATATTTTAGTTTCTGTATCGCAACTTGCTGAAAATTTAGAAAGAACAACTTATTTCAAGAGAGACTTCTCAGTATGATTCCTTTTATTTCCATATTCGTCTACTCACAGATTTTATTCTACGTTATGAGTTTAAAAAGAATTGCACAAATGAACTCTTGCATTTTTGGAAAAGCATTAATAATAAGATCAATTTGAATTTTTTGAATGTAAGATTTATTTGTATACCTCTTAGCTTTTATTTAGTTTTGATACTTTTCATCGTAACTCAAATTTTTGTCCTCCTTAAAGTTGAGAAAATATTCTACAAAATATTATTATTACTTCAAATTTTTCAAAAAATTGTCATCTTGACCAGGAACTGTGTTGACTCAAAACGTCCGTGAAAGTTTATTGAAAATCTTCAGAATTTCTTGTAGTTTTTGATTAATTCCCAAAGAAAGAACAAGAAAGATAGTGCGTTTAATGCTGCAAAAGACTTGAAATGCTAGAATGAATGACTTGAAATGCAGAAACAGGGGAACTGCGGAAGCGAGAAATAGTTACTTGTTATTACGTAGGCAGTACGAGGCCACAATTAAGAAATCGAAGAAATCTTGGCAGGAGAGTGAGACAGCAAGAATAGAGGCAATTTTTAGAAACGATCATTGTAAATCAATTTGGGACGTCAGGGGAGCAGTACTTTTCACGCGTGGGAGCAGTACTTTTCACGGGTGCTCGCAATAGCGAATATTGATAGGGGTAGATATTATCACTACCGGGGTTTCCCTGAATTAGACGAATCTATAACCTGGAATGAAGTAAACAGGGCTATTCTAGCCATGAATAATAAGAAGGCAAGCGGCGCGGACGGCATTCCGACAAAATTTTTTTCCGAATTGTGGCACGTAGACCCAGAGAGTATTCTCAATTTATTTAATGCAATTGTGGATTCCGGATCGTATCCATAAACGTGGAGTACAGCTATCCTCCAACCGGTCTTTAAGAATAAAGGGGATACGAATTGCCCACAAAATTATCGCGGAATTAGTCTTTCACCAGCGCTGAGCAAACTATTCTGTAAAATTCTCAACGGGCGACTGAGTGAATGGGCGGAAAAGTACAGTAAAATATCAGAATTGCAAGCAGGCTTTAGGAGAGGCTTCGCTACCACCGAATATCTTTGTGTTAGATACCCTAGTAAAACAGGCGCTTGCGTGTAAACGGGGCCACTTATATTGCAGTTTTGTAGATTTTGAAAAGGCTTTTGACACTATCAATACGGAAGCTTTATGGCAAAAACTAAATGAGCTAGGCGTCTTACGTAAAGTTTTGAAAGTGTTGCAGAGCATGTACAAAGAAGTAAATTTCTGTGTCAGGTGCGGTGCTGGAAGTACAACGCGAAAAATAAAATCGACAGTAGGAGTAAGACAGGGCTGTCCTCCCTCACCGCTATAGTTTATCTTGTTTATGAACGATTTATTGACGCGGGTACAGGAGGCGGATACATCTGCGCCGGAAATTGAGGGCCTGAACATTCCCGGACTACTATATGCTGATGATTTAGTTTTATGTTCGGAGACTATTGACGGCTTACAGAAAAGTTTAAATATCCTAGAAACGTATAGTGAAATATGGGGACTAAAAGTTAATATTCAAAAAACGAAAGTAGTTGTCTTCAGGAATGGATTTATCTGAGGTAACAAAGAAAAATGGTATTACGCTCAGGAGAAGATCGACCGGTCAAAACATTTACATATCTTGGGCAAAGTTTCCATGAATGGGGATGGAATAATCACATAGTTGCGGCGCACGTAAAGGAAAATTGCGCTCAAAGAAATCGTTTGCGCAGTGCGCAGGGTTCCGGAATTGCCTTTAAAGGTGTGCGATACAATGCTTAAATCGCTAGTTCTCCCAGCAATGAATTATGGGGCAGAAATCTGGGGAGTGGATAGGATAGATCAACTAGAAAGCGTCGAAACAGATTATTTCAAATTAATTCTCGGAGTCTCTAGATTCGCAGCATATGCCGGAGTCCTAAGAGAGGTCGGTAGTGTAGGAATTTGGAAAGATTTTAAAATGAAACCCATTAAACTTTGGATTAAATTAGCAGGTGAACAGGCTGACACACTTATACATGGATGTTTTAGAGTGCACTTACAGGGAAGCAACCAACGCTACTGGTCGTATAAAATTAAACTGCTACTGGAACGTGCAGGTCTGGGAGACGATTCTCCGGAGATGGTGCGAGATAGGGGAACACGTGAGATAGAACAGCTAATTTCCGATAGACTTGCGGATATTAAAAGGCAAGAGATCCTGGCAACAACGGCCGAAAAACGTTCGCTAGTTGCGCAAATTCACGCGAGTCCGTTATGGGGTTGCGAACGTTACGTACACACTCTTGGAAAGGACGCAAGAAGGATATACGCTTGGTTCAGGGTCGGAGGGTGGATGCAACGTAGATTAAAGGACTTTAATTGTAATGGCATCTGTGTGCTTTGCGGTGATAGGGAAGACTGGATCCACATCCTTTTAATTTGCGGTGAGACCGAAACTTGGAGAGAAAAATGGATGGGAATGGGAAATTACTACTTCCAAAATAGGAATGTAACGCTCGCCAAAACATTCTAGGTGATAAAAGATCTAAATTCATGAAAGAATGAGGAACATTTCTAGGAAAGGATCGGATCATTAGGGAAACTGAAATTAAGGAGTGGGAAAATAGCACTGGTTAGTACGAGCAGAGCCTATACTGGAGAGAAATAAATAAGTCAATAAAAATAAATTAACTTAATATAAATTAAAATAAATGAAATAAATTATATAAATTATATAAATTATATAAATTATATAAATTATATAAATTATATAAATTATATAAATTATATAAATTATATAAATTATATAAATTATATAAATTATATAAATTAAAATAAATTATATAAATTAAAATAAATTAAATAAATTAAAATAAATTAAATAAATTAAAATAAAATAAAGCCGACCTGGATGGCCGAGGTGGCTAAGAGCGAGTACCGTCTCAGCGTTTCGATCCGAAGGGTCGCGGGTTGGAGTCCCGCCTTGGGCATGGTTGTTTGTCCCTTGTCTTATGTATGTGTTGTCGCGGAGGGCCTCGCGTTCTGCTGACCCCAGATCAGAGGAGCCCGCAAGTGTGTTGGTGTCTAGTGTATGGTCGAATATGCATCCCATCGGGACGTAAAGGGTAACCGGCTGTCGGCTGGATAAAAACCCTAGAAAGAAGAAAGAAGAAGAAAATAAAATAAAAATAAAATAAAAGGAAACGGTTAAAATAATAAGCACAGTAGGGGGCGAAGGGAAGTGGGAATCGGAAATGTAAGGGCAGAGGCGTTAGTGCGGACGATCTCCTGTGGTGCTGTTTGTTTTCAGGTGCTGAGGAGGCCAAACACTGGAAGGAGGAAAATAATCACTCCTTCCTCGAATTAGAGACCTCCGGCGAAAAAGATTGCATATAACAGACTATTTCCAATGAGATTTTACAAAGAAGATATGGAAGTTTCCTTGAAGGCTACAAATATAAACAGTAATGGAGCAACCTAACCACGATTATGCCGACGAATCGCGAAGTATCAACAAGGACACTACGGAAAAGCAAAATTTCCTAAGAGAACTGAAAATGATAGGAAAATAATGATTTTCGTAAGTATATCCACGTAAAATATTTAATTGAACGTAGCCTTATTTATAGACAAGAAGAAACAAAAGAATAAAACATTTTAAGGTAGTAAAGGAAAGTATCAATTTACAAAATTCATTAAGATGAATATTCATTAAGATTCAGTATATATTTCGACATTTAATGAGTGTTTACTCGTTAAAATTAAATATGGTTTTATAGAGCCCTCTTGAATATTATGCTCTACAAATCAGTTTAAAAGCACAGTAATATGAATATTCAAGCATTCTTTCATAGGTTGTGGCGTGTATTTACACACATTACACTGAATGTTCGACGATGTGATTGCAACAACGACTACATGAGCAATTCCCTTTAATGTACGCCAAAAGGGATTAAATTATGAATTAATAAACAATTTTTCACTGGAAAAAGTTAATGAATATATTGAATCATTAAAGAAAAAGATAAACAATTTACCAAGTTTGATTAAGCAGTGATTAAGCAATTTGTAATTTTCCGAAAATGCTCTCTACAACAAAAGCTACATTATATTACTGATGGCTGCAATTGCAATTCGTTTTCCATTGGGCATGTATCAAGATTAAAAAAACTACCGTTAATATCACATTCGCAAAAAAACAAAAAAAAAGAACAAAAAAAAATCCGCATGGCTCTGGTTTTCATTTAACTTAGCCACAAATGATCTTACTTCAAGACAACTTCGAGAGCTTATTGAAAGGAAAGGTTTATTGTCTCCATTATTCCTTCCATATTGTTGAAAACGTTAAATGTTGAATACTCTTTTCTAAAAAAAAACAATAGTATTCGATTATTCTTTCATTCTCACTATAATTTTAACATAATTTGAAACACCTCCAATGTCATAAGGAAAAATAACTTAGAGATCGAATGTTTCACGATAACTGATATACTTCGGTAATTGACATTGTGAAAATCACTTTCAAAGCCAAAGGCAAAGAGGCTGCGAATTGGGTTAACAATGCTGAAAATATACTAGACCTTCCCATTTAACCAGACTTCGAAAATGAAGAGATAAAACAGTGAATAAAAGAATAAATAAATAGTCATGCTTTTAATAAGAGAATGATAAAGAGGCTCAATGGAGATAGCTGGGAAAACGTGTCGGAGATCCGTTTTGTACATCTCAAACTAGCATGACTATTTGGCCTTACTTCTTGCTGTTACTCAGGCGAATGTCAAAATTCCCACGGGTAGCAAATTTGCCCACACTAAACGTGCATCATACTGCAAGTAGTACATGCACACCCTGAACGACGTATCTGAATTTTGTTTTCTTCATATCTGCTCTTCTATTTTTATTCTTATTCAACTTCCAATTCCATTTCATTGTATCTTTTCAGATATTGTCATCTTCATCTTAAACCTTTTTTTTTAATATTTTTTTCAATGATCCAATAATTGTATCTAATTTTTTTGCCATATCCCCCTTAGCCACTTTTTCGCCTCGCACTTCTTCATTTTCTTCCCCGTTCGATGACTCGTGTACCTCTTATTTCCGAGTCATCTTCTCCACGCTCCACCGTAGCCGAGGCGGCAAACAGCGCGATTTGTCAGGAGAAAATCCATCCGGGCGGCGCTGGTCGGGGTGTGGCGGGGAGCGGTACTACGGAGGGTAGGGCAGGGCGGCGGGGGGGGGTGGGGGGGGCAGTCTGCAGGGGAGCGGAAAGGCGTGCATAGCGTGGCATGGAAGGGGGAGGGGCGGGGCGTCAGGGTAGGGGTTGCAGTGCGGAGTGGGATGAGAAGTGGCGTAGTAGGCGAGGGAGGGTATGCGGTGTAGAGACTGCGGGTAGAGGTGATGTGGGGAGGCGTTGTAGGGGGTCGCTAGATGAGTGGTGCTGTGCGGGGTTGCTGGGGCGGAAGGCAGTTGCGGGGTTGCTTGGTGAGGCGGGACGAAGTGGGCAGGTGTCTTAAGGCAGAGCGGGTCGTGGCGGAATGTGATGAGAGGGGTGGGCGGGGTGGGGTGGGGCTATCGGAGCGAGGTGAGGCGGAGCGGGTGGAGTGGAGGGAGCGGCGCTGGGTGGGGCGGTTTGGTCTGGGCGGGCGGGGTGGTGTGGAGGAGCGGCGCTGGGTGGGGTGGGTTTGGTCTGGGCGGGCGGGGCGGTGTGGGAGGAGCGGCGCTGGGTGGGGCGGTTTGGCCTGGGCGGGCGGTGTGGGAGGAGCGGCTGGGTGGGCGGGTTTGGCCTGGGCGGGGCGGTGTGGGGAGCGGCGCTGGGTGGGGCGGGTTTAGCCTGGGCGGGGCGGGTGGGAGGGAGCGGCGCTGGTGGGGCGGGTTTGGCCTGGGCGGGCGGTGGGGAGGAGCGGCGCTGGGTGGGGCGGGTTGCCCTGGGCGTGCGGGCGGGCGGGCGTGGCGTGGCGTGGCGTGGCGTGGCGTGGCGTGGCTGGCGGGTGGCGGCGTGGCGTGCGTGGCGTGGGGGCGGGCGGGCGTGGCGGGTGGGGCGTGGCGTGGCGTGGCGTGGCGTGGCGTGGCGGTGGCGGGGCGTGGCGTGGCGGGGCGGCTGGCGTGGCGTGGCGGGCGTGGCGGGCGGCGGGCGGGAGGCGGGCGGGCGGGTGGGCGGGCGGCGGGGCGGGGCGGGCGGTCTGGGCCTCAGGTGGGCGTGGCGCGTGTGAGCGAGGCGCAGCGAGGGGCGACGCGGGCGCTTACTCTTTCGAGGCAGCGCAGCGCAGCAATTCCGCGCAGGGCCGCCTGCACTTTCTCATCCGCACAAAAGACAAATTCAACCACGTCCGCATTCCGCTCGAATATGCAATGAGGAGCGTTCCAACAAATTGGGCGATAACAACAGCAATTCGCCCTCATCTCAGTGTCAGATTTCTTGCGTGATCGAGTCATTTGTTTCAGTGGGTTTCGCTGCTTAAACAACTGTCGCGCGTGTCTCTTATTATTTGGTCCACTTACCATTTTGCATTGTGAGCACACTGGTAATATATGCTCTCTTCACATTTTTTAGTAACAGATGGTTCACGACAACATATAACAACATACTGGTTTGTTGTTTTTCTTCATAACTCTCATGTTTTGTGAGGGTTGCTCCATAATGCATTTCATCTCAACAATCATCTTTGCAACATTTCATCAATTCATTTCTTCCACCTCATCATTCGCTCCTTTTTCCTGCTAACTTTTTTCTCCTCCTTACCTTGTCCATTCCTTTCTTTTTCCCCTCGCCCTTCGTGCAGGCCCCGCTCACCTTGCTCCGTGCGGGCGCCGCCGCGGAGCCTGCCCGTCTTTAGCGCTCCCCCCGCGATCCTGTTGGGGCCCCGGGCGTCCCACGCCGCCTCGCGCCCCCTCTAAGTGGATTCGTGTCCATCCATTTTCCGGACCACACGCCCGCAACACCTCCGCTCCGCCCCCGCCGACTCCACCCTCCCCATGGGCCGAGCCACACCTCCCCGGCCCCTGTCCTCTTCCCTCTCTTCCCCCCCCCTCCCTCCTTCTCTGTGCCCCTCTCTCTCCTTCCATTTCTCTTCTTCTCTTATACACACACACACTTACTCACACACCTCCACGAAATTCGTTTCTTATTTCCTGGTTCCCATTCTACACAGATAACCTTTTCATCTTGAGCCTACTCGCTCTACTCTTTGCCGTTTCTTTAGCTCCAATCCGTTTCTGCCTTCATTTTGTTCCCATCCACTGTACTCCGCTCTCACCAATTTACTCCTTCCTCTCACTATCTTCCTTCCCCTATTTCGCTGTTCTCTCATCAACCACCTTATTCTCACACTCTCGCCACTCTCTTCCCTTCTCTCTACTCTTTCTCATCTTATCAGAAGTACAGTGGCGTAGCCTTGACGCCGCCCTCATCCCCACCTCGACGTCCTCACCCTCCACCACTCGCCAGAGACACCCGCTACGTTTCGGTTTCCGTCCCCTCATTTTTCTCGAACTCTGTTTGCTCTAAACAGCCCCGAGAGGGGAGGAGGGCTTGCTTACTTTCGCGAAGGATAAACCCGTAACAGAAAATGGTCTGAAATTTATTTTCTCCGTATATCTTCCGAGAAAAGTTTCTAAAGGAAAGAACGAAAAGGAGGGAACAGGATTCGCACAAGTGGAAGGAAGATGTAGGTAAGTATCAAGTGCCGCGGGCGAAAAGCGCCTACCCATGCGCCGGGGCGTTGGGAAAGAATGGCAAATAATGGCGCACAGACTCCGCCAACTTTACTGCAATAAATAAAAGTATTCCGCCTCCCATTAAGCAGAGGTGGGACGAATCTTATCTTTCCGTGCCAGTGCCTCGCTTCCTGACGTGGCCGCTTTTTTTGCTTCCCCCCTTCTCGGTCCCCCCTGCGCTGAGGACACCGTGCCCGCCTGGGGGCTGTCTGTGAGTGGGGAGAGAGTCCCAGTGGATAAGGGAAGAGGGGTGAGGATACCAAGGTACAAGGAAGATAGAATTCCAGATGATTAAAATGTTTCGGTAAGTAGGAAGGAGCTCAGGTATCCATCTAGAGTCAAACTAATGCGAAAAGTACGTGGAAGTGTGTGTGTGTGTCAGACAGAGAAAAACGTTAGAAAAAGAATAAAATGAATCCTCAAAAGGATTAGAGAAATAGGATGACACAATCTTCTAATGCTCTGCGACCTTCATATGAACGTCTTGGGCTGCTCAACTAAAAGTAGGACGACACTAAGTGAAAAAGGTTTTCTAAGTAATGTGTGTATTGTGACCCACGGCCACATGCATGCAAAAAAAATGCTCACGTTGGTTACTACTGGAGCGTGAGTGAAAAATATCAGTGTTACTACCTACGTATATGAACAGTTTTTCAAATTATTTCCTCTAACAAATCTTTTTCTTCCATGCCTTCTTGACATTATATATTGAGTTAGATATCATACATTTTTAGATTACAATCATAGATAAATATATTTTTGCAACATTTTATCGTCTTGTGCTTTTCTATCCACAATAATTCAGGTTTAATTTTAATTAACATCAGTGATAGGGGATACAGAATATCTAATGAAATAATAAATGGTTTTGCTGAGTTGATTATTTTGTTCATTACATCAATATTTGTAACAATAAGCTAATATCTTAAAATTTCATTGTATTAATCGCTTAATAAAGCACAAATGTTGAAAAACATCAAAAACATTGAGGAATAAATTGATTGCATGCACCGATGTTCGATCATTACTGAGCATAGAAAAATAAAAGTGGAGGTGGTGGGTAAAAATGTACCCCCAAAAGTATTATTTGTGGATTTCCGTTTATATCTCGTAAAGTACTCAAAATATCGAAACATGGTACTGTTAAAAATTGTATGGCAATAAATTGTGCATTGAATGAAGCTACACCCATATTTTTTTAACCATCCATTCTCATACTAGTGCTTATCAAAGGTGGTCAAATTTTACATATTTATGAAAAAATCCTTTTTACTTATGCGTTTTGGTAATACCATCTAATCTAACCCATTTATCAATAAGGTAGATCATACAAAAATTATAAAGGAATAAATTCTGAGTTCGATGAGACAGAGTGAATGTTTGGATCACCCGTTGTAATACATCTCCATTTGAGAGTATGTCATATTTCTCATCAATGAATGTTGTTCTTTAAACTGTAGTTCTTCAATAAGTGTTATTTACACTATAATCAACACAGTTCTATAGCATTCCATTGTACTCGTGTTGTACTTAGTAAATATAGCAATACAATAAAATTATAAATTGCAGAGGCTTTTTAAATCATAGAACATCTGAAGGCCGAGCATATATCTCCACGCGATAAGTGAATGTGACAATTTTAACACTCTTCAAGCAGCGCAAGAAGAAGGTGTCAAATATTGATGCACAGTTAATTTTGTTGAAATTCAGTAGATGGCGCTGTAGACAAAACTAAATATTCACATGAAATGCAACCCGCAATACTCTGTGGAATTTTTTAATCTATATAGTTAATTAACTCATAAATGAAGCTTTCTAAAGCATTAAATACTAGAATTGTGAAGCTGAAAGTAACAAAAAAATCAGGACACAGGGTGAGATCTTGAACATTCTATTACATTTTTGCAGGCCCGGTAGACTGGGAGAGGAGAGAGAGAGAGAGAGAGAGAGAGAGAGAGAGAGAGAGAGAGAGAAAGAGAGAAGAAGAGAGAAAGAGAGAAGAAGAGAGAAGAAGAGAGAAAGAGAAGAAGAGAGAAAGAGAGAGAAAGAGAGAGAAAGAGAGGAAAGAGAGAGAGAAAAGAGAGAGAAGAGAGAGAAGAGAGAGAGAAGAGAGAGAAAGAGAGAGAAGAGAGAGAGAAAGAGAGGAAAGAGAGAAAGAAAGAGAGAAAGGGAGAAAGGAGAAAGAGAAAGAGAAAGGGAGAAAGGAGAAAGGAAAGGGAGAGAAGAGAGAGAAGAGAGAGAAGAGAGAAGAGAGAGAAGAGAGAGAAGAGAGAGAAGAGAGAGAAGAGAGAGAAGAGAGAGAGAGAGAGAGAGAGAGAGACGGAGAGACAAAGGAAGACGAAAGAGGGAGATGGAGGGCAGAACAACGCCTGCCGGGTTCTGCTAGTAAATATGTAATATTTGTCCACCTGTGAAGAAACTCGTATGGGAACGGGTGTTCCCAAAAAATATGGTTCTAGTTTCATTCAGTGCAAACTTTAATGCGATTATTTTCGATGTTGTGAGTCCTTGAAGTATTATTATGAATCATAGAACTAGGGATTATATAAAATAGAATTTAATATCTTACCAAATTCGATCTATTTTGTATAAAAAAATAGCTTAGATCAGATAGAGAATATTCAATTTAAACGGTTTCATAATTCAATAAATGTAACACCACATCGACTCAAGAATCATTTAAAATTTCAGTTGGTTTACGACACAAACAGCTATTCATTCTTATAATTTCGTTAAGAATTGAAGTGTACAATGTCTGTATTCTGAGAAGTAAATTCCACACCCACATGATCACCCTCCCAGAATTCAGCATTAAAAAAAAATAGTAGACAAATTCCTATGTTTGTAAAAAATTGAATAGAAATTCCAGCGCAATTATTTAATTGCATTCATAATACCCCCTTCTTTCCCTACTTCCGACGACAAACGCTCTCGAATAACACGACTGGGATTCCGCGGGCCGGCACGCCCTCCCTAGTTCTGCGCCGCCGCCGCCACCGTCCCCGGTCCCTCGGTCGCCGCCCCTCGTCTTATTTATCTGCATGTCGCCGGCGGCGGCGAGGACGCGCCCCCGAAAAGTGGGCGGAACTGCTGTTTCTCGGAGACAAACGTCGGTGCGCACAAATGATGATTCATTGATTGCTAGGGATTCCGTCAACTACTAAGGTCGTTAGTCCCGTTAGTGTAGTTTATGTGTTTTTCTCTGGATGTGGCGGTGATCTTCCGTGCCGGGTGGTGAGACCCGGCGCCGACCTACAGTCGGCTAGCGGGGTTTTCCCCAACCAGCGGGGCACCTCTTCAGTCGGGACAACCTTTAAGCCGCGACCAATCTCCCGGCAAGTATGGTAGTGAAGTGCATATTAGTGTAAGTGTGCGTGGGTAAGGGGTGAGAATAGCACAAGGAAGAAGAAGGTAGGTACTGCTCCGGCAATCGCCTGGTGTGGATCGGAGAAACCACGGAAAACTATCGATCACAGCAGCCGGCCGCTAGAATTCTCCTCCAGACAGCGACTGAATTCGACCTAGCTGAGAAGCAAGTGTCGAAAATCCTGGCGCCGTCGGGACTCGAACCTATGACCTCTCCGGTCAGAGGCGCTGCAATGACATCAGTTGATGCACCGAGCCACCTCTCCTGGTGTGCACAAAGAGTTATCTGTAGAGGCAGAACGGGGAAGCAGCCTTAGGACGGCTAGCCTACTATTACTGGGACCGAGGTTCCATTCCCCTATATTATTAATTAAAAAATGAAAATGTTATTAACAAAACAATGCACAATATTTGGAAAAAATATATGAAGTGAGAACTCTTCAGAAGGACTGTGGCTACTGTGGACAACACATTACGTTATCAACCTGCTGATCGATTTAAGAGAAGACATTTTGGCTAATGGGGTACCATTGAAAGCAATGATATTGTCGGTCGGTGATTAATATCCGTCTTACGTTGCGGGGAATAATAGTCTTTAGAAGTAATTTGTATCTTTCAAACATTCCGCTTTAGAACAGGAAGCGATTTTATTGAAATCCACTACTATATGTTAAGGAGATATCGTTCGACCATTAAAGGAAATTCCTGTACTATTAAGAATAAGACGATAGTACAAACTGAATAATTTCCTTCTTCTATATATTTGCATCGTCCCCCTTAAATTGAAAAGTTTTTTGTCCGTATTTTCTTTCTTTTTGAGTTTTCTCTCTCTCTTTACCTCATTTCTGAAAACTTCATGCATTTTTTTCTTATCTTGTGTTTTCCTTCAGCCTTTTTATTCTTCATTTACCCCATTTCTCATTGATTTTATCAAGTCCATTATATTCTCTACTTTACTCTTCTTCTTTAATAAAAATGTCTACATCCGCTTAAAGTTCCACTGTAGTGCGACAAGCGCTCCCGTCTTGGCGTTCGCAGCCACTGTGCGTCCCCAACATCGTCGTCGTCGTCGTCGTCGTCGGAGGCGGCGGCGGCGGCGGCGGCGGTGGGGGCGGCGGCGGTCCCCGGGCGGAGGCGGAAACCGCCAAGTTGGGAGACCCCGAAGGCACCAATTACAGCGGCGAAGGGGGCGGGGCGCTTCCGCCGGAAGACACGAGGGGCGGAAAAACAAAATCGCAAAATTCGCCGTAAAACATTTATCTAGGGGGGGCGGGGGTCGCCGGACGAAACAGTTCGCAGCGGGCAGTTGACACAGCGGGGCGCAGGGAAATGAAGTGGCGAGGGCCGAGGCAGACGCGGCGAGGGATGAAAGAAAGAAACAGGAACTCCCTCGCGACGGAAGCGCGTTATGTGCTACAGAGTGCCACGCAAAGCGAAGGCCCGCTGCTCCAATGCAGGAAGCTGATTTTTGCGAGCTCGACCGCCCTTCACGTTTCTGAAGCAGTGTTTCTTCTTATTTGTAAAAAGCTTAAATGTTGAAGGACCATTATTGATGAAAGACACGAATTTCTCCACCTTTATCTTGATTTGGTTGTTTCGTGTACAACAAGAGATTTCTCATCACTAACAGATGGTACGATCGTGTACATTACGTGAATTATTCAAAACGAAATATAATAAAGGAAATAAAAAAAATATTTTCTATTTTATTTCCAATTTCTATAGGTATTGTGATAAGCTAGCAACCACGGGTTCAATTTGAATGGGGAAATGTCAAAGACTGCATGTTGTTAGGGCAACCAATAAACAAAGTGTAGTATTCCATGCTTGGTGTCATAGCACTGTCTATTTCGGGAGACACAGTCCCGGAGACATTACATGCGAAAGGTGTAAAGAGGGCATAGAAGGCCGTGATTTTGTAAGAAGACAGAAATAATCATTCTCTAAAAAGCTACCGAACTGAACACATTGAAAGCAATCGGTGCGGTGCGAATAGTTTTTCAGCGTAGGTTGGGGTATAGGTAAGTGATAGTGAGGCGGGTAACTTATGATTAGTTTTGAAAGTCTTGACATTGTGCAGAGTAAGAAGGCAGATGGTGATTATAGAATTATAATTATAATCTTTGTTATTGTAATTTGGGTATTAACTTAATAGAAATTATTAAATGATATAAAATATAAAAAAGTTGAGGATATTTCGGAAACATTTTTAATCTATTCTAATGATAGGCAAGAACACAATAATAGGAATATCGAAGACATTCTACAAACAACATCGAGCCCAAAGGCATCCGGACGAACATCTCAGAAGTTGTCGCAGTAAGCTTACGAACTTTTCTTCAAAGCCGAACAGGTAATGTTTGTATAGAGAAAAAGTTCATTTCATTAAAGAGCACAAAAGAATTTGTAAGAATGACATAATAAATGTTAAATTTTCATTTTTTGACAAAAGGCTGGTAATTTATAGTAGTTTCTATGAATTCAATAATTAGTTTTAACCAATAGAGTTTCCATAATTCATATTTCTGTACAGAATTACATGTCCACATGCAACAAGTAAATGGATGTCGAAACCTATGATTAAAACTGAAAGTGAAATTATTAAAATAATATACAACATTGAGAAAATTTATGAGCAGAGCTGGGTGACAAAAAGATATTTCTATTGATAATAGGAAGGGAAGTAATTCCCTAAATAATATTATGTAATTGTTTGCAAATAGTATGAAGATTTAATAATATAAATTATTGTAAAGGAAGGGAATTTCTCAGTATAGTTTCTATGTAAGTTGGACTTCTTTACGCGACAACACTATGCAGAGCATTTATTCTTCTTATAAATTGTTTTGCCCTCAGGGACCAGCTTCAAAGTGTGACGTCGTGGGAATACACAATAACACAGACACGAGCTTCAATGATAAATATGTACAGGTTTATTCACAATATGTACAATACATATTTAAGTTACTTTAGCTCTTAGGAAACGTTTACTCCTGATCGCAGGAGCGATCCTTAAAAATGTAATCTGACTCGTGGCCCGCGCCACTCCTCAGCGAACCTTATGCACAGCAGTGGCTCCCGTGACGTAGGTCACTCGTGGGAAAACTCCACCCCCGCGTCCCAACACATGGGGTGCCGTACGAGCCTCGCCCGGCCCCGCACCACCCTGGGCGCAAGTTTGTGCATTCGCACGAGGGTTCCACTCAGCTCGACAAACCCCACGCGCTCTCCGTTCCTTCATATAGCTCCCCCCCCACGTGACCTGAAACGTCACGGGTTTTTTCACACGGCCCGCGCTAGTCTGTTCCCAGGCATTTTGGGCACCCCTTTCCTGGATTCTAAGAATTTTGCACCGCACAAAATGCGCTGTCCATATTTTGGTCATCCCTTCCTAGCTCTCAAATTCTTCCAATACCGCATTGTTCTTACATCCTGCCTGGCCCTTGCGTCTCTAATCCCTTTGGCGCCGCCATTTTGAGTGGAGCGTACAATACGTTACAAAAGAAAGCTATAGCCCTCACCCCGCCTGGCATTACTTTACCCGTCTGTCTGTCTGTCGAATACTTCAGACTCTTGTCGACATTTATAGGCAGGGGACACGCGTATGTAATCTTAAAAATTTCTTTGAGTGTACCCTGTGGCAGACCCCTTCGCCCCAAGGCCACCTCAGAGGCACTGAAGAATGGAGAGAAATGGACGCCCAGACAGGCGAAGGGTGCGAAAAAGGCTTCAGGGGAAGGGGGCAAAAGAGGGTGCGGAAGGGCGGTACACGACGCGGCGCGTGTTCGCCAACAGAAGCGCGCTCGCTCGAAGTAGTGTCGGAGCCGCGAACTACAAATCTTAGCAACCGCCCTAATTGCTTGAAACCCGATTAATTCTCTCGCCCAGCCATTTGCACCCCTGCTGGTGGCTTTCGCTTATCTCAATAAATGTTTAAAGACTTCCCTCCAGAGGGCTTCTTTCCGGCTTTTCCTCGCGGTCCCGAGGGCGCGTTTTTCCCCCTCTCTTCTCCTCGTTCTCTCTCACCCACCCTTTTTCCCCTCTCATCCTTCTCCAACCCGTCCTTCACCGCACCACCGCCTCCTGAAGGAGAGGGCTTAATTGGAATCTTAGAGAGCGCAATTCGGAGCAATTTATTGGGTAGATTCGCGGCTGAGTCGAAAACACGCCCGTCTATACTTGTTCGCCGCTATCACGCCTGCTGAGGAAACGATGATGGTGGAAATCGATGTTGCCACAGCGATTGTAAAATGTTCTCAAAATGATGTTCAGAAAAATGAAACAAATATCTATCCTTCCAAAAGTCATCGAGAAATTGTGATGGCTGCATTGAAGATATGGCCAACATTGCTAACTTTATCTCGGCAGTTCACTGAACCAAACAGATTTTCACCCCCAACTTTACTTTTATAAATTTCATCAGGAAATAAAGTAATTTTCAATGCTGTAATGTTACTTGTGGAGGCAAATATTTAAAATTATGTTCTAACTTCAAGAAACTGAAGTTTTGATGTATATATTTATAACATTTTCAGTATTTGTTTGGTAATTAACGGAGTTAGGAGAGTGTAAAAATGACAATCCGGTTTTGAAGGGAAGAAACATTAGGAAAATATAAAACTTTTTCACATCAAAATTTCTCGTTTTATAAAAAAATGGAAATGAATCAAACTTTTGAGATAAAGTAATGAAATATTTGTCAAATGGCTAAATTCGTTTTTAATAAAAAAATGATTGTGAAACCTTGAGTTCCTTTTGCAGACATTTTGGAATGCAATGTAACTTACAATATCTGAAAAATAAACGCACGTCAACTGAAATACTGAATTGTAATGTAATGTTTGAGATGATTTCTATTTAGTGCACAATTTTTAAAGAAATAATTGGACATATGATGTTTTTCCTTTTCCTCGCCAGAAAAATATACTTCATTTAAAGTACTTCCGGAAGAAAATTATAGCTTAAGTTAAAAAAATAATAATTACACAAAGTTACACACATCGTGTTTCGAAAGACGTCAAGCTGCATAATAAGAAATTTTCAATTTAAGCTACTACAGGACTGGTACGTTTTCATTTGATATCCTCTATGTCGTCGACACCCCAATGCTGAACCTACTCTTCATAATGGCGCCTTTTTCTCGTGCATTAAGGAATATTCCAACCAATTCCATTTTGAATATCTATTAGCCGTTATTCACTTTACAATAACGTAAGCTTTCACTTCTTTTTTCCCCAGACTGAAAGCCTCTTTTAACATAAAACAACCTTCTTTAATTTCCTTCCGGCGTCCTTCATCTATTTCATTCGCCAGCTACCCCGTCGTTCACTCCTTCATCATTTCCGCCTTCTTTCGTCATTCGTGTTCTCTTGCATATTACATCTCCTTGAGTAATTCTCTTGAGGCAGGCAGCCCCGCACCGAAGGCCGCAGTCGGAGGCAGGGCCAAAGACGAGGCCCTGCGGAACCCCTTCATAAAGAGCATGCGGTGCACGAGTCAAAGCGCGCCTCGGCGCAGCACAGCGCGGCGTAGTGGCTTCCAACCCCGCAATCTACGCTTCTTGCAGGTTGCGCGCCTGATAGGCCTCCAGAGAAGGCCGGGATCTTCGGATGAAAAGAGGCTCGCGCTTTCCCTGTTATGAGAGGGAGGACGTCTGTCAGCCCAGCTCCAGGGCCCGCAAGAGGAATTTTTGTAACAAAAGGCCGCTTCGGTTATTTCCTAGGCGTACCACAGGGGCTTCACGTTCGGCAACCATAGATGTACAAAGGGACCGACTGCTGTTCTAAGCCTAGAAATGTAGATATGGTTTCCCCAGATGGAGCAGCAATAACTAATGTTAGTTCGCTACAGGCTAGATATACACTTATAGTTTTTATTGTATTATTGAAATAAAAGCTCACTCGTGTTAAAAGCTGCTTTTCCCACTAATTCTATCACTTTCTACACCTTCTTTAATTAACGACCAAAAGAAGATTTTACGCTCATAGTTATTTAATTTGTTTTCAACTTCTTTCAATACAAACATTTCGAATTTAATTTTAAGTACGAAATGAAATATTTGCTGGCAAATCAGCGTAATTAACAGCCTGTATACCAATGAAATATCAACGCGCTTAGAGCGTGATGCCAATGCTTTTTCGCTTCAAACAACTTTACTGATGTTAAAGAGGATCTCGTGCATCACTAAGTGATTCTTCCTGTCTTCTAACTCGCAGACATAACATCCGCCGTTATTTTACGGAAGAGAGTGCCGTCACAACGGGCAGCTTTCCAGCCGAGAACACAGGAAGGAGGACTTTTTCGAGGTCTGCGCGGCTTAAAAACGAACATGAGCCGAGCGCCATCGCCTAATATTTTGGTATGCAAAAACACGCGCACTTTTTAATGGAAATATTTAGCCACGGTGGAAGAACAGGCTTAAGCCGGGTCTTACGAGAATCGATGGGGCGGTGGGAAGGCTCATCAATGGCGTCATTATGCATGCGAGGCGCGCAGGACGAGAGAGCGGGCGCGCTCCCTCCCTCGCCAGGCCTCTGCATACCTCCGTTGCCAGACCCCCCCTCGCCCGGCTACCTCGTCACGCTCCATCTCGACGCTTCCCTCAGCAATCACCAAACCCCCTTCACTTCGCCATCTCACCGCGCCCCCTCAGCACGCTAACCGTCACCATGTCCCCTCACCACGGCCCCCTGGACAGGGCCTCCTCACCACGACCCCCTTCAGCCTAACCCCCCTCGTCACGACTCCCCTCGTCACGACCCCCCTCGTCACAACCCTCTCGTCACAACCACGGCCCCCTGGACAGGGCCTCCTCACCACGACCCCTCGTCACGACCCCCCACAACCCCTCGTCACAACCCCCTCGTCACAACCCCCTCGTCACAACCCCCTCGTCACAACCCCGCTCGTCACGACCCCGTCGTCACGACCCCCCTCGTCACGACCCCTCGTCACGACCCCCCTCGTCACGACCCCCGTAGAGTGGTGACAACGTTACGCCGCTTCTCTTTCACTCCCCCTTTTTTTTCATTGCTAGAATCTACGATCGCCTTCCCATAGAGACCTACGACCTCGTTCTCTTATTTCTTTTCAATTGTTGCAATTGTTTGCAAAATCACAGTAGTGTATCACGAACCATATGCAACACAAAACGCATTTCAGGAGTTCCTCGGATCTGTTAACAAATTCAACAAAAGGCCAGCTGTGATCATCCGGTTAAAGATGACACGAGTCAAATAACTCAGCGGAAACATTTTTCTCTGCATCATCGTTGACTCGGAGCTCGTAGAGTTCCAGTTACGACGGTGGAAAGCTTTTGCCGTTAACTAGATTGTTGCGTCGAATTTGACATCCAGACGTCTGGGCGAGAATTTGCGCTGCTCTGATCGGTGGTTTTCCTTTGTTTCTCCGATCGATACTAGGCGAATGCCCAACCAGTACCCTTCAGCGGGCAATATACCGCACGTGGTCTTATGTACTCATCCTTTTCTTCTTCCTCCTTAAAGAGTCAGTTACATGCACAACACTACGACATATCTGGAGACTTGAGGAGTTTAGAGCTTTCCCTGGGAGCCCGCTAGGGGATATACTGGAGAAGGAAAACGCCGAAACAGGATTTTCGACACTAGCTTTTCAGCTAGGTCGAATTCAGTCGCTGCTTGGAGGAGAATTCTAGCGGCCGGTTGCTCGGATTGGTAGTTTCCGTGGTTTCTCCGATCAACACCAGGCAAATGCCAGAGCAGTACCCTATCAAACGGTCCACGGACCGCGCGCGATCTGTCCTTCCTCTTCCTTGTCCTATCCTCTCCCCTTACACACACACACTTACACTAACATGCACTACACTACCACATATTCCGGGAGACCGGTCGGGAGCTTAGAGCTTGTCCCGGCTGGGGCGGTGCCTCGCTGGTGGGAGAGTCCTACTTAGGGGAAACCCCACTAGCCGACGGTAGGTCGGCGCCGGATCTCGCCATCCAGCGGGGGAAGATCACCGCCATCTCCCCAGAAAAAACATGCACTACACTAACGAATGACCAAAGCAGTTGACGCGCCCGGAAACACGAAAAAACCAAACCAAACCAAAACGCCGCAAGCCAACGTGTAGGTCGGTGCCAGATGTTACCATTCAGCGGGGGGTGAACATTGCGACGTGACTGTTTCGTCGTGTATATGTAGGAATTTAATCTAAATGTAAACAATATTACCTAAATTTTAATACATTGAAGTTAGCATTGATTTGACCTATTTAGTGTCCATAAACTAACTTTTAATGATCTTTAATATATGCAAAATT
The DNA here is from genome assembly GCA_964035755.1 of Teleogryllus oceanicus. Classification (NCBI taxonomy): domain Eukaryota; kingdom Metazoa; phylum Arthropoda; class Insecta; order Orthoptera; family Gryllidae; genus Teleogryllus; species Teleogryllus oceanicus. The sequence goes on from CAXIVR010000002.1 coordinate 33,719,390, forward strand.
TGTGGTGTAAAATCTTCGTAATACATTGGAAATTTTTTTTTATTTTTAATAAACCAAACAGCAACATATTGAATATTTTGCAAACCAATAAATATAAACGGAACATTTATAAAATAATATACTGTTATAAATTTTACTTTGTAAATTAAAACCATCAGAACATGTTATATCACAATGCTATTGTTTTTGAAGGAAAGTTTTGAAAACCAAAAAATTGAAGCTTTCACACACTTAAACAGATAATAAAGAAAAATTTCAGCTACACTTCACAAAATTAATTTACAAAACTTATAAATTAGTTATAAAAACTTACAATTTTTTAGAACACGAGATCTCACCTTGAAAAGAGTCGGAACCTGCAAAAAATGAAAAATTCGGTTAAAAATGTCACTCTGACATTTGTAAGTATAAATGAAAACACTCGAATGTCGATTTGTGTTGAAGTATCTGGGCGAATAAAGTTTGCTTGTTGAACATCATTCTCTCTTGCCTTAAAAAGATTGTTAGAGGGGAAACCCGAGGTGTTGAACTATCATTTATTAACCACGTATTCTCACTACAACTTACAATCTTCTTAAAAAGGTGTTTACCTCACTGACAATAGAAAAGATCATTTCTCACCTTTTTTATTACTATCCTCGTTAACTTTATATTGCCGCTACCTTACCTTCAGCCGTATTCCCGTCCGTGTTAGTAAGTACTTAGTATCTTTGCTTCCATTTCATTTTTTCTCCCCATAGAAACCCAAGAAACGCAACAATGATTTCGGACAAGCTACGGAATTGTTGGTCGACACTGTACTTGCAGACTTCTATGTCGCCGCAAAGATACTACTTAAATAAATTATATACTCGCATAATCATTAACTGCACGAAAATAAAACACTTTAAATCGGATTATTCATACACACTTACCTGCATAGGTGGTGAAATAAGGAATATTCATCTAAAACACAAAAAGTTTAGAAAATTATTATAACTGAAAAAAAGTATTGCTTTTTCTAGGAGACCTATATATTTTAGAAAACGCAGATACGTTTACTTGTCTATAAGTGCACCTTTCTTGTATGTTGTTAATGAAAAATAAGAGGTCAAGTGAGAATATTTTGAAGTACATATAGGAAAATAGGTTAATAGTTTGCAATAAACAACAAACATAAAATTTGCAAAAGATGAAGAATGAATGTAATCGATCATTAAAAATGTGTTTTATAATACAAAGAAAAGTTACTATTGGTATTTGATAGAATTTACAATTCCATACATAATTAGTGTTGTATTTGAGAAGTCGCGAAATAAATCTGATACAAAATAACTGGACGTTCTGCAATCTTTAATGTTTTTTGTAATAATGTTATATCTCTAATTTCAATTGCCTCGGTGACAAACACCCTACCAAACCTTTAAAAAAATGTTACCTCATTTTGTAGAGAGTGAATTTTATCATTATAGTTATCTCTGTTCAAATAATATTTCTGCAAATGTACATTATATTACGAACCTCCATTATATACTAACTTCCTAGTTAAAAAAATTGAAAATATCATAAAAGTATAGCTCGTTTCCTAAATGTTTGACATTTGTCATTGAGAAATATAAAATCACGATCGAATGAAACATCCAGACCACTCATTAAATGTCCAAATACCTTGCTCATAATTATAGCTTCTAGTTTCACCCTTCAACAGTAGTAAATAACCTTGAAGTACTTTTACTTTCAGTATCTGTTATGAACGTACAACAACTGTACATTTCTTCACGTCTCCATTCCCCTTTTTCCACTTACAGGAAAGTTAAAACAAAAACACCATTCGGGGATTTGAAATGATTTGAAAAGCAATATTGTCCTACAACCGGTGCGATGTCCGCGCTCCCCCATCTGGCCCCTGAACCCGCTCTCCCCAGGGAGGCAGCGCAGCGCAGCACGTGCTCCCGCGACGTCCGCAGCGCGTCCACAGCGGAGATTAATATCCTCGGCCGCCATCTTCCCCACCCACCCACTCACTCCCCCGCCCCGTCCCCCCAATCCCCCCCTCCCCCCCCCTCCTCTCCTCCTCAGCGCCCGCGCGGGCGGAGCCGCAGCCGGCCAACAGGGGATTAACAAGTGACAACTTCGTCCAAGATTAACTAGTAATTGGAATTTTCGCGTGCTCGAAAATTTGACGTGACGGAGTCGGCGGTGCCAAGAAAAATCCCTGGGGCTCCGGCTGAAGCCCGACACTTCCAGTGGGCGGTGACGACAGCGGGGGAGGCGGGGCGGATGAGGTAGGAGACGCTGCGGAGGCGACGAAGGGGAGGCGGCTGTTGAGATGGAGGTGGCGGCGGCAGAAGAGTAATGGTACAGGTGACGGAGGGAGCCGTGGGGTTATGGTCGAAGGGGAGAGTGGTACAGAAGGGGGAAGGGGGGGACGCTAAGAGGGACTGTTTGGTTAAGTGAAGGGTGTTGGTGAGGTGTACGTGTAGGTGGAGACGTTGAAGATGATGGTGAAGGTGATGGGTGATGAGGTGAAGGTGATGGTAAAGTTGATGGTAAAGTTGATGGTGAAGGTGATGGTGAAGGGGATGCAGAAGTGATGGTGAAGGGGATGGAAAGTGATGGTGATGTGACGGTGAAGGTGATGGTATTTGGGGGAAGGTGGTAAAGTTGACGGTGAAGTGATGGTGAAGGGGATGGTGAAAGTGATGGGGATTGTGACGGTGAAGGTGATGGTGAAGGTGATGGAGGTGATGGTGATCGTGTGAAGGAGACGATGGCAGCTGTTTTAGGAGGGGTTGCGGCGCCGAACAAAACGTTGGTGATGGAGGAGGTGGCTGAAGCTGGAATGGGAAGAAAGAAGACGGATGCGGGAAGGCGATGCAGGAACAAGGAAGAGGCATCTACAGCATCGGAAGCTGTGGTGGCGGTAAAAGAGCAGCACTGACAATGAGACGTCGTCAGCGTGGCATACGTTACAGGTAAAGCGCCCGGAGCATGGCGGGTCGCGGGAGAATCAGGCAACTGGTGAGCGAGGATGAATCAGGTAATTGAGAAAGAGGGAGCGAAGGAATAGAGGCGGGGGGGGGGGGTTGGGGAGTCGATGGTGGTGATAAGGGAACGTGAAGGGGGGAGTGGAGGCAATGAAAGAATGGAAAGGAGGCAGCGTTGAAGGTGTGGAAAAGGGGGGGAAAAAAAGGTAGGAGGCAATGGTTGAGTTAGACAATTGGTGAAGGTGATGGCGGAATAGTAAGCGCAGGAAGAAAGGGGGAAACGGTGGATGCAATGGGAGAAAAGGAAGCAGTGGAGGAGATGGTGTCCGTAAAAATACTGCGACAAGTAAAAGCGGATGCCGTGGAGATAATAAAGGAAATAGTGATAAAGGTAAAAATGGAGGAGGAGAAGTTGGAGGAGCCGGCAGTAGAGGCAATAGGAATAATGGAAGTGGATTAATTTACGTACATGAAAATTACTTGTATGCACTTTACATTAACAGCAATGCAAAAATTTCTGAGAGTGTAGAAAAGCTGATCGAGTTGGCGCAGACGCCGGAAGAGCAGAAGCGGTGAAGGCGGGGGAAGAAGAGGAGAGGCAGCGGCTGCGGCGGTGACGTTGCAAGCGGCGTTGGATGGTGGTGAATGCGGCGGCGGATGAGACGTCGTAATGTCGGGCGGCGTCTCCTGCCTCAAGGACGCCTGGCGTAATGAGCTCGGCCAGAAGTGCGCCGCAGCCAGCAGGATTCGCCTGTTTTTTGCTTCGTTGTCTGCTCAGCAGAAAGCAAAGTTTAAAAATCGTTAATTCTCTGCCCTGGTAATTGGAGGGTGAAATCGGTCCCGCTTTTATACTCGATTAAATTAAATTGGTCTATCTTCAGTGAAATGTATTAAAATAAAAAGGGCTATTGATGGGATTGGGCAAACGGCAAGCACAAAGATGAATAATGTTCCAATTTTCAATGATTAAGTGGAACAAATTCCCAGTTGACTTGGATGCGTTTTTTCGTTCTTGTGTTTTCTACTTGTACTTTTTTCTACGGCGACTGACGGATAACTTACTCATTTTTGCGCATATTGTCTGTAATATTGCGAAGTAGCATTCCAAAAATATTTCGTATCCAATTACGTAACTCATTAGGTAATTTTTCAATATATTTTGAGTTTTTTGACAAGTGTTGAAGAAAAGAGTAATTATAGAAGTTGTCATTGCCCGCCAGGCCGCTATAACACGAATTCCAAGAAACTGAAGTAATCGGTGTTCCTTTTGTAAACATTTGTGCTATCCAATGTTTATATATATCCTCGTTACTACGTTTCTCTGGCGCGACCCAAATTTTGTTCGTTTTACGTCGAATTTCATGTTAAGCGAGTTGGTGCTAACGAGAATTTACTGTATATTTGAAATTAATGAGTGAAAACTCTCTTAAACAAGCTAATGTACAATTTAACACGCCTCCTGTTTTTTCTTTACGTTTCTTACTTTTATCTTATTTACATAATGAAAAGAATCTGAAAATATAGAAATTATAAGAAAGTTATAATGGTAATTATTTAAATGTCACACAATTATTGAAAAGATTTTGGATTAAAATAGTGGTGAAAATACGAAACTAATGTAGCTCATAACATTCTTCACAATACCTTTTTCATTCTGAATTATCATTCATTCTAAACCTGATTAGAATATAACACATTAATTAAATATTAATACAACGTTACTTTACGTAAAGAAAACTGTTTTGAAATCTATTAATTATTGCAAGAAGTAATATGTATTTATCAATCTGTTTCTGGTCAATTTATCATTTAACCCGAGAGTGCCCTCAATAGATCAGTGAGATCGGCAATTTCATCTTCCTGAATTATTGCGATGCATTATTAGTCTGATATTTCATATAATCTTTCAATGCACATTTTAGAGAACGCTTGGTTTTCTCTTTCGTTGAATCGTATCCCTTGAGCATGTTGAAACTTGATTGCAATATCTATCAGGTACGTTGCGTGCAATGGCACCAGTGCATTGTGAACTCCTGACCTCAGAGGTACCGATCATGGCATTACGTTCAGCCGTGTCTATGACAAGTGATTATTCGGGAAATGTAATCGTCTGTCTTAACTAGGATGGACTGTCACAAATTCTTTCCAAGGAGAAAGAGGAAGCGCAGGAGATGTCTGTAGGAAAATGAAAAAAATGCAAATCTTGCTAAATAGAAAAAAATTAGAAGACTTTTCTAAATATTTTTGTGAAAAATGTAAAAGATATGTTTGGTAATATGATGTTTGATTTTTGCATGTAGATTCTCCACTTTTACCTTTCTGACCAGAAGTATTCATATAAGATTTTTACAGAGAAGGATTCATTAACAACTCTATTGGGGGACAGGTACAAACTGAAGAAAATACTTTTTTCTGTAAATAGGGCTTCAGACGATTCATATTCACAAAACGTTACAGCTATATCTGAGAGATACATACTTGCGTCAGTCTTTTTATTGCGGGCACTCCCGGTTAAGGTCAGCAAATTAGTGTAGTAACGAGAAGATCATGGCCGTTTCACCTATCGAGTACAGGAAAAGAACTAACAGTCACACTACACAGCCACAAAACTACGTAAATGATAAAATAAAAAGATCTGAAGATCACACACAACGCATGTAGGTGAAAACCATGTGAGTTCAATGTATTTGGGTATTTTTGTAACACACAAAGCAATTTCATAAAAGTCTATTTCAATTCTCCAAAGTTGAAAAATGCACAATCGTGAAATAAGCATATGTAATTTCACATAGGAACAAGAAACTTCTGAGTTGAAATACGAAATCATTGTTTTTGTACTGTGCGTAATATTACAAATCCTCGATGTCACCCACGAGGAATTCTCGAAAGCAGTGCCAGATGAATATCAATAACGCATTGCAGCCATCCGTCCGACACCTGGCACTATTACTTCGTTCTACTGATAGCTCCGCGAGTTGAGAGACACTCCCGTTTGCTGGATCGGGAGCGCGCGTGAGCCACACCCGAATTTCGGAGACGCAGACAAGTGTCACGAGGCTCCTTTGAGGGCGGACGGGGGGGGGGGCGAAGATGCCGAAGCCCTCCACGCAACAGTTGGGATACTTACGCCACGATTACATCGCTCTCGCCAACTTCCTCCCCTGCCAGTCGCTCATAGCGGCACTGTTGTCGCGCGGTAAGCGGACGCCTCCGAGACACAGAGGGCGAGCGAAGCAACTTCATGCAAAGCCATGCAGCGGAGAAACATACCTAAGCGCTAGTAGAATATGGATCACGGGATCGGTCAATTAATGAAACACATTCGTTTGCCAACGTTTCGGAATATTTAATTCCTTCATCAGGGCTACAAAAAACACAATCACATGGAATAAAGACAACATGTCTTAACAACAACATTAGAAATCACACAAAATATGCCATGAATCAACATACATGAAGAAAAATAAGTAAATAAATAAATGAATTATATACAAGATGATATATATATATATATATATATATATATTATATATAATATAAATTATAGCGGTATAGCTAAGGTGAAAAATACGGAATACATCAGACCTTGATCGTTTTTTGCCGAGTGATGAAACCTTCTCATAGTTCAACAGCTTACCTACAAAAAGAATGTGAGAAGCGAAAAGTTATAAAATGGATCAAAAAGTTATTACTTATAGTTTTCGGAGCCGTAGATCTCGCGACCAAAATAATGTAATATCGATTTTTGATAGGAGCCTTTAAAGCTGTAGCTAAAAAAACGGAACAACGCGTTTACCAAACGATCGACCAAAAATCATTGGAGAAAAGCTGAACATTACACGATATTAAACCATGAAAAACGTCTCTGAATACTGAACAATAAAAATGTTGAAACACAAATAAGAAACAAAATTTTCTAACACAGTCACTGTCTTTAATGATTTCTTGAAATGTTAATTTCATATTCTAAAAACATCGACAAACGTTTCATCGCGACCACGTAAACAAATCGACATTACGGAATAATTAAAACGATCACGATCTTCAAATGGAATCAAATCAGAATCATTATTTACAGGTCGCTTTTAATTACTTTAAAGAATATGCATACCTAATGCTAAGAAAATACTAAAATGTATTTACTAGAATAGCTCGACCAAGCGAAGAATGAAGAAGGCGATTATGGCGCGTCGTTCAACTACCAGTGTTAACACGGGTGTGTACAGTTAGTTTCGGTAACAACAGTCGCGAGAAACGAGTTGTTTATCGGCGTAGATTTTGGAAAATATGAGTTCTCGTCGAAGTGTGACACATCGTGGGCAGGCAATTCGCCTTATCTTGTTAACTTTTGTGATAGTGAAAAAGAAGGACCTAAAATACCTCTAGGAAGCAAATTAAAAATGCAGGAGCAAGCTTAAACATAAGTGAAAACACGATACGCAAAATATAAAAAGAAGGATGTGAAGCTGGGTAATGGGATTTTGTTAACATTGCTGAAACGATCAAAAAGGAAAATTGTTATGGATGAAAAGTGCATCGTGGAACGGAAGTTTTCAAAATATTTTGAAGTTAAAAAAGGAATTCCGACTTTAAGAAAGTTGTATAATTTTTTAAAGCAAGAATTACAATTTACTGAAAGTAAAGAAACGTTCAGAAGAGTTGTGAAATCTTTAGTATTTGTATTTGATAAGTGCAAAAACCCAAGAAGACTTATTTGAGAACGTGTAGACATTGTGGCTCGACGAGCTTTTTCCCATCGCACCTTAAAAAGTAACCATCCAACAACAGTCAGTAACGACAGGAAACTCTTATGGTTTAAGAGGCTACTGAAGTCATTAGTCCCGTACGTGTAGTGCATGCTTTTCATCGGGAGGTAGCGGTGATCTTCTTCGACTAGATGGTGAGATCCGGCGCCGATCTACCATCGGCTAGCGGAGTTTTCCCCAACCAGATATCTCCTACAAGCGTGGCACCGCTCCAGCCGGGACAAGCTCTCAGTCCTCGACTGGTCTCGCGGCATGTGTGGTAGTGTAGTGCAGGGTAGTGTAAGTTTGTGTGTGTGTGTGTGTGTGTGTGTGTGTGTAAGGGGAGAGAATAGGACAAGGAAGGGGAAGGAAAGGTCTCGCGAGGTCCATTGCCCGTTTGTTAAGGTACTGCTCGCACATTCGCCTTGTGTTGATCGAAAAAAAAAACACGGAAAACTACCGATCACAGCAGACTTCTCTTTCAGACAGCGACTAAATTCGACCAAGCTGAAAAGCTAGTCGGGATGGCCGCCGTCAGGACTCCTGGGACCTCCTGGTTAAAGGCACTGCAGTGACGTCAGTTGATGCATAGAACCAATTCTCCCGGTCCTAGTTTTCGAGGACCGACGGTAGCTAGGTCGAATTCAGCCACTGTCACGTGGAGAATTCTAGCCACCAGCAGTTTTGATCGGAAGTTTTCCGTGGTTTTCCGATTAACAGGAGGAGAATGTCGGTGTAGTACCCTAAGGGCAACGGACAAGGAACAGCTTGCAACATTTCCTTTCTCTTTTTTGTCCTATTCTCACCCCTTACTTACCAGGTGTATGCATAATATTTTGGCGGCTTTTGTATTAAAGAAAACACATAATTATCAAGGGAAATTCATTTATTGTTGATGCAAAAATATTGGCCATCGGCTTCTATACACTTACCCCGTCTTTCAGGTACTCTGCCTGTAAAACTGTCTTTTGCGGCAAACCATTCGCCGAGCCATTTTTAAACTTCCTCGAAATTGCGGAATTGTTGATGTGCGAGCGCCTACCCCATTGATACGAAGAGGGATAGGTGGCGCCAGGTCGGGGGAATACAGCAAGAGCAGAAGGATGTCCAATCCAAGCGATTTCAAGGCATCTTTCACTGGTTTTTCTGTGTGAGATTTTGGAAGGTCGTGCATTTGCCGTCCATTACAATCGTGTGGGACTCATTAACCTAGTTCATTGATCTTCCCCATCACTCTTAAACGACTGCTGATTGTTTCTGGTGAAACATTTAATACTGCTGCCAATTTCTGTTGAGTTTGAGTTGAGTCATTATTCAGTAACGCCTGCAATTGTTCGCCTTCGCACTTTTGTGGCCTACCAGAACGCACACTTTTACATTCAAATTTCCACGTTCAAATTGTCGAAATCAGGTTCTAGTCAATGGAGCGTTTTCACCATGTGTTTCTACCATCAAACTATGACGTTTCAGAGCCTTTTACTTTGATCACATTAAAAAAGCAACGCGTGCCGCAAATGTTCTTTTTCGGACACAAACGTTGACATGATCACTGAACGATACAACATACACGTTAGTGTTTGGCAGACTTAACTTGTGTGTGATGGTAGGTTAATGTTAGCAAACAATCTGACGTGTCAAATTCATACGCCGCTTACTGTTTACTGGCGTTGCCTTTAATTGAAACCGGAAAATACTTATGCATACACCTGGTACATGCAACACTACCACACATCTCGAGACACCAGTCGGGAGCTTAGAGCTTGCCCCTCTGGTAGAGGATTTCTGGATGGGAAAAATCCCGCAAGCCTACAGGTAGGTCGGCGCCGAATCTCATCAACCTGTCAGGGAAGAATACGGCCACCTACCGTGATAAAATCACGCACAACACATACGAGTCTAGTGGCCACAGGAGTTTATGGCCCCGTAAACTCGAAATAATCAATCTCAATCGAATCTCAAATTGTACTTCTGTACACTTTACTTATGTTAATTGTACTTCTGTACACTTTACTTACTTTACACACTTACTTACTTACTAGAATGCATTACGTCGATATACACGTACGGAAAAATAGCATTTCCCCAGACGCGCATCGCAAAGTAAACAAAACACTGAGTACAACACACTAAACGAAACTCTGGAGTGAAATGAGCTAAATGTCGCCATCTTATTAGATTGTCAAAGATCCCAAGACACACGTTATTTTCCACGAGTTCATACTAAAAATACTGTGCACAGTTCGTACAAAAATGCATGTACCATACCCATTTCAAAATGACATGGTTCCTCCCATCGTCACATCCGTGAAAATTTTCCTTCGTACGCCATAAAGACTCACTTTCCATACTTTATGTTAAATCTAGTCGGAAACATATTCGGTAGACTTCAAAAACGGTGGGTAAAAAGGTAAAAAATAAACGTTTACTTTTCATGCATAAATTTTGAAACACTTTAACATTATTCACGCGTATTACTCAGATGAAAATAGCTGAATGAAAAAGTTTCATACGAATCTATGATATTCTAAAATGTATTCCGGATAATTGCAACGGAGAATAGTCAACGGAAGTGATAGTACGCTGGTCTTTTTATTTTTAAAATAAAAGTGATGGGAGAGCTGTTTCAAAGCAGAGCTTTCTGCATGTGACATTAAGGGCACTTTTATACAGCTCAAACTGATTGACAATCATGATTTAAACCTTTTATTGAAAGCAGACATTGCGTTCTTTGACATATTTCATAATACCACACATGCAGGTACAAAACGCGAAAATGTTCAAAGGTGAGATTCAACGATAAATATATGAATTTTGCATCCCATATGCGTCATTGAAAGTCAGAAATTATTTGTAAAAAGAGTTGTTTCACAATTAGAAGCAAGCTATAAAGCAAAAACTATTTTTATTAAACATATTTCTGAATGTTGAAGTAATAAATACATCCAACTATTACTACCTAAAATAATAATACCTAATCGGAAAGGGCCTTTCAACAAGGAATGAAAGTGGGTAGTGGGATGTTTACTGATTAGTGCTTCCGTAGTAATATTTTGTTGCAACTTTTCTATAAATCTTCAATAGGAAACGTTCACCTAATTATTATCACTATTATTATTATTATTATTATTATTATTATTATTGCTATTATTATTACTCTTATTATTACTCTTATTATTATCATTCTTTGTCTCAAGAGTAAACTTCTGGTGTTTACTCAGTGAGAGATTATACAGACATTTCTTAACCAAACTAGTGCTGATTTAACACGAATCGAACAATTCTACACGATTCCAGAATCATTACAATTTGTAATGATAATTGCAACAAAATGTGTAAATATTACTCGTCTTATTATTATTATTATTATTATTATTATTATTATTATTATTATTATTATTATTATTCACTGTTCAGCTCATACAGTGTTTTAACGTCTTCTTTTATGTAGTCCTACATTAATGATGATTTTGGCGATGTCTTTAGTTGGCCCTTCATCGACCTCATTGAAGACACAAAAACTTTCTGGTGATGTTTGCCGTACCCAATAAAGTCGTATTTTGCATGGTTTTGAGATATTTTTTTGTAGCCTCAGACTTTTTCCAGCCTTCTGCCAATCCTTTGTAATTACTCCACTTGCTGATAATATCACAGGTACTATCTTCACTCTCTGCAATGTGTACATATCATTCAACACAACGGCCAGTGGCTGGAATTTTCTTTCTTACTCCTCCTGTCCTCGTCCTCCCTGTCCTCGTCCCCCTGTCCTCGTCCTCCTGTTCTCGTCCTCCTGTTCTCGTCCTCCTGTTCTCGTCCTCCTGTTCTCGTCCTCCTGTTCTCGTCCTCCTGTTCTCGTCCTCCTGTTCTCGTCCTGTTCTCGTCCTCCTGTCCTCGTCCTCCTGTCCTCGACCTCCTGTTCTCGTCCTCCTGTTCTCGTCCTCCTGTCCTCGTCCTCCTGTCTCGTCCTCCTGTTCTCGTCCTCCTGTTCTCGTCCTCCTGTCTCGTCCCCGTCCTCGTCCTCCTGTCCTCGTCCTCCTGTCCTCGTCCTCCTGTCCTCGTCCTCCTGTCCTCGTCCTCCTGTCCTCGTCCTCCTGTCCTCGACCTCGTCCTTCTCGTCGTCGTACTCCTCCTCATCGTCGCCGTCGTCATCGTCATCATCATCATTCATAACAGTAATAAATATTACTTTAACGCTCCCAAATATTAATGTTCATGTTCATTGCAATTTGGAACGCTTCGAGTTTTCGGGCTCGAGGCCCGGTCTCGTGGAGACGAACGCTGCAGGCGCCGGCTTCTGCCGCCGCGCGCGAGGCGTTCCTCTTGGGCTGATTCAGCAGGCGCGCGCAATCTACGGCTCTCCAGGCAGCAGGGGAGGAGGCATTCACGCGCCCTCACAGGTAAACCAAATGGTGGTTTATTAATTCTCAGAAGCCGACGAGGCGATCCTGCGACCCGCTTTACTCAAAATTTCTCAGACGTGTTGCACAAAACGAGCGTATCAACTACTAATGTGTTTACGTCGGAATTGCGGCAAAGAGGCGATAGTATCTGAACGGAACATTAATTGGTACGTCGACAACGGGAGTAATTATGTGATGCTAGATGCTTTTGTCTTAATGTGCGTATTTTTCTTTTTACAAAGTTTGGGAGAGTTTAAAACAAGCTACTTCTTGGAAGTCAGATATTAAGTGAATAATGCGTTTAATGAAGTATTCAAACAAGTTTTTGTTGAAATTAAATGATCGGAAAACAGGAAATAACTGATTTTCCATACACCATACCCAAATGCAAAAAATCAAAGTTCATGACTGTCAATATAAAAATAATAATTTCCCTCGTTCTTCTATGGAAACTTTAAATTTCAATCACGTCAATACATGACATTTTTTGCCAATTTGAAATCAAATGTTTTGGATGTCAAATGAAACGTTATTCAACGTCTTCATCAAGTACCGACGCCACAGTGTCGTGCCAGACGGTTTAGATCGGGCATATTAAGTTCGTTGGCAAGGTAAATACGTTACATAAAAAGGTTTATTAGAGTTCGGAGGAACTGCGTCCAGAGCAGTAGCAGCGAGTTTTTAAAGTAAGCACTTTACAAGTTTCTCTGAAATGTTCGTACATCATTGGGTACCTGTCTCGTAACAGTCTTTTGAGGAAGTCACCTGAAAGTTATTGTTTCAAATTGAGATTGATATTCATTCCCATTTCCTCTACTAAAACAAAGGAAGTACATTTAAAATTAAGTACATCATTAATATTTGAACTTATTTCATTTGAAATTCTAAATTTTTGAATTGAAAGGATTTTTATTTCGTAATCGCGTTTACTTAAGAGTGCAATAATTATATTAACTTTCAACGTTTACGTTAGGAACAAAAATTGTTAAAACAGCTGGCCAGCTGTAAGAATGATGCAATAAAATCTAAGAGGTTCTAGTAAATGTGACGGACTAGGACTACATATTCACTTGATAATTAATTTCCCATCATATCTACTTACATAAAATAGAATAATCATTGAACCAAATCAACCCAAAACGAAAACAGGCAAAAATGTGTTCAAACATATTCCTCAAGCGTGCTTTGTATTTACCTTCCCCGCTAAAGCACCGCCGTGTGCACCCGTTTCTGGATTTGGAGTGGAAATGAATGTTGAATCAGATTCATTCGTCAACTCTTGCAGTTGCGCCGACTTTCCCAGGAGGAGGGGGGCACTTTTACACGCTTGGTCTATACGATTCGTAGTATGGACGCCAATTCGTGGTGTGCTGGATATATCTGGGATAAGTTGTCCATGCGCTGTGCAATGCCACCGATTTTCCTTGCGGAGAATAAAAAAAAGATACTGCTGAGATTTACGAATTCCTTTTTAATCCGAGCGGGGTTAACTCTTCTTCGCATGAGGATGTTGAAGTAATCTGGATGAAATATGTTGAGTTGTATGATCTCAAATGAAGTACACAGGGTTCTTTAAAAATATCGCTAAAGTGACAGATATTTTTTGTACTTAACTTATAAGCGATTCAAATAAAAATGACAATTAATAAGTATTTTCTCTCTCTCGTGATCGTCACACTACTTTACAATTTATTCATAATTCAATTTCAAAAGTCTCTTGCTGTTTAATAAAAGTTTTGTCGGCCAATTTTTGTCGCAACTTCGCGTGATCGCAAACAGCGATCAGAGGTGATGTAGAATTATTTTTCCGCCGACGCAGCTAGGAAAGACGTCTGCAAAGCGACGTGAGCGATGAGTACCGACTTCATGGCTGTCAGATTAATGACTGGCGTCTCCGAAACAGTGTGGAGCTCAGAGTGACTGCAGATGGCAGACTCCTCCCACCTTGCGACTCATCAGAAACGTCGGCTGAAAGCAATTCACGAAAATTTGCCGTGTCTTAAAGAACAATAACTACTCATGGTTTCAATGACTAAAGCTTTAGAATCTGGTTAGTTTAGAGTACAGTTCGACCACTATATCATCTGTTCCCGGAGTAAAACTCTTTTCCCCCTTTTTCGTATCTTTTCATCTGACGCCTCCCTTCAGTTAGTCTGGACGTCGCACTCGTAAAGCACCGTAGTCCGTTATAATAAAATGGTGAAGCATTATCATTTTTGTGAAATCTAGGACTTCCTTTTAGTCATGTATGTGTGTGTGTATCAAAAATTCTTTCCTTCATTTTGAGGATTTCCGAAGAATCTATTTTCTTACGCTGTCCCCGTCGTGGACTTTCAGCTGAATTATCTGCGGAATACGTATCAGGCCCCTAATGGTTTTCTAAAACAGATACAATTAATATATTTTCTTTGAACGTTTGAGAGAAAACTCACAGTTGCGAGCAAGTGTTTCAAAAAACTAGAGTTAAAAAAAAAAAAACATTTCTACGAAGTTATATAAAAATGCACGTAGCACGTCGACCCATTCCGGTCAGTAAAATGAAAAATGCATACTGGAGAAATTAGTGTCTTTCGAATGTAATTTTGTCTAATATGACTCGAACGGATTTTGATTATTTCGTGTTTCTGAGAGCGTCAAATGCAGTCGTGATTGGTCCTGTAAGTGTAGTACATGTTTCATCACGGGTGGGCGTGTTCTTCCCCGCTAGATGATGAGATCCACCGCCGATCTACACGTCAGCTTGCTGGATTTCCCCAACCAGGTATCTCCCACCAGCGGGGCACCACCCCAGCCGGGAAAAGCTCTAAGCTCTCGACTTGTCTTCCGATATGTGTAAGTGTAGTGCGTCCAAGTGTTGCGGATTCTGTGGTATAACGGTCAGCGTACCGGACTGTTGTACCCGAGTTTGCGGGTACAAACCCGATCGAAGCCGTATATTTTTTAAGGGCGAAAAAATAAGATAATACCTCCTTTCTCCGCTAGGTGGTGAAAGGAGTGTAGCAAAATTTGCGTGGTTAGACGGAAGAGCGGGCCTGATGGCTCGAGTCTCGCCACGTAAAATAAGGCGTTAACTAACTGTATAAGGGACAAGAATAGAGCTAGGAAGAGGAAGTAAAGATCGTGTGCGGTCCGGGGCACGTTTTGTAGGGTAATGCTCCGACATTCGCCTGGTCTTGATTGAAGAAACCACGGAAAACTTTCAATCGGAGCAGCTGGCCGCTATACTCCGATTTAAAAACAGCTTCGCTTCAAACTCACGAGCTGAACGGAGTGGGGGCACACTCAGCCAATCGGGTGCTTTGTTATGGCTTACATTGTTGGCATTTGAGCTCCCGTTTGAATAACAATGTTCCCCTCTCCATTCAGTCCGAGACCTTAAAATGAAGCTGTGTCTAAATCGAAGTGTAGAATGTTTTACCCCACAGAGTATAATACGATCTAGCGAACTAGCTCGAGTCGAAAATCGTGCCACCGTCCGGATTCGAACCCGACAGCCCCCTGTAGATACTGTAATGACAACAATTGATGCCCTTAGCCACCTCAGCTGGTCGAGCGGGATTTGAACCTCAGTTCTCAAAGACCCACAACTGCAGTACCGGCAGTGTGTAAGCGGCTGATGGTTCAGTGGGCTGTTGCCACACATTAATACGCATATGGAACCACCTACACCACAGATAAATTAAATATCAAAACATTAACAGTCACTGGCAGGCTATGAAACGTCCTAATGTCATGTTCATAACTTCGCCGAAACCAAATCTTACTGCCTCCGCGACTTCGTGTGAGTCAAGATGAACGGCAACACTGAACCGGTCTGTATGAAAGTAAACAAATTCTCGCAAGCTGATTGGTTCAGAGGAGGACACGTGACACACCACAGCACGTGGCGTGAAAACTGTCGGAGTCGCTTATAGGCTGCCGCTACTGTAGAGCGCTAGCGTCTGCGGTGCGAGTCGCCCGAGCCAAGAAATGAAGAGGCGATGGCAGATCGATAGCGGCGCCTCCGATCAAAGGGCGGGCAGGTGTGAGGGCAAAGCAGAAAGCGACACCGGCCATGGCCACAAATCACGCGCAGCAAGCCGATTACACGGCCCACCGGCAGAGTCCCCATTTCTCAACGCAAGGTGAAATACGGAGAGAGGGAAGACGGATGAAACTGCATGTTGCTGTATGGATTTCCGCAGTGGTAATTTGTGCGGACACGGGCATAAATATTAATGATCGCAACATGTGGGCGACAACTTGTAACGGAGTACATGTAATATTAAAAGTTATAAAAATTTGAAAAACACAATTTAATTTTCGAGTAATTTACTTTGAATTTCAGGCTAGTTATTTTTAATTTCTTTCAAATGTCTCTGAAGCGAGAAAAAACAAAACTATCAAGGATAAAAAATCAATTAAGAAATATTTAAATGTGTACAAATATTATTTCATCCCACAGTAGAGGTTCTTAATTCATTCATTAAAGAAGTACGCATGATCTTTAATGATCCTTTTTCTTCAAAATTAGACTGATTAACTTTTTAAACTTGAGTGTATGTTTTCCAATGTATTAAAAGTATAAAGGGTACTTTAAAAATAAATCGTTAAAGTTAAATAGTTTAAGCAAATCATCCCAAGTAACACGTATTTTATTAGGAAACTCAGAATTTACAGTCAAATGAATAAAGAGGTATTAAAACGTTACTTAGACGCTTTGAGTTGTTCTACTCAGTAGAATACAAAACATGCCTAGGAAGTTCCTCAGACCTTATTAAGTAAATTTCCCCCAGTTAAAATATCAGCTCTCTACACCATTTCACTTTTTCTTAGATTCGTAAACACCAGATCTTGATTTTAGGATCAAAAGAGCATTGCAAATTATAAAAGTGATATATTGAATTGGGTAATAAAAATGTAATAACTTCATTGAAATTTATTCAACTTCAATATGAATAAAATATGTACTTTACAAATGTGTAAGACATAAGGGTTGTATGAAACAACTGGAACTTATTGAAATATTTTTACAGATTACGTTATGACGGTAAAATATGAAGTAATAACATTTATAACAAAAACATTAGATAAATTGTTGACTTTAATTCTAATACTGATATATGTTAAACGTAAAACACACTTGTTAAAAGGATTCTTAAAAATGAGTAGTTAGTACTTGAATGTGTTTGTGTAGTCTTTGATTCAGTAGTATTTATTTTTATTTAAGATGGAACAACCCAATGTACCAGAATTATGCATTATACTAATTCAACATTCGTCTTCAACTGACTATTAAATTAAATTCAAACTTACTATCTTTCACCCACTTAACAGGTAAAGGAAGGCCGGAAAATGCCGCCCCACACTTTGAATTACCGGCTCTCCATTTGAGGCTCCGGGAGAATTATGATCAGAGCACCTGGCGAAGGGTTCAGCGTGTACTAACGACACAAACACACATATTATTGTGTGATAGGAAATTTGTCTGCTACCTGAACGGACGAGTGCATTTGGTACATACTCGTACATTTGTTCGTGTTATCCATTGGGAATCGTGATAGTGAACTATTAAGAATATCGATTTCGGGTCGTCTGACAAATGTTACCTAAGTAAATGACTTATTTTTATCATGCCACTCATGGAAAATTGTAACTGGCTGTAACAATGCGATGTTGACGATTGTTGAGATTTGTCTGGGACAGGGCAGTCAAACGGAGCACGTGCGTGCTCGGAGCGCGCTTGCGCTCTGCAAGAGCACGCAGTGCCCTCGGAGAAGCGCAGTTCGCGCTCCGATTTCTCAGGGATGCACAGTAGGTGGTCATGGCGGAACGCAAGAAAATGTATAAGTTTCAGTCCGAATGGGCTATTGATTTCGTCTACAGTGAACGCGGAGGTAATACCCTTTGTTTAATATGCAGAAAGTATTTAATAATAAAAAGAGCGGTGTTAAAAGACATTCCGAAATCTTCCATGGAGTCTACAAAAACGTTCGTTAAAACGAACAGACTGACGGACAAACGGACGAATAGAGGGACGAACAGAAGAACAGACGAACGAACAGAAGAACAGACGAACGAACAGAAGAAACGAACAGAAGAACAGACGAACGAACGAACAGAGGAACAAATGGAAACGAACGAAACAAACGGACGCAAAAAAAGACGAACAGTTGGATAAACTGACGGACGGGGGCGAACAGACGGACGGGGAAGAACAGGCGAACGGACGAACAGGCGGACGGACGAACAGGCGGACGGACGAACGGGGCGGACGAGACAGGCGGCCGGACGAACAGGCGGCCGGACGAACGGGCGGCCGGACTAACGGGCGGCCGGACTAACGGGCGGCCGGACTAACGGGCGGCCGGACTAACGGGCGGCCGGACGACGGGCGGCCGGACGGACGGGCGGCCGGACTAACGGCGGCGGCGGACTAACGGGCGGCGGATCGGGCAGACGGTCGGGCAGACGGTCGGGCAGACGGTCGGGCAGACGGTCGGGCAGACGGTCCACGGGCAGACGGTCGGGCAGACGGTCGGGCAGACGGTCGGGCAGACGGTCGGGCAGACGGTCGGGCAGACGGTCGGGCAGACGGACGGGCAGACGGACGGGCAGACGGCGGGCAGACGGACGGGCAGACGGTCGGGCAGACGGTCGGGCAGACGGACGGGCAGACGGACGGGCAGACGGACGGGCAGACGGACGGGCAGACGGACGGGCAGACGGACGGGCAGACGGACGGACAGACGGACGGGCAGACGGACGGACGGGCAGACGGACGGGCAGACGGACGGGCAGACGGACGGGCAGACGGACGGGCAGACGGACGGGCAGACGGACGGGCAGACGGACGGGCAGACGGACGGGCGCAGACGGACGGGCAGACGGACGGGCAGACGGACGGGCTGATGGTTTGACTGATATTTGTAGGAACTTTTACAATTTTTAAAAGTTGAGAGTTAACAGTGAAAATCGAACCTATGCCATTTTTATAAATGCAATTTACTCTATTCTTAGAAGAAATGTAAAAAAAGTGTTCGAGCCGTTTTTGAGAAAATTTTGAAAATGTTTGGGTGGCTTCATGTAAAATTCTCCTTAAATTTTAAAGAATCATTTCCTAAATTCCAAATCTTCAACTGGATCCAGATGGACAGGGGTGTCTTTAATTTGGAAAAGACCGTACGAATGGATTAGACCTCAGGTTTTACAGACAGACGGACACATAGACAGTGACACAGTGACAGTGACACACGGTCGGACGGACAGACGTTTTGCTTTCAATAGTGATTTTTCGGCATCAAGGACCCACGAGACAGTAATTCTGACTACACCATGTGTTAGAGGATTTTTTTAAAATTTAATAACGACTTATCCACTTTTTTGTTGTCAGGGTCTGGCAATAAATTTATTTGTGCCGAATATTCGCCGTTTTTTCGTGCAGCATTACATAACTTTCTCTATACTACGCATATTCTTCCATAGGTGTACGAAAAAGTAAACATGTATAAAATGTTCGAATTAGTATATGCCAATAGTGCCTAGAGTGCTTACGTTTCACACAAACTGGGTCTAAAATTACTAATATTTTCGAAAATTTGTACATGACGTTATTTAAATATTTGTTTATGAAGAATTTTTTTTCAAAGAAAAGAAACGTTATACTGAATACGGTAATTCTAAGACAATGTTGAAAAAATTGAACTTTGTAATATTCAGTAATTGAGAATTAAATGAATTAATATCTGCACCATTTTTAAGTTCTTTTCTGTATCCGAGAAAAAAATAATTAAAAAAACGTTGAAGCCATTTTTGAGAAATTGTTGAAAGTGTTGCTGGGGATTCATATAAAGTAGCCCCCAAAAAATGTATCCGTTTTAAATTCACAGATTTAAGTTCGGGCAGATCGATCGAGGAATATCAATTTTGGAGAAATTCGTCTGAACGAATTAGGCACTTTCACCAGAGGGATGGAAGGACAGAGACCCTTTGCCCTAAACCTATTTTTTGACATCAAAGAAAAAAACGTTGATTCTGACCATTCAACGAATTGAAGTAATTTACTGCATTTAGAAAACAACATTTTTCCATATTACCAACATGGGGACATCACAATACGAGTTTTTCGAATTAAAAATGGCCACTTTCCACTACAGCAGTACATTCTCTTTACAGTATAACTCTAATGCCAAGAAAATTTTGTGCGCATAGCGCTCGCCCAAAGCGCAAACCGTTGGTTATAAAAGCATGTTTTCCTTTAAGAAGATGTAAAACGGTTAGAACTGAGCTGCATTTGCCTTGTCAACTTCGGTGCGGACCAACCATCGTTTGCTCTACACCGGCCTCTCCCTCCGACTTAAGCACGGTTTTTGGTGAAGATTCGAACCGTCGCAAGTCATATGTGCACCCTGGCCAGGAGTATACAGTGCCTTAGCGATCACGGCTAAATCGCCATCTTGCATTCAGGAATGAAAAAACTTGTTTATATGTTTTATTTAGGTTGTCTCTGTCTATTGAAGAAATAAAATTTTCAAATTAGCAGAAAGGTAGAAAGACGAGTTGAGTAGAAATATTCTGACATACATGTAACAAGGGGCATATAGGGATAAAGCCAAAAGACTTGAGTAGCGCGTGTGGGCGGACCCTTTCCAGAGCGCAATGCCTTTGCCCTCCGGCGAGGGCTGCGGGATCGAATTCTTGCGCCCAGGTGAATCATGAAGGGCGCGGGGCGCTGCTCTCCCAGGAATGCTGCCCCGAGATCTCCAAAAGGGCTCCGCGCGAGGCCCCCGTGCGCCTGGATGAGCTCCAGCCCTCTCCAGCCGGTCGCCCTTTGGGAAGGGCTGGGCGCGGGTGAATAGGCGAGGTGCTACTTGTCATGTCCTGGGCGAGTCGAATGGAATGTGTGTCGGGTGGGCTTGTGTGACCTAAGGGGTCGAGAATGAGATCTGCCTCTCTCTAGCGAGCGGATTGGCCATGCACGTGTGAAATTGTGAAGTGGTTTCCTCTTCTTAATGAGAGTTTAAACGAATTCTCTGTTCCCTCATTCTAATGAAATGCTGTTGTGCGTTTGTTCAATGCTTTAGCAAGTGTTTGAACCTTTATCTCTTCTTGTTTATTGGCTCCCTGCCCGCTACGGACCTTGGCCGAACCAGCGGTGACCCAGCCTCTCGGCCATGGGATAACGGGTTTGTGTGGTTAGCACAAAATCAGCCCTTAACCGTATATACTGGTCTTCATAACCTATGAACATTTATCTTCCAAGTAAAAAATGTTTAGTTTTCTTCTTTTTGCGACTACTCTTGCTGAAGGGATGTGGAAACATTGCACGGAGATAATTTTTAATTGAGGAAGCTTAGTGATATGATCGAAAATGTGAATCAGTACCGAGTTTGCCTCAGTTTGTTTCGAAATATTTATGAATTGCACGTTATAGTAAGTCAGAGTCCCAACTAATTTTCCAAAACATCAGAGGAGACGGCAAGACAACCAGTGTAATAGATATCAGAGCACTTTACCTTTCCAATTATGGAAACTACACGTTACTTAAATTGCTTGGTTTGATTATGACGACAGACTTTTTTATAATAATACCTTAAAAGTAAATCAAGTGTAGAGACCTTTTCAAGAATTAACGTTATTTATTTTGCAATTTTTAAGTAGGTTAAAATACTTTGAATATTATTGTGATGCTTATTATGGAAGACTTGTATTCTACGAATAGTACTGGCATATTTTCTATTGTCTTTTCTATATGGATGGACACCCAACATTGTAATCACGCTCTTAGTGAGTAAGATACTGAAACCGCTTCAAAAACTCCGTCTTAAAGTAGTACTTACCTAACTGAATTAAATGACTTGACATACAAAGTTAATTTCCCGTTTTAAATATTCAGTATTCTCCTGAATAATTGATCTAAGTAAATTTTATTTCAGGATAATACTAAATCAGTTGCATTAAAGTTATAAGAATTGATCAGCAACATTAGTAGCATACTACTAAAAACCATTGTTATTCTTTGAAGTTCTCTCAAACTTTGATAGCGTAACAGAATCATGCGGTTTCATGTTTTGTTAGATATTAATATTAATATTAATATAGATTCTTAAATTATCTGACCTCGCACCATTGAATTTAAATTAATGTTTTGTTACTCCTCTCACGGACGGTCAAACAGTAATAGAAACATGTGTGTGTATGAATATGTAATGTGAATCTAAAATTGAAGGTTCTTTGAGATAGACGCTTTAATTTCATGATCTGATGAGGACGGATTTTCAATGATAACTTTACAGGACCATGCCACTTCCTTGATGATAATTCTATAATGTGGTTTTTGTCTGTCACTTCCGTGCTTTCCTCTGAATAATTCTAGGGTCATGCCGGAGCGGAACCTTCAACTATGTGTAACTGACCGTGCACGACCGTTCCTCTCTCATCATTTACCCTCATTGTTCTTGAGATCTAACGAAAATAATATGCGAAGCCCGTTCCTCAGATCTATGAAGATTTTGGCAGTACTACGAAGATGCGTATGTCTCATCAGACCCAAATTTAGTTGTAATACTTTAGAAAGACGAGAAACAAAGACCAAATATTGTGAGATTCACTCCGCCTTGGGTTGGCCAAGTATAGCCATGTGAAATTCATAATAAAGAGCTCTTCCGTCCTTTTGTATGTCAAGGGACCATCTGAAATGATCCTGCAGCTCTGGACTCTATGTAGAGTAAGTATGTTCCTCAAAGTAGAGATTATCATACGTAAGTGGCGACCCCATAAACCTCTTGGTACATCTCAGAGTAAGTAGACATGGTGAACTTTTCATCGTCTTGCTCTCTTGAGCATCTCTGGAAAATGTTTGATATGCAAAGCTACCTTCATCTTTTTACTACCCACAAAACCCCGAAGTTGCAGGTTTATTCATATCTCCATGTATATTACGAACGCAAACCACTATCCTTTGCAGTCTCCTCCTCTCTGGTTGCGCTGCGATGTGGTGCCGCGAGCTCCGCCCGCAGTTTCACTTCACCCTCTACAATGGCCTCCGTGGCTCCGTGGCGTGCGCAAGATGATGCTCCGACGCCTCTCGCCAGGCACAGTGTGCACGCGTGCAGCCCCCAGGGCCAAGCACGCTGCGCGACATTACGGGTGGTGGAAGTAAACGATCTTCCATACAAACTGTCATTTGACTTCAACTTGAGATTTTATCCGGTTTGCAAAACAACTGTGTACGTAAACCTAAATTGGGTCTGTCATTTCAAACTCACTGACCTATAATCTCACAAGGTGATGTATATTGCATTAAAAACCATTCAACTGTTTTTACTATTTTTCTGTGCTAATCTCGGGAACGGCAATTCCAATTTTGATTCCAACAATTCTTCAACATCAAGCGTAATGCGTTTTATTCATTATGAAAATATTAATATATACAATACAAATATTTGAAGGTTCGATTCTCGGAGCGGTATGCGACTGCTTCCTGAAGGTACAATATCAATAATAATAAACTCTATATTACTATACTGTAAAGGCTAGATATTTTAGCTATTAGATTCAATAAATGCATACATTATTAACAATTCAATCTTCAAACTTTTCTTCAAACAGTAGTACATATACTATTATAGAAGAGGTGAGTATCAAAACCCGTCAACACGACAAATATGAAAATTGATGTTACTGCAGAAGTAGAAACCTCCTAAAACTTACAATGATATGACAGCAAAATAGATTAGAAACTATTTTATTTTTTGACAATGTAAATTACTCAAATTGTAAGTTAATGTTTCACAATCGTCTTAGTCAAACACTTTGTTTGTAAAACTGACTAAATACAGAACGGGAACTAATAAATGAACTGCATTTTATGTGAGAAGAGCTACGCTTAAAAACCGAAGAAGTACAATTCTTTTATTTCAAAAGGTCAAGACCATTTTTTTAGGATTATTAATAACAAAACCGGCTGTACGCAAATCCTCGATGTCAGAAGTGACTCAAGACACAACAATTTTAGAAAATGACAGTAAGGCGAATAGAAACAAACAGAATAGAATTCACATGAACATTAACACTAGGTTTTAGCAGCATCAAGTTGTTAACTATGTGCTAATGCCAAGCATTTTTAAGAAATAATAGTGTCAATTGGTTGGAAATGATAGGGTCAATTGAACAAACTTATGGATTGAACAAAAAACGTATAGGAGCATTATATTATAAAAGCATAGTAAAGTCATTAAAACCGCTTCACCCAGAATTGTATAGTCTGGTACTTAGTCGTACCACAAGACTAAGTGAGCGTTATATTAAAGTACGAAAGATATTCCGTACTTTTCTTGCAAGAAGTTGAGTTGGCCCGTTTTGAGACTTAGTCCTATATTTAATTAATCAATCGGCGCTTATTTGTTCTGCGGTTCGCCGGCTGCATTCGCAGAGTGTGGCATTGTGTCGGTCGCCGCCTGGGGAGTTCGTCCTCTGCGGGCGCGGCGGCGCAGGTACTGCGCGATCGGACTTTGTTTCGTGTTTCAGCTGTCTCGGCCGCGGTCGGCGCACGTTCTTTCCATTACGCGCGCCCGGGGCCGGCGGCGGTGCCAGCGCCCTTAAAGACGAAGGGCCTTTGCGCTGCTCGCCTCGACTGCCGCTGCTGCTCGGTGAGCGTTCAGTGTTTCAACTATTTTGCTCATTACTCAGGTAAGCGTAGTGCATGTTATATCCCTAGAGATGGCGATGTTCATTCCCCGATGAAACGTTCAGCGGGTTTGGTGGTATAATGGTTAGCGTATTGGGAGCGTGCAGGTTTCAAACCCGATGGAATCCGATGATTTGTAGGGATAGAAAAACTAAAAATGCTTTCTTTGGGAGGGGAAGTAAAGCCGGATGACCCATGTTGTAGATTTACTGCATGGAAAACATTCTCATACTTAAAAGACGCCGCTGAGCAAAATTTAAATCCCCTGTGTGTGATACCTTCTTTCTCTTCTAGATGGTGCAAGGAGCGTAGCGAAATTGGCGTGGTTACATGGGAGAGCGTGCCTGATGGCCCGAGTCACGTAAAATAAGGCATTAACAAAGTAAACTCCGGTGCTGACATACTAGTTGGAGGTTTTCTTCCTACTCAGATATATCCCCCATTGGAACCCCGAGATAAGCTTTTGACCGAGTGTAGTGTTTGTAGGGGGGGTGTAAGAGGAGAAAAGGGGAGAAGAATGTGAAAAGAAAAATCGCGCGCGGACCTTTCGTTACGCTATTTCTCCGGCATTTCCTTAGTGTTGATCGTCGAAAACACGGAGAACTACCGATGAGAGTTTCCGCCGTTACAATTCTCCTCCAGTCAGCGGCTGAATTCGATCTCAGCGGCTGAAATCGAATCCTAGAACCGCAGTGGCAACCGTTGTTGCTCAGAGCCATCTCAGCCGTTCAAGTTTCTCGTGAATGATTGCGGTTTCCTGGCGACTCAAAGTGAATTGAGCTGCAATTAACGAGCTGAAATAGAATAGCGCGAGGCTTTTCTCGACTCCTGGGTACTATGTTTTCTCACCTTCAGAATCACAGATCAGAAGAAAAGCATATCTTCGACCACCTCCGAGAGAGTAGCCAGACTTCTGACTAAAACGTGTAGTCGTGTGGCTCTTCAACCCGAAACAAGAAATCATTCGAAATTATTTGTATGCAGTCGCGCAAGATGTGAAGAAGATAATGACTCTGTCGACCAAGAGTCAGTCCCAACTAGATTTTTTTATTACTTTTGTATAATTAAATATTCTTCTCAATATTAATGACGCTAGAGGGAGACATAACACTGTTCAGCAATTAAATTTATACACAAACCAAAGTAGCCACCCCATCTTGTCAGTTATCACGACAATTACACTGAAAATTATAAGATTCTCAAATTTGAAATAACTAACATAATATGAACTTGGGGTCTTAATCAGGTATTTGGAACAGCCTAAGAATAAACATGAACTCTTAGCGTCCAGGTTGCAACAGTGGATGCTTCTGGCAGTTACTGTTAAGTGTCTACACTTCGCAATCAAAAACTGTGTCTACACTTCGCTTCAAAAGCAACTATCAATATTGATTAGCAGTAACCGACTTAGTATTTTGCAATGATATAGCAGGTTTGATGCAACAACCGTAGTCCGTACGAAGTAGAATATTGAAAACTGATCATACATCTCTCGAGTACATGACTCAGTGCAGTGATATATCAACATTTCCTGTCGTTTATTCGCCCCTAAGTAAAGAAAGTTATCCAATGTTGCAACACGTTCTACACTTTACCATACAAAATGAACATAAGTGGTTGGTATGAGAATGTTGTCAACACAAAGCACTGTTGCTATATACATGATGGGATAGACACACAAGAAATGTTCATCACACACAGAAAGAAAGGCTGTAGTGAACCCTGCCAACATTGAACTACCACCGTTACACTACAAGATCGGACTCTTGATGGCCTTTGTGAAGGCTGTTAACAAAAATATGTGCACTTTGCTTACTTACATACGTTTCCTCGTCTAAGTACACAAAATATCAAGCAAAAGGTATTTATTGGTTGGTTCTCAAGTAAGCACGCAATTGCACAACAATGAGTGTGAAACTATTCTCAGTCCTGATGAGTTACATACCTATCAATATTGCCGCAATGTATGAACACAATTCTTAGGAAAACAGCATGCTGAATATTACAAAACTTGGGGATGAACGTCTAGTACCTGTGGGAAACTTGGATGTAGTATGATGCACTAAAAATAAACCTCCTCCATTCCCATCAAGATCCTTTCCCAGCGAATTGTGGAGCTCTTACTGACGAAGAAGGTAAGCAATTCTTCCAGGGCGATTTTGCAATAGAACAGCATTACACAGGAAAGTGGTCCGAGTCAGTGTTATCAGATTTCCGCTGGATGTCCAGAGCGGCTCCAGACGTTTTCCACAAGTAACAGGCAAAGAGATGAGGTTTTTAGTTAGTAAGGTGATAATTAACCTCAGGGTTAGGTCCTCATACCATCATATTTATAATGCAGGATGTGAGATTACTCAGAAAACTGCCACAAGAGAGTTTTGTCAGAATGATTCTCATGCTGAAAGATCCAAAAACTAAAGGACGGATATTTTTGTGAACTGAAAAAGGTGAAAATTTGTTGAACAGTGACTTGGCATCCATAGATTTATAACAAGATTCATACATACGTCTGAAATTAACAGCAAACTTTTAATAGAGTAAAATTAAAGAAATATATCTCAAATTCGAACTTTCATTTGCAATTTATTGTAACATTGTAGTTTATTAATTCTTAAAAGTTCTCGTACAGTAGTTACGAGAAGGGTTCTTTAAATCACAACAGCTAGCTTTATATCACACTCCTAAGTTTCATTTGGCAGATACTTAGGCAAACGTATAATTGAATTTAATTTGATGAAAAAAATAAAATTCAGTTACATCTAAATCAACTTAGTCAAATAAAATATTTTTCTCCACCATCTACAGATTTTTCATCATTTACCTGCGGCCGTGCACACGCCACTGGCCAATAAGACATTTTTTATCAGTACATTACTTGGAAACATATTTTTGGTAGGTACTTGTAGAATTTGTTGAATTTTACGTGAATTACAGAAAGTCCACAGTGTCTCCCATTTCTTTACTCATTTTTGACTTAAGTGTTTACTTTTTCAAAATAATCCAACACTTGGCATTTAAAAACCATTAATTCATAATACATTTTACAACAATAAACCTTCTGTCATTTAATGCAGTGTACTTAATGTATTGTGAAATGTTTTCTGGTGTTTAAAGAGGGTTATTGCTGTTCATCACATATTACATTCCTAACTCAGGGGCTCACAGATGTCACCATTGGCGGATTTATCTCGCCGTCATTGCCTGAGCCTACTGTGACACAACCGATATTTGTCGTTAAATTGATGCCACAATGAGAAAAAAGTGCAAAAACATTTAACGTAGAAATTATACTAATGTGAAAACAAACGCAAATAAGTGAAACTCTCATAATTATACGACGTAATAAGAGATACTCACAAAGCCGTAATATTTAAATTGTTTTATTATTTAAATGGAACATTAATTGATACCTGAGTATTTTTAAGATCTCTAATAGCAGAGAAGTGATGCCAAAGTTTGATATAAAAATATTGGTCATATTGTAGGCTTAGTCGATTTTTAAATGGTCTATTGTTTGATTTTTAAGTGTCTGAAATTTTATCTAATGAATTAATGCAGTTATAACATACATACACACACACACACACACACCACCTAACCATACGTGTACGTGGAACATGTTCATTTGCGCTCTCCCTGAACTGAAAGTGCCATTGTAAGCTATGACGGACTTGGCTCAGCGCAACAATCGCGAAACGGTGTTGCCAAGTGGTGGGCCCCGCCCCTCCCTTTGTGCGCGCCCGCGACATGCGACATGGCGTTGCTGCATCCAATGCCCACGCGCGGAGGAATGTGCCCGCCGGTGGACCGTGCAAATGGACGACAAATGCGGGGCAGAGCGCGGGCGAACCAAAGGCAAATTGCAGCGTAGATAACTCGCGCGCACCCCGTGCGGCGCTGCATTCGCTATCAGCGGCTGGCGGCGACACCTGCAGGATGCACGGGTCCAAAAAAAACCTCTACCATTGAAACAATAGTGGACTACTAGTATTCATATTTATTACGATTTGTGGTTTGCTTTAAAGCTGATTTTTAATTTGTTTTGTGAGGAATGACCTTGTGAATGAAATTAAACGTTCTCAGATATTTTTAAAAAATGTTTCGTGCTCTTTACGTTTTGTTAAACATGTCGACATCAACAATGTTTGACAACATGAAAGCGGTGCGGAAAAATTAAAATAAAATACTTTAACGCTGCGAATCTTTAATTTCCTGCATTTTTCATAGAGGGTGAAAATATTTCCAGGGAATGCGTTTACTGATAGTTTAAATCTTTTATTTATTAAAAATTAAAAATAAACAAAAGAAAAAATCAATCCCAAAAAAATTTTAAAAACTAGGGTAAAACCGGAATAAATTAAATGCTGTAACCAAAAACAGTATTCACGAATACTGCAATAACATAGTACTGCAGAACGTGTATAAACAATGCAATAAATTTTCGTAAACCAAGAATACTAAAAATGATTCTGTTCTATAACGCAAATAGTAAATAATTAATGACGAACGATCTCTTCCTTGGAGCCTTTCTGTCGTATGACGCCAGTTGTGTCGTTAACACGCGTCTGTGTTTGTGCGTAGCATGAGAACAGGCGGACTAATACTACGAAATATTTCGTCGTATTTCGAAATTCTACGTTCGTTGTTCGAATTTCATTGAAAATCGAAACCGTTGCAATGTTTTTTGGATTTTTCGCAAGCAGGAGCTAAAATAGTTTCGAAAGAAACCCACATGGTTTTCTTTAAATTCCTGGGCACATTGAAAACTACTAATATAGGCTACATTATGAAAATATTTTTCAAAAAAATTAATTCCTTTTTTAAAAATTTTCCTTCTTCTCATATTTATTGTATTAGTGTTGCTTTTATTCGAAATCAAATTTTAATATTCTTCTTGCTGTATTAGAAATGTTTATTTGACGAAAGTTGTGTTGTTTCGGATTATCCAACATAATGCAATTCTTATTTTCGAAATTCAATATCTACGATGCGTCGTAAAACCACATTGAATAGCATGAGAAGAGCAGTAAGTAGATCGCAAACGGCCTTTTACTCCGCACCGTCTTTCTTACGTGTCTGCTCGTTCGATGTACAAAACGTTGAAAAATATTGTAACGATCCCCTTTCACGCTTCAGACGCAACGTAAAGCGAAGGGTTTCGTTCTGCGAGTGAAAGGGCTGGAGGGCGGCCCTTCGTCGCCGTCATGGCGAAAGCCCTCGACGATCCCCTTGGGCGCAGTTCCCTTCGCACGCCTCCGCCCGCCCTCAGCCGCACCTCCGCCGCCGCCCCTACACGCCCCGCCTCCCCCCGGCCCCGCAGCCACAGTCTCCGCCGCCCAGACGCACCCTATCCCGTCCCGCCAACCTCCACCCCCCTCACCCTTCCGGACCTCACCACTCCCTCCGCCCCACCCCCTACCAGCCCCGCCCCACTCCAGCCCACCTAGTAACAGTCACCGCCGACCAGCCACACCCTCTCCCTCCCCTATACCGTCCCGCCCCCCCCCCCCCCATCCCCCTCTCCCCCCCCCCCACTCCGTCCCTCCCTCCCGCCTCGCCTCCCAGCCCCACAGCCCCCCTCTCTCTCTCTCTCTCTCTCTCTCTCTCTCAAACCTGCCCTCTCCACTCCCCTTGGACTCTCTCAGTCGCCATGCGCCCGCCCCAACCGCCCGCGTCCCCCGCCCCGCCGTTTCCGACTCCCCCCCTCTCCACCTGCCCTCCCCACCGCCACTACCTGATTTCTCAGTCACCGACTTCGGTCAGCCGCACCCAATCCGCGTCCCTCCCCGCCAATTCCCCCCGCCTTTCACCCTTTCACTGTTCTCCACGTCTCACCGCTTCCTTCCTTCATCGACACCCCCGCACACTCCGCCTCCTCCCCGGCCCTCTGCCACCCCGTCCCACCTCCCTCCCCCCACCCTTTCACGCCTCCTAGCCACATCCTGCACCACTCCTTCTACAGTCCTCATCCACTTTCCACCCCCGCCCTCCCTCCCCCCCACGTGCCCATCACTTGCAGGCGCTGCTGCCTGCCCACGCCCGCTGGAGACGCCTCCTCCCCCCGTTCCTACCAGGCAGTTGGGACTAGCGAAACTAATCGTTGCGCCTTCGTCTCGCTGATATCAACCTTCTCAGTTCGCTTTATTCTCTTAGCTGCACCATTTCTTCAGTTTCATTAGTATGAAACTACTCAATAGAATAAGTAGAGGCAAATGGAAACATTTATTTAAATGCTGGGAATTTGAAATCAGATTGTCATAATGACGATTTTTTAGATATAAGTAATGTTGTCAACAAATTTTAAAAAAGGTAATATTTTTAAAAGAATACATTCTCCTCCTACATAGTGTTTACATTATCCGTTGGGGTTAATGTGAAAATGAAACTTTTTCTCATTTATTGCAATGACAAAATTAAAAGTCAAATATGGACAAAATGTGTACAACCAAAACCAGGTAAGTGTGTGTGTTCCAATAATTTGTCAAAACTATTGTACCAGAATTTGTCTAGATTTGTGACGTCGGATTCTCTTCAAATTGTATAAAATATGGTGTGTGTTATCTGTTTATATTTTCCGTTTAGCCCCGTTTACGTTTATGCCAATTAATCCAACTACGTCTGTATATTGTGCTGTACTCTCATTTTCTACCTTGGTCTTTAATCTCTCTCTCTTTCCTTTTTCTTCTTCTTCTTAATTTCTGTTTATCTGCGTTAATTACCTGCGAGCCGAAATTCATCCAGTAATTTCATCAACAACTTACTCTAATTCAACTTATTCTGATTCCATTTAGTACTCCTCCAATCTTTACTACTTTTATCATCTTTCATTCCATCTTTGTAATCTTCTTTCGTTCTCCATCGAATATCTAGGACGATCCCCCATGTAATAATTCCTCTCAATTAGCTTCTTTTACTTCCTCTCTGCTCTTTGTCTTCTGTCGTCTCCTTCTCCCTCGAGACACATCTTGATGTGTTTTCTCTGTCTTTACGTCACATGGCTACATTGTCTTTACTGTTTCGTCTGCTCTGTCTATATTTGAGTTCCGTCCTTTCTTACCCTTCTCTGTCCTGTCCTTGCAAGAAGCCCTTTCCTTCGTCTGACAGACATTTGAACTCCCTTTTCTTTATTGGTTGCTCTATTAGGTAACTCGTTATCTCATCAGACCATAATAATAGATTTCGTAAGAGCGTTTGATATTGTACCGCACAATTTGCTAATTGAATAACTCTCCAAATCGGGCACTGACATGAGAATCGTGGCGTGGATTAATGAATTTCTCCAAAGTCGGAAACAAGGTGTACGAATAGTTGTAGAGTTATCAGAATCCACGAATATCACATTCGGGGTCCCAGAGGGGAGTGTTCTTGACCCTTATTTTTTCTTGCCTTCGTCAATGACTTGACGGAAAATATTACATCGCGCGTCCAATTATTTGCAGATGACTATATACTCTATCGTGTCATTAAATCGAACAGGGATGTCAAACATTTGCAAACAGATTTCAATAAAACGGAATACTGAGAAATCTACAGCAAAAGTCATCACATTTTCTAGGACTAGCAGTTATCCCGCTTTATCTTGGCAATTAGGCTCTGAGTAATTCCTCAAGTCTCTTGCTGTAAGTGTTTGGGAGTTCTCATTGATACGAAACTCAGTTGGGTTAAATATGTTAAATAAGGACTGGGAAAATCGTGGTGAAATTTACAATTTCTAATGCGCATGCTTAAAAAAAGCAGTCCACAACAAAAGCTTACATGTCTCTTATTCGCCTGGTTTTAGAATACGGAGTAGTCTACTGAGACCCTTACAGAAAGGGACAAAGACACAGTATGGATAAAATTCAAAGGCAGGCAGAAAACTCATTCGGAAAACAAAACACATTAGTAAAACCTTGGAAACGTGGACTTGGAAACCTTTAGAAACGCGACGGAAAATGGACTGGCTTTGCACTCTTTTTAAAGCTTACATAAGTGAACCGGCGAGGGTGACACTCAGAGCAGAATCGAGAGACCATCCTTCTAAGCCGAGGACAGACATCACAGAATACTCTTTTCCGAATCCGACGGTAACGGATTGGAACAGCTTACCCTCGAAAATCTTTCTAATCCTTCCTTGCACTATGAAAATGTTTAGAAGGTGGTTAGATTAAATATAATTTATTTTATATTGACAATATTATTCAGTTTGAATTTGCTATTTACATTAAGAAATATACTTGTAGTTAAGCGCAGTCCAGTGAAGTGTTGGATTCAATGAAATGTTCAGTGAGGGAGTCGGGTTAGAGAAAACAAATGAAATGGACCGGGCATGGAATGTGTGCTAAAGTGAAGTGCAAAACGACAATAAGCAATAACACACCCATAATTGATGCAATGGTTCTGTTTCTGTTCACAGGTGTTCACAGGCTTACTAAACATTACTTGTTACATTGGATATTATTATTATTATTATTATTATTATTATTATTATTATTATTATTATTATTAAATTCAGCCAACAAATTTTGTGATTATTTGAAGAATAAATCTGTCTGTAACATGTCATAATACTATCGAGTGTTCAAGTACTAAGGTTAATATTTTGATAAACGTAATATTTAAAATACATTTTAGATCATAAAATAGTAATCTTCAATTCATTTTTGATATAAATGTTGCAAAAGGATAGAAAAATTAAGTGTTTTGTGTGATTAGCACGTAACACATATCTAAAATACACTATCACTCCATCTTTATCTGGGCACACCACAGCGACATATCCGCCACGACTTCCACACTGCATTGCCTCCGCTTTCATCTAGTTCTCCTCCCTCTCCTCCTCCCTCTTCATCCTCGCCTCTTCTTCATCCCCGCCTCTTCTTCATTCCCGTCCCCTCTCCTCTTCATTCCCGCCTCCTCTCCCCTTCATCTCGTTCTCCTCTCCTCATCTTCTTCACCTCTCCATTTTCTCGTCCTCTTACTCGTACTCTCTTTCCTTCCGCCACCACAGGCGCCTTCCAAGCTTCTCAGTCAGCCAAGGGAGACAAATGACGGGTGTGGGGCGTGCGATGGGGAGGGCAGGCGGGGAGGCCGGTTGAGGGTCGCACGCCAACATCCATCATTCGCTCACGGCTCGCTAGGGGCGCCCGCGTCGCTGCGGCCTGATAGAGTCTGGCCTCGACCCGCGTCCACGCTTCTTCCTTGCGCCTCTTATCCCTTCGGAGCCTCCGGCGAAGGCAGCTCCGTTTTGTCATTCCGCACTCACCGACCGCCTTCCCGTCCATCTCGCCCGAGCCTTCGCTGATCCCGCTGATAAATGGAGCCGGTCATTTTGCGGAAGTGCCCCGGTGGAGCCTCGGCTGTGCATGAATAACTATTTTATCCGGTGGCTCCTCCGGGATCATGTGATTACGAGCGGTGCGGAATGAAAACAAACAACAAAATCCTTCAGAAAAAAATATGTTTCGTTCTATTCTTCCGATGCGAAACTGTTGTCGGCGATCATGAAAACTTTACTCGACATTTACCGGCATACCCATTACGTACAACAAATTCAATAATGAAGGTTTTATTCTAAATATAGTGAAATATCATGTTTTTTGTATTGCTGTTCCAGGTTTGGTAAAATTACAGTATTTAATTTTACCCCACCTTCTCTACAATTCATAGTTATCGTACGTACAAAGCGCATTTCTTCTCAAATTCTGAAAAACGCACAAGAGTATTATAATTAACGCTAACAAAGATGTCATATTGTATTTTAAATTTGTTTATATTTTTCCGAGAGTGAATGAAATGGCAAGGAGACCTTCAACAGTTCTTTTTTTTTCGTCACAGTATTTTATGTCAATGACCGGAGAAAATCATAAAGCTCTGGCTTACGTCTCGCACTTTCTGCTTTAATAAATAATACCCTCATGTCGCATTTAGAAATCTGTTAACTCACTGGATTGTCTCTGGGCCTAACGATCAGTCAAGCGTTACTATAAACACAATGCAGCTCTGCGAGTACTTGACTGAAATTCCATGCTTAAATAGCAAATCACTTTAAGTGGGAGGTCATATAAAGCGTCCTGAAATTCAAGTCAGTGACCTCGCTGACAAGGGGAATAGGCATCATTCCATGCTAACCCGCTGTAGAAGTTTCAAAAGCGACTCCAAACTGGCGACGCGAACATAATAAATCAGTAATGGGCATTCACGAGCGTATTTCAATGATACTCTTGCTCACGTCAAAGCCATTTGATGCGTAGCCCGTTTCATTCCCCGTAGCACGTGCGGCTCTAACCGAAACCGTTCGCGCCACATCAATTGGAGCACAAATACGCTTCGATACGCTTTGAATGACGTCAGTTCTACATACTATCTGCATTCGATCAAAGGAGTGTGTGATCTTCGCAGACTTACCGCGTTGTTTCTGGATTGGAACAAATCGACTAAGCCCCTGTTGATGGGACAATTACATGACCCCTATTGATAATCAAGAGAACGTTTTCAGTCTTCACTAAATCTAAGGGGAGAGACATAGTGCGGTACAGACAAAAAGTGTATTAAATAAGTATTTTTTTAAATTGTAGTTGTAATTTGTTAGCAACTAATTCTCTTCTATGCACATCTTCTTGTTTCGAAACAAGAAAAATAAAATTATTAAATAGTTGTATGGGAAAGTTTATTCAAGACAGAACATTCAATGTTTCAAAACTGATAGATGTAATAATTATTACGTTGCGCAATGTCAACAACATAAATAAAAATTATACAAAAGCAAAGTACAAATAAATCAGTTGGTAGCTAAAAACCACTGCATTAATATTAACAAATTCATTCATACATTTGTGCATAATATAAGAATGAAAATTGGAAACTAGTGGTGCTACAGAACCGGACATAGTTTTCGTACTGGTTATTTTCCTAATCTGTTTAATCAGGGCTAATTTTCGATTTTGGGCCATTCTCTTCCCAGCTACCATCGACATATTGTTGTCTGAAGGTACTTTTTTCACATTTGCTCAAAGTTTCGTCTCCCTAAAGGCAGAACTGAAATATGACTTTAAAAATGTTATAGATTAGTAAAACCAGATAATATATGTAATTTTCGTTCAAAAAATTGGAGTCGTTTTTCAGAAAAGTTTGAGCGTTTTTGCAAATGCGCAAAAACTATTCTTATAACTTTTCACTCTATTCTTGCAAGAGATTTCAAAAATATTTGGTGCAATTTATGAGAAAAATTTGAAAATGTCGCAGACGCTTCATGTAAAGTACCCCGAAAATGAAAAGCAGTAGTATGTTTTTCAAAATCGCAGAGCTTTGAGTCGGACCAGTGCTCCAGGGGAATTTTTATTTGAAAAAATCCCATGAATAGTTTAGCCGCTATTTTTTTCACAGACAGACGGATGTTTTAAAAAAAATCTTTTTCGGTTGCCGGGGACCCCAAAGTATGTATTTCCTTTGAAATCTCGAAATCAATTTTCCGCCGCATTAAGTAACTTTCTCAATCCTGTGTATATACGTACGTATACGAGGGAGTAAAAAGATATCGCCATTCAACTAATTCTTAACGCATCTTTGGGAATTATTGAAAATTATAACGAAAACTACTAGATAAACGTGAATCTGTTATGTTGAAGTTATGTAATTTTTTTATGAAGTAAAAGAGAGCTGCAATGTAAAGGGACCAAAGTATTTTTAAAAGAATCAATTGCTTCAATATTGTAGTCAAACGATAAATTCATTACGATTGTGATATATTTCTCTTTGATGAGCTCGTTATAACGGATCTGATAATATTGTGAAATTAATGAGACTGCATGGATAGCAATTATGTTCAAGAGTATCTTTTCGTTGAACTCTCAAAAGAGTCTTCCTGTCTGAAAACAGACTGTAATTATAAATGAGAGGCCATGCAAATATGTCAATATTAGTCAGGAAAGAAATTTAAAACATATTGCGTTTATAATTCTGAAATTTGATAACAAAGCCATTCAGTACTGATCTGAAGATTTCTCATAAACATCACGCATTACTGGCAGAATAATACCAACTCAAACACACAAAAATAAAGAAAACAACACAAATATTTTTCTCCAGTTATGAATGACACTTAAAAACATATGTTTTATGTCTAAAATTGAAAAAATATCATATATATATATATAATTTTCTTATATTTCTTTAACATTTTCTGACAAGTTTGATGCTGCTTTTTTTACACTTTTATTGTTTCTTTATTAATACACTTATAGTAGTAAATATTATTATTATTATTATTATTATTATTATTATATTATTATATCTTATTAGAAGAATATATTAATGTGATTAATGCAAAAATATAAAATTGCCTGCATAACAAGCAAAAAAGAAGTTGCTTTTATAATGAAGGTTGTCGTCGGGCAGTTGTCGACAATGGAAACAATAATTGGGCCTGTGTTACACGAGTTGCACGGGTGAGGGAAGATGCAGATGAATTCAAGCAGGAAAAGTCTACAAAATTAGATAACGGTCGGGAGCAGGCGAGGCGGCGAGGGGGAGCAGGGCAGGGGCGAGGCAGGGCAGGGGCAGGGCAGGGCAGGCGGGGAGGCAGGGCGAGGCAGGGCAGGGCAGGGCGAGGGCAGGGGCGAGGGCAGGGGCGAGGGCAGGGGCGAGGGCAGGGGCGAGGGGGCGAGGAGGCGAGGGCAGGGACGAGGGCAGGGCGGGGCCAGGGCGAGAGCAGGGGCGAGGGCAGGGGCGAGGGCAGGGGCGAGGGCAGGGGCGAGGGCAGGGGCAGGTCGCAGGGGCAGGCGTTGGAGCTGATTTATGACTTGTTTTCCGCGTCGGAGGTGCGGGAGGTGGAGCGGCCGATGCGCGGCCGCGGCGATCGGAGCGCGAGCAGAGGATGGGGATGGGCGTCGCACGAGGCGGTCGCCGTTCAAATCACCACTGCACTCTTTATGGACGCCGACAGCTCACCTTGTCACTTTGTCAGCTGTTAAATACATTACACTTCTTGCAAATGAGTTTCTAAAATATTCACTTGAGCAATATCCTCCTTCACAACAATTCTTGCAAGTTTTAAAACAAGAAAAGTTTAATTTAAAAAATTAATAAACACTGACATAGGATTGTGAACTGTAAGAAAACATCTAATGATGAAGCAACAGTTCATATCTCGCATTATTTCTGAATGCTCAATTTTCAAAAAATCAATGAGTTCAACGAAAATTAGACTTGCGCCTTCCTTTTAAACGTTCCTTGTTCTGTCCCTGGAAAAACATTAAAGGTAGAAAATTCGAGCGAATTTTTTGAAGATGTTTTGTTTATAAATTGCATGAATTGCAGGCACAAATTTCACAAAAACTACCAATTTTTTTCCAAAACACATTTTACGTGGCGTATTTTAAAGAGCTGACTTTTTAGAACGGATTTTGTTAATGACAAACACCTGTGATCAGTTTTGTAGTTTTAATATGTTAATTTTTTCCAATTTTTGAAAATACATATTTTATCGGAAATAAGTCTAGCAGCAGTTTTTTAGTCTTTGATAGATAAGAGAAGAAATTTTAAAGAAATCAATTGGAGCCTTTTTGAGAAAATAACTCTTTAAAGAAATTAAATTTACCTATATTTCACATAAAATTATGCAAAACTATTCACATTACGAAAAAATTTAAAAACCTTATTTAATTTAAAAACTTTTTAAAAAATTTTTTTTTGTAGGAAGCGCGGAAAAAAAAAATTTTCGAAAAATAAGGGATTTCAAGAAAATTAACCTACACCATTATCTTAAATTTTTTAATAAAAAAAAATTAGATATTTTTGAGAAAAGTTTAAAAATAATTCAGGCTCAATGTAATGTACCCCAAAATTAAAATATCTATTCCAATGTGAGAAGGCCTTGAGTTCTTTTAAATTGATCCACGAATATCAATTTTGGAGAAAATTGTTTGAAGGGTTTCGGTGCTCGCTTTGACCACAAACAGACACAATGTGTTGTCAATCGATTTTTCAGTATCACGGACACACAAAACATAGATTCTGACCAGACACCGCATTAGAGGAGGAAATTTTCTTTAAACAGGAACAATATTCTGTAAAACAATTGCAGTATTCTTACGCACTATTACTCTACTTTCTCGCACTTACTTCGTAAGAAAAAGTTACAGATGAAGAAAGTAAAGATAACTCAGATGAATGTCTAGCTTTATCACTCAACACGCTCAGAATTTTCCTGATTACGAAATGCATATAGATCAGCACAAAAATGTAAGATTAACTAACATCTCTTTAGAGCACATTTACAAAAGGTCAGATTATTCATTTCAGCATTGTTTAATTTATAGGAGTGAAACACGTTCAGCATATAGGTAGATCGTTCTTGAGACTTCGTGTTTTCTATCTACAGTGAACGCATGCTTGCTTCCGATCCATCAAATTACGTAAATGACGCAGTAAAATTAAAAAAATGTAGTTGAATATTGAACGCTCTTAATTTTTTCTACATTGGAGTCTTGCATTTCATCTGATCTATACTGAGTGTTTAGGACTTGCGTTTGGTTTTCCCCAACGGAAAAGCTCCAGATATTGTAATATTAACACATCAAGTTAGTAGGACGAGTTGTTGCCAAGACGTGCGAGCCTAGAACTCTTCAAATTTAATGAAACTTACGTAACCTTTCTCAAACTTCTTCAGATTCAGTTAAAGTTTGTAGAAAATATTAAATATTAAACAGAAAAAGCTAATACGACCACTTGCTCATGATTTCAACAACTTACTTATTCACTTTCTTTTGCTACCACATGTGTCTCGAATTTATCGTCAGAAAATTGCAACAAATGCATCAGACATATCGAAAGTTTGAATGAAATAAATGTTTTATTATAATATCAGTTTCTTAATAATATAAGTTTCATTTTTTATGAAGTGACAAATATACAAACGCAAGCGGAGGGGGAGAGAGAGAGAAATAAAAAATAGAAGAAAGCAAAGGATAAACAAAGAAAGAAACAGACAAAAAGATGTAGAGCACGAAAGGAAGAGAAAAGACAGAGACAAAGAGAAGGAAAGGGAAAGAAAATTAAATTCACTCCCCACAATTGGACGAAACTTACTTTCTGCCTGGTGCGCTACGCAACACAACTTTATGGAAAGAAGAGACTGCTACGAACGAATGGTCGGACAGAAAGTAACCTTCAGCGACAACCCGGAAACTGCGATATCCGCAGTCCGCAATCCCAACTCTTGTTCCGGCGACGAGGGAACCACATACACACACCAACCCCATAAAAATTAACGTTTCAGAAACTACCATTTATGGGAGGAACCGTCGCAGGGCGAACTCCGACAAGGGACGTGCAAGTGGCCGACACAATTGAAACATAAGCCACCGCCCCCTCGCGAGCGGCGAGCGACAGCGCGACAGGCGGCGGGAGGGGGAAGCTCTGGGGAGCGATGAATACGAAATGAGCGCTGCGGGGCTCCCGCGCGCCGCCGCCAGAGGCGCTAGCAGTCTCTTGCGAGGGAGAGACGGTGCATCGCGGAACAAAATAACAAATAATAAAAGCCGTCGACTCCGCCGTCGCGCCGCGGGGAAGGGAAAGGAGATTGGGAGGGAATCTGGAAGGACGCGAGGTATGGGAAAATCGGAAGAATTGAGATGGTTGAGTCGGGACGGTTGGCAGAGCTGGGTGTACAGTGTGGTTTGAGAGGGTCAGGAGAATCGAGTGGGGGAGGCTGACGAGGTTTGGATAGGTTGGAAGGTGTGGAAGGGATTTTTCGGAGGGTCGGGAGCGCGAGAGTCGGGATAATTGTGACGTTTGAAGTGATGGAGAGTGGGAGGCTTGTGAAGGATGGGCTGAACGAGAAACGGCAGAAGGATGAATGGGAGAGGTGGGAAGGTAAGGACGGGAGAGGGCGCGAGGGCGGGCAATCCGAGAGACGCCCCGGCGGCCGGAGGCGGGCAAACGTTCGCGGAGCCAAGAGGCGCGAAAACTTTGCAGGCTTTAACGAGGTCAGCTGGACGCGGCGTCGCCTCCCGGGGGGCCTGTCGCGCGGGCGGCGCGGGGGCGGGGCGCGGGGGAAGGAGAGGGTGGGCGTTGACGGGGGCGGGGGCGAAGGGGTGGCGGCGATGTAGGATGTTCCCTGCGGGCGCTCGGGGCGCGCGCTACAACGAGTAGGCGACCCCCAGGGAGCGGCGCGGAGCGGATTCCGGGAGTGATTCGGCGCAGGCGAGGCAGAAACCGTGCCGACAAGATCAGAAAACCTGCGAGGGCGAAGTTTGGAACAGTACGATACACGCTACAATACTACATGGTGAAATGGGTTGGCGACGTAAAAGAAAAAGCGATAAAATGTCCCCCAAAGAGATAGACGTAACCATTATTTGGGCTGTGTTCATCATTTTGATTTTAATTAGACTAATAACGGTAGATGGTGGCCGATGAGAACAGATTATGAAATCTATCAACATTTTCCACAATTCT
This sequence comes from Teleogryllus oceanicus, assembly GCA_964035755.1. NCBI lineage: Eukaryota > Metazoa > Arthropoda > Insecta > Orthoptera > Gryllidae > Teleogryllus > Teleogryllus oceanicus. The sequence continues at coordinate 33,760,602 of CAXIVR010000002.1, forward strand.
CATGACTATTCCCGTATAAAAATAATTTAAAAAATTTTGTTTGTTTTGTATAACTTATTTCTTTAACATTATTTCTTTAGAAAATAACGAATATCCCGTTAATGTGGTACATGTTTTATTCCGGGATGGTGCGACATTGCTCTCCCGATCCGCTCTCGCACGACCCGTTTGTGAGGGTACTGCTCTGGCATTCGCCTGGAATTTGTTGAGAAACCACAGAAAACGATCGATCAGAGCAATCGAGTGCTATGTAGGTAGTATCGAGAAGCAAGGGAGGGCGCCCTAGCGATCAAAGAGCTATTTGTCTCCCGTGTAGGGTGGGCAGGGGCCCAGCGGCTGACACCGTGCACCTCGTAGACGGCGAACGATGTTTCGAGGACCGGTGACCTCTCACGCCCTCACAACACAAAACAGAGGCCGCGATAGTGGAGGTGGTGTTGTCGGGATCATTGCTTTTGCTATCAAGCAGAGAGTGGTGGAGTTTGTATTACAAGTAGTAGCGGCGAGAGCCGTGGTGAGCGTGACAATGGAAGTGAGAGTTGCCATGGTGAGGATAAGGATGATAATGATAGTATAAATGTTGGTGGTAAAGACAGTCGTAGGATTTGCGGTGGTACGGATATTTGCCTAGGTATTGAAAACATATTTTAATAAAAATTAATATAAAACTCCATATTTTGTCTGTGCTTCCGACATCCCTTAAACGGTTGCCCTTGAAATCAAAGGAATGAGTATACTTAAGTTACTTGTTTTTTAATTTATTAATTGTTGAAGAGATTACATAGATCAGATAAATATAACTATACATATGTATTTACAGACTTATATGCTAACCTTAAATATAATCTTACATACTAACAAGGGAGAAATCCTTTTTGGGTCCTCAGTCCGGATATAAATCTGCAAATTTTTTTAGGAATATGTGATATAGATATTTGATTTTGATTCGTGTTTGGTAATTGGGGCTTTTGGCTAGTTTGAATGGTGATAGGGTTGGGATTTGAGGTAGGTTATGATAAAGTTGGTGGCCAGATATGTGATGTATTGTTCAATGGGTTCCAAATTAAACTCGCTGTGAAGTTGGTTGTTGGTTATATACCATGGAGCATGAGCAACTATTCTTAAGAATTTATTTTGCAGGACTTGTAGTTTATGGATGTTAGTTTTAGCAGAATTGATCCAAATTGGGCTGGCGTACAACATTAATGGTCTTAAAATTGTCTTGTAAATTGCTATGGCTGATTTATATTGTATTGGGCTGTTGCTGTAAATTAGTGGTGGTAGTTGTGCCAGTTTTATTTTAGCTTGGGTCACTTTGGCATTTATATGTTTTCCCCAAGTTAGTTTGGTATCAAGATATAATCCTAAATATTTTACAGGTTTATTGGGGGTAACATTCTATTGATTTGTTATTTAGAGTGAAAGGAAGTGGAGAAGAGTGGGTCTTAAACTAAATATTTTTGCAGCGGTTTTATTAGGATTTAGTTGGATTTTAAGTTCAGAGCCAGCTGTCTATCATATTTAAATAAAGTTGTAAGTGGGTTCTTAACTCAGTGAGGTTGTACCGAGGCAAATATGGCTGTATCGTCGGCAAATTGAGCGATAGTGATTTTATTGAGTGTGGAAGGTCAGCGACATAGAGGTTGAATAGGGTGGGTGATAACGGAGAACCTTGGGAAGTCCAGCGTTTATTGTTCTTGGGTTGGATAAATGGTTGTTAACATTGACTGAGAAAAGTTCTATTGCTTAAGAAATTTGTTATTATTGATTTTAAGTATTGGGAGTGCCTATTTGGATTAGTTTATATAAAAGAGCCTGGTGCCAAGTTCGGTCGAAAGCTTGTGTAATATCAATAAATAGAGCTATGGAGTGGTGTTTTTTGAAAAGCGGAATAAATGTACTCTGAAAATCTTAGTAGCTGGTGTTGCGTTGAGATTCTTTCTGTAAATCCAAATTGCACCTTGGGGTTGCATACAGGTGGTTTTCAGTCTTCGCAATATGATTTTCTCGAATATTTTGGAAAAAGTTGTTAATAAGCTGATTGGGCGGTAACTTCGGGATTAGTTGGGGTTTTGTTTGGTTTGCTATGGGGATGATGATTGCATGTTTCCATTTATGGGAAGTATCCGATTCTGAAACATGAATTGAATATGTTATTTAAGTACGCGATTGCCGTTGGTTGTAATTTTTTAATGCCAAATTGTTTATTTTGTCGTGACCTGGGGCTTTTTGTTAGGAAGATTCTTTATGATTTTAGAAATTTCAATGGAGATGAGAAATTTATTCTCTGATACGGACCGAAGAAGTTTAATTTTGTGGCTTGTAGAATATTATTATGTTGCGGTGAGCATTCGTGTTCTCACAGAATGTGGTTTCAAAATGCATGGCGAGCACTTCTGCCTTCTGAAATGAGGATAAGGCCTTGCCTGTCGTTGTATTTAAAGGAGGGACCGTGTTTTTTTTCTTGAGAACTTTTTTAGTGAATTGCCATAATGTGTTATTACTGGTGTTGAGTGATTGTATGAGTTTATAATATTGTTCGCTGTTATGTTTTCTGATAAGTCGTTTGACCACGTTGGAGATTAGGTTGAGTTCTCTCTTTAATTCTCGTGTTCTTAGCTGAGCCCAAAGTCTTTTAGTCTTATTCTTTACCGATATAGCGTTTAAAATGTCTGAGGGTAATTTATTGTAGGGTTTGTGGGATGTATTCGGAGTGTTAGTCAACTGAGAATTTTGGATGGTTGTGTTGATGAGGTCAGTTAAAAATTAACGGATTGATCTATTTCAAGGAGTATTTAGTATTTTTATTTTGGGTATTGTACTTTTTATTGTTTCGGTGAACTTCCTCCAGTTAATTTTAATGAGTTCGGTTTAGATACAGGGGCATGTTGAGGTGACTTTGCTGCGAAGTAAGTAAGACTGGGGTATGGTCAGAATCAAGTTCGAATATTACCGATGAATGAAAGTTAAGGTTTGTGTTGGTTAGACCAATGTCGAGAATGTCTGGTTTGCGCGAACGGTCTTGTGGGTAGTAAGTAGGTTCACTCGGGGAGAGAATTTTAATATTGGCATTGTTTACTAATTGGACTAGAATTTTACCATCTTGGTTGTTGGATTGGCATCCCAGTTACTGTGTTTGGCATTGAGGTCACCTAATAGCACAACTTTATCATTGAGGTTAAATAGATTTTGGAGGTTTGTATTTATTATTTTGTTGAGGAAAGTTAAACTTGGTGGTGGCAGGGATACTTCTGACACTGATCAGTGATAGTGGGGATATATTCGGTCGGAGTAGAGTTTCACTTCATCACTAGTATGAGGATGGGGATGGGTTGTTTGGAGGTGGTGACGATAAGACAGAATGTATCTTCTTAAGCATTAAAGGAATTACGTGAAGGGAAACGAATGTTACATTTCGTAACAGAACAAAGAGTAAGTTTTTTTTACTGAAGCTTGTCTTTTGGGTCTTGTCACAAAACAAAGGTAAATTCCATGGCAATTATCAATATTTTTGTTTTGCACATTGTCTTAAGAGAAATTCGTGTTAATGACATTCTTCGCAATATGAATTGCTTTTTAACTACACAGTATTATGCTAGTGCTGTAAAGGTTTTAACTATTGTGTTATATTATGTTTGAATAACATGAAACAAATAGGTATCAAAAATGGTTACAGTAGTATAGCAAAAAATTGGTTCTAATCTCATTTCCAGCGAACTGTCAATTTTTGAAAATGGCAAAATTTAAAAAATTTAAAATTATAAAATTGAATATAGAGATTTTTGCTATCAAAAAAATCAATCAAAAAATTCCATGACCTTTTTTGAAAAAACAAGTTTTTTCGCAACTTGTGCTGGAAATATATGCAATTTCAAAAAAGTATTTTCTCAAATATCGCTATTTTTTTCCACAGAGCACAAAACGTCTAATTTATTTATTTTATTTATTTTACGTCAAAAACAGTTAAAACTGCGTATGACGTGCTATGGGGAAAAGTGAATTGTGTCACATTTTCAAAATTCTGTGATACCTACACTAAGTCTGATACTACTTAAATTTTGAATTTTGAAAGGAGAAAAAACAAAAACTCCCATGTAAGAAAATCTATTTTCAAAAATAAATAAGCAATAAATTTTGAATTTTGAAAGGGAGAAAAAAAACAAAAAAACTCCCATGTAATAAACTCTATTTTCAAGGATAGATAAGCAATAAATTTTGGCTCTTATTACTTCCTGCCGCGACGACATGGAAACGATAATTTGAATAATTGTATTTTCCACTGAATTCTAGAAGACGTGCACAGAAAATGAAGTTACATTTATGTCCAGAAGCAAAACAAGGGGCCATCTCAGCATTTGCTCAATGGATCAGGAAACTGGACGAAAAACCTGATCGAGATGGGGGTCATTGACCCGGAAGCTGTAGTACAATTGTTGTTACAGGTTGTTTATACTCATTTATACAGTTCAAATGGTAAATAATGCATTATGTATCATTGTTAAAATTAATGTTACTTTTCTTGTGATGCTCAGTATAGTCTCTAATTGTATAGAAACATTTATGCAGCAGAAACGATTTCACTTGGGATTTGAATTTTTCTATTGAATTTAATCGTTTAATGTCATCTGGCAAAGTGTTGTAAAATAATGTACATGTACTGTATGTGAATTTTTGTAATGAGCTGTTGATACTGTCACCTGATGAATATGATTTCTACGTCGAGTGTTATAGTAATAGACTTCAGCATTTTCCGCCCTTAAGCAAGTCGTTTTTACAAAAACCACTGATTCGTAAATAAGAAGACACGGTAATGGTAGAATTCCTAGATTAATGAAGAGACTACATGAATCACGTGGGTGGGATTTGGTTATTATTCGTACAATTCGTTTTGTAATCTAAAAGTCTGGAGCTATAAGATGTATTTCCCCAGAATAATATACCACATCTCAGGCAAAAATGAACATTCATGAAATATACACAACGAGCAGTATGAAGGCTGACTGAATTTGCTAGAATTCTGAACGCGTAGCATAATGAACTTAATTTTGTATTTCAATTCATTTAAATGGACGTTCCATTTAGGGTTTGACTGAATTGAGAGACCTAAAAATTTTGTTGCCTTAACATCAGTCAATGGTACACTGTTCATTTTCAATGGGCACAGAATTTTTATTTGAAATGAAAACTGCATTAAAACCGTTTCTTTTCGTTTACTATTAATTTGTTATTTCAGGAACCAATTTGAAAATCTGATATTGTACTATTTATTGTTTCTTTATTGCAAAGGATGATCGTATCATCCGCAAAGAGAACCGTTCCACCGTTTCGAATCGTCGAGGGCATATCGTTTACGTAAAGTAGAACAGAATAGGGCCTAAAATCGATCCTTGAGGAACTCCACATGCAACGGGCAGAGTCGGAAAGGTGCGTACGTCATGTTCCATCATTCCAGTAGGTATTTCAACTCTCTGAGATCGTTGTTTACGGTACGAACATAACCAATCTAGAGCAATACCACGAATTCCATATGAAGGTAATTTCGAAAGTAAAATGTCATGATCAATGACGTCAAAAGCTTTTGAAAGATCTAAAAATAATCCAATAGGTGCCTCGTTTTGATCCAATGATGAGGCGACATCTTTAAGAAAAGAAAATATAGCTGTTTCCGTTGATTTTGATTTTCTAAATCCATGTTGGCAAGCTGAAAGCGCGTCGTGTTTAGTGAAAGGTTTCCATTCGTATGTAAAAAGTCTCTCTAATATTTTGAAAAGACTGATAGAAGAGAAATGGGCCGATAATTTTGAATTTCATTTTGTTGCCTTTTTGAAAAGCGGCTTAATTTTAGCTGTTTTGAAAATATCTGGAAACGTTCCAGTGCATAAAGATGCATTAAATATGTGAGTTAACCGGTGTATAATGGCATACGCACAAGTCTTTAACAAAGAATCCGGGAATTCATCTAAACCGGACGAATATTTATTTTTTAGTTTACCGATTATTTTAAGAATTTCATAGGAAGAAGTTTCGAAACGAACATTGTGTCTACAATTTTGGTGAACTGCATGTTTTTGAATTTTGTCCTGAAGACCCTAGTGAGATCGGCAGCAATTCTCGAAAAGTATTGGTTAAAGGGACTAGCCATTGTTGCCGGATCGTTCACATTTATATCGTTATATTTTAAAACAACATTCTCTACGGGTTTTCTAGTTGATTTGGTAGTATTTTTTATTATATTCCACATTGCTTTTGTTTTATTATTTGAATTCAAAATATCCTGATTGTTTTTCATGATTTTAGCCTGCCTTATGACTTTTCGTGAAATATTTAGTTTTCGTTTTTGAAGAGGAAAGCAAGTGTTAAAATGAAATGAAAGAGTTGAAAAAAAAGAATTATATTTGTCGTTTGTATCAGCAGTATTATAAACCGTTTCCCAGGACTCCTGCATCAAGTAATCAATGAATAAGTTAATTTTACTTTTAGTAAACAATCTAGTCATACGTGTATTATTTATTGTGTCAGTGATCGCATTTCTTATAATGGTAAGAATTTGTGCATCGTGTCACTGTATCCTAAATCTTTTGTTTCAACTTCATATCATTAGTAGTTTTTTAATTATAATTTGATCAATTGCTTTCATCGAATGTTGTGCTGATCCGTGTAGGTACATTAATTGTAATGTCTAAGTTGAAGGAATTAATTAAATTGAGAAACTTTCTTTCTCAAAGATTTGACCAGAAAATCAATGTTAAAATCTCCGCATATAACAATGGATACCAAAGAGCGATTGCTGACTTTGTTAAGTGTTATCTCCAGGTTTTCTAGAACGAAATATAATCTGCAGTTCTCTTTGTTGGAGTCTGTAAATACAAAGTATTATCACTTTTAGTGAAGTAAGATGTACAACAGATATTTCGAAAATATTTTCAATGGGTACACATTTAATTTCGCCAAGGGATAGAATCAATATTATTTCTAACGTAAATACATGAACCCCCATACGTAGGACCTTTATGGATTCTCTCTCTGCAATAAAAGCCTGCGAGGTAAAAGTTTGGAATGTGAAAATGCTAAGTTCATTAGGAGATAACCAATGTTCTGTAAAGCAAAGAACGTCCGTTTGATTTAGATCGCTCTGTAGAGCTGCCTCGATAAACTCAGTTTTATTTTAAAGGGATTGTACATTATGAGTGGAGAATGTTTATTTTTGCAAGTACCTACACGAATGTTTTCTGCTGCATCTGACTGTTGTTGCTATGCATTTACTCCATATTTACCTCAGTGCGTGGTCGAAGGTTGTAGTGTGTCCCGCAGTGACAGGTTGTGAGGAAGATGGGGCATCGGATGTTGACGAATTGGTAGTGGAATGGGAGAAACGGAAGTAGGTTCAGAGGAAGAGCAACAGGGTTCAGAAATAAGGGTGGGGGGTGGAGAACGTAAGGAAGGTGAAAGGGATAGATTTTTGGCAGGAGACTGCGTAGGACTGGAGTTGATGATGTATTGTGCAAGCTTGTTACCGACTGCATGTTTTCCAGCAAGGTTCATGTGAAGACCATGCTGGGTGAAGTGTTTGCTGAGGAAATTAATTTCAAAAGTGTGACTTTGTTTCTCTCAGCTGCAGTTTCAATTGTTGGTTTGCGTGCTTAATCTCGCTGCATAGTGTTGGTCTGTTGTACCAGAAGGGCAGAGTCGAGACTACAATGTTAGTATTTTGGGCGGCACATTGTAATTTGTTAACATGTTGTTCAGGTGTAAAGTTACCGCCAGTTAATGTCATTCTGCCCTCCTATGATAATGACTGTGTCCTGATTGGTCAGTGTTTTCGTGTGGTGTCCATTCTGCAGTCACATCTGCAAACCTCCGTTAGGTTTAAAAATAGATGAGACTGAGAAATTGGAGGGTAACTTCCTACTGAGAATGGAGGAAAGATGGCGGCCATGACTGTCAGCTAAAATAAGTACCTGTTTTTTTAGGCTCAGTAGGAATGTCTTTGTTTTCAAGTGAACTAGGATGTGCAGCTTTACGTGTTTTGGTTTGACGCTTCCTAGCCTGTTTGCGTTGGTTTGTGCATGTACTTGTCGATGGTAGAGAAGGGTGGTGAGGATCAGGAAGGCAGGAAAATCTGTTTCATAATCTAAAACACTAAATTTGTTTTGAGTTGTGACTGGATGCGTGTCTGTGTCTTTTGTACAGTCACGGATGTTCAGTTGAGTATTATTCGCAGTGTTGCCGACTTGTACCCAACCGTCTGTGTAGAAGAACGACCTCTTCAACCTTCGGATATGTTGATCAAAGCTATTGCTTACGTGTGTGAAGGCTTTCAGAAGGTCGGCTTTGAGAGTGTAGAGAGTAAAAAGAGTAGAACGAGCAGTGGCCATGTCACGAATGCGTTTTAATGTACGTGATAAAAATTGAAATAAATACAAGAAACCCCAGATAAGAGCAACAAAAACCTAGCTTTGTATTTTAAAAGTGTTAAATTGATGGTATTAAATAAATTAAAAGCAAGATTGAATACAAAACTAGAAGTTATGCTACACACAAAATCTAAAAGAGCTAGTACTTACGAAATTTGACAATGTGGCTACGTAAATTTCGTCAGCTTAAGCTCAACTGTTTAATACAATCAGTAGATTATACTTTACCGTAATTAGATAAAAGATAATATCTGAAAGTTTGTCTTCGATATATAGAATAAGATTTGAAACAAATTCACTTTGATACACCGTCCTCGTAACGTTGAAAAAACGGAATCGTCACTTGTCACAGAAATAGAATAAATCACAGTTGTCACAGAAATAGAATTAATTAGCACGGTGATTTAATATTGGAAATAAATTGAACTGTGAATAGATTTAGACACTTATCACCACCTCGTAAATCTGAAGTTCGTTGAGGTTTGAAATGTCCGTTTAAAATTCGTAATCTGTTTGTCTTGGTTATAGCAAAAAAATCAGTTGAAATTATATTCTCAGCTAACCTGCAACAAGTAACAAAAGCACTTAAAACACACTAGGCACAGTCAAATCACTAAAAGTAGTAAATATTCACAAAATGTGAAGAGCACAACCAGATGCGTCCGTCTCGTAAGATGGCGTCAACCAATCTCAAAAGAATGTGCCGTCTAAAAGAATAGTGCCGGTTTTATTTTCGTAGATCTCTTCCATTTTCAAAATTTTCGAAACCTTAACATGTGAGAACTACCAAATTGAATTTAGAGATTTTGTCTTACACAATAGATCTAAAAAATCAGATTAAACTAGTGGTGCTACAGAATGGCACAGACTTTCCCGTAGTATATGTTTTTAATTTCTTTGGTGTGTTTTGTTTTTAAGGTTTTTCTCCATTCTCTAGCCAGCTACCATCTATCGTCGCCCAAAGTACGTTTTTCGACATTTTTTCAACTTTTTGCTTTTCTAGTAGTATAACCGAAATATTACTTCAATAATATTAATGAAGAGTAAAAGCTCGACCTAAATAGAAATTTTCATTGAAAAATATGAAGCGGTTTTTAAGAATAGGGCGATTAAGCGTTACCTAAATACGAAATTTAAAGCTCTTTTTCACAGGAATCTATTGAGTTTTAAAAAATTTTAAAAAAGGACTCACAATTGCAATAATGCATACAAATCGATAAAAATGTCCATATTAACGTTAAAAAATTACATTTTGTAATTTTTGGAAAATAAAATGAATACACCAAAATGAACTTTACTTAATATTAGACAGCGCACATAGCACTCTCTATGGAAAAAAAATTGAATACAAAAATCTGGAGCCATTTTTGAGAAAATGTTGTTTGAACGTTTCTGAAAATGCGGAATTTTTAGCTCATTTGTACATAAATACAATAATGTCAAAAAATTGCCTTTAATGTAAGTGTTTTTGACGTGAAAGATCAGTAAAAAAATTAATTTTTAAAATTTTTGAAAAAAAGAATAAAGTAATATGACGTTTATGTAATTGTGTAGGGTATAGTTTTGAGAATATCTTGTTTGGTTTTTTAAATGCAAATATTGCACGCACTATTGCACGAAAACTACCAAAATTTCCAAAAAGTCTATATGACCCAATTGAAAAAACTATTTATGCACAACGAACTTCATTTGAAGGAAAAATCCATGTCTTCGATTTTGTAGTTGTAGGAAGACGCCGGATAAAAAAAATTCGAACTTTTGCAATTTTCGATAATTTAGAGTGAATGGTGAAATTGTGACCTGTCCTACCTTTATAAGAGTATTTTGCTCTTATCTTACAAGAAATGTAAAGAAAACATTTGGAGCCGTTTTTGAGAAAATTTTGATAAAATTCCAGGGGACGTTCGTAAAGTACCCCCAAATTTTAAAGAATGTTTTTCAATATTTCAAAACTTCAACTAGAGCCAGATCGACCGAGGATTCTTCAATTTGGAAAAGATCGTACTTGTGGTTTAGGCGCTAGTAGTGTTCACGAACGGGCGGACCCATAGCACATCACACACAGTTTTTAACTTTTTTGACGTAAAATAAATAAAATAAAAATAAAAGTAAGATTCTGAATGGTCACTTGGACCACTTTTAACCTAATTCTAAAGGCTTTGGCTCAGTTAAGCGCGTGGGCACTTCGAAAGATGTTGTTTTAACTTCACGTCAATAAAAATTTGCTTTGTAAATTGCATATTTAATAAATACCAAAAAGTTTCTAATTTTTATACGTATTTAAGATATTTATTTATTTATTTTGTTATAATAAAAATTATGCATCTAATTTTTATAAAATTATCCAGAAAAATCTTACTCAAATTTGAACGGCGAACTAACTCAATTACCGGCAGCAACATTTAGAGATATAACGTGAGCAATGGAGCATCCCTTGCTGATTTCGTAAAAGTTAAAACAAAATTTCCCTACAAGAAAATGTTTTAGGTGGATCGGCTCAGTTGACCTCTCTCTACGTTTTACGTGACTATTGATCGCTGGCTACGTGACTATTGATCGCTGGCATACTTTAGGGTTAATGTAATTATTTCTTAGAGAATATTCACAAAACAAAAACTACATGGTTTTACGTAATAAATATATTAACATATACTCTTTATTTTTATACTAGTTTGTAACAAATACAAAATTATTATTCCCATGAATGCCAAAAATACATTGATAATAAAACAAAATGAGTGTCTTGGAATTCAATTTTTGCCACTACAATCAATTTTCTTTGAATGCATTAATTGATCCATCATATCCCGTTTGTTTCTGTGCAGTAAACAATATTTTCATAGAATCCAACATTCGTTTTAAAATTGTGCTCCACTACGTATTAAGGTAAAAAAGATTATTACGCCGCAAGATAAAGAGGCATAAACACTAGAGTTGTCTCCAAATTTGCATCTGTATGAGTTAAAGAATGCAGAATGTTGAAATATTACCACCTAATCAAAGGTACAATATTGCCTGCGAGATGTCGCCTGATTGTGTCGAGGCTGTTTGAAGAGTGCAGCTATCGAGCTCACCCGCTTACCTGCGTTGAGGTTTCTGCCAACTCCCGCCAGAGCGCAGGCTGCTCCGGGTTATTTACACATTAATATTGCCCCGACGTGATTAAACCCTTCATAATTCATCAATACCAAAAGAAGGATAATTTACATAACGTACGCTGACAGATGTAAACGGGGGTTTGAAATACGTCATTAATTAAATTTTACGCATTACCTTACTTTGTCACGTCCCAGTGGATCGAAACGGGAGACCCTACAGTGTGTCCCTGCACAAAGCATTTCAATAATTGATATATTGCGTAATGAATTTGGGTTAATAAATTGAGAAAAATGTGCTTTTGGGCAATTTATGTGTCACAGGTATTACCGCACACAAAAGAGACGTAATTTTAAGAAACCCTTCAGTAACTCTCCAAATGGCTCATGATACCAAATTCTAAATTACTGGGGAAATCGATGAACACATATCCCTGTTTATGGAATGAAGCGTACTAAAGGTCTTTATAATCACTTCATTTAACGGTCATTTATTTATGAGAAAAGATATAAAATTAAAAACTTATTTATTATAGTTTCTTGCATAAATCTTACAGAAGTAATTAATTATTTATATATCAAAATCAATCTCCTTTTCTGATACATGTTCTTCTTCATAGTTTCAAGGCAATATATCGCAATGAAATTCATAATTTTGTGGAAACGTAAGAACAAAATCCACATTCAAATTGAAATGGTATTTTTCTGAAGTTTTGCTCACGCCAAGAAAATCTGCGAATGTTTGTCCGGCTTCACAGCGAGAGATTCATCTCAATACATTCGCCACGTACGAAAGCAAATCGAAGACCCTGAAGGAACTTCACTGGCACCCTTTGGGATTTTTCTTTAATCAAGAGATAGTTTCTAAAAGCTTTGATTGCCCAAAGCATCACTCTGCCCGCGCAAGTGTTGTAAAAAATTGCCTGAAACTCGCACTTTATTTTGCACGAACGTTTATGATTGGAGAAGTGTACGTTTCCGACCAGGCTTTGTGGAGCCGAATCTTCAGAGAAATGGCGCGAATAGTACACGTATGCTCAACATATCACGCATACAGGGTCGCTTGATGTCCTGAGCCATCTCAGCAGGTACGAATACCGAGAGAAAGTGCACGAACCGTACACCTATGCGTCGCGTGTTGCTGGATGCCCTGAGTCATCTCAGCTGGTGCGAATACCGAGAGAAAGTGCACGAACAGTACACGTGCGTCGCGTGTTGCTGGATGCCTGAGCCATCTCAGCTGCTGCAAATACCGAGATAAGTGCACGAACAGTACACGCATGCGTCCCGTGTTGCTGGATGCCTGAGTCATCTCAGCTGGTGCGAATACCGAGAGAAAGTGCACGAACAGTACACCTTTGCGTCGCGTGTTGCTGGATGCCCTGAGCCATCTCAGCTGGTGCGAATACCGAGAGTAAGTGCACGAACAGTACACCTATGCGTCGCGTGTTGCTGGATGGCCTGAGCCATCTCAGCTGCTGCAAATACCGAGTAAGTGCACGAACGTACACGTATGCGTCGCGTGTTGCTGGATGTCCTGAACCATCTCAGCTGCTGCAATACGAGTAAGTGCACGAACAGTACACCTATGCGTCGCGTGTTGCTGGATGCCCTGAGCCATCTCACGAAGCGCACGTATGCTCACCGTATCATGGCCCGTCGCTCAGCCTCGCAAGAGCGGCTACTCTGTTGCGGATCTGCGCGGCCGGCGGCGTTGCGTAATTCATCGGTCGGCGACAGGCTGCCTGAGCGCGCAGGCTGAGGCTGGCGTGCCGCGCCCTCGGCTCCATCCTGTTAGCCAGCCGTCTTCCCGCTCCCGCTGCGCCCGGGCGCCCGCGCTCATGTTTGTTGCACGACAAATTAGCCGGAGCTCCATGAACAATTTCGCACACTTCGATTATGTATAAGGTCTCCCTCCACGTATTTTCTTTCTCGTCTTGGCTTTCTTGTTCTCAGAGCCAACTCCCCTGCCTCCCCGCCACCGCCGCGATGGGGGAAGGCTACGTAAGTAGCGGGGTGGGGGAAGGGGAGAGGGGAGGGCGGGCTCTCGTGAAAATGCCATTGTGAGAGGTAGGAAATTAGGTTACGTCGCAGCAGCGGGACGGAGAGCTGTCGCTCCTTGTGGGGGGGGGCTGAAGCGGGGGGGGGGATGAAGGGAGCCGGGCACTGAGAGGCGGATGCTGAAAGCCGGGGAACGGATATTTGATGTTGCGTTGCAACGCCGACCTAGGCTTGGGTTTTGATAGAAATTGATTTGAGTTGTGTTACCAAGGACGTAACCATATTGTTTTAAGTCAATCTTCAAAATCTCGGCTTGTGACTTGAATGTTTTGTCTAAACAAATCATTTACTCCACATAACAAGAACTTATTACACATATTTTATATTAATTTTGCTAGCTTTCATAATATAGATTTTTTAAAAGTTAAGATAAGATATTTTTTAAAGTTAAGAGAAATATAACAAAAAAATGAATTGATTCGTTTTGCAACAGTAATATTTTTAACTTAATAAACAATGACAATTTATCCAAAGATTACATAGCAAACAATAATAATATAATAGAAATTTGTACAAAGAAATATGTTATTAGACGTATGTTTTAAGACAAATTATTTAATATGTAATCAGTAAATTGTATTTAATGTAACTTTAATTATAAAAATAACTTGTTTTATATTGCAAGTTTTATAAATAAAAAAAACAATTTACTGATTACGTATTAAATAATTTTTCTGAATGTTTAAAACATAAATTATTAACAATAAACATAAGTAGTTAACAATATAAAGAAATATTATTTACAAGAGAAATGTGTTTATTTAGTGCCCTGAAGATTGAATCAGCATCAGTCAGCATCAAAAACATTTATAGAATGCTTCTGCTGGTGTCAGTGTGTTCGGCTACCTACAATTCAACCAACAAAAGTAGAGAGATTTACTGTGTTTCTAAGTTTTAGATTTTATTTACAAATATTTCCTAGGTGTCCAAATGCCTCGGCGTTTGTGATATTAATATGGTACCCTCAATTTATGTCAATGATCACGCAAAATTATCGCTACTCTGTAAACTGTGGTAACTGCGATAGTAATCCTTATGACGTGGTTTAGGCACAAGATCAGCAAAGAAAGATTCATGCGAACGTAGCTACGTTACTGAATAAACTAATATCGCATTTGAAAATTCAGACAAGGACACCTACGGAATTTATGGCAGTGAGACTTCTTGACAATGTGCTGCATTGTGTACGTAAACGCCTTGAAAAGTTGACTCTGTGGTAACTAACAGATAACTTTAGTGAAATTTTTAATGAAATTTAAACTGTGAACTAAATCTGAAGAGAGAAAGTTTTTATCTTTCAAATAAATGGTTCCCTATTAGTGAATAGTGGGCACAATCTAGTTTGTAATGTATTACGTGGCCGTAAATTTGGATTATCCACATTTCATTAATCTGCATTACCTTCGGTCCCATAAGTTCCGCCAAACGAGGTTCTACTGTTGAACCCTTTTAAAATTAAAAATCTGTCGTGACATATAGCGAACTAACTCCAAAAATGATATTTTGATGAGATGAGAGATAGATGATGCTAGATGATGAGATATAAAGAAAAACTTTCAAATTACTTGTAGTTTCTGATGAATGCGTTTTATTCTGTGAAAATATTTTCGATTTTAAAACAAACGTAAGTTTTGATGTACATCACATTTTAAAAATCATTTCCCAAAGTACCATGAATTTAACGTTCATATTAAAAACAGTAAATCACTGAAGTGAAGTAATGTACACGAATTTTGAGAGCATGAAATTTTGTAAATTATAAAACAATTCCTCATATTAGCAGACTAGCCAGGAGAATATAAGCAACCCAGATAAAATTTCGTATTTTTATTTTTTCCCTGATTCACTGTAAAAACAAGCCGGTGGTGTTTCAGATGTCTGGAAAAACGTATACAAAAATGTAGAGCTAAATAGTTTCTCTATCGCCTACGTTCAGAAATGTGTGTCAAAAATGTAAAATATAGTAAAATATGCACGTGTGATGATATTTCGTTCCGTGGCTTATGTCAATTACAATGATTGGTAGATCCTTTTTTAGTTTATTTATTGTCGCATGAACAGTGATGGTCATTAGCGACAATTAAATAATAATTTGGTTGTTTTAGTTACAGTAATAACAAATATGTTAACAAAAATTGACATGGTTTTTTAAATTGTTGACAATAGTTAATAACTATTATATATTAGTAAATATTTGAATTTTTTTGCAAAAATTAAGGATTTTTCTTGGTATTTTGGGGATTCCAAAATTAAGGTAAATGAGTTATCCTGCAGAATTTGTTGTTTAAGAGTGTTGTAATGAGGGCAGTGGTTAATTACATAGTTTAAATTAAGAAGAGTAAAGTTGTCACAGTGGTTGCAGGTGGGAGGAGGGCTTTTGTTAAGTAAGTGGATATGACTCGATTTGCAGTGTCCAGTTCGGATTCTAGATATTGCTACTTGTTCTTTTCTATTTAATTCAGCTCTTGTTTTTAAATTGAAGAAATTTCCTATTTGTTTATGGAGTTAACTGGCTTTGAACATGGACCACTTGCTGTTCCATCTGTCTTTCATTAAGAGTTCAACAGTTTCCAGATATCATTGAATGTACAGGAGGTTTTAATAATTCCGTTGTTGTTTTCTTCGGTCGCCGATTCAGTCACAAGATTTGCAGTTTCACTTCCTAGGACTTCATTGGCTTCTGGACCGAATTTGATCACAACAGACTTTCCTGCTTCGACAATATGGTGATGCAATTCATGTATGATGATTACCATTTCGAGGTTATGAATATTATTGTTGATGTTCTGGATGGCTGGAATAGAGCTACAGAAAATCTTCATCAGAAAATCTTCAGCTAGATCCTTTTTCACCCTGAATTCTCGGATCTTTTTACACATTCCGTAGGCATCGTAGATCTGTATTTCAGGAAGGTTAAATCAGCCCAAATTTATAATCCCTTTCCACGCAAGTAAATGATCTTAGCGTATCCGCGCAGCAAAATCGAGTTAAAGAGAATAATAAAACAGGAGCAATGCTGCAGACGCCAACCTAATACCACAGAGCAAAGGCGGTGAGCTGTAGTTGGCGGTCGCCCCGCCAGGGAGCTGCAGCCGCACGTTAATTATGTGGGCCGGAGTTCGCGGTTTCGACTCCCCGCGAGAGCGTCGGCTGCGAAACACAGTTGCACGAAACGACACCACAAGCGCTCACGTCATTGTTTGCACTTCAAAATAAGTATTCAATGACAAACAAATTTAAAATATGGGACGTGTAGACACAAAAATACACTTAGCGAAGTTTTGTATTAACTTGTCTAGAGGTGTGTTAAGTTTCAATGGTTCTTTATTATGAAGAAAATTTCCTACAACTTAAATGAATACAAAATGAAGAGCATTACAAAGGTTTAACTTCATGTGTTAATGTACTTCCAACACAAACGGCCTTTTGCAATGTAATGTATCTTGTGTTTGCATTATTACAAATACTGATCTGGAAATACTGCAATTGAAAATTTACCTTATCTCTTTTAATTTACTTTCCCATGTAGTGAAATATTCTTATTATCAATATCATTAAATGGCAAGTTACTACGGAAACATGTACCCCTTAATTTAGGTATCTGGGCAATTACCGATACATTTTGTGGAAGTGCGAGGGAGGGCGTATCGGATATGGAGAGAAATGAAGAGAGGTAGATATTAAGAGAGAATCGGGGCAGACGAGTGGAGGGGAATGGCAGGAGAAAGAATGAATAGGAATAGACGAGAGACGCGAACAGAAGTGAGGTAAGTGAAGGTAAATGGAGAAGTATTTATTATCTCGCAATTTATTTGTCAAACTCCACTCGTCACCTTGTACTCTATTTGTCGCAAGCATTATCCATCGATTTTTGTGATTGATTATTTAATGTTTCCGTGCGGATTAGGCCATTAGTTCCGTAAATGTTTGTGCTTGTTGCGGCCGTGAGAGGTGGCAGTGATCTTCTCCCGATGGATGGTGAGACCCCGCGTGGGCTAGAGGCCTTTTCCTCATCCAGAAACCGCCTCAGTCGGAACAAGCTCACATCTCCCGACTGACCACCTGATATGTGTGGTGGTGTAGAGAGTGTGTACATAACGGGTAAAAATAGGTCAAGGAAGAGGGAAGAATGATCGTCCGTCATCCGTTGCCCATTTATTTCGGTACTACTCCGGCATTAACCCGGTATTGATGTAAGAAACCATGGAAAACAACCGATCCAGCCGGCCGATAGAATTTTCCTTCACTCAGCGGCAGAATTCGACCTAGCTGTCTAGCCGGAGTCGAAACTCCTGACACTGATGGGATAGAACCCTCGAAATTTGCGTTCAAAGATACTGCAGTGACGTCAATTGATGCTCTGAGCCGCCTAAGCCTGACTTGCGCCTTTTTGACCGGTCGGACCCACTGTGGCGGCGGTGGCGGCATCCGGCGCTGTGGCGCGCCGCCGTCCGCCGGTGGCGCTCCACGGCGGCGCCGCCGCAAAGATGGATTTCACCCGGAGGAGTTTGGGGTGCGCGTCTCGCGTCTTGCGAGAGGGCCCCGCGGGGAGGCGAATTTTAAACGCGAACGCGCGCCCCCCTCCCACCCCACCCGGGGAAAATTTACTTTCGCTGAGCGGCAGATGAACAATGCAGAGAGCGCTCTTGTAGTGCTTGCACTCGCCCGACGCGGAGATAAAAGCCCAATGGGCGCCATGCAGAATGCAGCTAACTCGCTTGGGAAATAAGGTGGTTGATGTATTGCCCGTTATAACTGGTTTCGGCAACGCATTCCACACACGCCAAACACGGTGATAAATTTAATGCATAGTTTCAGTGAGCACAATTGAGGTTGGGTGGATTATTATTTTGCATTATGTAATATTACATACATGTTTATATTAAAATAGCAGGAAGGCAATTTGATACTTCTCCAGTGAAATAATATTTTCCAATTGAATATATCTCCGAAGTAATTGGCGGAGAAAATATACTTGTTCATTACGTGTGAAAATATTAGATCTAAAATAAAAACATTGCTATTGTTCAAGATGCTTGTGTCATACCAATGTAACTTAACAACTTAACAACTTAATCATGAAAAGAAGACGTTATCAAAACGTACATTTATTTCGAGTCAGATCTAGGTTACTAGCAGAGGAAATGTATTAGAAATCAAGCAAGAGAAGCTGAAATGTAATGCAGCACAATGATTATTAAATACCAGAGAATATATTAATTAGGCATCTTGGACTATGATTAATATGTGAATTCAGATTTTAATTTTACACTAATTAAAACACAATGATGATCAAAATGATTTTGCAGGCAGTATTTCATTAAATAGTGCACTTTTTTTTTTTAATTTATTTGGGAGGAGGGACGAAGTTTTATATATTCACTATAGAAATACGGAAAACGTCAGTTAATTTAGTGAGCATATTATAACCTTAACGCATAATCTAATTAACAAATTACTCCAATAACACGACAGTACATAATTTTACGTCAGTAAAACAAATCCTTTAAACATTTTTCTCTCAAAATACTAAACACATATAAGCGTAAACGTGTACTGCTGAGAAGCACATACAGATTTGAACATTGCAATGCGTATTGTCGCGCAGCCATTCGTTGAAAAACCTTAAATGTGTAAAGTCTATTACGTTTCATTTTGGATGAAAGTATCATTAGAGTAGAAAATTAAACTACACAGTTTCTAACACAAGAAAAAAATCATAAACAAAGAATCTCGACGCACGAACATAAAAAGCGCCCTATCGTAATCTGAAGCGAGCTCTACGTACGGTGAAAAGTATTATTACTCACCTAATAAGTTTTGAAGAAAATGTTTCCTAGATGGCGTTATGTATGCGTTGCAAGTGAAATGCCTGAAACATGAGAGGTTTATAGATGATTTCAAAAAGACATTATACAAACTAAAAATATTGGTCATCGAATTTCAATTTCAGTGAAAGAAAAGAAAACTCATTTCAAGTAAATACAGGGCAATCTTTTTAAATACAATCAATTTTCTAAACGGAGCACTCGAAATAAAAATATGCAGAGAATGGAGAAGTACAATTACACAAGGAAACACATACCTGGAAATCTTTCTAAATTAAAATGAATTAAAAATAATGAAGCAGCAAATAACACAAAAACAATTTCTGAGAAATCATGAGAGAGAAAATTCGAAAAAATAAAATACATCAATCCTATATTGTGAAGTTATTCGAATGTATTTTCATTACAAAGGCGAATCTTCTCTATTTAAATAATACTTTTTTAAATATATAATATGCATAATGTGCAGAAAATTGTTTAACATAAGTATTCGCAAAATGTTTGTGATACTGAGTTGGGTCATATAACAGAGGCTAAATGGTAGTATCAAGAATATAAGATTTTTGAAGCGCGGTCAGCAGTTTGACTGCAGTTACTGAGGGAAATATATGAACGGATCTGTGAAGCAATAGATTCTCGCGGTCATTGAAGGCCGCAAGAGGGAAAATCAAGTAACGAATAAGACCATATAAGTGGTTCCCCGATATGACGTTTAGAATTGGGGAATATGAGGTCCAAAAGAGTCTTGAATGTCTTTGTAGTTATCTTTCAACCATAGTTTAGTTGCCTGAACTTTTTGGGAATATTCCAAAATCCCTTGAAAAAACCTGTAGATGGTGTCTTCAAAGATATTTCCATAACTAAGGATCGCAAAAAGACCTCGATGTTTTGAAACAATGGATATTTTCTATCAGAAACATCTTTGAATTAATATCCATGATTTGTTTTTGATGTTTTTCACACACACACACACACACACACACACACACACACACACACCCACACACACACACACACACATACATATATATATATATATATATATATATATATTGCAGAACGTTTTACTTCATTTGTTTATGAATGATAGTGAATAAATGGAATAATAGCAAAATTAGTCGTTTATTTTCATTCCCTTCTTTAAATTCCGTAAACATTATTATTACTATATTGTATATACGTGACTTAACAAAAACTACCGGTACCTCGTTTACGTAATATAATTAAAAATTGAAACAGGACGGGAAAATACCATCTGTTGCATCATATTTTTAAAAAAGTCTATGATGTAATAAGATTTGCTATCACTACCTATAACCAAACCACACCAAGAGTCACTTCACATAAACAGGGCAATTTACAGAACATGAGTCTTCCATGCAATTTCTAATTGCATTTAAACTTGCTCAATAGATGTAGTACCACTTTATTATAACAGAAATTAACTTCCATTGTTAATAGTTCTAGTAATTCTAGTCAGAGTCTGTATTTTAAAGGAGTAAAGTGATATGCATATTCCGCTACCGAATGAAACCACAAAAATCAAATCTCTTCTTACAGAAGTGGATGGAAAAGAAGAAAAAACCTTTAAGTCTTCTCCACTCATTCGAGCTTTGATCCTATTACGCAAAACGTGTCTAATCAAGAGTTCAACTCGGCGGTTGACCGCGAGGTGGCCCGGTCACGCGTCTGCGGCCGCGCCGCCAACTTCCTTGACGTGGAGCAAGGCGCTGGGAGATCCCCGCCGTCAATCACGGCGTCCCGCGTCACAACTTATCCCCCCCCCCCATCACGCCTCAGCTGCGCCGCAGCCAACTTGCCAAATTGCGGATTTGGCGTCGGAGACGTCGCTCATGGTTGAGGCGCCGAGAGCCCCAGCTGAGACTTCGGAGTTGGGGGGAGACTTCGATCGTTGAAGGAAAAGCTGGGTCGAAATTAGCCTGTGATTTTAAATGAATACGTTACAGCTAAGATACAAATCAGGCTAAATCTCGAATTAGCCGGTTAATGATAACATTTATCTAAAATAGGTGGATAGACAATCAACGAATGAATGCCTTCTTTTACGTGGGGAGACTCAGGCCACAGGGCCTGCTCTTCCGTCTGACCACGCAAATTTCGTTACGCTCCTTTCACCAATCATGGTAGAAAGACGGGGCGACGAAACAGGCGATTTGAATTTAGCTCAGAGGCTTCATTTAGGCTTGAGGATCTTTTACATGCAGTAGATCTACTAACATGGGACAGCCGGCTTTACTTCCCTTCCGAAGAAAGGCGTACGAAGGATTTTAAAAATCCACGGGGGATCGGGTTTGAACCGCTGTTCAAACCCGCCAACTTGGGTATAACAGCCCGATACGTTAACCGTTTCACCATCGCCGCCGCAAAAATAGGAAAAGATTCAAAAGAAAGCTCTGGTTTTAGAGATATAAAGTGTACATTATGACGGGTAGGGTCGATGAAGGACGTGAACGGGCGATATAGAAAATGAGAACCAAGAAGGAACCCATTTATCATGCATGTGCGCAGGGTAGTTGCATGTTTAAAATTGAACGAGATGCTTGTTGGAAACGGATCACGAATGCGCAAAAAGAAGTGGTAGAGAATGTTTGTTGTCACATAACCAGTATAGGATGTTTGCATGTTCGTTAAATAACGAATGTGCAGGGGAGATGGCGTATGTAAAATGAGAAGACTTGTTGAAATATTAAAACGAGTTTAGTACTCGACAGAACATTGCAGCAGCAATGCAGTTCTAATGTCTAGTTTAGAAATGTTGTAATTTAGTAATAATCAGTTCATTTTGTGAATGATTAATTTTGATCTTGTGTGTTTGTATTGATGCGGAAAAGAAGAAATCGTTGTCAGCGTTGTTCTTCAGTCAAGGTTGGTCGACTTTTAAAGGGAAGTAAAACTAACTTGACAGACAATTTCATGAAGTTTAAGTAACGTGTAATTTAATAGCGTGATAAAAGAGCACCCCGAATTTGGAATATTCAGTTTTGCAAGACGATTGTTTTTCTTCAAAAATATATGTAAGAATGTTTAGCTATATTATTTACTTGTGTCACATCATTATGAAATGTTAAATGAAAAGAGGTGAAATGCACCCGTTGTAACATTGGATAATCTTACAAAACGATTCACTTTCCCATAGAGTGGACAGAACCCTTTATTTAAAAATATTTAGTTCCAAGATAATATCTAACGTGCTTTGATAATTACTTTAAAATCGTTATCTCGTACGAGCAAGCACTATTAACCCGTTAAAATTAAATTTACTTTGATCTGCAATAGATGGTTAAATTAGTAGTGCCACACAAGTAAATATTAAATATAATATTACGAATACTAAAGAGCTAGTTTAATCATATGTGTATTTTTATTACATACATAGACGTTTATATTTGTTTGTGTCAATGTGTTGAGCATAGGATCGCATGCTATCAAATAGTTTTACGATATTCCGGTTTCGCTTCTTTTTTCTTAATAAAATCTATTGTATTCTCTCTCCCGTTTTTAGATCACCCCTTTTCATTTTCTGTCATACTACATACGAAATAGAAAGAATTTATTGCAGCTGCAGCAAGAAACTGCTATTTTTTTTTTAGAGAAAACCTCGTTTTGTGGGTCACTATTACAGGAAAAAATATTCTTGTTTCTATACTCAGTAAAGCACTTTATCTAATACATTCTGTAGTCACAGTTCACTTTTGTGGATACTTGTTACCTAAAAAATGGTTTAACGCAAAACGTCACCTGTGTAATCGCCCGTTCGTCCATCAACAAAGCTAGCGTCTGAACCGTACACAGGATTTGGAGCAAAATCAATATTCGCTAATTAATCTAGATGATGTCGCAGCTCCTTTAATTTGAAGCATTTGAATTTTACGAGCACTTTGAAGCCTCGGGAACATTATGAAAAATTTGAAAATTCTATAGCATTACGGATTTTGTAAGGAAATCTATTCTTGGAAACGAGAACTTTAAATAAGTTCATGTACTACAATGATAATATATTAATAGTTGTTAACCGAAATTTTGAGCGATATTAAGGCATTTTAAAAGAATTTTTCCAATTTTTTCCTTCAATATCTTTCAATGCACAGAGCAAAATCTACTGAATATCACAACATTAACATTATTTTTATGTAACCCTATAAGTTGTGAAAATTACACCACTGTTCAGTAATATGATAAGCAACAGTTACTAATAATGGAATAAAGTACGTACTGTTGTAACATGACTTGTTTGTGTATGGTATCACATTTTTCTATTCCCAACAAAAATATTTTTGGTTTCACATGCTAACACGGTCCTCTTACAATTTACTTGAACGTCCTGCTTGTCTTACACTAGTCTCATTTTGCTCGCCAGGTATAAAAATAACCAAATGAATGCTCGGAAACCCATCATCTGCGTATGATGATGGATCAAAGCGGATGGTTTATAAAAGCGGCGAAGCGAACCACAATCTAACCATTCCCCTCACACCCGCGCTCCCGAGAACAACCGAAATTAGCACTTCTCTCCAAACGCCGCTCCGCCTCGCGCGCGCACACGCGCATCCACCAGCGGCTCAGCACAAGAGGTGTGTCCGGCAGCGCAGAAAACTCGCAATTCTGGAGAAAATTCGCAAACAAAACCATCCCGCCCGAGGCGCAGCGCGGCGGGGCGGGACGACGCTTCAAAACAACTGCAGCTGATTACAAAAGCAAATGGCAATCAGCAGGGTAAACAGCAGCCTTAATAAACAGGCTCGGCGCTCATTTGGAGAACCGGCGCGGCGACGCGGGCGCGGATGCGGGGCGTGGGGGGCGGGGCGGGGCGGGGCGGGGCGGGGGGGGGGGGCCCCGGCGCTGGACGGAGGCGGCGCGGTGAGGAGGTGCGGACTTGTGCGTGGCGCTGCGTGTAATGACGCGTGGGGGCCGGCCGCCCCCCCCCACGCCACCCTGCGTGAGACGAGCGCTGCGGCAATGGGAGGTGCTGCCCGAAAAGATATGGTGAGATATACTGAATGCAAGATACTTCAGTGATCCACCGGTAGCGGTAGCTCAGTGTATCAACTGATGTCACTGCAGCGCCCCTGACCGGGAGGTCCTAAGTTCCAACTCCCCACGGCGGCAGGATTTTCGACACTAGCTTTTCAGCTAAGTCGAATTCACTCGCTGTCTGGAGGAGAATTCTAGTGGCCGGCTGCTCTGATCGGTAGTTTTCCGTCATTTCTCCGATCAACACCAGGCGAATGCCGGAGCAGTACCCTACCAAACTGGCCACGGAGCGCGCGAACTGTCCTTCCTCTTCCTTGTCCTATCCTCTCCCCTTTGCACACACACTTACACTAACATACACTGCACATATTCCACATATTCCGGGAAACCGGTCGGGAGCTTAGAGCTTGTCCCGGTTGGGCCGGTGCCTCGCTGGTGGGAGAGTCTTCGTTAGGGGAAAACCCCACTAGCCGACGGTAGGTCGGCGCCGGATCCGCCATCCAGCGGGGAAAGACCACCGCTATCTCCCGAGAAAAAACATGCACTAACGGGACTAATGACCAAAGCAGTTGACGCGGCCGGAAACACGAAAAAAACAAACCAAAACCAAACCGAAAAGATATGGTGAGATGTACTGAATGCAAGATACTTCAGTTATGTGGTGTAGCGATGATATAGTGACGCGACATGCGACGTAATGCGATCTGACGTGATCAGACTCTGAAGTGATATCTGACGTATTCAGACTATGAAGTAAAGTGCAGCGATCTGACGTGACGTGAACCACTTGGTATGAAATGACGTGATGTGATATTTCATTGCGTGAACTGATAAAACGCGGGGTGACGTGACGTTGAATGACATAATGTTATGATGGAACGTGATGTAATGTTTGTTGTCAAAGCATTCTTTCACTTAACGTAATGGGATATATTATTACGTGGCGTGATATATTGTTACTCACGTTATGTGTTATTTCGTAGCGGGTTGTTATACTGTTACCTGACGTGATTTTTCTTGTTACCGACGTGAATTTGTGACCCGAGAGACGTGACGTTATGTGATGTGATCGGATGTTACACGCAAAGCGTCGTGACATACATTTCATAACGAGATCTAAAGTGATATGGAGTAGATATAAGTTAATGTGAGGTAGTATACTTTTAAAGACTCTTGTGCTACGTGGCGGGTAGACATACCATTTCATGACGTGTTTTTATGATGTTACAGGATTTCTGACGCACATGACGTGACATGATGTGACATATGAGGTGACTTGAAATGATTTGGCATATTATGGAGCGACGTGACGACACTTGTGGTGACGCGGTGTGGCCAAATTAAAAAAAATTCTTGGATTGTTAAATTTTAATTAATATTTTACTTTATTCTATTTTTATTATGTATTTGCGTTGAAAACGCTGGTAATGGCAAATGTTGAAGTTACATCTTTTGGTTTGACCGTATCTGTGATTGGGAGGTCGCCGGTTCGATCCCTGCCAAGAGCGGTAGATTTGCTAGATGTGTTCAACATCGACAAGTTTGTGGCGCCCACCGTTCGTAGATCAACAGATCGGTGGCGCCGTGACTGCGTGCCATCTTCCATGTTCTACCCTGCCCCTCCCCCGCAGATACGACGCACACGCTGTGAATCCCCAGAAATATTTACGGCTCATGGTTGGATTACCGGAATAAGACAATTTATGCTAAAAACCCGTTACGATTTTTTAGATTCGTTGTAAATTCTTTGCAATAGTTTTAAAATGTTATGAGTGAAAACTACTTCTGCTTACCGTTTAATGACTTATAAATTATGGGTATTGTACTGGTTAAAAGACTCAGTTATTGTATTGATTTGATATATTGATTATATTTTAATAGTTTTCAAATGTCATGGATGAAAACATGTGTTTACCTTTGATAAGTTGCACATCGGGGTGCGTGTACGACAAAATACCACTTGGGGAACGCGTAAAGCCAAGTAAATGAAACCCTGACTCCGCAAACTAAACAAAACGCTGGATTGACATGAATTATCATGGCTACGATCTCGCATATTGAGTGTGATTCCATGAATTCTCATCAATAGAGGACATTAATGTTTGCGAGAGAATTATTGCGAATTCATGAAAAAAATCAAGAATACATTCTTGAAATCATTCACAATATGTGGGATGGCAGCAATGGTAATTCATATCACTCCAGTGTTTTCTCTGTTTCACAATATCCTAGTGTCCCGCAAAGTGCTACTTTCTGGAAGACGCACCACAAGAAACTCTCAAGTTAATAAATAATAAACGGGAGTACTAGAAACCATGCATTAATTCTAAAACTTATTTTATCTTTCTGTAATTTGCAAGATAAACTTTAGTTTCCTCTTCACATCTATCAGCACCGTCGAACACAAAGGCAACGTATGAAAGCAATTTGTTGAATTTATTATCATGCTATTAAATATCGTTATATCGTTTCCAAGTATGAAAGAATAAAACGCAAAAGACGTTGAAAAGAAAAGACCTGAGTTCAACAAACCAGCGCTGGGAAAAGTGACTCTCCATATTTCATTCTTAAAAGAAACACGCACGGAAAAATAAAATTTATGCCCAGAAAAAATTCTCTTTCACACGTTCTGCATTAAACGGCAAGCAAAGGGGAACTGCGGAATATTAAATGAAAGAGTTACTTGATACGTAATTTGTTGGAAAAATTTCGCACTTCGTTTGAGGAAATGTCTCTTGAAATGCAATTGCAACAATGGCTTTAATTTTGCACAATATTTTATAAACACTCAAACGTCATTCATTTGGGGAATAACTAAAACCATATAAACCATTTCCAACAATTTTTTTCCAGCTAGTATATTTATAGAACATTACATAATAAATGCATCATACCTTTTTTTAAAAAATCATTCACGCAGTAAAATTCGGCATGTTTTAAAATTTAAGATTAAGAACTTTCATCATAGCTTTGAGTCACTATGTATCTCCCTGGATGAGTTCCTTCATCAGAGTTTTACCTGCTGCATTGCTACATCAAATGTATTAATGATAAAAGGCGTTTTACACGAATTTCACGTAAATTCATCTTTGAAAGTCTTGAAATTATTAATAAATTTGAGATATTTTTAAAATACAAATAGTGCACTTAATCTACAATCGTTTGTTTTTTATTCGAATTGCATGTTGGTTCTGAAAGTGAAATCAATGTACTCCTCGATGACCTGTCAACCACATCATATATGGAATTAATAAGCATGATTAATTTCCATTTCCCTTATGTTGATTCACGTTTATTGAATTCTGATAGGTTCTTCGTTTTAAATTAAGTAATTTTTACAAGCAAATATTTCTTAATTTTAACTAGAACTTTGACGTTCTGTCTAAAAGTCAATTGCTAGGTAACAAACCTTTGTCGCACATCATATTGTTGAAAATAGTGTGAAGTAGAATGGATCAACCCTACCGAAGTTCCAAGTTTATTAAATTCTTTTATATAATAAATTAATTTTGTAAATCAACTCTTAATTCTCCATCACTTGTATCGTTCATCGAGTTGTCAATATTCTGCTTAAAATCTCAGCTGTGTGTATCATTATTCTCACAAGAGCATTGTGTCACTTCAGTTTTCAAACATTTTCCCTTTTTTGTGTGTTTCTTGACTCAATTGCGCATAACAGCACTCGACAGGGTTTTGTCAGCATCCCTATCCGCGTCACCCGACACGGTGAAGGAATTGCTTCAATCGCCCGATATTTATATTACAACAACAAATACCGGCGATCGTAACACATTCACGAGG
Source organism: Teleogryllus oceanicus (assembly GCA_964035755.1). Lineage (NCBI taxonomy): Eukaryota > Metazoa > Arthropoda > Insecta > Orthoptera > Gryllidae > Teleogryllus > Teleogryllus oceanicus. Next base: position 33,788,793 of record CAXIVR010000002.1, read on the forward strand.
TTGTAGGAAAAAAGAACGTTACTTTGTCGTAGCAGCAGGCTGATATCTGTTGCAAAGAAAACGAAATGAAACCCGAGCAGAGCAAAACAGAAAGAAACGTCAGGGAGAATTTTTCAATCCAGCGCGAACTGGTAGCGCGGCGCCTGGCTTGGCAGGGGAGGGTTTTGAGTGGGGCTGGAGCGGGGACACGCAAGGTCGGGAGGGGCGGGAATGAAGAGGCGGGGCAACATCGGGGTGCGGGATGTGGACGCCTCGACGACAGATGCACTGGAGAGGGTGGATGAAGACGGTGGCCCAACAACAACAACAACAACAAACAAAACATAGCATTGTCTCACAACACAACACAACACAACACAAGCCTCGATTACACCAGTGAGTTGTTCATCTGAACTGGTATTGATCATATTTTTTAAAAACATTTAAAGAGCATTTTATTGACAATTTTTGGCGATGTTTTAGGTTATAAAAATTGTTAATGAAGCCTCTAATTGTTAATGAAAATTCTGGGGAATTAATAATTTGACAGAATATTATTGAATATTATGAGGAAGCGGTTTTGTAAAGAATAGTAATTTTTCTTTTCATTTTAGAACAATGCCTTTTAGTATAGACATTTTTTTATATGATATTTTTGCACTTTTCGTCGATTTCGACTAATAAGTCATTTTTTTATTATTTTTATATACATAGAAGATTACATAGATTACTATACTTATAAACATAGAAGGTATTAAAAAATTTTAAGTCATCATGTAATGTTCAAGTGGAAATATAAATTGAAATTGAATCTATATTCCTATAATTTATTGTCAAGTTGTAAAAATCACTAAAAATTTAATACATTATTTTATGCTGTTTATTTGCATTTACGCATGTTACATTTTACCCAATTTTCTTCATTGTCGTAAATTCTAGCTGTTATATCACGTGATCGTAGCAAGCTCCTTCGGTGATGCGAAGTCCCCTTGCGCTGGGAAAGAGGCGAAATTGTCGGCAACGGACAGGAGATTGCCTTGTCACGGAATAAATACGCCGTCCGAAATGTGATTGGACCAGATTGTTGGAAGTTTGGAGGTTCGTTTCAATTACGAAACAAAGCAGCGAAGAAGTTGTAAAACATCAAAACACACACGAATTTGTTTTATTTTCATGATCAGGCATTGGAATATTCTGTTTAATAGTATCATCTGTTTCTGTGTCCATGACGCTTCAAGTTACTTCACAAACTTCAATTAAAATCTTGAGCAGCCTTTAGTAACTATTAACATATTCTACTACCGACGTTATATGGTAATATCCGTTAATTATGATTCAGTATCATAAAACGGTATTCTATACTTTTGGTAGTCGTCTCTTGTTGAGATAGTAGGTTGCAACTAAAAAGCTATGATATATCCAATAGTTTAGGTTTTAGCGGACCGTGAATATAATTTTTCAGAAAAATACTCCACATAGCTCAAACTTTTTGGCAGAGTATCTCTTATTACAGGGCCCTGGTAACTAAAATTGGATAAATACAGTTGCTTAATTTAGGAGGAGGGGAATCCTCTAACACGTGGTGTAGCCAGAATCCGTGCGATGTGGGTCCTTGATGCCGAAAAATGGAATGACATCAAATTGTCTATCTGTTCGTCTGTGAACTACATAAGCGGCTAATCCGTTCTGCCGATTTTCTCCGAAATTGAGATTCCCCAATCGATCTGGCTGATATCGCCACCTCTTGAATTTTAAATGGATATTTTAATTTTTGTGGGTATTTAACATGAAGCTCCTGGGAAATTTTCAAAATTTTCAAAAAAAAGAATGTCTCCATCGTTTTTTTAATTTTTTTGTGAGTTAGTTTGAAGAATGTCTAAGAGAATGGCGCAGGTCTCATCTTCGTAAAAAAACTCTCATTTTTCAAAAATTGAAAAAGTTTAAAATATTTTTGAGTCTTCCTACAACTGAAATATTAAAGATAGAGATTTTTTCCTTAATAAAATATGCTTCTTAAAGATAAATTTTGAAATAAGATCATGTACAATTTTTCGAAAATTTAAGTACTTTTCGCGTAATTTTGCCTGAAAGTATTGTCAAGATAGTACGTGCTGTTTTAGCACCATTAGTTTTCTTATCAAGTCATTCCCCAGCACTCGGAATTACGCGAATCACAGTGACACAGCGTTTTCGATGGCTGTCAAACACTGATAACTACTCCAGGTGGCAGACATCCACGACACAGGCATACAAAAGTTTATCCCTTGTGATTATAAATGTATTGATTCTGGTGGTGATTGTGTAGAAACTTAGAGCAACACATGCTATATCCGGTGCAATAAAGTTTTTCAATGAAATTGGTTTTCTTTTTTATGATGACTTACGGAAATTTACTATCTGGATGCGCGTCATTTTTTAGAGTAGTGTAGAGTGTGTATCGTATTGAAGATATTCACTTTTGCCAATGAACGTGGTGGAAAATGTCATATAACAAAATTAAATATCCGTTTTGGAAACGGCACTCCAATTGGTATACAACTTATTCTGCACGAATGTTTGGCAGGTACACGACATCTCAGTGAATAACCGCACTAACAATATCGAGATTTTGTCTGAAGGTGTCTCTGATTTTGTTTGATGTGTATTGTCGGCACCACGCAAGAATTAACTTCATGGTGGTCAAAACAAGAAGTTTCTTTTGCGAAAGGTGAATAACAAACAAAAAAATCTCCATATTGTAATTGCCACCTGGCAGATCGTTGCTTGAAAACCATGTGTGTTTTAAAAATCTTCTGAATTATCCTGTGTTATAAGTGTTATTAATGTTTAATGTTACACAAAGGCACTCCAGAAGTCTCCTCCTTCCCAACAGTGCTGACTGATGTTAATGTCGATTCTCTTGATGTGAAAGGTACACTCCAGAAAAGGCAATAGAAGACGTCTAGAAGCGAAGGCGCATTACAGATCACGCGAGTCAGGGGACCCAATTGCAAAAGAGAAAGAAAGACCGACACGAAATTAAAGCAAGAGAAATGCAGGGAAGATTCATCAGAGCTGATCGCGAGTGGGTCGATTGGTCTGTAGCAACAGCAGTGGGCAGCTCCTTGACGTAGAAGGCATCAGGCTCGCAGGCGGCGCTGCTATCGCCGGTGACGGCGCCAGCGTCGGCGCAGCTCCGGAGGCAGTTATTTGATCCCGCGCGAGAAGAACAAAAGCACACAGAAAGACACAATAAAGGGGCGGAACTCTCCGAGCGCCGCGCCCAACGCTCCGCCCATCCGCGCACCGCGCTCCGCACCCAACTCGCTCCGTGCCTCCGCGCCCGCCGCCGCCGCCTCGGCCTCCGCTGCCTCCGCTCGCCCGCTGCTCCGCCGCTCCGCCGCTCCGCTCCCCGCCGCCCTCCCCTCCGCGCCCGCTCGCCCTCCGCTCGCCCTCCGCTCGCCTCCGCTCGCCCTCCGCTCGCCCTCCGCTCGCCTCCGCTCGCGCCTCCGCTCGCCCTCCCGCTCGCCCTCCCGCTCCGCCTCCGCCTCGCCGCTCCTCGCCTCCGCCGCCTCGCTCGCCACCGCCGCCCCCGCTCCGCCCGCCGCCACCGCTCGCCCCCACCCATCGCCCGCCCGCCCGGCTGGCTCACGCGGAGCAGAAAGGCGCGCGGCCCCCGCACTGCCCTCCCGGCAAATTAATAAAGTTTTCAAAGAAAACACAACGCGCGCGATCCGTTTCGGAGGCCGCTCGAGCCAGCAGCGCTCTCAATTAAAAGCGAGCGGCAGCATGCGAATATGAAATTGAAGTAATGTTGCCGTTAGCGCGTTTGGCGAACTGTTGGGGGAAGAGTAGAAAGCAGTCCGAAAGTACCAGGAACCTTGAGAAAACACGCGTTTGCTAGTAAAGTTGTAGCTACCAATGTGACTTCGCGCCCGACGTCACAATGCCGATATGTGAGAAGACGATGTTTTGCTTTAAAGACGGAAATGTTCGTTTTCGTAGCCACGGTTTAAATGGAACTACGTAACACGATTTACCGTTGTTTCCAGAACATCATTTTTTAAGCCTATTTTAGTCGTTTCTTGGCGATGTTTGTACTTCATAAATAGGATTTCATAATGTAATTTTAAACTTTAAAATGCTCTCCTGAAAAATCACGTTTTTTAAGTTAAAACAATTATCTACCGGGGATGCGACGTATGACTGTTAAATCATTTTGGAAGTTAATACGATATTAGAAAGAATAATGCTGAAAAGGTACGAATACACATCCCTCCGGAAACTAAAGTCACTTTTTAGTTTCCGGTTTAAAAAAAAACAACGAAAGATAGGATGCAGATCGTTAAAAGAGCTCGTAACTATAGTTTCCAATCGCCTGGGAACATTAACCTAAAAACTATTCCAGCAGCCTGCGTCTTAGGATGAACGGGGAGTCTGCATTGGGTTAAAAAAATATTCAATGTTGAATTTAAACGTTCTAAAGTTTAATATAAAAACTTGGCCAATAATCGCCAATACTGAAAATAATTTCGGACATTATATAATTTTACAAATATTACTTTAGTTATATTTTTAACTCTACAAATCGATTTAAAATGAAAATAATTGTACAGGTAATGTTTATATTTAAGCATTTTGTATATAATATATTACTGTGCATTAAAATCCAAACTCTTAATCCAGCTTTTCCCAAAATAATTATTCAAAATCAAGAAAATACTGAAAAAGACTAAATTAGAAAACTAGTGTTTCCACGATGCTATGTATGTTTGCTTTACATTTAATAAAACTATAATTTTTAATAGAGTGATAAGATCTTCGAAAGCATTTTTATAGAAATAGTTTCTATTCATCTTTACAAAACGAGCAACCGTTTTAATGTGTAATAGCTTTGTGTTATCATTGTTTGGCTCAATGCGTGCTTCGTTACATCTGTAAAAAGTTTTGTTCATTAGTACACTACAGTTTTTCTGCAACAATTATAAAATTGAGACTTGTAATTAAAACAATTTAAACTTAATTTTCCATTTCCTTGGTAAAGATGTAGAGGAACAGTTGAGAGCTTTACCATAAACGATTCCCAAAAATACAGGACTTGTATTTTAAATATTTTAATTTCTATAATATATGGAAATGTATTAATATTTAAATATTTAAAATTTCATGATATAGGTCTACCAAACATTGAAACCATTTACCTAAATGACCGCTGGACAAATCAATCTGACAATACGCAATTACATGAATACCGAAAACAGAGTTCAAAAATATGTATGTTATGCTATAACCTCCATGATATTATGTATCATCATCTACCCCAAACATTGTGAAATGTGGGCTCCCACTAGCCCGCAATGCGTTGAAACGAGCGCAACACAACAAATTTCGTTTAGCACGCCAGCAGTTAGAGAAGTGGGGGCGACAGCGGGGGAGGGGTCGACAGTGCAGGCGAGGGCGGGAATGGTTACAAGGATGGGGCGGCGGCGAAGGGGCGTAAAATAGTGAGAGGAGGGCGAGGCGAGGGCGAGGGCGAAGGCGAGGGAGGCAGGGCGAGGGCGAGGGGAGGCGAGGGCGAGGGCGAGGGGGAGGGCGAGGGCGGGGGCGGGGCGGGGCGGGCGAGGGCGGGGAGGGCGAGGGCGAGGGCGAGGGCGAGGGCGAGGGCGAGGGCGAGGGCGAGGGCGAGGGGAGGGCGAGGGCGAGGCGAGGGCGAAGGGGAGGGGCGAGGGTGAGGAGAAGAGGGGTGGGTGGCAAGGAGGGCGGGTCGTGGGCGCCGGCGGGGGGAGGCGGGGGCGCAGCAGCGTGGCGACGCATCTCGCCCGCGCCCCGGGATGAGCGGCGCTTATGCGCGGGCACAGCCCCCGCCCGCAGCGGCCCCCGCCGTGCCGCCACTGCCATCACAGCGCTCCATCTACCCTCCCCCTTTGCAGCGCCCACGCTGGCGATACTACATTCCGTCTCTCTGCCATCCCCTCTTTGCTCGCCCATGCCCAACCGCCATCTCCCACACCAAGGCGCACTACGCTTCAGGGTAGGACTATTGCTCATGGACCGAAATGTGTTGCGCCGGCCTTGACTGGCCAATGTAAAAGAGTCTCGATTTCTCTTCCTTGTGCTCACATCGCTCGAATTATTTCAAAACATTTACTTTCATCTTTTTATCACGTGCGTAGAGCAACAGCTTTGTTTCTTTTAGTTGTCGCAGATCATATGAGGGCGTTTCTCGGTTTACTTCCATTGCTGCGTACTACCTCCAGTGTTTAATGTCTTCATTTCTTCCTACCATTGTGAATTTCTGCCCCCCCCAACGAAATGTCAATACTAAAAATGTGCTATAAAATGTCGAGGGAATTAGCAGAGACCGAGGTACGCTGAAGAGAAGGTTCGGTTATTCAATTGAAATATTTCTCTTTCGATGATGCCTCGCCTCTTGTCGAACCTCACTGCGCGTACTCACAGCGGAATATTCCCTGCGTTGGGTTCATTTCCTTGATACATGTTTGCCATTGATTGTGTTGCTTCTGAAGCATGTGTTTTTTATATATTTGTTTTTGTTGTGATATTTACTTCATGTTCTAAGACGAATTTTGCACTTAAAATCATAATTGTTAACATTTATTTAATTATTAATAGTTTCTACATGATATAATATGGATGAAAACCGACTACTAAACATCATAATGAGCTACCGTAAGACACGTATATAACTAAGCATCACATGTGACGCGTGTATTTGAGGCCTAATTTGAGTGGCCGCAACCACGTGCCTGACCGACGAGCACGCTTTAATACCGCCCTCGCCATTTCTAAATATCAATGTCTAAGAAATTTTAATTAGTTTATAGATTTACGGAATTTCAACTGAACAGAATGCGTTGAAATCAAGCAAAGGTTCGTAGTGTTTCAGTGCCCACGAATAGAACACATGTAAACATTTTACTTTATATGAACAACTCACAACTGCGTATGACAAAGCATGCAAAGTGTACAAAAGTACTTTTGCTCTCTGGGAGCGAAACATTTTAAAAATTAAAATATTTAACTGTTATTTCCTAAATAAATAATTATCAAACAAATTAAAGTTAATTTACAGAATGGGAAGAAAATTAATAATTAAATTAAATTGTACCTCGCCATTTAGTATATCAGCTATCCAAAACGTGAAAATAACTTACAGGGATACAAAAAGTATATAAAAGTATGCAGTATATTTAAAAAAAGCCATATGTACGCACGAAGAAGTCGCAAATTTGTTACTTTTCTTAGTGAAAATCCCTATTTTGAAAGGTCTCTGCTCTTTTCATGTTCACCCTAAAAGTGCAAATAAACACATATATACCAAATCAACATTTCGATATAAACTATTCCTAGAGAATTGTAGTTTTTTAAATTAGTTACCTAACACACCAAAAGCAAATTTAATGCGGAATTTTTTTCATAATAAATATTTTTCTAAGTACAAATTTAGATTGGACACAATTTCATGAATATTACTGCGCATAGCAGGCGTTTGGAGATATCGCATTGTGGGAGCATGGAATGTTTGGATGCAGCAAACTCACGATGTTCATGTCTGTCTTTAATTAGATTAGAAAGAGTTTAATCGAATAATTCGTCTTCTCATTGTATATTTTCTCCATTTCAGATTTCTTCTTCCGCCATATCATAAATCCATGAAGCTGCATTTGATAGGGAATGATAGAAATCGGAATATTAGAAATGTAAAGTTCAGGCGTGTAATTGCTTGAAGATTCTCCACCTACCCACATGATATGACGGAATGTGTGTAACATTCGCAATAAGTGACCTACTGAATAATGTTAGAAAGTATCATTTATCCATTTGCCGGATTGTACTAATAAAACCACTGTATACTGATTCAGTTTTCAATATAATTCACTTGCAAAAAGATTGAACACCTAAAAGAAAATATTGAAAAAAATAGTGCTAATTTCCAAGGCTGTCATATTCTTTCCAGAAGGATATAAGAGCAACAGTTTCGTGGCACTGAGAGAAAAGGGGCTCGTACCAGGGATCGTATAAACCCATGATGCAACCCGCAAAACACTCATGTATTAATTCGGAGAAGTTGCGTTCATCCCCTGACAGAATTTCTAATGTTAAGACCTGAAAAAGACCACACTTCTTTCATTCCAGTTTGCTGTTTTCACAGAAAGCAATATTTATGGCAACACAGACTATAAAAATACTATATGTCGAAAATTGCAATCACATACGAAATAGTTTCAGGTCTCAAAATCATCTTTCAATATTTTCTCTCGGGATGACGTCTATTCACGCTTTATCTACCAGTAATCTTGCGTCTTTAACTGAAATAATAGCTCAGCATTGATAATATGAAACATTTATTTCAATCACGAAAAGACAAAGCAAACAGAGGAGAGGCAAATAAAGCTTCTATGTAAGATTCATTTACGAAACGAGTAAAGATGAATAAAAAATGTATTAATATGTATTTAACGAATATCTATACTAATAATTGTATAATAATTTATTATACAATGCGTATAAGAGATGCTTTAACTAGAGAAAATATTATTTTAGGAAGGGACCCTTCGTCACTCGTGAAGCTTGTTTTTCAAGGAGGGTAATGAGGAATAGTGCTGACAACTTATTAGGCGCGAAAATGACCGTCCGCCACCGAAACTTTTCTGCGAGCCAAAGTATTCGCTCGCCAAAGGCCACTCGCACTCGGAAAAGCACCCTGGCTGAATTGCGTGCCGCACGTGAAAGCGCTTAACTTAAGGTGCTGAAAATGGTGTCCATCGGCTCGAATGAATTCTCGGCACTTCCAAAACATATTTTCAATGAAGTCACTTGTCATTGCAGTTTTCTCTCTTTAGGAGAGTGACAGATCTCTGCTAACAAATGAGGGACTGCTTGGTACACTAAGAGTACAACCCTCACCCCCAAAAAAACTGTGTTAGATCAGGCGATCTGGAAGGCAAACCACGACTAATTTTGCAATCGTCAATATGTCCTGTAGTTATGGATGCCCTACTTATATCAAACAACTGTGTAGTCATCAATACAATCGGTCTGTTTTAAAGAAAAATCAAATTGTATAACGATATAATAAATAAAAACAGAGCCTAGGCATGGAAACTCAAGTAGCAAACAAAAGTCAGAATAACGCCTAATGCATACTCCTAAAATGGCAAATGCTCACATATAAAGTATCGTACATGCATAATCTAAAAAAAAAGACAATGACAGGTTAAATATTTGGACCGCCGCACGGATCGCCGCCAGTTGAGGATAGTTAAAATTGTACCACACAAGCTTAAAGCTTATACCTACAAGAGATACAGAGATATTTCAATGCTTTATTGAGCATTGGTACGCATCTTGACCGTTTGAATAAAATAAAATTATTTTCCACATTTATTTTCGAAGGATTGTGTAATACGAATTATTCTCCTCTTGAGAAATATGGAGTGGAATTAGTAGATGAACTCGTTTCTACCGGTAATGTGTGATGAATATAACAATTGCTATGAAAACATCACAGCTAAAAAGATTAATTTTCGTTTCAAAATAATAAAACTAATATTACAATCTTGGCTGTCCGGGTGACGACGCGTTAATTGATGTGGTGCCGACGTTTCGATCATCCGAACAGCCAAGATTGTAATTTTGACTCTGGCCGCGGGAGCCTACGACTTCAATAAAACTAATAGTATATTCTCCATCGAAGTAAATACGACATGCCACTCTGGCAAGAGAGTCCCATGTGTGGCCTCATGATCCCAAAGTGGATAGCGTGGCGTGCAGGGTGAAAGTGGCTCACTCGCTGGGAGGTGCGTCGGGTCAGGTGGGCGTGAGAGCCTGGGCAGAGCGCTGGCAAGTGAAGCGACGCGGGCGGAGGGGCGCCTGCCATGGAGGCAGGGGGGGGTGAAGTGGGGGGGGGGGCGGAAGGTAGGCGTGGCGTTTCCGCCAAAGAGCTCTTCGCGGCGCGGCCTCGTCGTCCACTACGTCGAGAGAAAAACGCCCCGCATACGAGCGCGCAAAATATTTATTCGCGCCATCAACATCAGACAAAGGCTTTTAAAATCCGCCGCTCTCCGGCGCCTCTCGCTGCAGCTTTACGAGGCCGCCGTGTCCGGCGCGACCCCATTCGTCCGAGCAGCCGGCGCCCTCGCCTGCGACGCACAGTGGTTGATTTCCTTGATTTAGCGGTATTAAAATATTTCCAGGTGAACGGTAAAGCCGACAGTATTGAAAATGGTCAGAATTATTCCTTGTGCTGTTTTCTATTATATTACAATGTAGGAAATAGTATAATAATAAATACATTTTTAGAGGCTTGATAAGGTTTACCAAATTATCAATGTGAAACTACTTAAAACGTTGTGCATGTAATTGCCTACTAAACGTTCATGAGACACTAACTTAAAATGTAATATAGTGATTAGTACTCATAAGTAATTGAGCAATTAAAATAATTATAAAAAATTAAGAACTTACAATAGTTGGCATTAGTCGTTCTTTGAATCTGCTCTTCCGCCTTCACGTGGAAGACCAGCTCTAGGAACATGTAACAACTCCAGAACTTCCTTCGGTAGCTGTTCATTTGTCTTAGTTGGTAGTGGCCGGATACTTGTAATAACTGGGTCGAAAGAAATCAATAGTAAATGAAGCAGATCTTCATTGCAACGTATCCTTGATGATTTTCGAGTATTTCTTTCTCGGCATGACTTGAACTCTTTGTACCGGGCTTCTGCGCGTCTTCAGACAGTTGTCCAATTGGGACAATCATTTCATTAATGACATCAGCGCCATGAATTAATATTTTATGCACTGTTTCAGGCATGAAATACCATCCGTATAAGCTGATGAACAATTCTGCTGTTTCAGTTTAGTATTTTCTGAAAGCCTCTGAATTCACATCATACCCACTCCTCAATGCATGTAAAACAACGGAGAAGCGGCGAATGAGGCTTTCATCAATCCCAGTGATGTTAGAAGACTGCTCCGGATTTTGGAAATATCGCCGAGCAGTGTTCCCATCATTCGTGGTGTCACTTCCAGGAGTACTATCTACAGCTCCTTCGATCACTTCCACTCCATCCTTACTGCCTTGTGACATAAAAATAACTGAGCTGCCACGGCTAATTCTTCTGCACAATGTTCCACAACGAGTGGTTGTACTTTTCGCCTTTTGGTTCTCTTAGAACACGAAGCAAATTCTTTTCAGGCCTACCTTTGTCGTTTCCTGCCCTTCTTCCTTGTCACACACTATTGCTTCGTCCACCCACGCTGAGTTCTTTGCCGCAAACCTGTCTACCATTCTATTGCAAACCTTCCATTTTCAGTAATTTGGCAGGTGAATCTCCGTATCTTTCAGTTAATACTGCATCTGGAATACTTACAAGAACTTTATGGAAACATACTCCATTAGCATTTCCCTATTCCGTAAATCTGTTGCACGAGAGAGTTCACCCTGACGCAAGAGTTCGAAAAGCTCCGTCGAGTGGCTGAACAAGCATCTGAAAAAATCGATTTTTTCGAAATGGGGCAAATTCGGGCAGAAATGTTTTCACCATTTTGTTGCACAAGGTTCAGGAATACTTTCATGCAAAGAACATTCTTGGCAATTGCTGGCAACTCAAGATATTTCTTTTAAATTTCTGATTACTTAAGAAACCAGTTTCAAAAACATGGTGAAACTTTGCATAAAAATACTACCAAAATGTAAAATTTTCTGTTAAAAATTAGTGCGTTTTAAAGAACATACCTTTCAGATTCTCGCTCATATTCAACATTCAAAGTTTCCTTAAGAACGCGACGTCAGTAGGCAGTAACACCAAGCGCGTCAAAGCAGGACTGAGGCACGCCTGCGCGCGGGCTCGGAAGCGCTCACCGAACAGGCCCCCCATTCTTCTGAGAAATTAATGTTGCACTTATGGTGGTTATTACAGTTCAGGAGAGACTATAAGGAACCCATTCACGTGGACTGTCATTCGTTTTGAGCATATGCATTTTCGATTTAAATACCGCTAGATTCTGAAATCAACCACTCTGCGACGCCCGGCGCTCCCGCCCGCGGTCGCCGCCATCACCACTGGCAACGCCCTCACCATCATTAGCATGACCGTTGCTATGACTTTCACCACCACCGTCTCCCTTACCCTCGTCTTGATCACCACCGTCCCCCACCACCCTCAACTCCACCACTTACCACTATTACCATCCTCAACACCCCCCATCACCACTACCATAATCACCACCACTATCAACACCTTCATCATCATCATCACCGTCACCACAATCCTCGTTATCCTCAACACTACCAACGTAAGACTGACTTTCACCTCTACCACCATCTCCATCACTCTCACCATTACCACCCTCAGCTCCGCCACCATTATCACCATCATTACTGTTACCTTTACTGTTTCCCTCCTCACCTGCGGTCACCAATACCGTCACCATCATCACCACTACCATAACATCATCACATCATCACCACTACAACTAACACTTTTCATCGGACATTCGTCAGCAGAACTGTTGTTATCCACCATTGCATTACTCACCCGTTACACATTAATCACGTCGGCGTCTAACGATGACACTACCTCTGCCTTTGGTATTTTGTCAATTGCTGCCACCAGCATTCACCATTGCACACTTGCATACACAAGCACTACCATTTAAGTTAGTACTACAAAATCAACAAACAACATGTACAAACTGTCTCTGGCATGAACTTGAGTATATACTTCTGCTCTCTCGCGAACTCCACAATCTTCATTCTTTTGCAATCTTCCAATATGAGAAATGATCATGCCCTCTAACTCATTCTCACTCCTGATAATTCAGTTCTAAAGCAATAGCTTCACGTATATATTAGTACCTTATGGAACTACCAGAAATTGAACATTCAAAACATTATTGGCGCAATCAAATTTCACTTGATACATCTGTGGTATATTCAATACAATACAGTTATATTATTACCATTATTACCATTATTATTATTATTATTATTATTATTATTAATATTATTATTATTTAAACATCGCTACAACAATATATCTCATTTAATTACAGACGTTGATTTTTCAAAGAAAAAAGCTTCTTAAAATAAACATATCGACAATTCCTACGAATATCCTGTTACATAGTGCTGTCCGCTAGTGAACATTATCTCAAGTCATTATATCATTGTTGGATATATTCCATCTCCAAAATTATGTTTATTTTACGACAAAAATGCTGTCTCTTTTCTTTCACTATTTACAGTGAATATTACGCAGATGTTACTACGTAATGTAGTATTCCAATATTCAATATTAAACAACTCCCAAAAATGAAAAACCTCTCCCATTTCTCTCGCAAATTTCCGCGTTCTCGTCAGCAACGACCGTTTGTTATCAGAGCCTCCGGCGCGGTCGCACCCACAGCTACAGCCGACGCACCAGCCTCCACCTCTTCCACTGGTCCTCACTCTTTTTCTTCCTTCCTCTTCACCACCCCTACTCCGACTTCCTCCCTTTCCGTGGGGTCGTCGCTTTCCGCGCCCTCACGCGCCTCCGAAACCTCACGCGCTCTCGCGGCGCTCGCAGAAAACTCTGATTCCCTGCGCGAATATATGACCCTGGCCGTAACAAATTCTCGGTCGGCGTGGCGAGTACCTGCCCTCGTCGCGCGCGGTGAAATAACGGCGTCGAGTGCAAATGTTTTTACGGTCCGTTCTCCATCACGGCGGCCACTTTGCTTCCGGACGGCCTGGCGTCGGCGGCTCGCCACCGCGACGGCTCAGCTCGGCAAGGGATGGAGAGGGATGGGGAGCGGGGAAGGGGGACGGTGGGGTGACAAGAACGAGGTGGAGAAGGCCGGGGTAGGGAAGGGTGGTGCAGAGAGGGGTGGTGCGGAGAGGGACAAGGCGGAAGCAGGGGGGGAAGGCGGGTGGGGAGGGCGAGAAGTGCGGACGATTAGGACAGGCGCAATTATGGTGACGGTGACTGACGGTGACGGTGACGGTGACGGTAACGGTGACGGTAACGGTGACGGTAACGGTGACGGTAACGGTGACGGTAACGGTGACGGTAACGGTGACGGTAACGGTGACGGTAACGGTGACGGTAACGGTGACGGTAACGGTGACGGTAACGGTGACGGTAACGGTGACGGTACGGTGACGGTAACGGTGACGGTAACGGTGACGGTAACGGTGACGGTAACGGTGACGGGAACGGTGACGGCAACGGTGACGGTAACGGTGACGGTAACGGTGACGGTAACGGTGACGGTAACGGTGACGGTAACGGTGACGGTAACGGTGACGGTAAGGGTGACGGTGACGGTAACGGTGATGGTGACAGTGATGGTAATGGTGACGGTAACGGCGACGGTAACGGTGACGGTAACGGTAACGGTAACGTGACGGTAACGGTGACGGTAACGGTGACGGTAACGGTGACGGTAACGGTGTCGGTAACGACTACCGCGATGATGACGGTATACGTTACGGTAACGGTGATAATGGCAACAGCGTGGGCAATGGTGGAGGTGGCTGAGATGGCGATGGCAGTGATAGGAGGGCAGTGGAGCAAGAGGCGATGGTGGAAGAGGAGCAGATGGGGAAATGGTGGTGGTGGCGGCGGAAGTGGAGGAGGAGGAAGAAAAGAGAGGAGGTGGAGCAGAGAATGGAGAGCGACAGTGGAAAATGAAGTCCGCCAATGTGTAAAGAGAGAGTCTCTACGGATGCAACCACAAACCGATATGATAATGAAGCGCGCTTGAGAAGATGACAAAATAACTGAAAGAACGACTACCTGCTGCAACCGTCATAATATATGGAGGCGGCCACACAAACTAAAGTGTTGTAGAAGAGTAGCAGAAGAAGCAAGAGATACACATTGCGCTAGGAGGGCGGTACAGTAATAGGGCGGCCATGAAAGATGTGGGAATATAACAAAGGATGGGCGAGTGATGAAGACTCTTGAGTTTGATGATGAATGCAGAGAAACGTTAGTCTCTTTACGAGTGTTGCCACTGACCACGAGAGAATGAGAAGTGGACTGCAGTTTTGCTGAGAGGTAAGAGTTCTAGCTTGGGGAAGGCGCGCGTGGTGTGCTAGGCTGCTCAAGCGTGGCTCTACAAGCGTGGCTACTGTCAAGCGTGGCTGTGCGTGCAACAAGCGTGGCTGCTGACAGACCTGGCTGCTGGAAGCATGCCAGTTGACAGACGTGGCAGCTGAAGGTTAGGGGAACTGAAGTGTATGATTGCTCCACAGTAATTGTCCCGTTGCGGTGAGGGATGTTTACCATCAGGTCCGATAGGCGTGGATGTCGTGGGAAATAGGTCGCTACGCCGAGGGGCTTAAGCTGAGGCGCCTATGGAAGAGTGAATCGTGTGGGCGCTGCGAACGAAGAGCGAGGAGGAGCGAAGGCGGCGGTGGTCAGCGAGGAACGAGTTACGGGCGAACGCTTTTAGAAGCGGTCCCGCCAACCGCGATCATTTCTGGCGACACCAGCGCCAACGCAATATCCGCCATCGCCACCACCATCACGTCCGCCATCGCCTCCGCCACCATCTGTGTCACCACCTCCCCTATCTTCACCTCCACCGCCTCTGCCGCTACGAGCACGTCATCGTCACCGCCTCCACCACCGTGTCTGCCGCAGCTGCACCGGCTGCTCACACTGAAGGTCCGAGGTTAAAATGCCCGCCTGGCTGCACTGAGGGTGTTCTCCGGTTTCCGACGAAAGTACTGAGGGAAACGCTGTTAGCTGTTAGTGCTCGCGGTTTCTTGGTTCTCGGAGTGAAATTTAATTAGAGATACTTTACATCTCTAGTGCTTGTGAGAAGGCTTACATTAAGCCCCTTTGTGAGCTGTGTACTGCACTTTCACACCTAATGCATAATGCAGGAACTGGCAGGAAAATAAATGTCTGCATGGTCTCGTGAAGGCTATCTTTTACTGTGAATTTATAAGCTGCTGACAATTTTATGCACTGGATACGTTGAACATAGAAATAATGAACTATTGTTATTTGCCTAATTTGAATTTATATACTCGCCACCTGTCACAAAAATAATTCACCGGCGTATTTCATTCATATCTAGTTTAATATTTCACACGAACTGAAATTTCCTCTTTCTAATGTGATAACTTTAAAAAGAGAGCATTCGAGAGTCATAAGAAGTTGATGTCACAAAAGGGGAGTGTAGGCCCCGTGTGGTTGAGACGTTCAGGCAACGGAAAGAGCACTATCTCTTGACCACTTTGAGCAGAGAATGTTAGTTAATGGGCAATGACGTATACTTGTGAACACGTGATCTTTTAAATCAATTATACAAACAGGTTCTAATTATTTACTACGAATTGAGAATTGAACAGGACTTTCAACAAAATAGCTATCTAATTTTTTTATTACTATGTCAACAAGAATATCATATAAACATCAAATTTTAAGTTAATTTAAATGGTTTCAAAACTCCTATTTCCTAAAACTGTCTTTATGGTCCAATATACATATCTTTAATTTCATTGTATTCTTAATTAAATTATACAAGAAACGACCGACACTTTGTCAAAATTACAGCGAACTACATTTAACTCAGTATAATTACGCGATTCCAATTACTCGATTGTTACCAAATTACACAAACGAGAATGGTTCATCAAATCATTGGCGGTCTCGGTAGCAAGTGGTCAGTGGAACTGAACATAAACCAGGAGATTCAGTTTCGATTCGTGGTCCGCGTGACAATTGTTTGAACAATTTAAATTATCAAATCAAATTAGTTTACGTTACAACACCAGTTGTGGCCACTGCATCAGTAGTATCCAATTAAAGCACAAAGTTGAAAAAATTAAAATGAGAGGCTTTCCGCTTACAACATAGAGCTTACTTGCTTCAAGCTTACAAAACCTAGAGAATACGTCTTAAAGTGGCCGAAAATAGAACGAATGCAATTTATTTCTTTTCCCTAATTTTGTACTCTAAGAATAGGCTAAAAACTCTAATTAATATTGACTTGGCAATATTTAACCTGAATCGATATTTTTTGACACGTTTGGTCTCAAGCATATCCACGAAGGAATGATATCTGTTGACCGATTGACCGAATGATCGATTGAACGAATGACTGAATCGTGTATTTGTCCACTACTAACATTTTACTGTTTTGAAGCGAAACTGCTGGAAGAAAATGGAAGTAGGTAATAAATTAATTTTTTTTTTCAAAATGGTCATTTTAATCAAAGGATGTATTCTAAAAGAGATATTCTCATTGCCCTTTGAGTTATATTTTTAGAGCTTTTATCCAGCCGAGAGCCGGTTACCATTTACGACCCTATGGGACGCATATTCGACCACACACTCGACACAAACACCCTTGCGGGCTCCTCTGATCTGGGCTGAGCAGAATGCGAGGCCCTCTACGAGAATACAATGTCCAAGGTGGAACTCGAACCCGCGACCCTTCGGACCGAAGCATTGAGTCGGTACGCTCTTAACCACCTCGAACATCGAGGTAGGCCTTCTGAGCTATATTGAAAGTTGGAGTTAAAGTAGTGTGGCCCAATCATTGTGAGGAAACAACTAAAATGTTTTAACGATGTCCACTACTGGTGCAGTTACATCTGCCTTTTCAAAATTCGCACATTCCATCGATTCAAAAACCGGTATCGGTACTTAATGCATCAACTGATCACTGCAGCGCTTCCGTCCGGGAGGTCCTGGGTTCGAGTCCTGACAGCCGCAGGATTTTCGACATTAGCTTTTCAGCTAGGTCGAATTCAGTCGATGTCTGGAGGAGAATTCTAGAGGCCGGCTGCTCTGATCGGTAGTTTTCCGTGGTTTCTCCGATCAACGCCAGGTGAATGCCGGAGCACTACCCTACCAAACGGGCCACGGACCGCGGGCGATCTGTCCTTCCTCTTCATTGTCCTACCCTCTCCCCTTACACACACACTTACACTAACGTGCACTACACTACCACATATTCCGGGAGACCGGTCGGGAGCTTAGAACTTTCCCAGTTGGGGCGGTGCCCCGCTGGTGGGAGAGTCCTGCTTAGGGGGAAACACCGCTAACCGACGGTAGGTCGGCGCCGTATCTCGCCATCCAGCGAGGGAAGATCACCGCCATCTCCCGAGAAAAAAACATGCACTACACTAACTAGACTAATGACCGAAGCAGTTGACGCGCCCGGAAACACGAAAAAATCAATCAATCAATCAATCGATTCAAAAATCGCCATCGGCTGCCACCGCGCGTATCCACCAAATCGTGTTTTGTCCGCGCGCGGCGCGTGAGGGAGTCATCTCGATGATGAATGGCGCTGCGTTCGCTCGCGCATGCGCACTGGCTGCGCCCGGGTCATGAACTCCGCATCGCGCGCATTATTCCACGCGCCCCGCGGCCGCTCGCAGCAGGAGTGGTTTGGAGGACGGCGAACCCCCGCGGGGAAACGCACAGCGGACGAAAAAAGAGGAGCGTAGCGGGCGGAATGGGGGAGCGAATGCGAAGTTTATTTGATATTGGATCCGTAGAGAAATACGCGATAAATGGAGTGATTGTGTCGATATGAGTGCGTTAACATGTGTCCATTTGAGAGGTTAAAAGATGCGAGAATGTAAGTGGATATGTATTATCGATGAATGTTTGTGTGCCTGTGAAGATACATACGTTTGGATTTATGGATGAGGGAGCACGAGGGAAAGACTGGGTAACTGGGTTAATGAACGGCGTAACTGACAGGATGATTGAGTGGAAGTGAAGTGAAAGGTACACATGAGTGGAGTTAGTATGCTGTCGCTGAAATGGTAAATGAAATGAGATTGCTTCTGAGGATTTGCGTTTCTTTATTTCTACATGCAGCAAAGGTGTTTGTATGTAAATGTAAAACCATTTCCTAGAGGTTTCTCCAAATTTGAATCTGTCGAATTATCAGTGCTCACAAGAAACAATTTTCCTTCAATTCAAGATTTTTCATAGATACAATATTGATTTTGTGGCCAGTAATAAGAGGTATAATCGCTCACTCCCGAGAATCAAAACAATACAGCTTTTGATATAACATCAATAGTAATAAATCGATTATAGTGGAACCCTTTCCATTACGTCGCACAAAAGAGATGTAAGAAAGTCACAAGAGAAATTTTCTATATGTGCTCTGTGGAAATCCAATAATAAAGTATTATTTCATGCCGTTCATTTCTTCGTTCGTCCACTAACGAAATGACGGAAGTTTTCACTTTTGGAACACTAAAATCAGAATTCACTTATCTTAGTTAAACAAGCCTTAGAAAATATAATTGAAACATTGTATATTCACCAACATTTTTATACGTACGTCGCGAACTGTAGCAAGCAAATCCTGCAATCTACATTAACTTTAAAAACGTAGTGACATGCTATTAGGAGTATTTGAAAAAGTGCCCAAGCGTGTGTACTGATGACCTGATTATTTCGCGTTACCGAGCTAAAAGACTAAACTATTATCGTTATTCCTGTAAGTGTGGTGCATGTTTGTTACGAAATGTGGCTGTGTTCTTTCTGCCCTGGCTGATAATGGTTCTTCCCGGCGCCGACTTAACACGTGGGACTGCGGGTTTCCCCTCCACGAATTCTTTCCCAGTGAATGTGACTGTACGTGAGTGTGAAGTGAATGTGAGTGTGCGTAAGTAAATGGTGAGGTGACAAGGAAGAGGAAGCATAGATAGCGGGCAGTCCGTGACCTGTTTATTCGGGTACTGCTACGCCTCGCTGGGTATTGATCGGAGAAACAATACAAAACTATCAATTAGAGCAGCCGATCTTCCTGACAAAGGCTGAATTAGACCCAGATATGTAGCTAGTGTGGAAAATTCTGCCACCAACGGGACCCGAACCCCAGGACCTCCTGCTCAGAGCCACTGTGATGACATCAGTTGATACCTCGAGACACCTTAGACGGGCAAGTTTGTGGAACCGATGGTTTCAGATTTCAGAAGTCACGCTTAAGTCATGGGTATTTTATCACCTATTATCCAACCCGATCATCATTCCTCCCATAATCTGTCTGTGATTTGACTCATCAATGTCAAATTCACACACGGAAACGCCAATTCGGGGTCAAATTTTCGGGAAAGGCCTGCGTTAATGGCAGTGAAATCATATGAGTGTCATGATACTAAATGGAAGGACGGTGATGGACATTGGCATGTCCCATCAGAGCCAAAAGGAAGCACCTGAAGAAAATGTAGTTTCGATGAATTATGAAATTAGGGACTGCTGTACGAACGAAGCACAATGTAACCAACGAGGGATTACAGAAAATATTAGTATTTACGCTAGAAAGTCCCGTGAACCAGCCATTTAAACACACACATCACCAAGTTAAAAATTTGTAATTAAGTGAAAAATATTCTTGAGTGAAAATTATTGATACAGGATTTATATGTTTAAAGTAATAACATATGATTAATAGAATGAATGAGCACGTGTCAAGTGGTGGTGAAAACAACATTTGAAGTTAATTTTGTCTCGTTCCACTTTTATTTTATATATTTGTATTTAAATGCCGATAATTTGAACGAAATTGAACTAAACTTTTCCATCTTGTAGATAATTTGCAAATACTGCTTTCGAAAACCAAAAGAAAGAAATAACGTCTAAATTCGACTTGATTTTTCGAGAATTTCTTCAATAAACAGAAGGGTGGGATAATTCTGCTTGGAAGAGACTGTCAATGAGAATGGCGAAGGAAGAGGATCAACATACGTAGGTCTTTCAATAATTAAAGAGACAAATTGGTCTGGAGAAAAAACAGTGGGTAGGATAAGTTTGGTAATTTTAGGACTAAATTGGCATTATTATAATGAGCTCTGATCATGTAGAGGATCAGCATTGTTGTGTTCATAAACTCAAAATTAAGTTAAACGGTGACGAGTCCACTTAAAAATTGCACAATGAACAACGTTCTGTGATTTATTTCTTACTCGCTGAAGGTGACAAACCAGCTATTATATACTCTAGAATGACTAAATTGTATGGTAAAAGTTGTAAGAACTGTAAGAAGTTTTGCAAGTGGATAGAACAGTTCAAAAGAGTTTGAGGTGAGTGAGGCTCAGAACAGACAGGAAAAGACAAACAACAGGAAAAGACGTGTCGATTGTGTTTGGGGACGCTGTAGTTGCGTTTTTTTCTGATTATCGCAAAGAACAGGGTATAATAAACAGCAAATTCTGTTCAGATATGATTTTGAACAAGGTGAAGCCAGTAACGAGAGAGAAACGACGTGGATCACTGAGGAGAGGCATTATTCTCCAGCAAAACAAAGCAAGTCCTCATACTGTTCAACGAAGCCGTGAAACCATCGGCAAAATGGGCTGGGAGGTACTGCCTCATCCCCCTTACAGTCTAGATATAGCACCATCTGATTTACATTTGTTTGGTACACTGAAGGACCAGGATAACGAGGTTGTCAAAAAATGTGTGGGAAATAGGTTCGAACACCAAGATAGAGTTATTTGCAGCCGGTGTAATAAAGATTGTAACTCGGCGGGACAAGTGTATAAATGTTGGTGGGGATTATATTAAGAAGTAGGGAAATTCCTGTTTGGTAAAATTAAATGTCTCTTTAATTATTGAATGCTCCTCGTAGAAAGGAGCGTACGAGTCACGCTGGTAGAAAAAACGTCTTTATTCTACAAGAAAGGATTAAGTACGATTTACGTCACCCTTCTTGAATTTTGTGGTTGAAAGTAAGACTCATCCATTTCGCTGGATATTCCACAAATGTGGGAAGAAGTGAAGTTAAGAACTGCTCTTTCTCAACTAATTAGTAAGAGATTTCTGTGGGATGCTAGAAGTCGTGGTGAGGGTTCTGTGTGAATACCGGAGTCTGCTGTTCGGCAAAGCCAAATCCGGAGGAAAGTATTCTACGCGCTTACCCAGAACTTTCCTATTTTCTGGTGAGGAAAGCATTTAAAAATTAATAGAACTATTTTTAACTTCATTAAAAAATAACTTCAAGACAAGATCTCAGTAAAGATAATGATTTGTCTAAGTGTTAGTGAATAATTGTGATTGAAAAAATCGATAGAAATTATAAAAGTTTATAATTAAAAACGGGAGAAGATCTGTAAATAAAACTGAGTTAATAATAACCTAATTTAATATAAATAGTTTTGATTAAAATAATGTGTAAGGAAGATTACAACGTTAATTGGGTGACAATGTAAGATATGTACTTCCGCATGTAATCTTGAAGACTACACATCATTATACATAGTTATGCATACAGATGATCAGCGTTAGTGATCAAAAGTAATTTATGATTATTGTCACCTGCCAAGGAAAGAGAAAGGACATAAAGACGTTATGTCTTCTTTCATGCCATTCTCATATCAGTGTGGTATCCGTAAGACCAAATCAGAACAGTGGTTTGAAAAGAAGGCGCAGAGATAGAATCACTATTGCATTTCTTAGTTTCTACACCACATCTCATTTTGTATTGTTTTTGCGTCAGCTTCATAAGGTACTCTTACTATTTTCAAAACAAAAATCGAAATAATACTTTTACAAGCAAACCGATCATGGAGAAAATATTGGCGAGAAACGATAAGGAACAGTGGTTAAAATCGGCCATGATATAACTCATGGACATTTGTTGAAACTCAACGACTCCTTCGTTTTTTCAACTATTTCCGGTGCGGCGTACCTGCCGTCCATCACGCGAAACAGGCGTAGTCCAGGCGTACATCACGCGAAATTGGTCGGTGAAGAGAAAAAAAGCTTCCTTCTACAACTATAGAACAATTTTTATAAGGAAGGACTGTTTTGACAGCTAGTGCAGGCAACATAACTGAAGGTCTGTGGTCGTTGTGTTCTTGAGCCCATTAGATTATCCTTCTTCCATTCGTTCGTCTGCAGTTGGATAAATTGTAAATGTCTTCGACGCTTCGTTTTGTGACGGCCTCGTCTGACGAAAATATAGTGCTACACGAGAAATAATTGAAATAAGGAAGAGAAGTGCTATGCGCTTTTCTGTAAAAACCTTTTTTATAAACATTACATTGAATTTACTTTTTGTATGATAAGTATTATGTTTATTTTAAAACCGAGTCTTGAATGTGAAATTCGTACTGTTTCACATGTTTTCGGCGCCTGTACTTTAAGGTGGGGAGCTGTATTTACATTATTGACAGTTTTCTTTTACTGAATATGAGAGCATTTTAAGAGATTTTTCAAGAAACGTAATTAATTTTCGGTATTTCTCGGACTCGCGTACGTGCATATACCTCAACGAAACTCTTAGACTTCTGCGTAGTGATGTTTTCACGAGCGCCATAACCAAACATTTTACGAAGACGAGTGGCTGAATAACTGTCGCGGCGGAGGGATGCGTCTCTCAATTACATGTGATGTTCACTTGTTTCGCGAACTGTCATTTTGATTAATTCTTAGGCAGATTCTTTCTATATCAGAAGAGTAAAAGAAATCGACGGCTCAATAAACGTCACCTTTGAGCTTTTCTCACTATTTACCCTCGCACTCTCCAATATTTTTTCTTCTTTTTTTAAATTTATTTTATCCTTGTTCGATTATAGACAGAATCTTTCAAGGTATTGAGTACATTAATGTAACTAATTCATATAATAACCAATTGATATACATTAACTAAATAATATAATTTAACTTATGCACATAAATACTGATATATATCCTTATAGAGACCTCTAACATCTTTTTGAAGATTTTAATTGATTAGATACAACATTTTTATTTTTGTAAAACAAAACAAAGGTATAATGTATTGGCAATAGTATAGTATTAATTATATATAGTGGACAAATTAGGGAGGTTGTAGTAAGCATTTTGAAAATTTAAATTTAATTTTTAGCACCAATAGCCATCGTTCACTCATTGAACAGTCAATCAGTCACGCACTGAACAACTGACACTCGATACAACAACGGTGTTCACCTGACAGCGGAGGATGTAAAACAGCGTCCGAGCAGCAAGACCCAAAGCCCCGATGATGCAGATCGAGATTGAAATGGTAGCGGAGGAGGACCCGAAATGAGAGCTTCATGGAAGAGAATTACGCCATCTAATTGAATTGTTGCCTCAATACTCACATAGTACAAGAGTTGTTACAAAGTAGTCGATCATTTGTTTGAAAAAAAAAATAAATAGTTTAATTTTTTTGGACGATTAATCATTTACTTCCAGATTCCCTAGGACCTCTCTTCGTCCATATGTCTCCGATCACAAGCTCGACTGGAGAGCAACGCTCCATCTACAACGTGGACTTCTCCCGTGCCAGTTTGCGCAGCTGACTCGGGCAGTCTGAAAGTTGTTGCGTGCGTGGTCGAGAGCAGAGCTTCTCGAGGGACCGCACCTCACTAAATGAGCGGTTGCTCCACCGGGAGCGCTGATGTGCGCGAATGAGACAGGCAGTGGCCGGTGTGGCGCATGAAAAAGTACCTCTCGTTGAGGCCCAGAGAGAAATGAAATATGCAACGCGAGACGTCTCTCACTAGAGCAAGGGAATACACAGTTTGATGCAGATACGACGTGCAGTGTCATTGTTTTCAGAAATTTAAGATGGCCTTTGTCAAACGTTCATCCTGGGAATAATACTCCAGTAAAAAAGAAAGTGTCTAATATCAACAGCAAACAGTTACCGTCTGGAGTATTTATCAGGAATTTTTTGGTCTGTGATACGACAATGATTACGTAAGTCATGCAACTATATCCGTCAATACGACGGGAAAAATAGAAATTCACTCTATGCGATACTAGGTTAATAGAATGTTCTTCGAAATGCAAGAACCAAATTAGTTACAGGTTTAGGAGTTCAAAAGTAGGTGAAAATGAAAGATGTGTAAATAAAAAGCATTATTTAATTAGACACAAAAGGATGCAACGAACATTATTTGAAGCTCTTCGGAATAATCCCTTCAATAATTTTTATATGTTTCATCAGCGATCGACCTATTCTCTACTGAGCGATAGACCAGCAGTTGCCGACGCTATGTCCTCCACTCAACATGAACTATCGTAAGGTGATCACACAATGCTTTTCATGGCTCTGTATCACACCGAAGAGCATTTATGTCTAACAAACAGAAGTTACCCACACAGCTGCTGTTGCACTTCACTTACTACTTCCTTAAAACAAACTTTTTGGCATATTAATTTTCAAGGGTACATGGAAACAAGCCTTCAATGTACACAAATGCGATTCGTGATGGTGCTTTATGCTGTGTTGACAAATGACCGTGACAAGTGACAGTTGACAAATAATGTTCTGAACTCCTCAGATTACAGTTATTTCGAAATATATAATTTATTTTCTGTAATTTATAAAATGACCCTTGTATTATATAGTCACTCACATACTGACATAAATACATTAAATACATTATTTATATCATCGAATACACGTTGAGAAACCATTCATTCAGATTTATAGCATTAAGATGGTAATATTTCACAACAGTAATCTTAATTACTGTGAGGAAGCAGATTTAAAATACATGAAAAGTTCAACAGAGACAGAGAAAAATAACACACTTTCTCACGTTTATTACACTTTATATTGCTAAGAAGGAAGAGGAATATTACTCGAAGGCTGTTCACAGACCCGAGTGATGCGTGATCCTGAGAAATGTTTTGCAATGAAATTAATCCAACTACATTATTCATCCCGTACATATTTTTCTTTTGTTCTCGCATTGCAACGTTAAACATCATATCCATGTAGCATTTCACTAAATAAAGGTGGCGAAACGCTGAATTTGTGAAGATAAAACTGCAATTTCAAAAATATACAGTTATGAAAACAGTACATTATTTTGTTACAAAGCTAACATTATCATAATAATAGGAACAGCAATGGGTGAAATCCGTAACAAATGTTCGTTATTTAGAAGAGACCTGGGCAATATATCGCGACGTACAAGTAAGCAGACGCGGTAATACAGTAGATCGTAGCAATGCAGAGCGCCGCGGACGCGCTACACGGGAGCCCGTGTATTTAATGGCAGTTAACACTTGCGCCACCGCATAATGTGCCCTGAGCGATGAATCTCCACCCACATTGCGATTTAACTCAGCCAGGGGGATTCTTAAAGGGCAACGCACGATGTGCAGAGATGCCTCAAGCTTCTGAAGAAACCATCACAAAAAATTGATTCCGTTGCTGATATCGGTGGGATTAAAATCAGAAGTTAAAGTACGTCTGTTAATGAATAGGCCATCAATGCAGTACTAATCATTTTATACTCCCTATTGTGTTGTAAAACAATATCTCCTTATTTAAAGGCATTTTTATGTTTTAAAAATTTTTTTCCGATTTGACAAAAAAAATTAATTACATTGCTAAAGTAATGAAGTGTTTTTTTTTTTTTACGTATTATTCTTTACTATAAATTGAAGATACATTGATGCAAAGGATAAGACGCTCTTTTGATTCACTGATTCATTTATTCGTATATCTGGGAGTGTCAATTGCTACGGTTGTTAGTTTCGTAAGTGTAGTTCATGTTTTTTTCACGTTCATGTTATTGCAGTGTGAGCGAATCTCGAATTAATAATCATGCATAAACCTTGTCAGTATGCGCAAACCATAGTGTACACTGAAAGCGTAAATAGTACAAGATAGAGGAATCTAAGTCTTCTAAACGAGAAGCCAAAACGATGACTACCATCACCAAGAACTGAAATATACCTTATGGAGAAATATATTATGCATTCTTTCATGTGTAGGTGGTACTGGTAGTATTCATAAGCACCAAACCGGATAAAATTTAATAGAATGTCTAAGAATAACTCATCCTGTAGACAACGATGTGGGAAACGGTTCTTTGAGGCCTTAGATCTCAAAAGTTAAGTTTTTAAGGCCCTCGAACGCTTCGTTTAGGAGTAATTTAAGGATATAGCTGGCCGAGAGTTGCGGGTTGCATTTGTCATGAATATTTGTATGCATTCTTTTAAACAAATCCTTCATATTTATTAAGTCAAAAAGCAATGCTTCATGTCTCCGTAAAATTCTATTTCATTAGAAACCTCCTTTATAAAGATAGGTTGCGTATGAGAGCCGAAATAGGTATGTATACTATTGAAACAATATAGGAGACGATTCCTGCTTGGTCAGGGTGCAGCGCCAGGGTACAATTATTGGTTGAAGTTTTACACGATTATTGGCATTGATTAAATGCACAGTATATTTAATTAACACGTGTAAAACCACATCGAGTTAAAGGCAATTAAATTGGCTCGAAAAATTGACGTGGGAATTTTCGTTTTATTCGTTTACGGAGAGGATTTTGCTCACCAATTTTGAAATTCATTACTGAAGGAATCTGTCGAATTTTGAGTAGAACTCAAGGTTCCTAGGGTAAAGCGAACGAAAATTACCAAAATATATAGTTACTAACGCAATTGGGAAATTGGTGGGGGAGTTTTGTAATAATACAGATTAATTTATTTTGTAAACCTGCAGTTTTGGAATATTGGATCAGATAGCCTGCGGCTAGGATAGGAAAGGGGATTGGACGAAACTGTTTCATAAAGGTGAATTCAAATATGTGTTCGGAAGAATCGCGTTTTTGGAATAGAGTGTAACTTTTGAGTTCGACGAATGGTCAGTTATACGATGTAGGATGTTTGGTTTTCAATTGAGTCTTCTCTCGGATATTGCACCAGGGTACGTTATAGGTTTGTTGGATTGAAACCAAAATATATTTTGTGTCGGTGTGTGAGACAGGGTGGATTATTTGGTTTGCGAAGCGTGAATATTTTGACTTGTTGTTTTAGTTGAATTATTTGGATGTGCCATTTTTTTATCTATTCGGAAAACTGAGAAAAGAGAAGTTGTAGGTCTGTTTGTGCTCTAAATTAATCACAGAGGATTATATTGCAGTATGTTTAGTGAATATTGAGATTGGTGTCCATGAGAAAAATGGAATATCGAGCGTATAAGTAGTCTCCTATGTAAAGGATGTTGTATTATTTTATTATTATTATTATTATTATTATTATAAATTATGTGCAGTGTCGTGTAGTGAAGTAAAGTGAAGTGTGGTGAGGTGGAGTGCTATAAAAGCTTGCACGGTGAAATGTTCACGTTAATTTGTAAAGTTTGTAAATTTTCTAAAATTTTATATAGATGTTAAGTTCTGTCATGTTTAGTTAGTGTATTCTGACACCATGTTCTGAAACGTATTTGCAGAATTAGTAGTGAATCTAAATCGAATAAAAGTTAAATTTTCATATTACTACATTGGTAAATGGTCACGAAACTCCCAGAAAGTCGGGAAGAGAAGAAGCAATGTACCAGAAAGCTTTCGATAAATCCTGTAAGATACAGAGTTGTTCCGATAAGAAGTTACAAGAGTTCTGGATTCCAGACGGTGTTAATGCTTTCTCCCTTTAAAAGAAAAATGTCTGCCGAGCGCTTCTCCTCACGAAAACCTTCTATTATGTCTTCAGATAGTCTTAGTGTCTAATTAAGTTAAAACTTGATAGTTTGTGTGGTTTAAATACGAATTGGTTGGACGTATACCTTCAATAACACTATGATGAGCGTTTAATCTATTCAACAATATTCTATGCACGGTAGGAAACATAACTTAATAATTCATTATTCATGTGTCGGAATGCATAAACTACCAAGGGCTCGTAAGTAAAGCGCATGTTTTTCCTCAGGAGGTGGTGGTGATCTTCTCCCACTGGATGGCGACATCTGGCGCCGTCCTACACGTCGCCTAGCGGGGTTTTCTCCCACCAGGTATCTCCCACCAGTTGGAGCACCACTCCCTCCAGACGAGACACGCTAAGCTCCCGACTGGCCTCCAGTCATGTGTGGTAGTGCATGTAAGTATAAGTGTGTATAAGGGGTGAGGATAGGACACGAAACTTGAAGGACAGATCGTGCGCGCTCCGTCCCCTTTTGTTAGGGTACTGCTCGGGCATCCGCCTGGTGTTGATCGGAGAAACCACTGAAAACTACCGATCAGAGCAGCCGAGTGATAGAAATATTTTCCAGGCAGCGTCAGAAATCGACCCAGCCACCCAGCAAGTGTAAAAAATCCTGCCATTGTCAAACTCTAACCCTAGGACCTCCCGGTCAGAGGCACTGCAGTGACATCGGTTGCAAGTCGTGACCCATCTAAGCCGACTGCCATTCCAACCAGACAAACGTTTGAACCAATCGAATACTGGGCTTCAATAACAAAAGGGCGTTTTATGATCGCCCCCAAACCGCCCGAACGTGACTCGTAGCAGCTTCGTCGCCGACTGGGTAAAAGGGTTGCGACATCGTTGTCGATGTTCTGAAAACATTGAATCTATTGAATGCAATGTTTTTCGAAAATCGATGTTTTATGTTTGACGTTTCTTATGTTTTATTTACGGATGAATAATTTTCATAATCACAATTTTGTAAAAGTTAAAGTATAAAAAAACTAACTGTACTTTGACTCTGTACTCTCAGGTTTGCCACCGAGGATTATTTTAAGCGAATTTTAATAAATATCTATCTACCTACTTTCATTTAGCACACTATCCTTCACCCAAGTAATTCCTAATGATCTTACATTTCCTATGTCTTTCATCAGTATTTTATATGAGGAGGTATTTTATAAATTTATTTTGAGTAAAATTTTAATTATAATTTAATGTACATGGCCTGTGTTAAATTCAATTTCATTGCGCACGAATTGAATGTTTAAGATTACTAAACCAGTTTAAAACATCAATATTTGAATGATTGATTTTTTCGTGTTTCCGGGCGCGTCAACTGCTTCGGTTATTATACCCGTTAGTGGAGTGCATGTTTTTCTCGAGAGATGGCGGTGATCTTCCCCGCAGGATGGCGAGATCCGGCGCCGACCTACCGTCGGCTAGTGGTGTTTCCCCCTAACCAGGACTCTCCCACCAGCGGGGCACCGCCCCAGCCGGGACAAGCTCTAAGCTCCCGACCGATCTCTCGGAATATGTAGTAGTGTAGTGCATGTTCGTGTAAGTGTGTGTGCAAGGGGGAGAGGATAGGACAAGGAAGAGAAAGGAAAGATCGCGCGCGATCCGTGGTCCGTTTGGTAGGGTTCTGCTCCGGCATTCGCCTGGTGTTGATCGGAGAAACCACGGAAATCTACCGATCAGAGCAGCCGGCCGCTAGCGTTCTCCCTCAGACAACGATTGAATTCGACCTAACTGAAAATCCTGTCGCCGTGGGGAGTGGGAACCTAGGACCTCCCGGTCAGAGGCGCTGCAGGGACATCAGTTGATGCACTGAGCTACCGCCCCCGGTCCAATATTTGAAAATAATGGTTGGTTTTGGTTGATGTTTTATTAACGTCGATGTGTTATTGTGGATATCGCGTCCTAGCTGGGTTCGCGCCGGGGCTGGTCGGGCAGGCAAGGCGGGTGGCGCGCCGAGCGCGTTATGTACGCGGAGCGCGCCTATTCGCGGGGCGGCGAGTTGCATCGCGCAGCGCAGCTCCTCTCCGACGCCACTTTTCACGCCCTGCCATGCATAATAAGCCGCGGGGGGCGGGGCCCACGGCAAGCGGGGTGGGGGGGAGGCACGCAGCGCGAGCGGTGAACCGCGCGCGTTCCGCAGAGCGGCCGCCCAAACTCCCCCGCAACTGTCATAAAAGCGCGCGCGGACCGCTAGAGAGCGCGACCGTAGGCTAGCTTTCTTCTGTTTGGTCTAGGATGATAGTTCGTGGGTCTAGGGAGCATAGATGAGCCTACGAGCAGAGGATGGAAAGCTTGCTAGGATCGCAGCGGAAAGTAACTATTTGTGATATTAGTGGTCAAAAAGATATTTTATTTTGCGGTTAGAAAATGTTGGGAGACCAGGCCAATAGGTCGAGTGGTGCAATCATTCCAGGAAAACAAAATAATTTTACGGCGTGAGTTATACATTAAGCATGTTAAATAGACTACATTTCATAGGTAGCGCTATCTGAAACTCATTATGGAAGTTTATGAACTAGGTGGATTTTTATAGAAAAAAAGGAATTTTTTGTTATTTTTATAGAAAAAAATATTTTAATCAATTTATTACCCTATTTCTGAATTAAAAGGCAATTTGTAACCAATTTTTACGGCAAACTTTATTTCAGAACCAAAGAAATAAAATAAATGCCATAAAATGATTATTTTCTTAATTTAAACAGAAAAAAACGGTTTTTTCGCTGTAAGTACATACCATGTGAATATTTTAGCCTTAAAATTTGAAAATAATAAAATTTTCTACATACAAATATGTGGCAAAACCTGAGTCTGCAAACTAAAGCCGGACCGTTCCCCCCTCATCCGGTTAGAGCTTTTAAGGAAAAAATATATATCATCCATATTGCATTTTTGCAATGTTATTTTTTGTGCAATTAATGAGAGAAAAATCGTCGAAAATGAAACTAGAGTAAATGTTTCAGCTTCCACTGGCTTTATCCGAGAAACCAAATAAAATAAAATACTTAGAGTATTTTTTTTTTTTGGGAAACAATTCTCTATTTCACGCAATGTTTTAAAGACTAAAAATTTCGAAAAAAATGCACTGCCTCATATTTAAAATGATGCCTATCAAGAACACATTCAATGAAGGAAAACAATGTTAGTCTTCAATATTGTAGTAGTTAGGAAGACGACGATGAATACCTTTTTGCCATTTTCGAAAAATCAGAGTTCAACAAAACAGTGATTTGCACGATTTTATAAAAGTTCTTTATGTTATCCGAGTAAAAACACCAAAAAAGCAATTGGAAGCAATTTTGGTAAACGTTTAGAAATTGGTATTGAGGCTTAATATTAAAATCCAAAAATTAAAATATCTGTTATGAAGTAAAAATCGCAAGAGATCGTCCTTGAGAAGGGCCTTGAGAAGATGCGGGCGGACAGACCGACGGGCAGACAGACCGACGGGCAGACAGACCGACGGGCAGACAGACCGACGGGCAGACAGACCGACGGGCAGGCAGACCGGCGGACGGAGAGACCGACGAACGGACAGACCGACGGACCAACAGTGCATACAATCGATTATTCGGTATCAAGGTTCAAAGACCTACAAAAGTTGATTTTTGACTACAACACATTCTAAGAAATAATTACTATCCAGTCTGGCAAGTTACATCTATTCATTAAATGCCGTGTCACTACAGAGTATCACCACTACATATTATCAAGGTTTATGTGTATTTTTCCGAAAAAATTATAAATTATTCGACTTAAAAATACGTATGTTCCTCTTCTAAGTAATATTTACTATATATTGTCATGCCCGACAATCCAACCTCCTATCCAATATTTTATGGTTTTAATATTTGGATTTTGCTCTAATTTTGTAATTTATAACTTAAACAGTATTAATCGTTTGAAAAGATACGTTAATCAATGTAATTATAGTTACTTGTTTCTTTCTACGGCTTCCTGTTAGTGTTCTGTTCTAAATGCTACTCTACTTTCGTAAACAATCTCTCCCAAAACACCCCAGCTTCGTTACTTTCCCTCTACCTTCTTTTTTCTCCGCAGCATAGCTTTTCATACGCCGCAAACACGCCGTCTCTCTTGTCCATTATCTGGGAGAGATTCTCTCGCCTCCTTTGTGGCGACCGCCGCGCCGCCAGCCGGTCTCTTTTACATGCGCTCGTGTGTGCGCGCGCGCGGTGTTGCCACATCATCTGGCCGTTCGCTCGCCCTGCGCGCTCTATCTCTGCGCCAAGACGACGCGAGGCGCGTTCCCGACGGCGGCGCCCCCGGCTGCTCCTAACGAGCTGTTGATGTCTCCTCCCTCCCCGCCCACCGCGCGCCTAGCACACTGGGAGCACATCCAGGCGACGAAGGGCGCTCACAACAACAAATAAACAAAAAATAAATAAAAAATAAATAAATAAATAAATAAATAAATAAATAAATAAATAAATAAATAAATAAATAATGAAAAAAAAAAAAAAAAAAAAAAAAAATATAATAAATTGGTTATGAAATACTAAGTACAAAATAAATGACAACTAGTGGTACTCAAAGAACACATACATTCTCGCCCTTATAAATGCTTATGTATAACTATTTTACCGCAATTTATCTCCGAATTAACACATCTCAGTCGACATTTTTTTAAACTCAAATTTTCGAAAAATTGAACATGATCTTATTTTAAAATCTATTTTTAAAGAAGAATTTTAATGAAGGGGAAATATCTATCTTGATAATTGAATTTGGAGGAAAATTTTGGAATTTTTGCAATTTTCGAAAGATCAGAGATTTTAAGGAACATGAGACCTGCATTGTGGTCTTAAACGTCCTTAACGCTATCCAACAATAAAATTTAATCAGAAACGAGGGGGCAATTTTTTTTTGAATTGGGAAAATGTCCCAAAGGCATTATGTAACGTGGTACATTCCCCCCAAAATTAAAATATCGGTTTCATATTCAAGGGACCGTGACATTAGCACCATTGATTGGGCAATTTCAATTTTGGGGAAAATCGGCTGAACGGTTTAGCCCCTCCAGAGGCTTCCATATATACTGATATATGATGAATTTTTTTCGGTATCAAGGACCCACAAAACATGGATTTCGGGCTACATCATGTGTTAGAACATTTTTTTCTAAATTTAACAACTGGATTAATTCACTTATCAATTTATCCACTTTACTAGGGCCAGGCAATATGTCTTATACGGCCAGGATTTCCTTTTTTTTCGCTTAGAATTGTGTAACTTACTTTCTACGGCGTAAGCCGTAGCGAGAAAAAATATGTTTTAAAAATTGTCTCCATTTCACGCAAAAATATACTATATAAAAATAACTACCCATATTTTCGCACACGCATGGCCTTATTTAAAACTTGTCACTTGTACTCATCAACATGTTATCAAACACGAGTTCACAAGTTGCTCTTTCGACGACTTCTATGAACCGCATTCCGCCGAACGACGTCGGCTTACATCACTTTATTTCATTAATCTTCTCTCCCTTCCTCTACCTTCACTACATGTCAACGGTTACATCTTCTACACTCCCCAATTTCCATTCTCAGTACGACGACCACTTGTAACTGTTATACAGGAGTTATCAAATGCCCCAGATCCCACCAACCATTTAGTCGAATTCAGTCGCTGTCTGGTGAATTCTAGTGGCCGGCTGCTCTGATCGGTAGTTTTTCGTAGTTTCTCCAATCAACACCAGACGAATGCCGGAGCAGTACCCTACCAAACGGGCCACGGACCGCGAGCGATATGTTCTTCCTCTTCCTTGTCCTATCCTCTCCCCTTACACACACACTTACACTAACATGCACTACACTACCACATTTCCGGGAGACCGGTCGGGAGCTTAGAGCATGTCCCGGCTGGGGCGGTGCCCCGCTGGTGGGAGAGTCCTGGTTAGGGAAAAACCTCACTAGTCGACGGTAGGTCGGCGCCGGATCTCGCCATCGAGCGGGGTAAGATCACCGCCATCTCCCGAGAAAAAACATACACTACACTAACGGGACTAATGACCAAAGTGGTTGACGCGCCCGGAAACACAAAGAAAATCAATCAATCAATCAATGTAATCTCACGCAAGTCAGCACCCATTATTTGGCATACATGCGTCTTCAATGCCACTCACCTATGAAACTCCCTACATCCTGATCTACCCTCCTTTACTCAGCTCTGAGAAGTAGATTGCTCATTTGACTCTCATACATCTCTCACAGACCTGCACATACTGTTTATAATTCAGCACTTTTTAACCCTCTACCTTCGACTATTCATAAATATCTACAATTCACTATTTATTAATCAACTTCTATCATCACTGTCATATCTCATGACGCAAACCACGAAAACTAAATTGCTGACAGGTTCTATCCCTGTTTCACTTCCTAATGCAATTTTTGTGTTTCAGTATCCTCTCTCACCCTTTAAGTAATGCCCATCCTTTAATACATCTTTATTCCGACTCATACACCTGCCTGTCCCCTTACGATGCAGACCAGTAATCATACATCAAACTTAGCTTTCACCCTTTCATCACCGCTTCACTATAATCGCTCTTCTCCATTACTCATTCCGTTAAAATAGACTCCTATTGAACATCATACGCCGCTCACAGCTCATATTATCGCCTTTACGCCACACTCCGCCCTTGTAACGACGCACGGCTTAATTCACTATCCTAGTAAAGCAAGTAGCTTAGCACATTTAGTTGTTCTTAGAGCACTCAGTCTATTTGGAATCTAGCTGTCATAATTCTTAGCAATGTTAAAAGTCCTCATGAACTTCATTTTCACCTTTCAAAGACCAGCTTTTGCTCCTAAAACCGGTTCGACCTTCCGTTTTTTAAACCTGCAAATTCTTTTCATGAAACTTTCCTAGATGCTAGAAATAGGATAAAACAGTGAAAACTTTTACTATATCTCAAATGTTAAAACAACGCTTGTGTGACGTAGTGCAGCATACAGCATTATCGCTCGATACAAACATATTGAATTATCTATCGAAGATATTTCACTTCCCCTTCGTTTCGATCTATCCTGCAGCTTCTTCTCAACATGCCATGTTGATATATATGATGGTCTTCACTTCCTCCCCATCATTTCCATCGAAAATTTTTTTTTTAGGTTGCTTTTTAACAGTTCGTCTATGTTGCGATTGTGACCATTGTGATTGTTTTAACTGTAGAGGGAACTGTAGAAAGAAAAGTATGGACAACACGAACACGCGAATATCCATGCCGATGCGGAATTCGAACTCACGACCCGTCGAGCCGATGCACCTAGGACCCTTCTTGACGACTTCTGCTCCCCAGGGCAGCTCTTAAGATTCTTGTTTGCCCGTCACCATATGCTTTGTGAAGCTCCAGTCTCCGAAACTTCACGATCTCCAGTAATATAAGCCTCTACATACATCCAGGGATAATTTCGTTTCCATTCAGCGCAAACAATTTATTTTTCTCCGTTTTGCCGGTCTCAACAGGCCTAACATATCTACTTGCAAACTCTGCTCGGCCGCTGTCGTCCTCGCCACCGTTGCTTCCACCTCTTTAGCCCTGGTCGCCATCGCCAGCGCCCTCCTCCCCTCCCCGCCTGCGCCTCCGCCTGCGCCGCCCCATTTCCATAACAATTAGGCGCGCGCGGCGGTGGCGCCGCCCGCGGCCGGAATAGAAGGGCGCCTGGGGGGAAAAGGCCCGGGGCCGGGGGAGAGCAAAGCTGTGGCCGGGGTGAAGAGAAGGAGCGGGCACAAGAGAGGAGGGAATGAAAGGAGGGACGTGGCGAGGGGAATAAGATAGGGGAAGGCTAGAGAAGAAGGGGGGAGAATGGTAGGAGGGAAAGGGGAAGGTAAGGGTGGGACGTGTATAGGTAGGATCATGGGAGAGAAGGGATGAGAGAGAGAGAGGGAAATAGTGGGAAGAGGATGGGGGGATGGGAGGGAAAAAGAGAAGGGAGAGAAGAGGGGGAAGGACACGCGTTGGGATGGGAGAGGGGAATTGTTGGGCAGGAGAGATGAGGGGTGGGATGGAGAGGGAAAGGGCGGGGCACTGAGAAGGGCACTGCCGAGCAAAACGCAGCTG
Organism: Teleogryllus oceanicus; assembly: GCA_964035755.1. Lineage (NCBI taxonomy): Eukaryota > Metazoa > Arthropoda > Insecta > Orthoptera > Gryllidae > Teleogryllus > Teleogryllus oceanicus. The sequence continues at coordinate 33,825,294 of CAXIVR010000002.1, forward strand.
CGAGGTGAAAGTACGCTCCGTGGCGGGGCTGCGTGGGAGGGCCCGTCTGAAACGCTCCAAGTATGAGGATGTTATGAAGATAAGGATGAGAAAGCGGCAGTACCGAAAAGCTTTAGCAAGATTGTAGTAGTTAAAAGGGGGCCTGTTGGCAACATGTAAGGACGAGTTGTCGTAAGTGCGCACGAAAGCTTTATGGAGTTAAGAAGATGATGATAAAAATTAGGATCAGGAAGCGGATGAGCTGAAAAGAATATAAGTATAGATATAATTACCTAAACTGTAAAGGAACGTAATAGGGTTAGGTGATGAGGAGGAAAACAAGGACAAGGTAGAGGCAGTAACGAAAATTTTCAGCAAGTTTGTAGCGTTGATAATGGTTGCTAGTAACAACATTAGTGTACAAGTGGTAGGAGTTCTTATCGAAGTGCGTAAGGAGACAGTAAGGAGACGGAGGAGAATAGTACTGTGGAAAGTACTTTGAAGAATATAATCAATACGGGATAGATAGAATGTGTGGCACAGAAATGCATATGTTAGTAATGTTAATGCAAGAATAACATTAAAAACTACACATCCAAAATAAAATACAATTGTCATAAAAAATACATAAAAAGTTTAGTATTTAGATAATCAGGGAGATCACAACGGAGAAACAATTTTCGCAACCCAAAAGCTTGCACAAACGGGAAAAGAACAGTGCATTGAATCCACCAGATATAACCGTTGAAATTGTGGCTGGTGAGCTGTTAATAATAATGAATGTGAAAAATAACGTAGTTTTGTGTTTTAAAGGAATTACTGAAGTAGAGCGTTAGGTGCATGCTAGTGGTTAATTAGTTCAAAAAATACTTCCTGAGAAATGCAGGTTTATTTGCTTTACGGTTAATGTAAATATAATTTCTTTCATTTCTATCGGACATTTTATTAGAAATTAAAATTTTGCTGAGAGTACAGCATGGCAAGCGCTGCGTAGTGTCCCCGCCTGAACATTGCGCCTGGGTTCGTTCGGGAGTTTGAACCAGCTCTGAGCGAAGCCTTGATAGCCGAGGGGGGGGACAGTGGGAGCGGTATGCTCGAAACACACAGGTCCGCGAGTGCGATCGGCTGTGTAAAAGTCTTGTCGGAGTCTTTCGGAGATCTTCGCCATTTTCTACCCACTCAAATCTTGCAAACTTTGCTTCCGCGTTTGCCAAAGTGTAACGGGGAAGGGGAATCCCCAGGAACAGGGGTTCCAATCACTACAAATAAAATCGTTGATTCACATTTTACATACGGTTCGGAGTTCATTACTATTTGATAGGCATGCACACTCACCGGAAATGTCAATAGTGCTTGAATTTATGCGTAATAAACTAATGGGATAAGAAACATTTTATGGAAATATAGGCACTTTATTTTAACAGTACACAGTTCCACTTTCACTTGGAAAGATTTTTCAATGATTCGCACGCTAAAATCATTGTTCATCGTATTCGCCTCGCCAGCTACTCGATTTTGAGACGCTTGAGTAATATGTTCGTCTTGACAAACACTTTAAAATGAGTATTATTGTAGTCGTGTTGGCAAACTAGTGGCGTACATTGTATCGTCAGCAACATGAACGATATTTTACTTAAGTAAACACTTGCAAATCTAAATGGGAAATAAAAATTAAAAATTGAAGAACTTTGTCATAACTGCACTTCCATGTTGTTGCAACAAAAGCTTAGCAGCAGAGGAAAAGACATTTTTGGGAGATACTTCCAGGAGCAAAATATCCTCTGAATTCCTCAACACTTCCCCGCCGGTCCATATCAGTGGCCACATGTAGTTTGATTTACTTACCGATTAAAAGAGTAAAAAATAAAGATGAAAATAAAGGAGAGAAAAAATTTCCTGGAGTAATACTCTTTCTTTATACTAGCATGAGTGAGGGAAAAGGAGTGAATATCTTCGTCGATCATGTGTTCATTCTCTTTTTCTATTTGATTTATTCATTACAATAAATGCTAGAAATATATTTTAAACGTTAGATAATGCCTTTTTCATTTCGGAACCTTGATAAATAGTAGGAAACTAGTATTCTACAACTGACAGATTATTAATTAACTCTAAAAGTCGATCCATAAATTATTTCAAGGGCGAGTCAATTTTAGTTCGGACTTCCCTCATGATTTTTTTTAAAATATGATAGAATTCATACATAAATCGCGGGAATACTTTTTTAGATGTGATGCGATTCTTATATGGCAATTGATGAGAATAAACGGAGTAAAATTAGGAAAAAAATAAAAAAATTGGATTGAGAGAAGATGAAGCGCATGTGTCTCTTTCTTGCCGATCCCTCACTTCTTGTGAGGACTGGGTAGGGAATAATTTAGAGCTCTACATAATGTCATGATGTTTGATTTGAAATTGGATATGGTTTGAGAATAAGAGATTTACTGGAAGCCTGACAACCGATTACGCGATTACGACCGCCGAGGTCTCTTTGCTGGTTCTTTTAGCTTGGCTAAGGTATATTACAGTTGGTTTGATCTGGGAGGAATTCTATGAAGTTAGGTGAGGTTTGGGAAGGTAGGGCGAGGTTTAGCCTGGTTGGGCAATGTTTGGAATGGTTGTGAGAGCTACAGTGAATGAGGGTATTCTAGGATGGGACTGTATGGGACATGGAATGATCTCGACTGGCCATGGGTAGGTATGGAAGAACTTGAAACGATTTAGATGGGTTTGAGAGAGGTTGAATAGGGTTGGGCGAGCTTGAGCAACTGTTGGTGTAGTCACAAGATATTGGGTGAGGTAAGACATTGGGAGAAATTTGGAAACTTTAAGAGGGATTTTGAGAAATTGTGAGGGATTTGAAGTAACTGAAAGAGACTGGAGAGATTGAAACTATGAATGGTCGGTTGAATATGAGTGGAGGTAGGTCGGTTGGGGAAAATATGGAGAGGGTCGTGGTGGGATAAAATTAAGTGAGAAAAGGTAAGATTCGGAAGCTTAACAGAGTTCGCCACAGTTTGTGAGTTGTCGGGAGAGTGAGAGTGATAGAGTGAGATTGATCGAAAGAATTGACTTCATTAGGAAAACAGAAATAAGACGAGTAATTATTAGCTATATCTGGGAGGGGGTCGCAAGCCTGAGAGGACGGAAGGTGAAGGCAGGCAAATGAGTCGGTGGGAGCAGCGGGTGCGTGCAAGGTCGTCGGGGGCGTCGGTGTCGGCGGCGGAGAGGGGCGGCGTGGAGAGCGCGAGAGTCGAGTGAGTCGGGGCGGGGCGGGGCGGGGCGGGGCGGCAGGCGGGGTGTGTGCGCAGCGCTGCGCAAACAAGCAGCGAAAGGCGTATTCCCTGGCGGAGGGCCCTGCATTACCACGCGTTCTTTGCTATTTGCCTGCTCGTGTCGCTGGAGAATCCGCGCCCGGGGCGCCGGCTGGGGAGGGGCGGCGGCGAAGGCAGAGGCGGGGAAAGAAGGACCTGCGGGGGAGGGGAGTGGGCAAAGAGGATAGGGAATGATGGGGCGGAAAGGGGTGGTGACGATAGGGGAGGTGCGGAGAGGGGAGAGGAAGTGGGCGGTGCGGGGGGGAGGGGGGAGGGGAGGACAGGGAAGGGAGGGGCGCGGCTGTGCCGGGGCTGGGCGGGGAGACGCTGGTCGAGGCTTGATGAGAGTGCGATGTGGGAGGGGAGAGAGGAGGGGAGGGGAGGGGAGGGGTCGCTAATGCCCGCGTTGCGAGACGCGCTCTGCGCCGCTGCCCGTCGTCCGCGGAGCCTCTTTGGCGCATTGTTCGCTATGAAGCAGGCATTTGGGACAGCCAGCGAGAATAATGTTTTAGCTTACAAGGGGCACGGCTTCTCTGCGGGTTTACAAGTGGATATAAAGCAAACACAACACATATTCAGAATCAACTATCCAGTTATAATGTGTTTGCGAACTTTTGATAGTATAATAGTTTTGCTATCAACAGATCTACGATTAAAGAACATTATCTAAACGGTAAAATAGCGTTTATTTTTTTTCTTGCTATCTCATGAAAAGAGCTTCATTCATACTTTCTCATAGTAGTTGCTTTTCCAATTTCTTTTTCCTGGGCTGGTTTTTAGGTTTAGTAACACCCTCTTTCCAACTGCCATCTATGGCCATCCACAGCTGTTGTTTTTTTGTTGCACATTTTTTCAATTTTTGGTCCCCTCATGGTAGAATTGAAATATTAATTTCTAATATTGTTGAAGAGTAAAATCTCTTACAATATAGAAATTTTCGTTGATAAAGTTTGAGTCAATTGTGAGAAATTGCCGCATAAGTGCAAAATAAATGAGAATTTTGAAGCTCTCTTTTACAAAAATTTTTTCGAGTAACTTATTTGGAAATCTTTTCAAGCACTTCTGCTCACAAACGCAGTAATGTATAGAAATTACTTGTAATGTAAATATTAATGGCATGAGACTTATTTAAAAAAATACATTGTTTAATTTTAGAAAAATAAACAGACCACATCAAAATGCATTTAAGAATGTCATTCACGTCATTGGCATTATTGTACAAAAAATCAGAAGAAAAAATTTTGAACCGTTTTTGAGAAAATGACGTGTTTCTGAAAATGCGTAATTTTGAGCTAATATTTCTCAGTATACTTTTGAGTTTTCGAGAAATTTTATGACATCATTTAAAGGAATGTACTCTTAAACACAATAATGTGTAGAAATCGTCGGTATTGTAAATATTAACAACGTGAGAGTGATGTCAAGTGAAAAATCATAAGAATACATAAAATGGAGTTTAAATTATCTTATAGAACACATTTAGCACCATACCCAACGAAATGTTTAAAAACATTTGGAGCCATTTAGACAAATTCTTGCTTTTGATATTTTTTCATTTGCCCATGTTACTCAAAATTGTGCGAAAACTATGAAAAGTTTCTAACAATGACATAATTTTAACAAAATAACTAATTATGGAGAACAAATTTCAATTAAAGAAAAAACTATCTTCAATATTGTAGTTGCTAGAAGACCCCTCCCCGAAAAAATCCTTCTTGGTTTTTGAAAATTCAGAGTGAACAGTGAAAATTGGACCTAAGTCATCTTTATACGTTTATTTCATTCTATTCATGCAAGAAATTTAAAGAAAAAATGTGGAGCCATTTTAGTAAACATTTTGAAAATGTTCCAGGGACTTCGAATGAGGTACCCCAACTTTTCAAGTATGTTTTTCAAAATTGCAGAGCTTCGGGTCGAGTCAGATCGACCGGGGAATATTCATTTTGGAAAAATCCCTACAAATAGTTTAGGTGCTAGCGTTTTCACAGTCAGATGACGGACGTTTTGCCGTAAACAAATTTTTCGCAAACAAGGACCCATATATCGTGTCTTCTGACGAAACAAAGTGTTACAGCAAGTAATAGACTTCATATTGGTGCAAGAGTTATCCGCCTGTTCTGTATCAAGGCCCGTAATACGAGTTTTCTGTCAAAAATCGCAATTTTTCGGACAGCATTACATAACTTCCTGTATACTAAGAATATTACTCCGTATATATGTGCGTATATAATAAAGTAAAACGTACAAAATATATTGTATAAAATGGAAAGAATAAATATGAGGTGGCATATTCTACGAAAATTTTGGAACTGCAATCTTTCACCAATGTAGAACGAAAATGTCAGAAAATAGCTGCCGTGAGATAATATAGGTTTAGAATCCAAATGGTATTTCAAAATATATTCTATTATATTTCCAAGGAAACCGCAGTCCATCTACACGGCATTCGCGACGGGGTTTACCATGGTGTTACCAGAAGTAAAACACCGAAAATTACCGAAAAGCGTAGCACCCGGCTAGAATTATAATCTAGGCAGCTATTTAGTCAGTGACCAATCCACCATTGTGTGTTTTGATTGATTGATTTTTCGTATTTCCGGGCGCGTCAACTGCTTCGGCCATTAGTCCCGTTACTGTAGTGCATGTTTTTTCTCGGAAGATGGCAGTGATCTTCCCCCGCTGGATGGCGAGATACGGCGCCGACCTACCGTCGGCTAGTGGGGTTTCCCCCTAACCAGGACTCTCCCACCAGCGGGGCACCGTCCCAGCCGGACAAGCTCCAAGCTCCGACCGATCTCCCGGAATATGTGATAGTGTAGTGCATGTTAGTGTAGGTGTGTGTGTGTGAAGGGAGGATACAAGGAAGAGGAAGGACAGATCGCGCGCGGTTCGTGGCCCGTTCGGTAGGGTACTGCTCCGGCATTCGCCTGGTGTTCATCGGAGAAACCACGGAAAACTACCGATGAGAGCAGCCGGCCGCTAGAATTCTCCTTCAGACAGCGACTGAATTCGACCTAGCTGAAAGCTCGTGTCGAAAATCCTGCCGCCGTGGGAGTGTAACCTAGGACCTCCCGAACAGAGGCGCTGCTGCAGTGACATCATTTGATACACTGAACTATCGCTCCTGGTAACTGCTGAGATCATTTGTCCGTAAGTGTAGGCCATTTTTATCGTGGAGGTGATAGTGATCTTTTCCCATTGTATGGCGAGATTCATCGCCGACCTACACGTCGACTTGAGGGTTTTCCCTCAGCAAGGTATCACCCTTAGGTGGGACACCGCCCCGACGGGTATGTCTCGACTAGCCACCTTGGCATGTGTAGTAGTGCAGTGCATGTGAGAATGTGTGTATGAGAGGAAGGAGAGTACAAGGAAGAGGAAGGAAGATCACGCGCGGCCCATAGCCCCTTTATTAGGATTCCTTCCTGTGTGGCTAGCATGGAACATCTGCCACAGTCGGGATTCGAACCCTAGGACCTCCCGATCAGCGGCACTGCAGTACAACAGTTGATGCCCTAAGCCACCCTGACCAGTAATATAGTCCTAGGATAATCACAGGCATCGGCTGAGCCAAGCTCAGAGTCAGCATTGCCTGTCTCGGCATCGACTCTGACCGTAAGGCCGCAACGTTCGAGTCTCAACAGAAGCTTAATAGATGAGTCATATTCAGCTACCGCTTGAAGAGTGTTCCAGTAGTCGGATACTGTGATCGTTAGTTTCTCCGATCAACATCAGTCGAATGTGGGAGCAATACACTATCGGATCGCGAGCGATCTTTCCTTCATCTTCCTTCTTATATCCCTTACATAGACACACTCAGACACACACACGCTACTTACATGAATTACTCTACCACTCATGCCGGGACACCAGTCGGAAGCTCTGAGTTTGTCCCTGCTGGAGCAGTACTCCGTTGGAAGAGATACTTGAGGAAGAAAACCTTGCAAGTCGACTTGTAGGTCTGTTTCGGATCTCTTCATCAAGTGGAAAACTCGACACTCTCGGGAGAACGCTAACTACAGAAACGGGAAACGACAATAGCAGTTGCCGTGCCAAGAAACATCAATCACCCTACACTTCGATTTTTGACGTGGCGTCTCACTGTCACGCACGCGAAAGGGAGATGGAAAGCAGATTCCAATAGGGGCCGTAAAGTGGAAGCTGTAGTGACGTTGCACGTCCTACGGAGTCTGCCTTCTCTCTTCCTTTCTCATCCGTGACCTTGAGGCGCCACGTTAACAAATGAATTATAGAACGCCTTTGACAGTGACTTAGCAGGAACAATACAGCCGACTGAGCGCGAGTTCTTGCTAGTAATCTAAGTTCCTTCTGAAATAGTCGCACATCGAACTTAGTGGAGTAATATCAGTGACCGCCAGTGCTGGTGTTCAAAAAATTAGTAATGAAGATCACGTTAAATGTTAATATTGTTTGAAACGAATTAATTTTTCTATATATTATCCTCATTTTTAATGTTCTTAGCCCAAAATTCACATTGAATAATATGAAATGTGAATTGTTGAATGTTGATCGGAGAAACTACCAAGAAACTAATGATCACAGTATCTGACTGCTGGAACATTCCTTCAGGCAGTAGCTGAATATTACTCAGTAATTGCATATGTAAAAATCACCTAATGTCAACTCTCAAACCAAAAATCAACGAATTCGTGATTCGATAGAACGAAACTGGAAAATAATTCTTTTGCTTCCTTGAAAGTGCATCAGTTTCTAAATAGAGAATGTACGCTCATATCTAACCCAAATAAAATTAGTAGGGCTTAGTATAAGGCAATATTTTAAAGACATTTCAACAGCACGTGTTCAATTGCTGAAAAATGCATTTTAAAAATGTACAAAATTTTAGCTCGTCGAGAGTTAGTCGATATCAGGTGTGAGAATTACATGTGCGCAATCCAATTTAATGGCGCCGATACTAAAGCAAGAGGTCTGTTTTTAATATAAATTCAAGGTTTACCTTGTGTTACGAAACAGTGACGTAACTCTGTATTTTTGAATTTTGTAAATGTTTAATTATCTTATAACATTTTAGAGTTTAAATTCATTATTTATTAATTATTGACAACGAAAACTTGAAATCGTAGATAGTTTCGGCAAAGCAAGATTTCATTTGAATCTTTGAAGCGACCCTGAGAGAGCAACAAATGAAGCCACCCTGACAATTTCATTTCATTTCCCTTCCTCCGTGTGATTCGAACACGTCACCTGTGGGCGGCGCAATTCGCAGTCGCCTGCAATTACGCGCGTGCAGCCACACGCCGCGGCCGCAGCGTCTGCGCGCAGCGACGTCTCCAGGGGCTGTTGGCGACTGTTTGCGCGGCCCGCCCTCCCCCGCCCGCGCTCCGCCGCTGTTTGGAGAACTGATTGATTCCTCGCAATCGAGAGCTCGACCGCCGCGCGCTGTCTCTGCTCGCCCTCCGCGCCTCGCTCGCCACCCTCCTCGCCCCCCTCGCGCACCTCCGATTCATCCCCAGTCATCCATCGTCACCGCCGCCATCCTCATCCCCACCGCCACCCTCATCCCGCATCGCCATCCATCATCCTCCTGCATCCACTCACCCACCGCTGCCATCCTCATCCCGCAGTCATCCCTCATCTCCCGCCGCCATCCTCATCCCCGCCACCATCCTCATCCCTGCATCCCATCCTCATCCCTCCTGCATCCTCATCCTCATCCGTCATCCTGCGCATCCTCATCCCGCCGTCCATCCTCATCCCGCGCTCATCCTCATCCCCTGGCCATCCTCTTCCCAGCCATCCATCCCGCATCCTCATCCCTCATCCCATCCCTGCGCATCCCATCCACCCCATCCGCATCCCATCCTCATCCTCCGCCATCCTCTCCCTCCCCCCCCCCCCCCTCCATCTTCTAACCGCTGCCCCAATCACCTTCACCATTAGCACTTCCCCGCAACCGCTTCCGCCACCGCCACCGCCTAAGCCCTGCTTGCCTACTTGTGGTCACAAATTTCATGAAACAGTAATAGATTCCTTACCCAAAATAAAAACATTAAAAACCCCGTTGGATAGAGACCAATCCATCTCTCATTTCAACGAATTAATACACTCTAAAATATACACAATTAACTACTCCACCCGGCTCAAATACAACCAGACATAAAATACTACCAAACAAATATTGAAAGTAATTTCAATAAAAATAAAACTAGAAGGCTTTGGTACCGATTAAGAAAACACCTGAACTTAAGAGGGAACTCAACCTATTAACAAATATCGTAAAGAGACTTATAACTAACTTCAATAACCAAAAGTATCATAACTTAATCCAGTCCCTCAGCGTCAGTAATAAAACTCTGTGTCAATTCACACGAAAAATACTTAAAAAGAAAAACACGATACCTCCCATAAACTCAACAACAGATAAAGCGTAAACATCCTACCAAATGTCAGAAGAACTAGCGAGATATTTTGCTTCAACTTTCACTGTCAACAACACTAATTTCCATCCTGGATACATCACTATAACCAAATCAGCTTCAGAAGAAGAATTTGGACCTCACCAAAATACACTACATTTCACCCTCTGAAATTTAAAAAGTATTAATAAACTGCCTCTTAAAACCACACGGACACGACAATATAAATAATATCGTATTAAAACATTTACCTGCACCAGCAATAGCTACTCTCACAAATATCTACAATTCGTGTCTCAAAACAAATTACTTTCCGCATACCTGGAAACATGCTATCATTATTCCCGTTTGTAAACCGACTAAAAATCCTGCAAACGTTGACAGTAATCGTTCGATCAGTCTATTACCATCCTTATCAAAGATATTCGAGAAAATTATACTTGAAAGATTGACGCTACACATAACGAAAATAATTCCTAAAGAACAATTTGGATTTATCGAAAAATTGTCTACTCAACACCAGTTACTAAGAATATCCGAACATATATACACAGCATTCCAGAAAAACATCACACAATAGGCGTATTTATAGATATCACTCAGGCGTTTGATCGGACATGGCACCAAGCCTTAATGTACAAGATCAAACAAATTGGCACCCCATAATACATAAAATCAATTATCAATAGCTTTCTCAACAATAGAACTTTTTCAGTGAACGTAAATAATCATCACTCCAACCCGAAACTAATTAACGCAGGACTCCCCAAGGCTCACCACTTTTCCCACACTATTCAACTTATACGTTGCAAGTCTTTCTAAATTAACGACCACTCACATAGTCTAACTTGCGGACGATACAGCAATATTTTCTTCTGGCAACTCTATCATTGACATCAGAAATAGAACACAACTATACCTCAACTTACTCGATAGCTGGGCATCCAAACTTAAAATACAACTGAATTGATCTACAACAGCAGCAAAAATATTTACACTAAGACCCTATACCTTCCCACAACCCCTAAGAATAAACAACAATAAACTAAACTGGTACCCCTAACAAACCTATTAAATACCTCGGATAAACTTAGATACTAAACTGAATTGGAAACAGCACATAGAAGAAAAAGTAAAACTGGCTAAAATAAAACTACTGCAATTAAAACCTTTAGTCTATAGAAACAACCCATTACCATATCATTCCTCAATTGCAATATACAAAACCATTCTAAGACGGCTACTCTGTATGCTTGTCCCATCTGAATGAATTCCGCAAAAACCAATCTAAAAATTACAAATCATTCAGAACCAATTTCTCAGAACCATTACCAATGCACCGTGGTTTGTACACCAATCATCAGCTCCACAAAGAACTCAACTTAGAACTCATTGAACATCACATCACATACTTAGCCACCAACTTTTATTATTATTTCCAAAATCTCTTCCTTGCAACCTTTAGACTCGCTAAAAACCGAACCATACCAGAATAAAAACAGATATACAATATATTCCTCAAAACCTTCTCCGAATTTGAACCAGAATAAAAGGACCCAATATGGAATCCTAAACGTTATGTTAGATTTAAGTGTTAGAAATAAGTTTTAAATATAAGTTAGTATGTAAGTCCATCAAACATATGTAAAGTTCATACTAAAACTGACCTATGTACAACCAACAAAATCAATAAAATAAAATAAAACTTGTCGTCAGTTTGTGACCTTTACGAGAGGCACTGCGCCGTGGGTTGTCGACGCCTCCGCGACGGTTGCAACGTCAATAATGTCTTTTTGTTCCTCACTTGCCACTTCTCTCCTGTTGACACTTCACCGTATTTATTCACTTTCTCGTGAATCGCGCTTCAGGAATATCACTGCCACATATTTGTTTAACTTCTCATTCGACGGAAAATTGACAATATTTGCCACTAAGTAATTGTCGTGACCGCCCGCGCGCATTTGAATGACTCGCCGCCGAGCGACGTCAGCGGGGCGTTACCACCCCAGGTGGGAGAGGAAGGCGACCGTTGCGGGCCGGCCTGGAGTGTCCGCGCGCGGCCGTCACGCCCGAGCAAGCGGGTAGGGACTCGCCACCGCCCCTACTCCGCAGCTAGTCGGCGGGCCGCTAACCCTAGCGAGCTATAGGAGGGCTCCGAGCGAACGCCAGGACAGATAGCGAGCGACGGTGTTAGCGACTGGGTTGTGGCGAGTGCCTTGAGGTGTCTAGAGTGGTAATCAGCTACGACGACGACCTGTGCAACGAAAGTGGAACTTTCTAGTGGATATTTGACGACTCGGCTGCTTTTGGGACTTCTGGACAACGATAAAACGGCTTCGCTCTACTGGTAATACGGAACATCGGCAATTGCCGCGCTCGTGGCACATAGCGAAGTCGCTAGCCTTTCACCACTGAGGTCCGGGTTCGATTCCCGTCGAATCTCATGTGAAATTTGTTCCAACAAAACGAGTTTGCCTGTTTCACAAGGGATAGTTCATCCCCTATGAAGTGTCCTAAACCCTACCTCTATCCTTATTCCTTCCCAATTCTGGCCGCTGGGTAGTGACGCAGGAGCGCGTAGTAAGAGGCGCGTACGAGGAGATGCTACCTAGCGCTCCGCTTGACAACTGACTGCAACGTGACGTGACATGACTTAAAGGTAATGGAGGATTACTCTCCAGCGCAAAGCGCTCAATGCCCCTTAAGGAGTTTGGAGACGCGTTGCGTCAAGTTGTAAGACTGAACAATTTTTTTTAAAAAATGTACCTGGTCTTGAATAAAAATCGTTTTATGAATTTGCATATTGATTGTTAGACTAGTAATATTTCGAAAATTCATTATCAAACAAAGGTTTCCTTTGGTCTACCCACATGGAATCCAGATGTCGCGCGAGTTACGTGTAATGGAACACTCATTATAAGTCGTTTCCTTGCCCCTACCACAGTGACACTACTATATCGAGTAGAAGAACACGTGATTATTTCAAGCTGTTATTCACTCACACTCCAAATCTAATTTAAGAAAAGAACACAGCATTACAGAATTGGACTCAATATTAAACACGCCGACCTCATAAGTTATATCTTATACTGAATTATTGTAAATTTATTACACTTCTGTACTGAAACCTTCCAAATATAAAAAACATCTTTGGCATCAAAAACAAAATTTATGAAATATTTAATTCAATTGAAGGTTGCAAGTCGATTTTAAAATATCTTAATGTTTCTGGTATAGAGTATATGATCTGAATTATTGTAAATTTATTACACTTCTGTACTGTATTGTCTTGTTCTGCACTGTTTTACTGTTATTTCTCTTTGTTTTAATTTGTAAAATGTATCTCTTTTATAAGTCTATAATGTTTACTAATGACCTTAGATGTACTTCATGACCTTAGATGTGGCCTAAAATAAACAATTAAAATAAAACTCAAGTGCTATTCATTACAATTGGTACACGATGTATTGATATTGATTTTTGGGTACCTATTGGAAATACGTAACATTAATTCTATATTTTACTACTCATTAATTCGACTATAAATTTGTATTCTTGAACAAATGATAACAATTGAACTGAGAAAAAAAGAATGTTTATTTTATTTCATTTTAATTCATAGCTTCTCTGTCCTTCGAGAAGTCCATTTGTTTAAATATTCAATATTTACTTTTAACTGTCATTTTTTGGGTCACTCAGTAAGATCATTATTGTGAACGAAAACTTGCTTTAACAGAGAAAATATTTGAAATATTTCTTGCAATAGCTTACAACAAATGTATGAATTAGTTGAAAAAATGTCGTTAACATTTTGTTTGAAATATTTCAATTCACCGTACAATATACCATAATAGATATACATCTTCCCATTCTCTGTATCAGTGGGGCACCAGGTCAGATTTTACCACGAATGGGTTAAATCTGATCTCATGCGGAAATATTCTGAAACCATTCCGTTAATATTACGAAACCACTGTAATTTTTTTCTCGTGTACTGTACGTTGAAGAGAACTCCGATTTTTCTACTGTTGCTGTCTGTATCGAGGGAAATGCCATTCATCTCAAGGTGGGGTCTCAACAATGCGAAAAATCGCTGTCTCAGTGTGGGACTTGACTATCCTCATGGTCCACTGGAATGAGCTGAACTAAAAGTATTGAAATGAATGGCATAGTTATACTGTTTTGGAATAATATAACGAGTAAAGCGTGTGGTCAAAGCGGTTATCAATACGTTATATTCAACACGTGATCATGAGCACACCTTGTAATACTTGAATCAAACTGTTTCTCAGACTGTTAAAACTACCCGTTTCCACAGATTGATCTTTTCTGGCAAAGAGATTTCTCATGTACAGGATAACACTCATTTAGATATTGCTGCTTGAGTACTTGCCGTTTGCAACTCAGATGTTTCTTAATAGACACAGAAATAGATTTGTCAACGAATTCAGATGCAACATACGCAATGTTTTTTAGTACTACATCGCAACTCAGCTCCGAACGAATACACATACTTGTGTTTTTAGTAATGTACTAAAAATTGATCTCTATGATATGGTCATTATTCACGTAAGTGTTGTGCCTGTTTTATCACTAGAGTTGGAAAAATTGTTCCTCGCATGGATCGTGATATCAGGTGTCGACCTATACTTTCGTTAGCGGGGTTTCCTCCATCCAGTTGTATCCCATCAGCAGGGCACACCCCAGCCTGGACAAACCTCGCAGCTCCCGCTTGGTCACCCGACAAGTGCGGTAGAGTAGTGCACGAGTGTATAAGTAAGGAGGGAGGGAGAACAGGACAAGGAAGGTGAAAGAAAGATCGCAATCCGACCGAGGCCCGTTTGTTGTGGTACTGGTCCGGCATTCACCTTGTATTGATCCATAAAACCACGGAAAACTACCGATCAGAGCAGGCTGCAACTAAAATTCTCCTGCAGACGCTTCTGAATTCGACCTAATTATCTAGGTTGGGTCGAAAATCCTGCCGCGGACTCATAACCCTAGAACCTCCCAATGAAAGGCATTGTAGTAGGCATAAGTTGATGCCCTGAGCCACTTAGTTTTTATTTGGAATACACGGTGTCTTCAGTGTTGAGGTTACCGCCTCATCGAGAGTGAACCATAAGATTGTTCTTCCTTGCGTTGAAGCAGAATATAGAGTATGCGAATATTTGTGTACAACACTGCATGAGAAACAATCTTATTTTCTGCGTCGTTTAGCTTCGATGCTCAAATTATGTACATTCTTGTCTTGACATACATACGATGGTGCTCTTTGGAGTAGGAATATTTGAACACCTGTACCTGTACATGCATCGGCATTTCATCCGCAGTAATAGACACCCTATCTTCCCGTCGCATCGTGGGCCAGAAATACCTCAAAGCTGACCAAAAACTCAAATTACACCCCTGACGCTCAGATTTATCCGCACAGACAGCCTATCGTGAGACTAATATCCACCCGTTACATAAACATAAATTCAATGCACCGTTCAAAGTCTTCGGAACTGAGCTGGAAAGTAGGATTGTTTTCTTCTGATTTCGGTCGTGACGAATGCGATACAGAATGCCCATATTTTTACTACCAGTACTCAGCCACTTTATAAGATATCGACCTGCTCAATTTTTTAATTGGTAGAGGGAGGTTTGCTTATTTTCTAGTAAAGACTATTTCCATTTTTGGGAATACATTTTTAAGTTATTATTATAAATATAAATTTGTGCATTTGGATCGTACAACAAAGGTATCTTAATTTTCTTCTTGGCTTTTAATTGTTACTTTCGCTTACTTCCGGTTTGAGACCAAATGTTATAAAAAGAAGAAAGTGTGAGGAAAATGATCCTGTTAAAAGATTACAGCTATTTACAGCATTTTGTGACATACTTGCGTTTGATTTTTTTTATTCGCTTATCCTTGTACCGCTTGCATTCGGTACTGCGCTGCTACATCATTCTCGCAAAAGTCACTTCCTGGCCTATGTTAAAAGGGTAAATACCATTTTTAAGTCTTTTACGATGATTTGTATTACAAAACAAACATTGCTTCATTTTAGACAAATTTCTGAAAAATTCTGAAAATGAGGAATGTGAAATTCTGTTAGAATTTCCGGTCGTCGCGACATTTCTGTGGAACGACAAATGATATTGCATATTTATGTGCATTCCGTTAACCATTTATTCAATTTCCATCGCTGTAAACGTGATAATTTGGATAGGGGAGTTTTTGCCAGGTTTCGGCGCTTCCTGGCCCAGTGTGCGTCGTACTGATTATGTGTCAGAAGCAAGCAATTTCATAAAATAACGCGAGCAGTTACTAAGAGAAAACGTAATTATTTTACGTTTGTTTTAAAATTAGTTTGCGGATCTGCAGTTTACTTAAAATCCCTCTTCCCGTAATCCCTCTTTATATAGTTTCGCGGTAGTTGATGTAATGAATTTGATGTGCAGAGAACATTGCTGTAGTAGAGAATTTGCTTCCTACAACCCTTCTTCGCCTCTTGTATTCTCTTGTTATTGTTCGTCCCATCTAGTCTCGATCTAAATGATTGGACCTCATCCAAATGGTGTATTCGTAGCATTTTCCAACCGTGTTTGATGCTGCAAGTACCACTCACTATGCCGCTTGTTTGAACGCTTCAGTGCATTACGCAAAGAGCTGCTTTTGTGCTCGCAAGGACAAAGTCGGTTAATGGTAATGCCGCATTGCCCGTTTCTGCTTCTACGAAAGCATATTTGGAATGTGTGCCAGAATGGTGCTTGTGCATCAGGAAGAAACCGCTTCAAGCACACTGTGTTTGTCTTCTCTAGCATTATGGTGCCAATTTTCTGGTCGCTTTTGTTTGCAGTACAATTGTGGAAAAGTTCTCGAATGTGTACATTGTGTTGCATCGCATACAGTATTTTATTACCATGGCAAAATGCACATGCATTTTGTAACAGCATGCAACAGAATGATATTAATTTGTTATTCAAATGAATGTGTTGATCGAGATAATTATTAGCACTGTACCAATTTCTTTATTAATTTCAGAATAATTCCTCTCGTAAACTCCGTTATGACACATGAAATTTTAAAATTGCAGCAACACTCAGTCAACGGCTCTTTAATTAGTAAAACTGATACGTTGCACGTATGAAATGAACATTTTGTCAGAGCTTGACAATTCTATCCCCAGAGAGAAAAATGCATTTCACATCAGAAGTTGATATTTTCTTGTACTACATATTTTTCAGGTTCAGAAATTAAACAATATTGTAGTGTTTCAATCCCAGTAGTAAGTCTCAAATTCACCTGATTGAACTATTTTTGCAATTTTATTATCAGCTAAATCAACATTCAGCTAGTAAGTTAATTATCTATATTAGTAATTTGTAATGCACGCAGAAATTAAAAGAAAACTATGCAGCTACCGGCCATCTCAGAGGAGTCTGGTTATGTTCAATACCCAGGAAATCAATAAAAATGTAAACACAATGAAACTGTTTTTATTTTGAAAATTGTAAATATTTGTGTTATTACAAGCTCTCAACATTCGACACAGCTGATGTGCGAAAGCAAAATTCCATGGAAGAGGTTACCTGCCTTTTAACATATTTTACTAGCAAAATACTCTGCGTTTCCCGGGCTTTCTTCGAACACAATCTTTGTGAAAGGAAAAAAAATAGTTTTATACACACCACGGTGTTTAAGATTATTATTTTTAAGGTAAAAATAATGTGTTCAAATTTTAATAACATAATATAATTTTCTTTCATTTTATTTTAGAGTAAATGGCTATTATATTAGAAATATCTTCGCACTGCTACTGGCGTATAGCCAATCAATTAGGTGTGTCACCTGTTCTACTGCACCGCTACAAGCCTCTAGCGGAATTTATTATGAGACAAATCTATTAGATAACAGTCCTGCCCCAACGCTACTGGCCTCAGGCGGAATATATTAGGAACCTCGTGTTCTTGGCGAGCAGCGAAAACTAATGATCGTGGTGCATCTAAGAACATATTATTTAAATTACTTTCCGCATTTGTGTTGTGTTAATTGTTACCAAACATTGAAAGGACACTGCAACAACCCTGAAGAAGCGTCCGTAAAAATTATATATCTCTTCGTACACTGCTTTGTGTGGTATCGATGTCGGTTCAGTGTAACGTTCATTTCACTGTTATTAGAATGTATTCACGTGTTCTGTTGTGGTACAGCATATTCTTAAAAGTATTCTTGGTAAGACAAATGTTGTAGAGTATGCCATACTATGTTTCGGCAGTATTTGTGAAGACTGGTTTTGTTTAAAATATTTGATCTGTTGCACTGTGTAAGAGAGTATTTTATTTGTTGTTCGGTGACAGTGTGCGGGCTAATGTTGAGAACACCATTTTGTATTGTGTCGGCCACCATCGCCACCGCAGGCCACTCGCAGGGAATCGCGTGCTTAACCAACGTTTCGCGGGGAACGTATTGCAGGGCCTCACGGCTTGAGGACGCACGTGACGAGAATGTTCCTCGCATGGTGACAGAAACTAATTCATGCGTTTTACACGGATGTGTTTGTGGTACCTTCGGGAATGGAATTGGTTGACAAATATCATACGTCTGCTTTATCTCTCCAGGGCGACTGCATAGGTACACCCTATACAACGAGCCAGGGGCCGGGTGCCATAGTTCCTTCCCAATCCGTTCCCAACATTTTCCACAAATCGGATTGAAGCGCCTTGAGGGAGTAAGATCCGTCCTGGCCTTCCCATTAATACACAGCTTGCACCGGTACGAAGCCTTGTGGAATGTGCGATTGTGTGGGGGGAAATGGAAAAAGGAGAAAGGGATAAGTGATTATTGTTTTAAGATTAATCAGTTTCAATTAGTGCAATTTAAGTATCAGAAAGGTGTTTGTATGCATAATGCTCGCAAAGTAGAGGGTAATATAGAATAAACTTTGAACTGAATACTTCTGATGCGAAATAAAGAATTGTTGATCATTAGACCACATATTAATATTTGTCACTAATAGACCTTCCGCCTCAAGAGAATCTTTTAAGGGTGACATTTCTATTTTTTGGAAGAATTCAAGCTAATATAATTCAATAACTCGATAATAACATTTAGTGAAGAGTCGAATAAATTCTTCGGCGTCAAGGTCTTACAAAACGTGGAGTCTCACTACACAAAGCATTAGAGCAGTTAACCTACACCTATAGAAGTAAAATTATCCCCTTTTAGTATCAGGGACCGAAAATACGAGTACTTTTGTCTCAAAATTGCCGATTTTTGCGGCAACATTAAAATTCTGTTTAATACGCAAGTAGTAGGCGATAACCTTGGAACAATTCTCATTTTAGATTTACAAATGAATAGCTAATTCGAATTACAAATTTGTTAGAGGGTTTTATTGATACTTTCAAAAAAAAACAAATTTACACAATTGTAAAGATTATCATATGTGAATATCACAATACTTATGGCATATTATGTGAGCTTTTGTCATCATAAGTTTTATTATAGTGATCGAATTTCGATTTCGAATCTAATGTACACCCTTGAAAGAGCCATCGTCCTTTTTTTGCGTTCGTGTTGGATCAACTTTACATGGAAGAAGAAAGGCAGAAATACAATCTCAGATTATAGTTTCCATGTCTGAAAACGTCAGCCTTTTAAACTAACGTAACATATTATTTTGAGTGAATTTAATCTCGATCTTCGGATCCGCAAATCACGACAGATTTGACTACGTGACTGTCTACCAATGGTTTTGGGGAGAGATTCGTCCCCCTCTCGCCCGCGGAGCCGTCCATTAACGTCGGAGAGCCACGACGGCGGCCTCCGATGTCAAAGCCCCTGCGGCGCCGGCCCCTTTAAGAGCGCTCGTGCGGGCGGCCGCGGGCGCGCCGCCGACCCACGCGGTCTGGCCCTCTCATCCACTCTCTCTCTGCCGCTCCCTCGCCGTCTTCGCCGCCCCCGGTCTCATTCGCCGTCCCCACGTCTTGTCACTTGCTCCTTCTTCCTCACTCTCCCAACCAAACAAACACGCGACAGAGCCACCGACCGCGCCACGACCGCCACGACCGCCGCTGCACGACCGCCAACGACGGCCAGCGCGCACGCGCAGACGCGCCAAGACGCGCCAACGACCACAACGCGCCAGCGCGCACACGCCAGACGCGCACACCGCCCGTCGCCATGTCCGCGCCATCGACCACGCGACGTCACCGCCCGCTGCGCCCACACGATGACCCCCGCGTCACCGCCGGCCGCGCCCCCCGACCACACCACGCACCGATCGCCACCAACCGCAACCAGCGCCACCACCACCGCGCACCGACCCGCCACCGACCACGCCACCGACCACGCCAACAAACATGCCACTCATAGCGTCACCGACCGCGCCATCGACAAAGCTACTGACCGTGTCACCGACCGCGCCATTGACCGCACCAACGACCTCACTAAAGTATATTATACGAATGATTATGTAGAGTTTTACTCAATATATTACTCAATCTTTCATATTATAAATGTCACCCCCATTTTTCCCCTTCACAAAGAACCTTTTGGATCCACTGTTTGAATAGTAGGTTGGAAACACTGCAATAGAAAACCGAACTACTTATAAAACTTCAGGACTTAACGTCAACATCCTCATTTTTAAAACTTAACGTAAATTAAATTTTTTAAGTGCATTTTAAACATTCTGAAGAAATGGAATTGAAACAATATTTTCACCCCTGCGACAATACGAAACTAACATTTTGTGTAATTTTAACGTCCTGGCAGTTCGATTTATCAGCTTGCAGAATGCTTGGAGAAACACATCTAGGAGGCGTTGATAGGAAAGCAGCACACGAGGGTAGCAAAATAATATGTATCTTACGTCAATAATTATGTATTTTGCAACGACGTGGTTTGCTAGTTAGAAGAATTTAGAGTTTCGAATCTCAAAGTAACTTCAAAAGATCTTTGAAATGAAACGAGATCTTTGAGTTTGGTTCATTAGTTCTCTCGTAAGACAGCGACAGAATTAATTTAGCGTCATATTGTAGAGATTCTGATTTGAAATGTGCTAGCTGACGTTCCTTCATCATTATTACCATTCGTGCTGATACTCGAATTAGCTATTAACATAAAAATTTAAAAATATCTAATTATTGAAAGAATCTATAAAATGTTCAGTTAATTATCTTTTGTTACGCAATATGGTCCGTACACTCGTTTATGGTGTGGATAAACGGCTAGACTAACTTCATTGTAACAATGAAGTTTTCCTGTTTCTATCACGTTCTGATTTATAGTACATTTTTAATATAATTTTCGAAATACTTTATCAAGGCGTTATTAAGGTATCGCGGAGCTCAAATTAGCAATAGAAAAACAAATATTTGCGCATTGTATTGTGTAAAAGATATGTATAAGATTGGAAAGGAAGCAAGATGCCGTAATCAATTGATTACATTTCTAACAAGGAGAGAAAAAACTCTTAAATTTAATTAATATTTAGGTAAGAGAATTTTAACTCTTGTTTTCCGTTTCCTCACGGCGATTTTGTGTCTTTATTTTCAGAAACCAAGTTTCCTTTCGTATCTTTCATAGTAAAATATACCTTCTAAAAACGAAAGTTTGTAATAGAGTTCATTGCCTGAATGCGAGTCTAAAACGCCAAATGTCGAAGTTCAGAACATCCTGAGGGTAGATGTCAGAAAGGGCCATCTCTTAAAAAGAACAAAGTAGTAAGAGGAAATAGGACGGCATGTCTTTGCATGTTATGAATAAAGTAGACTAAATGTAGAGCCTTTAACGCAGTCTCCATTTTCGTGAATTTCACGCGAACCTCGCCTGCCTTCAAAAGAGGGTGCACGGAGCGGCCGCGTCGAAGAGGCCGCGTCGAGCGGCGACGCTTGGTTGGTCGGGGAGGGGGCGGGCAAAGCAGGGGAAATTGAACCAATTACCGGGCCCTAATAAAAGCGCCGACGGCCCCCTCCAGCGTCTTCTCAGCCGTCCTCAACAGTTCCCGCGCTCTCACAGCTGCCACAATCCAAAACGGTTTTAATTCGCGAGATGAATCTCTGGTTCTGTCTGCAGAGGTGGGAAAGACATCCTATTCGTTTTCTTTGCTGTATACGTGATGTTCGATCGCTCCCTTTCATGTCGGCTAACAAGAGCGAGCGGCACAGCGTTGGCGACACAAAAAGCCTTTGGTGGCCCTCGCCAGCGCCCAAGTACATTCGATTAAGCCTGCCACTCCGGCAGAATGGTGGATGACAATGGTATAACTGCCTATTGTTTATTTTCTCTTATCGCTTTTTTACACTCGCACAGCCCTTCTACCCCGAATTTTGTTTTTATACTTAAAACGCGAGTAAAATGCTGGCTGTTTTGAATGGAATCCAAGCCCGTAGATGATCAATCTTATACGAATGAGTAATCCTATTATTTTGTGAACATTTTCGAAGCGATCAGAAACACCACAAAAATACACAACGCTTTTAATGAATGTTGTCAGGGCCAAAAACCAACAAATTTTTCTTTGTCCAGTTTTTTGTGATATTTTTTAATACTTTAACACCATTAGGACCGAATCACAAGTTTTAATTAAATTTCTTTTTAACAAAACGACATTTTTTAGAAAGAGCAGATTCTTATGTCGCACAGAATGGTAACAAGGATTCGCAATCCGATGAAATCCTGCATATTTTCATCAAAGCGGTTGAAATGCACATAATAGAACTCTAGCACTATTAAACACTATTAATAATTACCTAACACAATTTTTTTATTTATAGATGAGCGGCAAAGATTGTCTTTCGGTTGAACAACGGAAGTATTCAAACAAATCATTCTGCTTTCATTAATTATTATTTACTTTCAGTGTGATTATTACTAAAATAATCAAATCTTATGCACATGTGTCAGAAAAATAGCGCTTGGCATTTGAAAGAAAGTCTTCCAGTAATTTCAACATTTTAAAAAGTTTATTAGGTACCCCGATTTTCTTTCACTGAGCCATTTTATTTAGGAAATGAATAGTATGAACTATAAACTAAAGAATGGTCGAAGTTTGTTTCAACACATATTCCCAATGTGACCACGAAGCTCAAAACCGAAATCGGATTCAAGTAAACATTTACGGATTTGAGAAAAAATACTACCAGTGTTTTGCGCGCTTGCAAGCGGAACTAAATAGCACAGGGCTAATTGAGCAGCGTGTGTAGTACATTAAAATAAATCCACTGCCTTTTATATGAATAATTCAAGAATTCGACCCGCAAGCACGGCGATAATTTTCAATGTGGGCGCCAGGGAGGAAAAACCAATTTTCGCGATAATGCATGGAAAAAAGAAGAATGACGAAAGGTCTGCGTTTTGCCTCACAAAACGGGCAAGGCCATTTCGACATTTATGATGGAGAAGCCCAGGCTTTTGTTAATCGAATCATTAGTCTCCGCTTAACGGCGTTGTTATCGATGTACCTGACGTGTGCCAATTCCAACGCAGCGCTAGCTAAAAGCCTCGAAGTGTTTCGCAAATGAATAAGGATGCAACAAACAAAATTCAAGCGATGATCCTTCACCCGTACACTCTGCTATCTTGAGTGATGTTACATTACATTTCTACGGAATGCAATGTACTGTTATCAATAACTAAAGAACTATTAGTTAGTTTAGTTTAGTTAATGCCTTATGTTAGGTGGCGAGACTCAGGCCATCAGACCCGTTCTTTCGTCTAACCACGCAAATTTCGTTACGCTCCTTTCACCACCTAGCGGAGAAAGGAGGTATTATATTGGGCGACGAAATTGGCGGATCTCAATTTTGCTCAGAGGCTTCTTTTAGGCTTGAGAATCTTTTACATGCAGTAAATCGAGGGCATACGAGGGATTTTTTCGCCTTTAAAAATCCATGGTTTCGATCGGGTTTGAACCCGCTTGAACCCGTTTGAACTCGGGTACAACATTCCGGTACGCTCACCGTTATACCACCGAATCCGTTATTACATGTATCGGAAAATGGAGTGCGCCTCGGTGTAGAGCATCGATATAATACCTTTTATTAGACTAATATCCCTATTTCCCCAATTTAGTTGGTTGCATCCTTGTTCCGGGCATCCCTTCAAATATCAAAATATATCCTTATGGTTGATAGAAATCTTGCTTCAATACTCACACACGATACGATGGCTAGTAATTCGAAGGTTAAAGCAAAGATTCGTTTTGGACAAACATGACCTACATTCAACTGAGATGTATTTGCATTGTCTTGGAAATGAACCATAGTTTTTACAAATACTTAGTGCTGAACTTCGTGCCTTTAGTGAACTTTCAGCTGAATGAAGCACCATACGTATAGACCAAAAATAAATCATTTAAATCAATCAAATTTTCTGTTCTACTTTTTATTTTCGACCAACTTTTCGGTTATAAACATTCAGTAAAACTTTTCGGTTATAAACATTACATCTCAAAGAGATGATTTTAGATCTTTAAATAGTAACTTATGTTCTCCCTAGACCTTAATGACCTCCCTAATTGGACATAAGTATCCTATTAAGAGAAGATTAATTATTTCCATCGCGTAGATAAAAACATTGGATGATAGTTACTAATTAATCGAAAACGCGTATGTATTCGTCCTTTGTACTTTGTGACATTTTGAATGTGTTTCATATTGTCTGATAAAAATAAAAATAATATTTAGAATAACACTTTAAATATTAATAGAATAATTATCCGTAATTAATACGTGGAAACAATATAGTTAAAATTATATCATATCATGATACTCAAAACGACATAATCACTGTTCACAAACTGAGATTTGCACATTCCAATTAATAATAAAAGCTAGTATAATGATATTATAAATGGGATTATTAATTCAGTGCTCACGAGTTTCGATCTGCACTGAAAAATTTAAAGAACACATAAAGTGTATTTTGCTATAAATATTACTTATGTGCCTAGGCGTAAACATATTGATCTATTCATAGTATTATAACAAACATTAAATAAGGTGTTATTTGTGACTGTCCTAAATTTTATACATTGCATTGAAAGAGAATGTAGACTCAAGAATTGAAGTCAAAAATAAATGCAAAAATGCATGGTTCATATGCCAACCTCTCTCTTTCAATAACATGGATTAGACATGTGTTTTTCATGTAATCGTAACTCCTTTTAATCCGTACTAAATTGTTATTTACATTAGATAAATATATAATAACATCGTATTCTTTTATTTGATTCTCGTGTTTGAGTAACAGATTACCTCACGAATTCATCTAGCACCGTGGCAATCATGCTTTCTTTCTATCGTTAAATGGGCGCCGCAGAATCGCCTTGTCCAGTTATGTGGCTCGCATCGAGGACCGCAGGAATATCAGTGCGTAATTCTGTCTCCTGACATCACGATGTGAAAGCAATTATTTGGGCACCGATCGTCGAATGACCAAAAGTGATTTTGCGTTAGTGAAAATAGTAATGAAACGAAAATTGTGAACTCAATAGCACCTGCGAGTAAACGACCTAATTGTGCTGAAACGTTGCAGAAGTTCTGTCGAAATCCCGTTCGAACTATTGCTCAAATTATGGAGTGAGCGATTGTGAAACGTGAGTGAAATTGAACAGTGAAAAATAGACCATTATAAAACGATGACATTGAGTTTCATATTTCATTTTTCATTTCATTCATTGAGTACTTTTTCTACGACTTTTATAAATCAAACTTTTACATTGAATTGTTTAGTGGCAGTTGACATGCAGGATTCAGCCAAAGCCACCAAGCGCACAGCTACCCTCGTATACTGCCGCAGGAGGCTATGGCTACCAGTCCGCCTCCGAGGGAGTACTGCAATAGTCAAATGGGATCAAAGTGAAATTACGATCTAATTTATTTTAAATAACCTTACATGAAAAATACTACTAATAAAAGAAATTAAAACTTACAAGTATAATATAATATAAAATGCAATTTTAATGTACACAATCGAACGAAACATCTATTAGAACGATTCTAAATGATCAATTATGTGTCAATACTTGGTTTCGAACTTCTTTATGTATGGGTCAAGAACCTCTATCATTAATCAAATCTTATGTCGCAATGAGTATCATTATGTAACCGATTGCAGCCATCAAATGACAGCATTAAACAATGGGAGTAGAAAAAATACGTAGCGGATTTGCGAACACACATATCAAAACCAATTCTTGAATTATGGGCGGGCTACACTAGTAGGTTAAAAAAAAAAACTTAGGTGATACGCGCTGTAATCACGGAAATGCGGTAACGACTGCGCCGAATATATATATATATATATATATATATATATATATATAAAGATATAAATATACCTAATTTATATATATATATATATATATATATATATATATATTCGTAGATTTTTATGAAAAAATGAGAGTAGACTGTGATAATGATGTAATCAGTCGCAGATCATATGATGGGATTCTATCCTCTTTAGTCAATAGAAACAAACACCGCCACACTTTATAATTTTCCCCAAAGAGCAAGAGAGACAACAAGTGGCTTTATCGAGCTGCCGATTGTCTACCAGATGAAGCTCCATGCATGAGCGCAGTACGACGCCCCCCGCTGAGGCGGAAGTCCTCCCACAGAGGCAAGAGATTAACTGTGCGGGAGCGGGAGGTTCAATTATTCAATCTGCCCTTAGGCCGCTGCTCGAGCAACGCTCCCGCACTTGGTGCCACGTGCCAACTAATCCCCCCTCCCAACTGGTCACCTTCCCACCACCCATTCGGCTGTCGCCAGCTGGTTCAACATCACCACTCCCGCCGAACCTATGCTTTCACAGGTCCTCTATCACTATCCATGTATATGATACGTCAATCGTCGTAACACTATACACATTTTTTTATTATAATTATACACATTTTCTTTTCTACAAAATATGTGTAAGGGAGGGAATATAAAAAAGATGTCATAAACATATATTTCACTTAACATTTAATTCTGAAATAATTTTAAAATGTATCTGTCAAGCTAACAACTGATAAATACTTTTCAATCACTATTTGAACTGATCACTATTTTACTGATAAATTTTAATCACTATTTTAACAACTCCAATAGCATACACTTTTCGGGTCTCCATAAAATTTCGTTCTATAAAAAATAATCTCTCCTCTAAATGGCAAGATACGAACGGGTCACTTCAATACACAATTCCGCAGTATTATGTTTCGTTCCAAACGCTCGAACTTCACTTCAGGCGTTATCTGCTGAGAGGTGTCTACCAATTGCTTTTGGCCTCAGGTCAACAGTTTCCGATGCTCGGTCCAAAACCTAACTAATTTGCAAGGAGCTGTTCCAAAGTTTCAGAAAGAAAAAGGCAAGAGAGTGAAATAAAAACACGCGAAATGACGTTGTTTACAGATACACCAGAAAGGAAATATAAGTTACGGATATAAAAGTAAGGGAAAACGGTGGAACAAATATCAACGAAGAAATCGACGAGATTCGATGTCATCACTTGGGAAGTCGCCAAGTTGTCGCCAGGAAACGAGCCAAGTGGAGCGTGGAAACGGGTTTTCTCCCGCACATATCCAATTGCCTGTCGCTCCATAGGCACGTACAATTCGCTTAAAAACTGTCGGCGATCTGGTGTGGGATGATCATTGACTTGAAAAGGAAAATAAGCATTTTCCTCATTAGTACAATTCCTATATTTTGAGCTGGCGTGTTCTGTATGGGATGAGGAATTTCATGAAGAAGAAACAAGCCTGCGTGTTCCTGTTGACTTTGTCAATAATGTTCGATGATAATTTATTTTACGTTTTACCCTCAAAGGCACGGGACAGTAATTGTGTTTTGCGTAATTTTCAAGCACTATCGAAACAGGAACTCACGGTGAAGTGTTCAGCGCCTCTATTGTAGCACATATAATCTCACTCAACCTTCGGAATTTTGCTATAGTAATGAACACATTATAGATGTTACAATAACCAGAACTCTCAATATTTTTTTTTCATTTTGAATTTAAAATATTGTATTTTCCTTCCTATACTATTTTCTCATTCTTAGTTAACTCTGTGAGAAGCAAGGAAGTTGAAACAATCACTTAATAAATTGTATATTTCTGACATTCTATTTCTGCATTAAAGTTATCTGATTCCGCTTTTTTACTTTCTCACGAAAGTACATCACAAGAAGAGAACGGTATGTAATCGTGCGCCAGAAAACAGAGAACAGGGTACTTTAATAATACCTCAAAAATATTTACAAAATTTTCTCAAAAACGGCACCATATTTTTTGATAAAACTTCGTCTTTGGATAGTGTTAAAATTTTAAAAAAGTCTCATGTTCGTTGAAATCCCATATTTTTGAAAATTACAAAAGCGCAATTTTTTTGAGCGGCTACCTACAACTATAATATTGAAAGTAGAGATTTTTTCCTGAATGAAATTTGTTTCTTGAAGATGGATCTATAACAGGTCCATGTTCAATTATTCATAAATGTGAGTTTTCGTGTAATTTGGCGCCAAATATAGGCAATTAAAAAAATATTTTTTCTCAAAAACCGCTCCATTTTTTTTCTTTACAATTTTTCCATGTATAGAAGAAGGAATGCTTAAAAGAATAGCGCGAGGCTCATTTTCTTTGAACTCCCTTAGTATTCGAAAAATGCAAACTTTAGAAATAATGTGGGAATATATGCGCTGTTGTAGCACCACTATTTTGTACATGTGTACTGACTATCGTACCAGTACATAGAACTGACTAGGTCTCATTTAGATACTTTTGCAGTTCTTTTGGGAAATATCTCCACATTTCTTGATTGAAAACCTTAGGGGTGTAGTGATATCTACTTAACTTGTTTTGTGGCAAAATGAGAGTAGTAAAATAAGTTTTCAATTATGGACACAATCAATACAAATATGGTTGTAACTTCTATTCTCATAATACTACTCCAGCTTCAAGATCATATAGTTTTTCTTGTTGGGTAAACTTCCATTGTACAGTAATTGCCTTACATTGTAACGTATAAACGCCCGTTCATTTAAATTAATGGAAATAAATAAAAAAAATTCAACAGAAGCAGGTCATGTTTTATCTAATTAAAATATGTCCAACAATGATATTAATATCTAAATGTTCGCGATAAAAATCACTCATCAGCCACGTAGAAAGCATTTACTATGATCAAGAAGTAGAAAAATGTGAACATATTATGAAGAGGGTTATTTGCATTCCAGTCGTTGGTAAACGGAAAGACGCTAAATATTACGACAGCAACATGACAAGAATGAAATATGATTGAAAAGAAATTTTGTGAACAAATAAAAAAATATTGAAGGAATAAAACAATTTCGAAAAGTGAGTTTATTTAATTAAATTAAACAAACCAGCACCAAAAAAAATGACAGGAAAATGTTAACATTGTCTTTTTGTTAAAAATGGAAAAAACTGCAAAACACTGCTATATAAAAATGAAAAAATTATTTAATAACAACACAAAATGATTATCTTTTAAAAAATTTTTACCCTTACTTCAAAATCTATCTTTAAGGAACAGGTTTCATTAAAAAATCTCTATCTTTAATATTTTAGTTGTAGGAAGACGCCATCAAAATTCTGAACTTTTGCAAAGATTTTAGAAAAATCAGGGTTTTCAACGAACATGAGACCTGCACCATTTACTTAAACTTCACACTCTGCAACAACAAATTTAATAAAAAATGATGGAGCTATTATTTAGAATTTTGAAAATGTTTAATACCTCCCAAAATTAAAATATAGTTTTCAAATTCAAGGGGACGTTATATTAGCCAGATTGATTGGGAAATATCTATTTTGGGGAAAATCGTCTGAACGGTTCAGCCTCTGTTCCCATCAAAACCGTCAATATGTATGTAGCATTAGCATTGTTCACTGACGGACAATCGAACAGACGGACGTTTTGCCGTCATTCTATTTTCCGGTGTGAAGGTCCCGCAAAACATGAATTCTGGCTACACCACGTGATAGAATATGTTGTTTTCTAAATTTAGCAACTGCAATTTTCCACTTTTTCTTTATCAGGGCTCTGTAATAACAGTTTTTTGCCGAAACCTCTCTGTTTTCCCGCGCTGCCTTCCGTAACTTTCTGTATACTCCGTAGCGAGAAGGTAAAAATAACATTTCCCTATAATGCTCTCTCTAGTTGTGAGTCAAAGTAAACAGTGGGCAGCTGGGCCTCGCGACAGCATATGTGGGGTCAGGGCCTCGCCCCCGCGGGGGTGCCGTGGCGGCAAGCGTCGCGGCGCCTCCCTCGAGGGTTGGCGGGCGGAAGCGGGGGCGGGGGCGGGGCAGAGCGGAAGCCGTCACGCAGCGGGGGCGGGGGCGGGGCCGGCGCCGTCATTAGCTGTAGCCGCACGACTAGAGCGCGGCGCTCGCTGTGGCGGCGGCCGATAGCCCGTGCTGCTATTACCTGATAATTACAGGCCCCGAGCGTCCCCCGGGAACGGCGTACGCAAACCTGCTTGCGAGGAGCTCCGGGGGGGGGGGGGGGGCGCCCACTCCGACTAACCGCCGGCAGACGCAGGATAAACAGGGAGGGGGAAGGGGGAGAGCAAGGCGAATACGAGCGAGGACGGAGCAAGGAATCTTGGTCGCTGGACAACGCATAGGTCAAGCACCAAACCAAGGATCACGGGGGATGGGTAATTGTAATATCAAATATATGAAACATTGTTGGTCATCGACATTTGAAAATCAGTCTTTCCCCATCTCCAAGAAAAATATTTGATTTGAACATGAGATTTGATATTATGCGAGAATTTGAAGTTAGTGATTGTGAAATGCTAAGAAAAGCTAGAGAATGAAAGATGGTTAAGGGAATGAAGATTCGTGATTCGATAAGAAAGACAATGAAAGAATTTCGAAAATTAACCAGAGAAACAAGAGAACACAATTATTACTGGAAAAGAAAATTAAGTGTATCAAAATCAATATAAAACACTATAATTCATGTGCATATGAAGGACAAATTTGATTCAGGAAAGAAAGGAGTAGAAACAAGTGCAAACTAGGATTCCATCCCATATTCCATTTCCCTTTCCATTTCATACGAAACTGCGTATCGTATCATTTTCTGTAACTGTGTAACTGTTATATTTTGGGTAACTGTGATCTGTAAACAGATCAAATAAGTGTTTCTCTGCCGAAAATTTGCCGTTTTCCAAGTCACGATTACATAACATTCACTTCTTACAAAGTATCTTTATAGGGAGCAAGAAATGTAAAAGAAGAAAGAAACCAAAGTAAAGAGAGGAGACGGATGAGCGAAAGAGACAGGTGGCAGGAGGATGCGGACAGACAGGGGTTTGCTGTGAAGAGAGAAAGTCGGCGAGGAGGATGGCAAGGGGGGCAGGATTAAACAGATCAAGAGTTTTCTGCCGAAAATTGGTCGTTTTCCGATGTACGATTGCATAACGTTCTCTTCTTACGAACTATCTTCGTGTGTGTGGGGCGAGAAAGTTTAAAGAAGAAAGAAACCAAAGGAAAGAGAGGAGACGGATGAGCGAAAGGAGAGCAGATGCCTAGAGAATGCGGAGAGACAAAGCGAGGGCGCAGGGACAGAGGTCGGCGAGGAGGATGGTAAGGGGGCGGGGTTGCTGTGTGAAGGAAGAGAAGGGGGAGCAGGATTAAACAGATTAAATAAGTGTTTTTCTGTCAGAAATTCGCCGTTTCCAGCGCACGTTTGCATAACTTTCTCTTCTTACGTAGTATCTTCATAGGGGGCTAGAAAGTTGAAAGAAGAAGGAGAGGAACCGCAGGAGCGAAAGAGAGCGCAGCGGCCATAGAAGGGAAAGAGCGCAGGGTCGGAGGGGGCGGGGCCGCTCACCCGTGCTCTCGCCGCCGATGACCCGAGAGCACAGCGCCACGGCCTTACGTCATCGCAAGGACACACACGGCGCCGCTGATCGATGCATTTGTGCTGCCCGCACCCCTCTCATTGGGAGCGACAACCTGACAGGTGCGGGATAGTAATGCTAATCGTAATTTCTCCTTGTACCGATACCAATTACAAGCGACGAAATCGAAATTTCACTATTCATACATTACAATTGCAGTTTCCATAACTTCTCAAATTTAATTCACTATGTTATTTACCAATATCACCTTCTGCAATAGCAACGTCAAAACGTGTTATGATCCGAATTTGATGCAAATATTTTGACTTGAAATTTATGTATTATTTAGGCTACTGAATATTATGTACTAAATTTAATTCAAATATTATTAAATGAAAATTAAATAATTGAAATGCAAAAATATACGTTATCTGCATGTTCACGTACCATTGCAATGGTGACATCTTCATGTCGGGAATTATTGCACATTCAGGAACTCACCTGAAACAAAATAAATTAATTATTTACTTCTATCCAACGTAAATCATTGTACCAATAATTTTTGTGAGCAGCATAATCAAAACCATACTTGAAGTAAAACAAAGTAGAACGGGGGAATACTTATAGCAAAAATGACCTAGTTAAAGTTATGTTCCTTATTGCATCCTGAAAATACGAGTACAGAGCAGTGAAACAAGTATACACGGGCCAAATACCTCTCCGTTTCCGAGTAATAAGATCTTTGTGCTTCTCCTTCGTTCAGTTATTTTGGTGGATTTGTCTTAAACTCTTTATAGCAATAAATACTTCATAATGCATCTTAGTTTCCCTTACATGAAGTAACAATGTTCTGAAAAAACATCAGTGTTGGGTGCATTGTATGAGAATGTCAATATTGTTCAAAAAGCTTTTTTTCTATTTCAGTTTTATAGAAAACTATATTACCGAATTGCATTGCCTAATTCTTTTACAAAATGTGTATATACGTGCAATTGTTCTCAATACGAAAAAGGCAATGACGTGAATTGTGTATTTGCGCTAATGTTCAGACTACTTTTGTAAGATGATTCTGTAAAAAAGTGTGGTCGCAATACGGACGCAATAATAGTCAACTGTTGAGTTTTTGTGCACGTTTTGAATTTTGGGCCTTCATTGCAAAAGTACTGTCTGTCATTTATTAATAAACAAAACAAGCATATTTACAAAAATGTTCATTTTTTATAAAATTACAAAACTACCTTGCACCAAGGCAAGCGACTAGATGGTTCAAAGAAATATACGCCTCAGATCTAAAATATTAGTTATTTCAAGAAATAAACTGAAGTGATGGACATTACAAGAGACCGGAAGGATGGCAAAATGACATTTTTTTAGTGTTACAATTTGATGACTTTTAATAACAGGAACCACATAATTGTACATCTGGAGTTATTTTAATATTTTTCATTCTGTCTATTTTAGCTTCTGAAGTCTATTTATGGTATTTTGTTTTATTTTTGCTCTTCTTGCCCTTTTCCGACATTTTTGTTTTTGTCTCCAGGCACCGATCTCAATCAAGCTGAAAACATATCTACAAGCCTGGACAATACAAAAGCGAGGTTGTGTTTCTCTTTCTGTGAAGTGGAGCGTCAGGTAGTCTTAAAGATCTAAAAGAGAAAGGAAGATGATGCCAGCTAGGATTTTTTAAATTTTCATTGATGCCGTCTGTCTTTGTTTCCTCACAAAGGGTCCCAACCTGCTTTTGAGAATGCCCTCCAATCACGGTTCAGAATAGAACTCTCTGATTACGATATCTTTTTCAGTGCTTGTGATTTCATAAGTGAGAAGAACGATGTCAATTATGCCATTTCTAGATTCAAAAGCGAATGCAAAATAGTATTTCGCAGAGGCAGCGTCGCGAGTAAAACAAATTCGCAGTCATCATACCGTTTGGTCATATGCAATAAGATTACTAAGAAAAGATAGTTTCTTTCCACTATTTAAGAGCCAATGTAAATTTTAAAGTTAGAATGTTAATAATTTTAATTACTAATTTTATGCAATCATTTTTGTTAACGCTTTTTTATTGTTTACATTCCTTTTCGCACCCTCATTTAGCTAGAATAAATTTCTTTTTGCACGCCTATTTTAATAAAAATAAGAGCCTTTTTGGCTGATTATTTTAGGTAAATCAAATGCCTGAACTTCCAGACTCTAGACATTAAACATCTTTGTAGGAACATTAAATGGCAACTACGTCGCCCTGAAACAGCAGAAGACTGGGAATGCAGAACACGGAGAACAGGAAGGACAACACCGATGTGCCAGCCTTATTTTTTTTCAATCGATTACTTGTTACGACAACAAATTTCCTAACTAGTGATTCTGATTGTGTTTACTAACTCCTAAGTCGAACTTACGTAAACATAACACTACTAATAGGAAGAACGAAAAAGACAAGAAATGTTTAATGCTTGTCATACGATCTTCTCTACCATGCTTAACTTTAAGAGTTGGATATTAAAGCAGTTTTAAAATATTTCGTGTACACGACCTAATTATTTCATTTTATTATATATAATAAAGTGTCGTCGCCTAACAATGTACTGTATTAATTGGAATGGTTTTCCCGGACAGGCTCCGGAGTCAGTTGATTGATTGATTGCTTTTTTCGTGTTTCCGGGCGCGTCAACTGCTTCTGCCATTAGTCCCGTTAGTGTAGTGCATGTTTTTTCTTGGGAGATTGCAGTGATCTTTCCCCGCTGGATGGCGAGATCCGGCGCCGACCTACCGTCGGCTAGTGGAGTTTCCCCCTAACCAGGACTCTCCCACCAGCAGGCCACCGCCCCAGTCGGAACAAGCTCTAAGCTCCCGACCGGTACCCGGAATATGTGCTAGTGTAGTGCATGTTAGTGTAAGTGTGTGTGTAACGGGAGAAGATAGGACAAGGAAGAGGAAGGACAGATCGCGCGCGGTCCATGGCTCGTTTGGTAGGGCACTGCACCGGTATTCGCCTGGTGTTGATCGAAGAAACCACGGCAAACTACCGATCAGAGCACCTGGCCGATAGAATTCTCCTCTAGACAGCGACTGACATCGACCTAGCTGTAAAGCTAGAGTCGAAAATCCTGTCGCCGTCGGCTATTGTTCGACGTGCACCCAGGAGAGAGCAAGAAAGCCGTGCCCTTGGTGGGGAGCTATTTTCGCCATCCGCGCGTCTGATTCTGAAAGTATTGAAAAAACTATTTATAAAAAAATTTAATTTTTTTAATTTAAAAATAATATACAAATACTAATAAAATACTAATAAAAATTTAAATTTAGCGGCTTAAATTTAAAACATCATGCTAACTCTAGGAAAAATTAAGCAATACAAGAATATATGGGTTCTGACTTGGCAATTTGAAAGAATAAGAACTATAGAGGAGCATATTACCTTACCTTCTACGCAAAACAAGTAGCTCATCGACTCCCCTTGTCTCGCAGACATACAACAAAGCGCATCTATCCATCACGAATCTGCGCTGCTCAGAGCGGGTACACAGAAAGGTCTCCCGACGCTCCGACGCGATATCAGATCGCGGAGCTTCAGTGGCCCCGAGACAAAGGGCACCTCCCCCTCGCCTTCGCCTCGTTCTTCGCCCTTGTCCTTCGCCTCGTCCTTCGCCGTCAACGGTCTAAGCAACCATACGCACAATGTATTTATTATTATAATATAAAGTATATCACTGCGTTTTATGCTGTGCTCAGATCAGTAGACGATTTGTTTGACAGATTCGACAAATTTGACCTTTCTCAAAGACCATATAGCTCTACGAGATGTGTTGTTCTGCTCCTAGATGAGCTGCGAGCGACTGTGATTTCTTCAAAGGGGTAGCTCAGTGCGGCCCGTTAAAGACTAATAATGATGTATGTACGTTTCAATATCCATTCTCAAAGAGTGTTGTTAGAATAGATACAAATAATGTCTAAAAGTAGATAACAATGGGTATGGGTATGCATTAAACCATCCAACAGAGCAATCCGGCAAGTCAGAAACATCAAATATCAAATAGCGAGAGTTCTCTACGTCAATCGCGCTCACAATGAACTTAATTTTAATCAAAGAATTACGGTGTGAATAATATACCATAAATATGAAAGTTTCAAGTTTTTTTTCTTGATTTGTAGCATCATGTAGCGCACTTTGATTTCATGTGAATATTCTCCAGCCGGCAAAAACAATTGGGAGCATCAAAGACCCAGGAGAAATTAGCTAACAAACCAGTCCTCTCTCATGACTACCGGCAAACCCCTTATTGGCAATATTCTTAATTTACTTCTTTTAAGAAACCGTTGCCATTAAAATTATAAAAACACACAACACCAAATTTTCAGCAGTTAAAAGAAAAACCGGTTTTGTTATTAACGTATTTGAGCGACATGTCCTGTAACTTGCTTCAGTCTTCGAGGAAAATGCCGGGGAAAGAGCGAGAGTGATTCTGGGAATCATGTATCAATATACCTTACCACTGATGTGGTACGACGACTGCTAGCTCCATTTCAGTTTTATTTCTCCTATGGCGTATGTGAAACTGATTTAATTGATGAAAGTGAACATTTAATTCTTTGAATTATCACAGTTTACCTCACTTTCCAGCAAGAATCTTTGGTACAGAACAATATTAATATCGGAAGTCAAGATTATCGACTTATTCCCTATCATCCGAGTGTCCGCGTAGAGTTCAGAATCTGTGCCAAGCACTCACTCAGTTCCATCGTTTTATGCTTTCAGAGAAAACAAGTGTAAGGAAAGGTAGTTTGCGTTCGTAAGAAATAGAACCGAATGGCAATGATTGTACCAAAGAATATGAAGGTTCGTTGCCGCTAGACAACTATTGGGAACTAAAAATAATTTTAGCTTAATTTTGAACCAAGAGAAGAAATGAATAAGTTCAAGCATTAAAAAAAACATTTCTAGAAAGGTATGTAATGTTATGGTATTCATGTCAAATGGTTTCGTTCTTCAAATTTCCCCATTAAGGAAACCACTTCAGTTCAAAATGCGAAAACATTTCTAAAAGGTTTCATTATTTATGAATTATTCATGTCAAATGGATTCTCTTATAGATTCCCCATTAAGGAACAGTGGTCCAAAAGACCACTTTTTCAGTGAACCAACAATGGTCGCTTAAAACAGGTTTCATCAATAATATCCTTAGGATTTCTTTTTATAATTAAACAATGAATTAAAACCACACTGTCACCACAGTTCCTAACGAAGACATTCACGTCCTTCGTCTTCACATTACCTTTCTCATGAAAAGACCAAAACGTCCACTGGAGAGAAATCTCAAATAAAGATATCCAAGTGCAAAGTCCGTTTCTTCGCCCTCTGCCTGCGCTCTCGTAATGCAGTAACCCGATGCGGGCGGGCGAACGGACGAGGCAGGGTGAGGCGGGAGGGGGGGAGGACGGGAGGAGCGGGCGGGCGGGGCGGGGGGATCGGAGCAGGGCGGGGAGGGGGCGGGGAGGGCGGCGGAGGCGGGGCGGGGAGGAGCGGGCGGGCGCAGGGCCTGCGCTGCGGGAGAGGGCCCTCCGCTCCAATATCAGTCTGGGACGAGCGGCTTCAGCGGCGCGCGGCAAGGCGCCCTCCCTGCCTTCGCAGTGGGCCCTGCGCGGCACGGGCGCGCGACAACGCGTTTCATGGAGAGGAGCGGAACGAGGAGAGAGGGGAGAAAAGCGAAGAGAGAAAACGGAGACGGAAAGAGGAAGAAAAAGCATAGAAGAGAAGAGAAGAAGAAGGGAGAGAAGACAAGAGGAAGAAATAGAAGAATGAGAGAGGAAAGAGAAAAGAAAGTGTAGATGAAGAAATAGTAGAGAGGAGAGGAAAGAGAGAAAAAATTAAATTGAAGCGAATTTATAATGTTTCAAAACAGAATAGTTATTAATGAAGATGATATAAGACAAGAGGTGAAGAACTTAAATTTAACTAATTGTTTATAACTGTTTCTTTCAAAACAACTAATATTTATCGGTACATGAAATGGACAATTGAACCTTTTTATATAAACACCATATTGGGGGAGTGAAGTTGATTTATGTTCCAACTTCATTTATTTACTTTTAATTACTTCACTTTTCCGTTGTTTATTACATTTCTCTAAATTTTCCAACGTAGCTGATCACTGGTTAATCAGAGTGGATTTCAGAATTGGACAATTGACGATTATATAAAGACACCGCATATTCGGTGGAGTGAAGTTTGATTTTTATAGATGACGGTATTTCCTTTAGATTCCACTTCGGACTCTCACTTCGGGTTTTCTCAACCAGGTATCTCCCACGAGCGAGGCAGTTGCGTGTTAGTGTAGTACATGTTAGTGTAAGGGAGTGAGGATGGGACAAGAAAGAGGAAAGAAAGATCGCGCGCAGTCCGTGGCCCGTTTGTTAAGGCACTGCACTCGCCTGGTGTTGATCGAAGAAACCACGGCAAACTACCGATCAGAGCAGCTGGCCGCAAGAATTCTCCTCTAGACAGCGACTGAATTCGATCTAGCTGAAAAGCTAGTGTCGAAAATCCTGCCGCCGTCGGCAATTGTGCGACGTGCACCCAGAAGAGAGCAAGAAAGCCGTGCCCGTGATTGGGAGCGCCTGCTATGTTCGCCATCCGCGCGTCTCGGATGGTTCGGGAGCAGTGTGCGGGGCGCGACGTCTCCCGTGGCGGCGTGAAGGAAACCCTCGGCCCCCCACCCCCGCAGCCGCGTCTCAGGGCCCCTCTTTGTAAAATTTCCCGGGAATCTCAGCTTTCCGCCTCCGTCCCTCCCTCCCGCCCTTCCTCCACTCCCTCTCCTTCACCCGCGTCGCGAGCGGTCTTTTGTTCGAGTCTCGGTTTACACCCGCGTCTCGTGTACCTTATTAAAGTAATCCCCCTAAGCTCGCCCGCCTCTGATCTTTATAAATAGCGCGCGGAGCACTTTAAAACGGTGTCGAGATCTCCCAGCGCTTACTCACAATTTCGCGCCTTGCCCCGCCTCCCTGCCCCTCCCGCCCGCCGCTCCGGCCGGAAGTTGGCGCTGGCGGAACTCCGGAGGAGCCGTACATTAGCGGCTTAGCGAGCCTACCGGCGCGGCGATGGAGCGGAGCGGGGCGGGGTGGGGCGGGGCGGGGTGGGGCGGACCAGGCCGCGGAGGATGAGCAACGGCGGGGCGTAGAGAGTGGCATGGCGGAGAGCAAAGACAGGATCAGCGGAGGGGCGAGAAAAAAGAACGGCTGAACGAGAACGCTGAACGAAGACGGCTGAACGAAGACGGCTGAACGAAGAACGGCTGAACGAAGAACGCTGAA
Organism: Teleogryllus oceanicus; assembly: GCA_964035755.1. NCBI lineage: Eukaryota > Metazoa > Arthropoda > Insecta > Orthoptera > Gryllidae > Teleogryllus > Teleogryllus oceanicus. The sequence continues at coordinate 33,864,145 of CAXIVR010000002.1, forward strand.
ATAGAAACGGCGGGACGAGAAACGGCATGACGAGAAACAGTGAGAAGATAAACGGCGGAGAACAGTGTGACTTGGTTGAAGGCAGTGGAAGGAGGAGCGGCGGAAATATCTAAGAGCAACATGGGACGAAAGCAGTGTGGCGCTCGGGTGACAGCAACTGGTCAGGCGCGGATGGGCGTGGCGGGGAGCAACGTCCTGAGGCGAGTCGCAAAGGAATGCGTCAGAGACAAAAACCGTTGGGACACGGAGCGGTGTAGCACGGAGGAAGCGATGTGGTAGGCACCGCCATGGCGGGGAGTGTCGCGCTAAGGGGAAGAACGGAGTGGCGTTGGCACAGCGGACTGAGTAGAGAACTACTATACTCAAACGGAGAAAGGAAGGAAAAGAGAATACATAATGGTATTCCAAGTTGGCGAATGAAATATTCGTCTCTCCAGGTAGCTTAACTTGAACGTGGAGCTAAGATACTAAGTGATTAATAGCTACAGTAGATTACTTCCTGATCAATCTAGAAACGCCACGCTCGTGGCACATAGCGAAGTCGCTGCCTTTCACCACTGAGGTCCGGGTTCGATTCCCGTCGAATCTCATGTGAAATTTCTTCGAACAAAACGAGTTTGGCTGCTTCACAAGGACTAGTCCAACCCTTGTGAAGTATCCTAAACCCTATCCCCATCGTAATTCCTTCCCAATTCTGGCCGCTGGGTAGTGACGCAGGAGCGCGTAGCAGGAGGCGCGTACGCGGAGATGCTACCTGGCGGTACTCTTGACAACTGACTGCGACGTGACGCGACATGACAGAAAGTTAACGGAGAATTACTCCACAATTGCGCAATGTAATGGAGGATTACTCTCAGCGCAAAGGGCTCAACGCCCCTTAACGGACTTGGAGACGTGTTGCGTCAAAATGGTAGACGCAACAAATTAAAAAAAATCTCATAAAATAACAATTGCAGTGATCAAGTATGTTTAACTACTTAATATGTAGTGCGTCATCTGATAAAGTATATTTTCACAAGAATTATTTCAAAATTTTGAGATGAATTCGATCCTAAACAACGAGGATCTTTAGGACCGATGAGCGTTCAGACACAATCATCCACTCTCTTTTTGAAGATACGAACTACCAGGCAAGTATTGTTAAAAATACTGAATATAAATAGTCGGTATAAAAGTCATTTACATTTCATATACAATTTTTATTTGTAATGGTTTGAATCTACATCATAAAATATATGTATATTTTCATATTTCTCTTTTCCGAATATCTCTACTCATTAAAAATATAATAACATAATATATTAATAGCGAAATATATTGCCATCAAAGCGTAACAACAGTGTCAATAAATAGTTTCAGTAACAAATTAAATTTTATTTCAGGCTATTGATCGTAATAAATTTCTCTCACTACATATACTTCCCCTGAACTAAATGTACAATTTTTAAAAGTATTCTGAGTGAGCATTCTCATTGCACAAGAAACCATCTCATAAGAAGAGATAGAATTGTCTTCAAACACGAAACAAGTGATGCAACTAAAATACATTCTAACACAGGATAGAATAGACAGAGTCTGTTTGTTATGAACATGCAGAATTAATCTTAATATTAAAATTAAAATAACAGTTTAATGTATTTTATATTAACATTGCAATTAATTGACGGAAATTTTTAAAATTATTATTTCGGTAGCTTGGGAATTTATTTTTATTTCCCATGCACGACGTATCATTTTTAATTTTTCTGACATGTAGCTTGGGAATTTATTTTTATTTCCCATGCACGACGTATCTTTTAATTTCTCTGTCATGCAATTAACACGTACAAAGATGTAATAAATATCAGTACGTTCGTGAACGTATTCAATAGATAAGATATTGTGAAACGATCGGAAAAGTCATGACCTCTAGCATACGTCGTTTGCAGGAAACTTCATCTGTCACCCATATTATCCCATCAACCCTAAATGGTCTTCGGAAACAAAGAGGAAATAAACAATCTACAGAAAAAGTGAACCATGATTTCATGTCAGTAACACGCAAAGACACGTCCCGAGAGACGGATGTAAAAATATGCATTGGGCGGCGAGTCGGCCATCGTTCGGCCCGCACCGACAAGGAAACCGCCAATAAATCCGTCACGTGTCACTGTGGCGATGTGCTGCGTCCGACAGTTGCGTCATATGTCTCATGCCCCACTACACAATAAACCCCCGGCTGCGCGCGACCGCCCGCCATCGCTCAGCCCTCCTTGCCAGCGTTGCAGGGCAGATTGCCTGGGCAGCGCAAGCGAGGCGCGTGGGCGGACAACACGTCGCAGACACTTGCGAGAACGGAGCCGCACGAACGGTCCCACGTGCTCATTAGCGTGCTCTGGGGCTACTGGATTAGGGCCAGGTTGCTCATCCGGCAGATCAAACCAAAGCTGACGAGTGGAACCTCTCCCTGACATGTGTATCGCTGAATAGTTACTGGAAAATATTCAAGAAGACACTTTCAATGACTTCATTAAGGTAATATTTTAAATGGAGGGAAATATTGGCTCAGTAAAACAAATATGTTATTTCATGATGTGGCCATAGAACACTTGCAGTAATAGTTCTTGTAAGACTAGAAAACAAAACAAATATATCTAAAAACAGAACTTATCATATAAAGTTCAGTTACATTAATGTGACCACCACCTATGTTCGACATAAATAGTATAGCAGATGTCGCAACGCAGAAACAGAGCCTTTTATTAGATGTCGAAAAGGGCATGATAATTGATTTTCGGGTCAAGGGCGGAAGCATTTGCAAAACGGCTGAGTTTGTAGTGTTCGCGTGACGCCGTGGTTAAATTGATTGATTGATTTTCTTGTCTTTTCGGGCGCGTCAACTGCTTCGGTCATTAGTCCCGTTAGTGTAGTGCATGTTTTTTCGCGGAAGATGGCGGTGATCTTTCCCCTGCTGGAAGGCGAGATCCGGCACCGACCTACCGTCGGATAATGGGGTTTCCCAACCAGGACTCTTCCACCAGCGGGGCACCGTCCCAGCCGGGACAAGCTCTAAGCTCCCGACCGGTCTCCCGGAATATGTGGTAGTGTAGTGCATGTTAGTGTAAGTGTGTGTAAGGGGAAAGGATAGGACAAGGAAGAGGAAGGACAGATCGCGCGCGGTCCGTGGCCCGTTTGGTAGGGTACTGCTCCGGCATTCACCTGGTGTCTATCGTAGAAACCACGGAAAACTGCCGATCAGAGCAGCCGGCCACTAGAATTCTCCTCCAGATAGCGACTGGAGACAGCGACCTAGCTGAAAGCTAGTGTCGAAAATCCTGCGGCCGTGGGAGTAGTAACCTAGGACCTCCCGGTCAGAGGCGCTGCAGTAACATCAAGTTGATGCACTGAGCTACCGCTCCCGGTCCGTCGTTAAACAATAACTGCATGGCAAAATCGGGAAATCAAAAAACGGCAGCCAGGCGACTGTGGTGCACCACGGGATAGACGACAGCGGAGAACGGCGGACACGTGTACGAGCGGATAGACTTGCAACTGCAGAGAAACCGACCGCCCAGACGAACCAAGGGGCTACAAACAGGGTGACTCAACAACCGTTCAGAGAACGCTCCGTAGGCCTCTGCAGCAGGCGCTTGCTTCATCCATCCATGCGCTCATCGGCGACGAAGGCGGGAATTTGCGTTCCAATACCACATCGATTGACTAGCGACAGAAGACCTTTCAAAGAATTCTTGTTTTCGGTTCCACTAGGCAGATGGGCGTTGGCGTATACGGCGTGAAACGTCTGAACGCAACCACCATGCAAATATCGCCGAGTGGATCCAGGCGGAGGGAGTATATGGGAATGTTTTCATGGCAGTCTCTTCGTGATCTCGTCATTCCGGAAGGCACAATGGATAAACTGAAGTCATAAATGCAGCCACCTTGGGCACCATGTTCACCCTGCATATGCAGATCGTGTGTCTTCAGCAAGGCGACATCTATCAGCAAGACAATGACACGTGTCATACAGCTCGCAGTGTACGTTCGTTGCTCCAAGAGCACCAGGACGAGTTTACAGGCCTCTCCTGGCAACCCAACGCGCCCGATGGAAACCCAGTGGAGAATCAGTGGGATGCTCGCGCGATGGATCCGCAACCGAGGAACCTAGCGCCGCTGACAACGGCAATGTGGTCGCCATGGTTCCATGTCGGTACCATCCAGAACCAGATCCTGACTGTTGTTCCAGCACGTCTCGCAACGGTTAGCACTGAAAAGGGGCTATTCAGAATTTTGACGGATCGTCAAATTAATGTGATTACACTGTGTAATTCTTATACAAGTAGGAAAAACTTATTTTTGATTTAAATAAGTTTGTATCTCAAGTATCGATTATATGGATGATCGATAATTAACCTAATGTTACTTTCTCGTCTGCCACGAAATTATGTAGTAAAGATTTTGTGATATGACTGAAAACGGCGATATTAAAAATACGAAAAACTGAATAATCTTCTTCATATATGCAGTAAATTATTTTCCTATGTTGATTAATTTCGTTGATTTTTAAATATGAGAGCATTGAAAGGACGTGATATTGCAAACAATATCATGTTCTGGTTACATAGTTCTAAACGTACTACATCTTCATACAGTTCATATTCATACCACATATATCCATTTGCATACATCGTCTTCATATATTCTTCATAGACACCTTTACACATACTTCATATACACTTCTTTTACTTTCTAATGCTTTCCGTTGTCGTGAAATAAAATATAAAATTATGCTCACCAGCTTCCTACTATGCTCTGGTGCAAACAAGGCCGCTTTCTGTGGTCCAATTTCAGGCATTCGATTAAATATTAGAAGCAGATTACATTGCACAACTACTTTAAGGGCAACATTAATATGCCTATTCAGAAGCTAAGGAAGTGTATCATAACGTACGACATAAAAGTCGCAATCACTTACTCCTCATTCTGCTCGTTAAAATGACTACTCACTGAGAAATGACTAACAAAACAAGTAGAGATTAAATAAGCATTAGAGCCAACATGCAAGATCAAAATAATCTAATGCATAGAAATAAATACGTGGCAGCACATTTTATGTCCAAATTTGGATACATTTCCCGTTTTCCTTGAGTAATTTGAACGAATAACTGTTTCTTATTAGAAAAACTTAGTTTTCTCTGAATATTTAATAAATCAAAGCTTCTAAAATTTGAAATTTCTTTATTGGATCCAATGTAGTGAAGTATCTACTATAGTTAACTCGCCTATCTTTTAGATTATGATCTTCGCTTGTGAATGTCAATGAAAATAATGTTTCGACGTTAGGGAACCACAAAGTCCTAAAGTATATTCTGATTATTGTTTTTTCAGTGACGTTCGTTTCGAAATTAATAATTAAAACAAAGTAATCAACTATTCCAACAATTATGAAAATTATTGAATTGTGGTGACAAATTTTTGTTTATTGTTTAGTTACAAAATACGTATTCCATGTCAAACTTAGTAGAAAGGAATAGCTAGTGAATATTTTTAAAATTTTAGATAAAAAGTACGTTTAAATTATTTATTGTAAGTGTTCATGGTACAATCTTCCAGAAAAGTCCCTCCAACACTTGAAAAACACAAAATCTATATATTTAGAAAAATAAGGCATTCAGCCATGGCTTCCTTTAGAGCTTCTACTGAACCGATTGCATTTTTTCTTTTAAATGAAAGCATATGATCCCTAGATGTGTTATCAGATATTGTTTGTGTTATTCACCAACATTTACAGTGTAAATTAATTAATTAAATCATTCTTTAATAGTACGCTTATCAATAGTCAATTGTTTTCTTTCAAAGTGTGGCAGTTTCAAAATCGATATTCATGAGTCCATAGATGTGAGTCCACGCTGCTTGATACTTGTTTTGATTGTTGAAATTTGCCTACAATTCGTCAAGGTTTTGTTTCAGTGTAATAATTGCATTGTGGTGTTGACAGTTTGCATGTATTTGCTTCTGTGGTGTATTTTGTAGAGAGCATTCACACAGTGGGTTTTGCTCGGTTGTACTTTAGTGAAGTTGTTACAGGTTATGTCGAATTCCGAATCATTGTCCATGCGCCCCAAAAGACGCAAACGTACATTAACTGAACGCAGGAAAGGGAAAGTCAGCGTAGGTGTCTGCTTTGTACTTTCCATGTGAGAGAAATTCTGCAAACGATTTACTCTGTGTTGCTTAAATGGGAAAATAAGTATACCTTCGAGCAATATGCCAGAAGAAATCAAAGAGTTGTTTATAGGAGATGATGACACATCAAAAAACTTTAGAAATAATATCCTTCAGTTTAAGTGCTATATCTTTTGTGCCGATATTGCATTGCCACCTGGTCATGGACCATACGTGTTCACAACTTTGGGAACTCATCACAGAATATCTTCGTTATACCCTGAAGATCCAAACAATTCAATTTATTGTGATCATTAGTCTGGGTACAGAAGTTTACATTTATCTCAGATCTCACTGGCAAATTTTGACGGGTTCTCACTAGTACATCTTAACAAAGGACGCTAAGAAGAACGAACATGAAACCTCCAACCGCTATCTGCGTAACACGTGTAAGCACTTGTGTAACTGAAAAAGCGAGTGCTCAAACTTGACATTCGAATATTCCTGGACCAAGGTACATAGCCTTACAACGATTTCCTATCCCTTTACACATTACTGATTTAAAATCTTAAAGCTTCACATCATAGCATATCCCCTCATTGTTTCGCACACCAAATGTATTCGTGAACTATGAAGAAGAAAAAATATTCACTCACGTGGCCTTGGGCGACGTTGCATTCGTCAATTGTTGACGTTGACCTGTCAGGAGTACCAACACGAAAGCGAAATCCGTTAATGCGCTGTCCGCAACGAAAGTATTACTCTTCACATTCCAATGTAATTGTAGGGTTCAGAAATTTGTTGAAAAAGAGTGGGTACTTTTGATTTAACTTTTTGGGAATGAATCGTTTTGGGAGAGGGATTAATGAAGTACAAGTACTGCTAACAAGTAATATAGTAAATGATTTGCTGATATTTCCGTATTTCTTCCCCTCTCCAGGAAGGCACCGTACAAGTCAGGACAAGCTCTAAGCTCAGTGGCAGAATGGTTTAAGAGAGTTTTGTACGAGAAATGGAGGGAATACATGTGAGAAAGGAGAGATTATGTATTGTTCATGACCTATTAGTTAGGAACCTCCCCGAAATTCGTCTCTAAGTGATTCATGAAATCTCATAAAACTACCAATCAGAGCAACCGGTCGCTAGAATTCTTCTACAGACAGCGTCTGAATTCCTTTCCTTCAGCATCACGTATACCTTTTACTTTTTGTTCTTCTTCTTTTTCATGTGCTTCAACTTCTTTTCTTCATCATAATCATCAACGCAATCGTCACTATCATTACCAATGTAAAACTAGAAAGACGTAGAACCTTAGGAAGCTGTGAGCATATGTGGTATGCATACTTCAATGAATGTGTAAACCATCAAATGTTTACAAATTCAGTAATTCTTTAATTTTTAACTCACATTTGAAACCTTTCTGTAGTTTTACTAAAAATACATTATTGGTGATAAGTTATAAAAAAATTATATTTAATTTAAATCTACTACATACCTTCACAATTTTTTGAGGTTCCTTGTAGTCTCGTGGATGTGACTAAAACCGGACGCTGCAGGTATTTACACAGATGTCACTCCTAGTTATCTCTACAGCAACAGTGCTGATTGTATGTTGAGGAAGAAACCTCAACAATATATCTAGGGTCGCAACACTGTCAGCGGTAGCAAAGACTAACAATACCTTCGTTCGCTCTTGTGAAGCACCATTGTCGCGTACCTTTGAAGGTTAAGTTCACCACGTACGAATTTATTCGTTTCATGTGGGAAGATCTAGCTCTAAAATAAGAAAATAGCTGGTCGCTTACGAATATTACTCACGTTGCAAATCATTCTTTTCAAATAACTGTGCAATTTTAAATGGAGAAACTGAAAAGGTGTTCTGTGCATTTTAGGCATGCTACTGTGCGTAAGTGAACATTTTAATGTTACCAATCGTTGGGAATTAATTGCACATAAAATGAAATCGCCACTTTATCGTTGAGTATTAATTATCTTTTTTAAATTTACCTTTACATCAGTTTTTAGTTTCGGCGTGTTTCTGCCCACCAATAGTGAGGAGTACAGATATCCAGATAATCGAAAAGACCGAAAATATTATAAAATAGAAGGTTCTAAAGGTCTCATATTTTAGAATACACATTAAGAAACATGTTGGCTTTCACCTGTCTCAGCTAGTTACACTCTGTCCTCTCGCAAGTTGCCTTGATGTTCCCCAGCATTTTTCCCAAGTGATGCCTCATGTTTCCTCACTTGTTCACCGCAGATTCCGCTGCGTATTCTGCCGCGTGTTCCCAGACATGTTATTCGATTACAGATCGCGCTTTTTAGATTCAATATGAAAACAGCTTCACACTGCAATCCAAACTCGAATGTGTGGGACAGCTTATGGTACAGAATGGATGTACTCTCCAAATAAGTAATAGAGAGACCAAAAATCATTTTATAAATTACGCCTACAAATCAAATCAGAGTTTGTGATCCAAGAATAATTGGTGTGTGTTATGTACGATGGTAACGTGTGTCTAGCATGGTTTGTGTTGCAGGTTGCATGTGCGCCTGCATTACCTTGTACCATAATTTGTGAACATTTATTTCATCTGAAACCTATTTGACATGGGAAGGGCAGGTGGTAATGCCATATACGGCAGTCTTACACTTTCGGAATGTGGTATATATGATTTATTATAAATTGTATAAAACGTTTATATACAGAGGTATTAAATGAACGATCCCTGCAGATATGTAGAGAAAGATATTGTCGACGAGCCTATTTTCGAAATGACGAAACTCCATGAAACAACTTTTCAGAAAGGGAAGACTTTTAACCTTGTAGTTCAAGTTATTATTCTACGGTGTGGAAGAACTGTTTAATGCTGGAGAAAGCAAATGTTGAACACAATATTCATTAGTATTTTAGAGAAGGTGTTTAATAATATACTGATAAGTAAAATTAGAAAGAAACGAAAAGTATCCGTTTCTCGCAAATATGTTTTCTTTATACTGGCGATGTAAACCGAACTGTGCCATTACCTTCCGTATTTCAATAGAAGATAATTCATAATTGACGTCGTCGGCTTCCGCGGCCAGAATTTTGAAGATTATCTTGGCTCTCCGGGTGGCATAGGGTTCAAGGGTGAATTGCAATTCACGATAAAAACATTGATATCGTAGTTAACAGCATCGTAATCTTGAACCAACAAAAACCAGAAGAAATACAGCAACAACAAAACCTTGAAAAACAAGAAGAAAAACATGAACGAACCAAAAAAGAGAAGAAAATCACTAACAATATTCTAATAAACACGAAATGAAAAACAGCAACAAAAAGTCTGAAAAACAATTATAGCAACAACAACAGGAAAATAGTAGCAACAAAAAAGAAGAAAAAGAGCAACAACCCAAACAGCATCAATAACAAAAGTCAACAACAAAAAATCTCTGGATGCGAACGTTTCGGGAGGGCGCCAGCGAAAGGCGAGCGCGCTCCCCGCGACCTTTGAGCGCGTCATTGCGGCGCCGAAGGCCGCGGGGCGGCGGGGGGCGAGGGCGGCGGGGCGGCGGGGGCGGCGGGGCGGCGGGGCGGCGGGGGCGGCGGGGCGGCGGGGCGGCGGGGCGGCGGGGCGGCGGGGCGGCGGGGCGGCGGGGCGGCGGGGCGGCGGGGCGGCGGGGCGGCGGGGCGGCGGGGCGGCGGGGCGGCGGGGCGGCAGGGCGGCGGGGCCGCGGGGCGGCGGGGGCGGCGGGGCGGCGGGGCGGTGGGGGCGGCGGGGCGGCGGCAGGGCGGGGCGGGGCGGCGGTGGGAGCGTCGGGGCGGCGGGGTGGCGGCGGCGGGGTGGCGGCGGGGCGGCGGCGGGGCGGCGGCGGGGGCGGCGGGGCGGGGGCGGGGCGAGGCGGCGGGGCGGCGGGGCGGCGGCGGCGGGGCGGCGGCGGCGGGGCGGCGGCGGCGGGCGGCGGCGGGGCGGCGCCGGGGCGGCGCCGGGGACTCCCCGAACTGCGGCGCAAGTTGCTCCCGACGCGTCGCCCCGCGCCGCTCGCAGAGCTCGGCCCAACTTCTCACACACAGCGCGCAGCGCAAACAGACACCGCCAGGCGCGCCCGCGGCCTGGAGTGTCGAGCACGGGGCGGGACAGGGGCGGGGCAGGGGGCGGGGGAGGGGGGCAGCGCGTCCGCGGCGCTCCGCCACTTTGCATGCTGGTCGCAAGTTCAAAGGCTCAAGAATTAGCTGCGACAAGCGCCGAGAAGACGCTTTGATAAATCAGCTGCTTGCGTGACTAACACGACTTGTTGAGGCGCCTCAGGGAGAGTGACTGAGAGAGAGAGAAGGGAAGAGTGAGGGCATGAGAAGAGAGTCAAACAAAGAAAATGAAAGGGGCGTAGGCAAGAAGAGAACCAGAAGTGAGAGTGAGAGAGAGAGAGAGAAAGAGAGAAAGAGAGAAAGAGAGAGAGAGAGAGAAAACCCCAGACTGAAAGAATCGCGGGAGCAGGACAGGAGGTCAGGCGCGTGCCGTCGGGGGAAAGAACACTCGACTGCTAAGCTCACTCGCCCAAGTTTCTCGCCAGCGGAGTCTCCATTTCGTTTAACAACTTTCGAGACGGGGTTTTCCGCATTCTTGACACGGATCTTCACGACGCTCCGAACTGACATTAACGGTCTGTTCTTCGAGCAATCTTGTCGTGAAGTTTACGAGCCCTAAATAAGTTTGTGCATCGCCACAGCTGATGTCTGCGTGCTTCTTATTAGGACCGCCCTTGTCTGGAAGGCGCATCTTTTAATTGGAGAAGCATCTCTGCACCATGAAAGCTGATAAATCGAGTTATGTTAATTAATTCGATTGAGATTGCTATCGTTGCATTACTACAGTAAAAATATAATTAGATGAATTAATTATGACGTTAATGAATGAAAGCAACGTTATAATTACTATATAATTAACTGGATTTCTTTAAAGCATAGTAGACATACTCATTATTAGTTTCATATGAACACAATTGCATATAAACAGATTTGTATGAGGTGTATGATTAATCGAGTCAGAGATGCAGTAAATTCATCACTGACAGAAAAAATTGTATCCTGGTCAATTATAAAGTTAAGTAATCTCATTTCTCCCAAAGAATTACAATACTACCCTTATTCTGCTCAATCACGTTCAGACTAAGACATGACGGGTGTGCTGGTGTTACTGGTGGTTGCAATTCAATATAAATATATAGATCAATTAAGGCTTCATTCCGTTACTAGAACTGTTATAAATCTTTATTGGACAAGGAGTAATTTAGCATCAATATCCAATATTTTCATTTTGGAATGAAACTTTACTTCATTTCTAAGTTCACCAAATGTCTAAATATTTTAAAGAATTGAATTTAATATTAACGTGGAACAGACAATATTCATATGTACGGGTAGAATTTGCCAATCCACAAAAACTAGCAATATTTTAACGCAAACTTACAGAAAATGGTCGTAAAGTATTGCTAAATACATGTATCTTAAGTTCTTAAATATATAAAACATTCCTTCAATTTTATTGCAATTTATTTTAAAGCCCACCATTGATCCTCAGATTGGTGTTCTTCGAGTGTGGGAATGGGACTGAGAATCAACCGATTGAATTCTTCCGACGCATCCTCAATATGTGAGCTTCCAGAAACCTTTTATGCTTGGAGAGACGGAGTATAAATATACATTTTGTAATAAATAAACTCATTTCATAACCAAACCCAAAATATGGTCCATTATTAATCTCGCTGGATAAGCGACATTAACATTCCTTGCACGTTCCTTGCAACCGGCTAAGAACAAGAAACATGACAGTTGTGGCGACACAGCCCTCCATATGGATGAAACTGCAGTGACATCTGTTACTGTTCCCTCATATTTCAAAGGATCTTGAATTTGCGGCAAGAGAAATGAAGTTATGTAGATTTGCAGACCAAAACCTCGCAACACATTCAGCCGCACGCGTTTTTCTATTCCATCGCTTTTCCAGAACATTTATCAGTATACAGCCGGCTAAACAACATCCACAGGAAATAACTGAAATAGCTTCTGCGGGAATATGGAAAACAAACTGAAAGTTTATTAAAAATGATTTGTGTTGGTCTGAATTTCATATCAAAAATAATCCTTCATTCGCGTCGCTAGCTTCAACAAAAAACAACCCAATCTCTGATTAGCATTTCGTTACGATTTGCACGTATTTGCCTCGTAATCAAGAGCCGGTTGCATTCAAACGAGAAAACATGTAAAGTAAATCGCGTTGCATGCGAAATCCGCACCGCGTTGCCATATTTCGCGCGAATCACCCCCGCCCCCTCGCACCCTCCCCTCGCAAAAGAGACTCTCTTATCACACAACGGGGCAAATAAGAACGGAACGCGGAAGCGCCTAAATTATTTCACGCGCGCCGGCGACGCGCGGCCGCGCAGCCGTGAATGGTGGCTCCCGGCGGACGCCGCCAAACCGCAGCTCAGCGTTTTGCGCGATGCGCGACATTTCGCGCGCAAACAAACGAGCGCGCCGCTCGCCAGGCGATTCCGCCCGCGCTTTCGCGTGCGACGCTTTGTCGCGCAGGATTCATTTCGCCCCAAGGCCGCCCGCCCCACCACGCCACGCTGCTCGCTGCGGCCACAGGATGGACTTAAACGCGTTTCTTCACTAGATGCGACATTGAAAGTACAGTGTGTCTCAGAATTTAAAAGCATATTGCGAAACATCTGGAGCATGTTTGAGCATCAAAGATTATTACGTTTTGGCAATAAACATGTAATAAATGTCATTTAATAAATTTACACATGTGATATTTACCCTTGATAGATAGGTTTCTTTGTAAGAATACTTTGCAAAGAACGCGATAGAAATTCGAATTGTTTCATGGAAATTGCAGCAAATCCTTTGCAAGTAAGTTCGAGAACCCAATGATAGTTTGACTGATGGTCAAGTTACTAACCACAGTAACTGTAATATTTAGGTTACAGTCGTTCAGCTGTTGAGCTCAGACGGGGCGTCAAATAATATGTTTCAATGGACCTCTCCCTGCTCAGGCTTGGAGCGCGACGGTGATAGGTGAATCCTGGGTCGTAGATGAGACGAATGAGCACAAGAATGTTGCTGGATCAGCTGAGCATCTCTGAGAAAAATTAGCAGCACTTAGTCAAAGTCGCTTATTGATTGGTTAGTGGATCTGGGCGTGTCAACTACTATGATCAATAGTCCTGGAACTATAATGCATGTTTTTATCGTGGAATCTTCCCCCGCTAGATGGCGAGATCCGGCGTCAACCTCCACGTCTGTTTGCCAGCTTCTTCCCAACCTCCCACCTGCGGGACACCGCCCTGACCGATCTCCCGACGTGTCTTGTAGTACCTAAGTGCGTAAATAAGGGATAAGGATAGGAAAGGGAAGATGAAGGATAGATTGCGTGCGGTCAGTGACCCGCATTTGCCTGATGTTGATCGGAGAAACCACGGGAATTTACCGGTCAGAGCAGCTGGCTGCTAGACAGCAGAAGAGCTCGACCTAGCTGGTGTTGAAAATGCTGCCACCGTCGAAACTGAAACACTAGGACCTCCTAGTCAGAGGCTCTGCAGTGACATCAGTTGGTACCCGGAGCCACCATTGCCTTTCCGCCAAAGGCACCTCGCGGACACGTGAATGGAGGCGACAAGGTTCGGGACGTTTGCGGCAGCATCACTGCTCAATGCGCTTGATCTTCCAATTCGTATTTTGGCCTCTCAGACACTTAGACATTGGCCGCGTTTCCATCATTATTGCTGTCTGTCACTTCTCCCCCAATACTAATCCCTGTATCTATTCGACACCAGCCACGATCTGTTCTCTTCCAACACTAGTCTGTGTCTATTTTCTATGGCGATCGCTTTACCTTGTCGGGGAAATGCTGATGTTGCGTCAGTCCGACGTTTAATTGGTCAGTCACCTGTTTAGAGAGTTCTCGAGAGTCGACAACTTGCGTAGGTTTAATCAAAATTTTAGAAATTTTCTGAGCTTTTTATTTACTGGGACGCGGGGGATCGGTTGGTCGCCCGACTATGGGAACTCTCTAGTGACAGGGTGATGGTACGTATAGGAAGCCCCAAACTCGCAGCTGCAAATTCTGACGCAGTTTGTGCTCTGTCGCATAGCGACCTGTCATGGTATATTATTATTAATCATGTTAATTTGTTATTTTATAAAAGTGGTCAAAAGCATCAATGAAATCAAACCTCAAGTGCCATGACCAACATACTTCTGAGGAGTTCTCGAAGCAAAGCATTTCATTAACATCTGAAAAGGCGACCTTGTCACATGATACATTTTTTTCACAAGATAATTCATTAATGTTTTCTCCTAGTTGTAGAACCCTCCATCTTTATCGTGAATTTGGTCCTGAGATTTTTCTTTCCAACAAATCTGACAGCGAATGTTGTGATTTTTTATTCACTTTGGACTAGGGGAATAAATGCCGTATCACACTTTTCGAAACTTCAGATGTACTCAATAGTGCTCATTGACTGAATGAATATTTATTTATTATTCAATGTTTTGTGTTAGTCCAACAATTCACCTCGTTCCTTCAATATATTAACTTCCCCAAAGCTATCTATTAATTTTTAAGTAGCAATGGATTATGAGTGTAAATATGTATTAAGATTAACAGACACGTCGTATTTAATAGTGAACTAATACCGAACCTATCAATTCCGTTACTGATGGATCTCAAAGAGTAACTTGAAGTTGGCTTAAAACAAAGTAATATTGTACAACATGGCAACTTTGCGTGACTAATTTCTGTACTGTGCGATCAAATCCGTTAGGCAATTACCGCATCATCTAAGTAAAAAGGATTCCTTGCTACCTCTTAAAAATGCAGAGAAAATACTATAAGATTCTGCTTAATTGGTTAAAGTGGTGTTCACTCAAGGTTTACCCCGTAATTGTATCCATGGCTTCGTGAAATTCACCGCATGGCGACCAATTATGACGTGAACTATCAAATTTGGAAATTAAAGGGGCGTTTTCTAAAATGTATGGTATCTCCGAAACCTTATCTCATCCAAAATTTGGGATAGAAATCAAAAAATATTAAACAGTAATTTCAGTAGATAATGCTCGACGGTTGTGTCTCATACGTGTTTGAAATATCTCTGTATCAATCCTTCGCCGGAAATTCCGAAGTATTATATTTCACAAAAATATTGATATAATTTTTTATCAGATTATAAACTCATTTATAAAAAATACTTTCATGTGTAGAAATGGTTTTTGTACATACGAAAGTCAATACATGTGTTATTTTTAGTTCCAAATGTCTAATCTTATGATTTGCTTAAAACAAAGCACAGGAAGATAGAAAATCCATTACATTTAGAGTTACCATGAGTAATATCATGGCAAAAAAGGGCAAAGGAAATATCCATTCCCACAATTGTATATAAACGTGTGAAATTTGGAGATACAAAATCTACTTGCTAACTCAAAACAATATTATTGAATAAATTGCGAAACGATACAATGTTCGCTCCATTTTCATACAAAGAGATTTTGATGTGAAGTGTTATTATGGATAGACTTCGAATATTTGCTTATGGGAAGTATAATATAAGTGAACATAACACAATTTCGATTTTTTAAATAAATCATCAAACCTACAGCAATAAAAAAAATGGTTAGTTTTGTTGGCATTGGTGAATTTTGTGTTACAAATAAAGGTAACTACCTTTATTGCAATGGAGAAATAAAATGCAATAAACTTAAGCACATTAAGAAGAGTTTCTCGTTTCTTTATAGAGACGTGATTTACATCATTTTCCTGTTTTATAAAATGGAGTATTGTTTCGATTTGAAAATAAGTCATCGAAGTTGTAATTCTGTTTCTTCGTAATTTTTTTGAACGCTTTATTTGCGTTGGCGCTTCCAGACTCTCCAGATATATCGCAAAAGTCTAATCAGTGAAATTGCATGAAATAAAAAGTTCTGAAATAAGATAAATATCTCATTCTATTATTACGATTATTAAAATATTACTGTTAACATAAACTCACAAAATACAGGAATATTTGCAATTTGAAACACTAGATCCATCATGTTTATTTTGCAGCAAGGTTGGCAACATGAACGCATTTCCGCCACCGCCACTCGCTCCATCACCGCAACCGCCATCGTTCCCAACGACGGAAGCGAAAATATGCAAAAACATTTGGCGAGACCACCGGTGCGAAACAAATGCAGGTTCATGGACGAAACCGCGATTTGCATTGCAACAATTTGGAACGGAGATGCCCACGCGAGCGAGGGCCCAGCGAGGCAGCTCGTTCACCAGGCGCTGGCACCACCGCTCGAGAGAGCCACGCCGCTGCTTCGCGATCGCGCGGGCCAGGGGTGCACAAACACAGCAGTTACGATACAGATACCGTGATGGGCGATGATGGCGAAAAGGAATGGTTCGCATATCTTCACCCTTCATTAAACGAAATGGAATAATTAGTTCACCCTCAACCTTCATTATTGAAGTACAATGCTTCATTTATCGTCACCTTCATGAATGAAACGAAATTATTCGTACCGTCAGCGGTAGCTCAGTGCATCAACTGATGTCACTGCAGCGCCTCTAACCGGGAGGTCCTACGTTCGAGTCCTGACGGTGGCAGGATTTTCGGCGCTAGCTTTTCAGTTAGGTCGAATTCAGTCGCTGTCTGGAGGAGAATTCTAGCGGCCGGCTGCTCTGGTCGGTAGTTTTCCGTAGTTTCTTTGATGAACACCAGGCGAATGCCGGGGCAGTACCCTAAGAAACAAGCCACGGACCGCGCGCGATCTGTCCTTCCTGTTCCTTGTCCTATCCTCTCTCTTTACACACACACTTACACTGACATGCACTACACCACCACATTCTGGGAACCCGGTCGGGAGCTTAGAGCTAGCTGGGGCGGTGCCCCGCTGGTGGAAGAGTCCTGGTTAGGGGGAAATCCCACTAGCCGACGGTAGGTCGACGCCGGTCTGGCCATACAGCGGGGGAAGATCACCGCCATCTCCCGGGGAAAAACATTCACTACACTGACGGGACTAATGACCAAAGCAGTTGACGTGTCCGGAAACACGAAAAAATCAATCAATCAATCAATCAAATTATTTGTTTATTTTTACCATTCGTGAACGAAATGTAAAGATTCGTTCATCTTCACCTTTCATGGAGAAAATATAATAATTCGTTCATATTTACCCATCATTAAATCAAATGAAATGATTCACTCATCTTCACGTTTCCTGGCATTACAATCGTGTATGTGACCCCTGATCGCCTGAAGAGTGTGAAATGGTCAAGAATGCAAAGTTTGATCATCCAGCTCCGTACTTCCTACCCCCTCCTTATAGACACACTCACACGCACTACACTTCCACACATGTGGCGCACAGGGGGTGGGCGGCGCCCCTCTGGTGGGAGATACCTCGTTGGGGGAAACCCTGCAGGCCGACGGGAGCTGGATCTCGCCATCCACCTCGGGAAGGCCATCGCCACCTCACGCGATAAAAACATGCACTACACTTACAGGACTAATGACCTCAGTTGACGCATCCAAAATACTAATCAATCAATCAAAAATTCAGCTCCATCGAAGGAGTATTGATTGGAAAAACCAAGGGGCCAGCCTCTGACCCATTGATATAAAATATTGGCACTTCGTAACAATTATATTTTCGTTTAGAAAACACCTGAAATTTTGTTGACAAGAAAGAGACTGGAAATAATTTTTGCAGTAAACCCACTTGTACCCCAAGAATATGCTACGGTCTACGCAACACTTTTACATAATCAATCATCAATATTAATTAGCGATTGCTAAAACAGTGTTGGTTTATTTGAATAGAAATCAAGCTATTATTTACAAAAGAATTCAAGCATTTTCAAAACGGTTGTAAAAATATTCATAAAACGTTTCCCGACGTAACCTCAGATAATCCTAGTTATGCAAAATGCAATATAAAACTTTAAAGACGAAAATGCCGATTGCTAATATTTTTTTAAATCTGCAATTTTTCAGGCTAGTGGGCGATTTCAAGCATAGTTTAGCAATAAACTTAATTGAATTACTTAAGATACAGATTATTACTTTCTTAATCTACTGTATACTAAGATAGTTATTTTATGCTGCAGGGAAAAAGGCAGATATTTTGCCAAACAATTATTTTGTGAAGCCGTGAAACCGAAAAGGGTAGTTTTGTTACTATTGTGCGAAATATTCATTTCTGCCACTCATAATATTGTTGAAATCCGTGTCGAATAGGCATTTCATGCAGAAAAAGTGTTCTATTTCTCAAAACATCCACCTATTCGCCCGCATTCCCATTTGTTGTCATGTGGACAAATTTAGCGTGAATATCCTTCACAGAATTTTCTCAAAAATCAAAATCTCCCCCCTCCGTTCATGTAGCTGCTCTGAAGGCGCTGCTTTCTGGAATGTAGCCTTTAAATTTGAGGGTACTTTAATCGAAGTTACTAGAACATTTCCAACATTCTATCAAATATACTTGGTTCAAGTACAAACAGTGGCAGGATTTTGGACGTTGCTATATCGCTAGGTCGATTCATCCGCTGTCTGTGAGGGGGAACTTTTGCTGTCTATTGCTGTGATTGGTATTTTTTTTCGATCAACACCACGCAAATGCCGGAGCAGTACCCTAAGAAACGGGCCACGAGCCGCGCGCGATATATCCTTCTCCTTCTTACCCTACCTTCAGTCCTTCCTTTCAGACGCTTACTCTTACCTAATCCGGGTGTGTACATGCACTACACTACCAATCGTAAGAGGCCAGACGGGAGCTTCGAGCTTGTGACTACATTACTACATGCACTACTCTACCACACTAATCGAGAAATTATAGTTTGTCGCGGTTGGGGCGATTCCCCGCTGATGGTAGATACCTGGATATGGAGAACCCCGCAAGCAACTTTTACCTCGACGTGAGATGTCGCCATCTGGCGGGAGAAAATCACGGATACCTACCATCATAAAAAAAGCATGTACCTCACGGACTAATGACATTGCAGTTGACGCGCTCGGAAACACGGATAATCAGTAAATGAAATGTGTTTGCAATTTGAAAAAATATATTTTTGCTTGAGTTAATCCAAATGCGCTTATAAAATTGACACAAATACGACTTAGATTAGAGCTCTGAAATTTTGAAAACTGCAAACTTTGATATGTCGCCTACCCCTTGAATCCCACCCTGGTTAATATTTGTACGTGACGATTTTCTCCCCCATACGTCACATACATTTTTTACTGTTTATGATTAAATAAATAAATAAAATAAATAAATATATGCGTACGACGTTGGTACATTCCAAAGACCTGTGTGTACAACAATGTGTGTAAAATAATACAAGCCCCTTGTGTTTTATAATATTACGTAATTATTACAAATAATACGAGAAAGTATGTGTTGTTGTTGCTCCACTAGTTACAAATGTATTAGACAAAATAAGTCAATATAAGCGTGAACTGATGATAAACAAATAGTAAGATTGTAATTGAAAATATTATAGATTACTAATGAGTTAATTATTGAGAAACACTTAAATAGATTCGTTATATTTTCACAATAAAGCAGTACAAGGAGAGTAGGGATGTACTCGTACGTTGTACTACAAGTGATGCCAAAAAAGAGGATCACAGGACATAGACACGGCTATAGAAAGAGAATGAAAACTCTGATGTCCGGAATTCTTCCCAACTCTTCAATTTGGCCGTCACAACGCGAAGCTTGAAATTAAAATGACCTAAAGTAAAATCCATTCTTAACTAGCAAAATGAGGATGTAAGCCATCTTCGGCCCTCGCCCCGCAGTTTGTCGATCCCTGCCGCAGTCCGTCGTGTTCTTCCTTCACTCGCCCAGGTGGCGTCGTCGGGCCGTTCGTCTGCAAACAAAGGGCGCCAGCGATTCCCAAGTGACGCCAGAAATAACACAAGCACAGCGGCCTCGCCGGCACTGCTGTTGTTCGATGTTCCAACGCAATGGAAATGGTAATGCTGCGTATTTACCATTTTGGGAAGAAATGGGAATGTTCTGTTTTTTGTACGTGCTACGGAATACATTCTGCCAGTTTGGTTATTTTCGGAGTTTTGATTATTCCCAAAAAATTAGTGAAACTTGCACTATTGAACTAATATTAATATTATTTCAAACCAACAATAGTAATAACAATGAAAATTATATTGTGGTGGAATATTTTCAATGCACCCTCAGAACGGATAAGATGAAAACAATAATGATCTGAATACCAAAAAGGTGGAGGTTATTTTCTGTACGGGATACATCCACACAAACTAAAGATCATTCTTAATGTTTTCCACGCTCATAAACACGTAGAGTCAATTAAGATACTAATGCTACTTTATGTTTAAAGAGGAGGTTCAACTGAGAATTTATAACCATAAGATGTACTAGTAACTGCCGTAAGTATAAGGAAATTAAGGAAATCGGAATATTAATCTGAAGAGCAAAGAGCAAAATTATTTATACTAATAATATTCTGTTAGTATATTAGTTAATATTTAATACCAGATCGTATGATTGTATAACTTATCATAATGTCTCGTGTTGGTCATGGTAGGTTACATGTAAATCGTAAACAACGAAGAAAAGAAAACTGCGTAAAATTCCAGCCTAGGTATATATTTTGTCAAAACTGGATAACTTCTGAAATCAATTGCATATAGGCATAAACGCTAGTACTGAATATTAAGACCAATAGATCAGCATATTTTGTTTGAAAAGAAAATGCGCATTTACCTATAATCTTAATGCAGATAAATATAACAAAAAGAAAACTCATTATTTTATCATCAAACAAGTTTAATGCTAGAATAAAAAGAACTTTAGGTATATGTGTAGCCATCATTTAGTCTTTCTATTGTGTGTGGCAAACGTTTTGCGCGCGCTCATTTGGGGCGACCTGGGGAGCGCAAGCGCGGGTCACGTCGTCGGATGAGGATTGACTGCGGAGAATTGCGTGCTTTGCCAGAGCAGTAACCAAACGAACGGGCTATGCACTGCGCGCGATCTTTCCTTCCTCTTCCCAGTCATATTTTCACACACATACACACACTTACATTAACATGCACCACACAGATGCAGGAATACTGGCCGGGGGCTTCGAGCTTGCCCCAGTGGGTCCCAACTGGTGGGAGATACCTGGTTGGGAAAAACCCTAAGTCGACGGTAGATTGGCGCCGGATCTCGTCATCCAGCTGGGGAGACTACAGTCACATCGCGATGAAAAAACATGCACTACACTTTCGAGATTAATGACTTCAGTAGTTGACGGGCCCGGAATCAAAATCAATCAATCAATTACGTGCTTTGTTCGCCGTCACGCCAGATCGAGTCACACTCCTGGACTGTACTTTTGGTAACTGGTGGTCGTTCTTCTTTTGGAAACTACTTCTGGTGTGCGGTACTTGGTTTATACTTCTGATGATCTGATGACCCATTGCAAAGTAGTTTGTACGAGTTCAGATTGTGAAACATTGCATTAAATTGAGCAATAAACTGTTAAGTTTGTCTGTCTATTATTTGATATGCTTCACTTTCTATTGTAAAATACCTGCATTAACATACTGTCAGAAGCATCTTTAAGATCCATCAAATCACAACTTAAGTTACCTGAAACAGGCTAGTAACTAGAGAATTGTTTCTCAACCCTGCAGAATACACGAGTTAAATAATAGTCGAGTGATAAAATTTATTGTCGTTGACCGACTGCGAATCTCGGGTTCGCTACCACAAAGTGAAATGACATGTAGTTTCTTGTTCAAATGAAACATTTTACAACTTTAACTTAGACGACGTACGTACTGTCGCCACATTCACTTCTCATTCTATTTGGCACCTAACCTCTAACAAATTGTAGTTCAAAGTTCTCCTTCACACAAACTCAGGCTAAGCTGGTGCATTTTCAAGAACCGCGTCTCAACATCGGTTTATTTCTTTCCAGAAAACCGAGGGCCTGAAGCAGAGACAAAAATCAAGTCAAGTCACATTTTACATTTAAAGTACAGTACTTCTCAGCATCGCTACCAGAGAGCAGCACTGTCTGGATAATCGCGCGATGTGTGATGACACGACAATTTCAATAAATTAGAAGAACTACAGAAAGATGCCGTTTTGCTTGCAATGTTGAAACGCGAACCAAGACTCAGTCACTGTAGTGTGTCTACACAGAGCAGAGTATTTTCGTGTAGTAAACAGCTTTTAGTCGTCATTCAAATTCAGTGCATTGTTGACCGTTTTCGCCGGACACGCAATGAATGAATGTTACGCAGTGAGCTGCGCAGTTTGGCACACGTGCCTTGGATGTGGAGACAAGCTGATGTAAGCCACGCGGAGATTTGGTACAAAGAACGCTAAAACAGGTGACATTTCATATCGTTCTTGAAAAGTTTGGTGTTTTCAAACAGATTTTAACTCTTGCATGAGCTGACATGTAATTGTTCTATTTCAGGAATCTGAACCACTGGTTGCTGTAGGACACGCCTGCCTACATTTCAAATTTCATCTTTACTTTCAATTTGCTAACGCCAAGTTTCAAGCCTTAACATTTGGTGCCGAAACCTGTGAAGGAACCTGGGACATTAGGAGGTCAATGTGAACTCTGTAATAACGTGCAGTCACATGAGTGTTCGCAAGTCGTTCTCTTAAGATTGTACAATTTCTACTCATTTGCAAAATTGTGGAAGTTTCCAAAAAGCTCTTACACCTAAATAACGAAATGCATCCCCGGATATTTTCGGAAATATCACAATTCATTGGCTTATTACGGCTAAATATTTAGTCGGGGATAACATTTTAATTGCTTCTCATATTGGGTTTATATATTTAGAATTACGAAGTAATAAATGGAGTTAGGAAACGTGAGTAACATATAGACAAGGAAAACGTATCGAGTATATATTTTAGAAGGTTTCAATTAACTGGTGATTGGATCTGCGCCTCCGGCTGGGTTACATACGTAACTCCTGTGAGGCATGCTCTTATTACAATGAAGTGCTTGCTCGGTACGAATTTGTTCACTTGCCTACCATCGATCCCCGTGAACATCACAGACAATTTTTTGACCTGGCAAGTGCGAATTACTGAAAGTATCGGATTAAACTTCGAGAGACTGTACCGTGTATGTGATGACATGACGTGAAAACACAGGTAATATCACGTTCAATTGGCAAATCATTTGAAATTCACGAACAATGAAGTCTCCTTTGCAGGTTTTTTGAGGCGTTTATCCAAATGATCCTTCTAAACAAACAAGTTTGAATTATTTAGAGGTTAAGATCAGATCAGAGCTAGATTGTCATCGACAGAATCGTCTACAAAAACAATTACGAGTCTCAATTCAGCTTTTTGCATTCCGTAAACATCTCGTGATTCATAAAATGTACAACCGTTTCGTACCCCTTTAACTGGGAGTACATTGGATGTTCTTGATAGAATCTGGAAAGAATACATTATTATCGTTGTAATTTCATTAGCAGAATCTTTTGATTAGAGAAAATGATGTAGTAATATTACGTATTCGATTATACTAATCTATATCTATACTTCTATATCTATACTAAGATATAAAGACAGAAGTGCGTTGTCTGACAACGCGGTAATCTCTGAATCTACTGAACCAATGTCGATGAAACTTTTGAGCTAACTTTTTTTAAATGTTTGGAGTACTATAGGCTATGATTTACAATCATACACCTTAATATATTTTCAAAATAATTCATTTCCTGGACATTTTTGACATAGCTATACATCAGAGATTCAAGAGTACATCAATGTCAATAGTTTAGCTGTGCGCCACCACAGGATGACGTCTGAGATCTACTACGGAGTCGTATGCATAAAATATTAGTATTACCTTTTGCTTCGCCTATAGTAAAAGGTGTTAGTACAAGTACATACTACATATCGTATGCATAAACTAGGTTCTTTTGCTGCATAGGAAACACTACGCGCCTTTAGGTTTTACTTTACGATAATAATCCATTAGTCACACTTCGGATGCATTCGTGAAAGTTCGGGAGAGTTCGCGAACCGCGTATTTCATTTCGATCGTGAACAGAGTAATTAATATAATCGTGAATGATTCTCCGGAACTACATTCGATCGCTAATTGTTTTCGCGTAAGGTTGATTGGTTTCGAGGTTAAGATCTCCACCACGTGCGTGATTAATTTGTGTATTAAGACATTTGTGCATTATATCTGCATAGAAAAGCATTTCAAATGTCCGACGAAGAATTTATACTTGAAGAAGAAGATATCGGAGAGCAGGTAACGTTCGTGAATCTTCTGAAAGAATATCCTGTAATTTTAAGTAAATCTCAGACGCCAGTAGTGAGAAACGAAAAGGCGTCAGCACTTATTAATATAAAACGTAAGCTAGAAAACCATTATGGAAAGGTTGTGACAGAAAAACAGCTTATGAAAAAAGTTAACAATATGAAAATGAAAGTGAAAAGAAAATCAGATATTAAGAGAACAGGAAACAAGAAAATTTCACTTTTGCCTTGGGAGCGGGAAATGTTGAATTTGATTTCCAAGGATGAAAAACTTTAAATAAATTGCCATGTAAGTATTATTATTTTTATTATATATCACAATATATCTCGTTATAAAAGTTAAACAAGTGAAAATAAATCCAATTTTTATGTATTGAAGGTGCATTGGATGCTGGTCTTCCGGGTTCGTCTCGAGATTTACTCCTCGATGTATTACCACCCATACCGGAATCATGCTCTCCACCAGCCATGGAAGCAGCGGTACCAAAGAGGCCCAACCGAAAGCGATCTTTCGAAAATGATGAATATGCAAAATTAAGTACTGGAGATCTGCAACGATTATTGATAATTGAACAGTTAAAATTAGCACGATTGCAAACAGAGTATTATGAAAAAAAATGAAAATTGTTTCACAGTTAAATACTGATTTAATTTAAAAAATAAAGTTAAATAACAATTGGGTTTTCATTCATTGTGTATAATTTCAGCCAGTTCATTCCTTTTCTGTTGTCCTCTCATGCGTATTGTAGTTTCATCATCACTATCATCATCATCGTCATCATCTGCATAATCAAAATCACCACTATCACTCAAATCATCGAAGTCATCATCATCTTGAAGATATTTAGAAATGTTGTGTAAAATAATACATGTTAGAATGAGTGATGGGATACGAGGTAAGGCCACTCTCACGCCGTAGTGAAGACTCGGGAATCTTCTTTTTAATTGGCCAAAACAACGTTCAATTATCACTCGTTCTCCCGACAATAATCTGTTGTATGACCTTTGCTGGGGATTGTTGGGATTTCTGTACGGCGTCATAAGCCACGGCGCATTCCCATAACCCTCATCTGCAATTAATACCACATTTTTACTTCTCTGCATCACTGCATGCACAGCACTGTTTCTCCACACGCGTGAATCATGAACTGAGCCGGGCCAGCTGATATCAACACTGGTGAAATATTCTTTAGAATCACAGGTTGCCTGAACATTGACTGACGGGAAACCCTTACGATTCACGTATTCATCTCCATGAATCGAAGGTTTGGAAATCCTTACATGAGTGCAGTCGGGAATTTGTACTTTTGTTGCCATTTATTCATTGCTGCTCTCATATCTTCAACAGTTGAAGGAAATTTAACCCATGTATGAGATTTTTCCACAATTTTTTCGGTCACAAATGTAATTGATCTGGAAACTGTGCTCTGATGAACCCCTATTTCTTCACCAATCCCAAGTTGAAATATATGATCTGCCACATATCGCAAACAAATTCTCATTTGTTGCTCAGAGGTTAAGGCTGCCCCACGTCTTTCTTCTGTCTTTCCTAAGAAATATTCACTTAACCATTCCAATTTTCTTTCTAAATCTATACAGTTTCTTATAGTCGCCATTTAATCCTTCTCTCTTTGTACGTCTTTCTATCACGAATTTGTAAAAATGCTGCCATTCTTAAAGTGTCATAAACCATTTACTAAGCAACTGAAGTCAGGTAAGAGGCATGCTACGGTTTTTCATAGGAAAAGCTACAGAGTAGAAGCTTTTACTACAGTTTATGCATAGGATTCGTAGTATATACCCAGAGCAAAAGTAAAACCTAAATCACGGCCTGTTGGATCACATTTTGCTACGATGCAAAGCATATACTAAGGAGTTTTATGCATATGATTCGTAGTATATTCCACGAAAATCTTAGCAAAGCATTTACTCCTCTTTATGCATACCACCCACGGATTTCATCAATGTCCAGAATTATTAGGGATTCATTGTACTTTGAATAAGGTTATGTAATGTCCCTGTATGAACGCTAGTGATTTGTTAGTTCTGAACATAGGTGGAATATTTGGAAGAAATTGGTAACTAAAGTGGTAAAGATGACAAGGTACATGCATTATCCTTAATCCGTGTTATGGATAAAGTGTCAGAAATAAACAACCTATTCTAGAAGGTAGACAATGTACAATAATATATAGTACAGAATATACAGAAATTTACAATGTATTATATATAGATATCGTATACATTCTAAACAACCTATTCTTTTACAGAAATTTGTAAACATTGAATTGCTTGAAACAATGCCAGTGTCAAGTTGTCAAAACAGATTATATGAGTGCGAATAGATTGGAAGTCTATAAATTTTGAATCGGAAATTAAGAGAAGTGCGACTTGCTGAAGTACTCACTCGCACTATTGAAAATAATACTGCAAGGAGGGATGCAAATGTAAATAATTCTCTACGTAGCAGGGTAGCTTTTCAATAGCACTCACAATTTGACTATTTACACAGTTCTCATCTTCAAATTGGTAAAATGTAAAATGATTGGATGTTTTGGTTTCACTCAGTTGATTTTTTTCTTCATTATGTGCAGAAGATTAGTGCAGTAGTATGTAATTAAGCAATGATCACTTACGTATTGAAATTAATCTGTGCTATTATTTTGCATTGCAATTGCTCCCGACGCATAAATTGGTTTTGTTATTCACATTTCAAGATCCTTAATATATAGCACTTCAGATCAAATAATGAAGCTAATATGAAATTGTTAAATTTAGTGTGTACACATAATGTACATGTTGATGGATCAGTATTGTTCTCATGCTTCAGTGTTATCATTAATTGATTTACGTAAAAGAAGAAGTTTTATTCTTCATAGAGTTTAAACTTATATATATTGGTGGTCTTCAAAATAATTATAAATACTGTTAATTACGTTCAATATTGATACTTTCATATACTTTTATGATTATGATTCGTCAATTACGTTTTGACATCTACATTCATTTTCCAAATCTATCTTCTAGCGTCCGAGAACTCTGGCATGTTAAACTTCGCTTATAACAGTAAGTTCCTTCAAGATCACGATTTTACAGATCAATTTCAAATATTTGTTTATGAATACAAGAGGAGACAAAATATAAAAAAGAGTAAGTTTTACAATGTGACAATTTATTGACAGTACTGGAAGTAATATATGAAACTCCACAGAAAAGCAACAAAATATACGTGTCAACAAGTATTTTATTCTGTAGTTTAGAATTGTTTATCGTTTTTAGTTATTAAGTGAAGAAAGTTTAGGAGCTGGAATCCCAAATAAGAAAACGAATTTTTTGTGAAAAAGTGAGGGAGGCAGATCGGAAATTTCCAAATGGGGGTGAAGGGAAGACAGGGCTATCGAAGCATGGCCGTGCAGAGCATGGCAGGGAGGAGCAGGGCGGAGAAGGGATACAACACAAGTGATAGTAGGCCCCACCGCAGGGTATGAAAAAATGGAATTCTTCTCCCTGTCTAATAATTTACCATAAACCCGAGCAACTCCGGGTACACCAGCTAGTTATTATAATATAAAAGTACAGGTGATAATAATAGAGTTATCGAGGAACAATGAATCAGTATTTTTTAAGATATGAGTACCTTTATAAGAATTCAAATCTGACTTAATTTTGCCTAATTTGTTTTCATTTCCCAATGTTACATCTCAGTGTCTGTCATCTTTTGACCTCCGAAACATGGAATCAATATTTTAGTGTATTCTATCTGTATATTTTGTACTTGACTCAATTTTTACAGAAACTGCAATTACTGTATTGGCGTTTTAATGCCTCAATTATTCTTTTGACTTCATAAATTAGTTCTTGTTTCAACTTAAGGCTTTTATGAATTTGAAAAAATATTTCGAAAAACAAAACATTTAATTTTTCTCTTCCAATGGTTATACCTAATACAGAATTGGTTACATTTAAGTAAGACACAAAAATACTACCTTACAACAAAGAGATATGTTTATACAAGTTCGTTGGTATACTAGGTAAAATGTAACACATAGAAACAATTTTTTGTCTGAGGCAATCTGTTTACGGCATGGAGGTTTGAAAAAGTTCAGCTTTAAAGCACGTTGAGCATAAAACATGACAGAGAAAACAAATAAGCTGTCCACAAATCCAAGCACAGGTGACAGGCTGAACACGGCTCATTAAGCACCAGCAGCGATCAAGCCGACGTCGGGGGAGGGCGTCAATATTTTAAACTGACGCAAATTTCCATGGTCGACGAGTTGCAATTTTGCACCTGTGGAAGGAAACTGATTAGCGACAATGGTACGAAGGGAAGCATAAAAATCAGAAAAGCTTTTCCACATTTCTGACTAATTTGGATAGATATAAAAGCAAGTACAACAGAAGTAGTACCAGAGCGGAATGTTGAAAGACAGGGATCTGTAAATATTTAAAAATCAGACTAATTTTAAGGGATTAAGCAAAAACGAATTTTATTTTATCTTTAGAAAATAGATAAGACGGTTTATTTTAGATAAGATTTTATTTTAATAAAATAGACAAGAGTTCGCTAATATTTTATAACACATACGTCTCACTTTCGTCCACTGTTGGTGCCCTAGAAAGCTGCTAGATCCTAGGCAGATATTTGCCATTGAGCAGGGTATACAAAATGGATTGAGAGTCACGGGACAAATGAAAATAAGAAAGAATGTCCATTTATGACCGAGATTGAGCAGAGAGAATACGAGCATAAATACGAGGGAACGAAATAGGAGGAAGTGAGTGGAATTAAGGTTTGATTGACTTTTTCGTGTTTCTGCTTCTGTCATTAGTCCTTTTAGTGTAGTGCATGCTTTTCTCGGGAGATGGCGTTGATCTTCCCCCATTGGATGGCGAGATCCGGCGCCGACCTACCGTCACGTAATGCGGTTTCCCCTTAACCAGGATTCTCCCACCAGCAGGGCACCGCCCCAGCCGGAACAAGCTCTAAGCTCCCGACCGGCCTTCCGGAATATGTGGTAGTGTAGTTCATGTTAGTGTAAGTGTGTGTGTGTGTGTGTCTGTGTAAGGGGAGAGGAGAGGACAAGGAAGAGGAAGGACAGATCGCGCGCGGTCCGTGGCTCTTTTGGTAGGGTACTGCTCCGGCATTCGCCTGGCGTTGATCGGAAAATCCACGGAAAACTATCGATCAGAGCAGCCGGCCGCTAGAATTCTCCTCCAGACAGCGACTGAATTCGACCTAGCTGAGAAGCTAGTGTCGAAAATCCTGCCGCCGTCAGGGCTCGAACCTAGGACGTCCCGGCCAGAGGTGCTGCAGTGACATCAGTTGTTGCACTGAGCTACCGCTACCGGTTGCAATTAAGGGAAAAAAAGTGTATAAGTAAAGCACAAAGTAATAAGTGACAAAGGAAGGTACGCAAATGCATGATACCTATTAGACTGCGGTTTAAAGTCACAGCACAGCAAAAATTATCATAAACGTTTCATTTTCTTGTAAGTTTGTTGCGTATCTGTAACATTCACTTGCAGCACATAACTAGGAGTGGGGAGTGAATAAGGTAAGATAATATAACAATTGAGACGACGTTCTGTCAGTTGCTTGGAAGACTAGATTATGAATTCAAGTACTCAAAGTTTGACGACACCAAAATTGTTCTTCCGCAGATGAAATAGACAAACATGGCATTTACAGAAAGGTAAGAAAACAAGAATACGAGGCGTAAAATCTAAAGAAACTGAGGTGCAGCAAAAGGAAAAAAAATAATGCGATAAATTCAATGTCGTTATTATGATTATTTTATCACCTATTTTATATACCATCTTGCGGCGGCGATGGTGCAACGGTTAGCATATCGGGCAGTTATACCCAAGTTCGTGGGTTTAAACCAGATAGAAACCGTGCATTTTTCAGGGCAAAAAGAATCATTTCTACCCGTTCATCGGAGAAGTAAAGCCGGCTGTCCCGTGTTAGTGAATTTACTGATGTAAAAGATCCTGATGCCTAAATGAAGCCTCTGAGCTAAATTCAAATTGCCTGTTGCGCCGCCCAAGTAATACCTTCTTTCTCCCCTAGTTGGTGAAAGGAGCTTAGCGAAATTTGTGTAGTCAGACGGAAGAGCAGCCAAATGGCCTCTCACAAGGTAAAATAAGGCATCAATTCAATTCAATTTTTATTCTTCTATTACTACACGTCACTCATCTTCTACTATCCACTTACAATCTTTTCTGTGTTATTTTACCTACTGTCACCTCCAGCTGACAACCATTGCTTTCCAACCGAATTAACTAACACCTCCTACTGCCCACAACCATCTACTCCGGGGCCGTGTGCAAAAATCTCTTCGGAGGGTGAGCGGCGTGCGAGGGGAGGGCGCGGGCGCCGGGCGCAGCTGTCAAATTACTGCCACCGCTTTCGCCCAGTGGCTGCGGGGGCGGGGCGAACGTGCGTCTGTCCGTCCGTCGGCGCGTCTGCGGCCGCCGCCGCCCGCCCGCGTTAACCGCGCTGTGAACGCCGCGGCGCCGGCGGCGGCGGCCCCGGGACAGGGGCCGAGGGGAGGGGAAGGCAGATTGCGACGGCGGGGTGTGAGGTGAGGTAGAGAGAGGTGGGGGAGAACGGAGAGGAGGGGCGAAAGATTGGGAGCAAGGAGTAAAGTGATGAAGTGAGGGGGGAAGGTGAAGTGAAATGTGGTGAGTAGAGGTGAAGTGAATTGTGATGAGTAGAGGGGAGGGAAGCAGGGAGGGAGGAGGGAGAGGAGGGGAGGGGAGGAGGATGGAATGCGAGTTGGGGTGATATGGGCTGACGGGGGGGGTTGCGAGAAGCCTGCTGGGAAGGAGTCAAATCGGATTGGGAGGGTGGGGCGGAGCGGTCGAGCGGCGGTGACGAGTGGCAGCGCCGCGGCCGAGAGCGCGAGGCGTGAAGCGCTGCAACGCGAGGCACAAGCGCCTGCTTATGCTAATGAAGGCAGCTACTCAGCGAGTTCCTACACTCGACACACAATCGCAATCAGAATTGTATACAGTGGCAAGCAATATCATGGCAGCTGGTAACAACAGAAAGGAAAAATGAAGTGAAGGGGAAATAAGGAGGAGACAGGAAGAGGGTAAAACCCAAAAGTGAATGTTGTTGGAAATGAGGAATATACAACGCAATCGTTCTAGACCTAATGTGTAAAAAAAATTAAAAATTTAAGATGCCGTGAAGCACAAAATGTGCATGTAGAAGAAATGATTAGATTAATAAATTGTAATGAGACCAAACAGAACCGAGAAAAAAACTCAAAATATTGCGTTGCCAGATATAAAATAAAGGTAAGGGAAACTAGTACGAATAGAAATTTGGCGAAAAACAAACTGATCGCAGAATATGTAAGAAAAAACGTGAGAAGCAAGTCAAATCACTTCTATAACCTCCACTCAACTGCAGAGATATTTTATTTACACGTCATACCCCCTCTTGACTTGAAATGTTCCACCTCTCGCCTCCCTCGGGAATGACGCAGCTCGTGGCGACGGAGGGCGCGCGAGTGCGCGAGAAGGCGCCGGGGGCGACGCGCCAACGCTGGCGAGCGAGCGAGGCGCACGTGCTGACGGATGAGGATTGCCGGGCTCTGCCAGCGGCAGCCGATGCGATGCGGAGGCGCCCAGCGTGTGCAGAGACCGGCGCTCGGGTTAGCTGGTGGGGGGAATTTGCTGGTATGGAGTTGTAATGCAAAGAATGGAGAAAGAAAATGGTAATGAAGATAAAGGAGTATACAGAAAATTCTGATTTAATGAGGGGGATGTGGAGGAAGATACAGAAGAAGTGTATTAGAATGGAAGTTTGTTCGACGGCACTGGGTAGCGAGTAGTCAAATATTCACGTTTTATTGAACCATACACTGAGGTGACAACTGCAAATATTTACAATATGCAAAAAATACTGACGGTGGTAGTATCGCATTCGAAAAGTATACAAGGACAAGGCAATTGGAGAGATTTCATTTGTACTCAAGTGATTCATGTGAAAAGGATACTGACGTGATTATGGCCTCAAGTCGGGAAATAACAGACTCTGAACGCTTAATGGGGGTTGGAGCTAGACGCATACGGCATCCCATCTCGGAAATCGTTCGGGTTCTAATATTCTGAGATTCACCATGTCAGGAGAGTGCCAAGAATAACTAATTTCAGGCAAAACATCACCCCACTGACCACGCAGTGGCTGACGACCTGCGCTTAATAACAGAGTAGTTGCGTTTGCGTAGTTGTCAGTGTTTGCAGACAAGTAACGCTGCCTGAAATGACCGCAGAAATCAATGCTGTACGCACGATTAACATATTCGTTAGGTCATTGCGGCGAAGGTCGACTTTAATGGGCTAAGGCAGTAGACGGTCGACTCATGTGCGTTTGCTATCAACACAACATTGCCTGCAACAGCTCTCCTGGGTTTGTAACCATATCGATTGGACTAGACAACTGCAAAATCGTGGCTTGGTCACATAAATTCCTATTTCAGTTGGCAAGTGCTGACGTTGGGGTTTGAGTGAGGCGTAGGCCCTACGAAGCCCTGGACCCAAGTTGTCAACAAGTCACTGCGCAAGGGGTGGTGACACCATAATGGTGTGGGCTCTCTTCACATCGAATGGGCTGGGTCCTTTGGACCAACTGAACAATCATTGACTGGAAATAATTATATTCAACTACTTGGAGACAATTTGAAGCCATTCAGGGACATCATGTTCCTGAATAACGATGGGGTGTTTATGGATGACAATGAGCCATGCCAATGGGCTTCAATTATTCGCAATCGGTATGAAAAGATTCTGGACAATTCAAGCGAATGATTTGGCTACCCAGATCGCCCTATATGAACTCCATCGAACATTTATAGGACATAACCGAGTGGTCAGTTCTTACACAAATACTGCACAGGCAACACTTTCACAATTATGGACGGTTACAGAGGCAGCATGGCTCAATATTTCTACAGAGTACTTCAAGCGACTTGAGTCCATACCGAGTCGAGGTGCTGCACTTCGACGGGAAATAATGGTTTGACACAATATCGGGAGGTATTCCATGACTTCTGTCACCTCAGTGTATTGTATTATGTACCCCCCTTTTGTAGTCCGAAGTAACTGAACAATACATATCGTAGTTTTCTGGCGCTTTGTGCGAAAGGCCTACTGTGAAGCGTCCTACCACCTTTAGCTTAATCAACCAAGCAAAATGTAACGTCATCAGCTGGGAGAGAGGCTTCCGAATGTGCGAGTGGGCATTGGAATGCTGTGGGAGTAGAGTAGGCGGCGCAAAACAAGAGGAGGGGGAGGAGAGTGACCCCCAGGACGCAAGAGAGTCTGGGATGGCCGAGCGACCACTTTCAGCTTCAGGGAGGCTGTGGGCGATCACGTGACCGCCAAAGGTAGGTGAGCAGAGATGCCAGAATGCAGGAGGACTTCTCTTTGAGAGTACCTCGAGAGCAGTGGCAACTGCAAGCCCGGAAGGCGGACGTGTATTCCTCGTGTCACTGCGAATGCTTTGCACGGGGTGTCCGGATACCGGCGCGGTAAAGCGCCTGGGTGGAAGACGCACTAGCCAGGGGATGGGGAGCAGTGTGCGTGGGAGTAACGGAGGTAGATACTGAAAACAACACCTAGAGCTGTACATAGTTGTAAAATCGTATAAAGAAATTAATTGCACATAGTACATGTCTGTGTATATTCTCTTCTCCTCTTCGCTTTTATGTCTTAATTTTGCTACCACGACCTCACAGACGGAGTTATGTAGCTAATGGCAACGGTCTGTGGCGTCATGGTAGCGAAATATGACAAAGGCGAAGAGGAGAAGAGAATGCAGTAACGCAACTTACGATGGTGGTTGTGACCGTGATGTTGGTGGCGGTAGAAAGTTTAGTACTTTTTCGCAAAGACGGACTCACCTCGAGTAAAGTTCTTGCGTGTTTCCTCAAATAACTAAAACACTAATAAAACGAAGTCGAGAAACCAACGCGTTGTGTAACCTTGAAAGTAAATTAACAAATGATTATCCTCTGAAATATCTTACGTGCCTTTCCGTGGTATTTAGTTTAAATAAATCATTGAATATTAAAGATACAATTCTTACAATGTTCCATTAAGAATATTTTTTCAGTTGGGTTTACTATGAAAACGGTGATTGGGTTCGTAGTGGCGGCGTCGACGTTGACCTGAACAGCGGATGTAGAAATGGTTTCGTCGATTATACCTGGGCAGCAATGTTCAAGGTGGTCAGCTGTAGCGGAGGACTGAAATTTGGTGGAAGCTGAATCAATGTGACACACGATAACCGCTGTGAAAATAAAATATAATTATTGTGAAATGAAAATGTCCACAATTGTTACACACACTTACACTAACATGCTCTACACTACCACATACTCCGGGAGACCGGTCGGGAGCTTAAAGCTTGTCCCGACTGGGGCGGTGCCCCGCTGGTGGGAGAGCCCTGGTTAGGGGGAAACCGCACTAGCCGACGGTAGGTCGCTGCCGGATCTCGCCATACAGCGGGGGAAGACCACCGCCATCTCTCAAGAAAAAACATGCACTACACTAACGGGAATAATGAAACGCGGAAACGCGAAAAAATCAATCAATCCACAATTATTAAATTTGTCATCACTGATCACAAAACTAGCATAGGGGCTGCAGGCTATTTATCCATCTGAGACACATTTTAATCTGAAGTGAGACTTGTAAGCAGCCTGTTCGTGAAGTATTTTCATTAGTTAGTCTGGAATGCAGCTACTGTCTGGAGTAGAAATCTAGCGGCTGTCTGCTCTGATCGGTAGCTTTCCGTGATCTCTGTTGAACAGAAGGCGAATGCCGGATGAATACCCTAACAAACGAGTCACTATCCGCACATTATGTTTTCTTCCTCTTCTTTGTCCTATTGTCACCTCTTACACACACCATATTCACATGTACTACACTAGAACTCTTATCAGGAGACCAGTCGGGAACATACGACTTTCTCGTGGGGTGGTGCCCCACTGATGCAAGATCTCTGGTTGGGAAAAATTGCCGCAAGGCGTCTTAGGTCGATGCGAAAGTCGATGCGAAAGTCGATGCGAAAGTCGATGCGAAAGTCGAGGCGAAAGTCGAGGCGAAAGTCGAGGCGAAAGTCGAGGCGAAAGTCGAGGCGAAAGTCGAGGCGAAAGTCGCGAAAGTCGAGGCGAAAGTCGAGCGCGAAGCTCGAGGCGAAAGCGAGCGAAAGCCGAGCGAGCGAGAAGCCGACGCGAAGCCGACGCAATGCCGAGTCGCGAATGCCGACGCGAATGCCGACGCGAATGCCGAGCGAATGCCGACGCGAATGCCGACGCGAATGCCGACGCGAATGCCGACGCGAAGTGCCGACGCGAGTGCCGACGCGAGTGCCGACGCGAGTGCCGACGCGAGTGCCGACGCGAGTGCCGACGCGAGTGCCGACGCGGGTCGACGCGAGTGTCGACGCGAGTGTCGACGCGAGGTGCGGTCGACGCGAGTGTCGACGCGAGTGTCGACGCGAGTGTCGACGCGAGTGTCGACGCGAGTGTCGACGCGAGTGTCGACGCGAGTGTCGACGCGAGTGTCGACGCGAGTGTCGACGCGAGTGTCGACGCGAGGTCGACGCGAGTGTCGACGCGAGTGTCGACGCGAGTGTCGACGCGAGTGTCGACGCGAGTGCGCGATGTCGCGAGTGTCGACGCGGGAGATGTCGACGCGAGTGTCGACGCGAGTGTCGACGCGAGTGTCGACGCGAGTGTCGACGCGAGTGTCGACGCGAGTGTCGACGCGAGTGTCGACGCGAGTGTCGACGCGAGTGTCGACGCGAGTGTCGACGCGAGTGTCGACGCGGTCGACGCTGTCGACGCGGTGTCGACGCGAGTGTCGACGCGAGTGTCGACGCGAGTGTCGACGCGAGTGTCGACGCGAGTGTCGACGCGAGGTCGAGCGGTCGACGCGAGTGTCGACGCGGAGTGCGGTCGACGCGAGTGTCGACGCGAGTCGACGCGAGTGTCGACGCGAGTGTCGACGCGAGTGTCGACGCGAGTGTCGACGCGAGTGTCACGCGAGTGTCCACGCGAGTGTCACGCGAGTGTCGACGCGAGTGTCGACGCGAGTGTCGACGCGAGTGTCGACGCGAGTGTCGACGCGAGTGTCGACGCGAGTGTCGACGCGAGTGTCGACGCGAGTGTCGACGCGAGTGTCGACGCGAGTGTCGACGCGAGTGTCGACGCGAGTGTCGACGCGAGTGTCGACGCGAGTGTCGACGCGAGTGTCGACGCGAGTGTCGACGCGAGTGTCGACGCGAGTGTCGACGCGAGTGTCGACGCGA
Organism: Teleogryllus oceanicus; assembly: GCA_964035755.1. NCBI lineage: Eukaryota > Metazoa > Arthropoda > Insecta > Orthoptera > Gryllidae > Teleogryllus > Teleogryllus oceanicus. Next base: position 33,900,948 of record CAXIVR010000002.1, read on the forward strand.
GTGTCGACGCGAGTGTCGACGCGAGTGTCGACGCGAGTGTCGACGCGAGTGTCGACGCGAGTGTCGACGCGAGTGTCGACGCGAGTGTCGACGCGAGTGTCGACGCGAGTGTCGACGCGAGTGTCGACGCGAGTGTCGACGCGAGTGTCGACGCGAGTGTCGACGCGAGTGTCGACGCGAGTGTCGACGCGAGTGTCGACGCGAGTGTCGACGCGAGTGTCGACGCGAGTGTCCACGCGAGTGTCCACGCGAGTGTCCACGCGAGTGTCCACGCGAGTATCCACGCGAGTGTCCACGCGAGTGTCCACGCGAGTGTCCACGCGAGTGTCCACGCGAGTTGTTACTTTTGTTGATAAGGTAAGTACATATTACTCACATTATCAGGTCCGGCATATCAAACACAACAGAAGTTGTGGACACAAACAAATCGCAAAGTCTGCGAATACAAATGAATTCACGGTCGCCACCTGATATAATCAGGAACAAACAAATTACTTTACTTTTAAAGCAATTTAACAACAAATATGCCGGCTGACCACGTTTAGTTGAGCCTAAGGTTCAGCGGAGTTAACACAGAAAAACTCCTAAGGCGATGACTTCGCAAAATGAAGTGCGTATATTCCAATAGGGAGTACGCTTTACAGATTCGAAGCTATCGAATAAACATTGAATTGCCAGGGAAAGAAAGGTTAATGATTACTAAGAGGAAACAATCAAAGTACATTAACCAACACTTTTATTACAATAAATAACAATCTTATAATATTCCTCGAACAGGAAAACACATCTGTAATTGAGGAATAACACAGAATTACAAACGGCGTCGAACAAAATATCAACTTTAGGAATGCCGACGACTTACGTACATTATCAAAAATGACAAAGGCCTTCACATAAGAGCCTTTCAATTACAAAAATTTAAACAATTTGAATGGCACACTGTAACAAACATGGAAATATACCTTCAGAATACAAACAAGAAGGCATTAAACTGAATTACAAACTTTAAAAGCTCGTTTGAGCTGGAGACAACAATGAAAAACCTAATGTAATAAATGCCCATTGAAACATACAAAAAACAGGGAACAAAACATACATGGTAACTTTCAGGGTGTCACACTTAACACTTTGATGGAATTGGATTGGATTTTTGATGCGCTTACACTTAATACCTCACACATATGTGTGTTGTGCTGATTTTTTACCACACAAAGCTGCTGAACCAACGGCCGGCCAAATGCCGACAGCAGCTTGTTGCCCGAGCTGCGTACAACAAGCAAGCTCACGGGCCAAGGACGGAACGAGCAAATGAGCCACGGATACACCGTACGGGCCCTAGCTCCGTCGACAAACAAATGCTCCAGAGGTCCCAAGCGTCCAGCGTCTTACTAAGGACGTGAAGCTAGTAGTGATGCTGCAACATATCAACACAAACAATTTTAGATAATGTGCACACACTATATAACAAACAAGTGATTGCGCCGCACTGTGCCTAGACACGCAATCACACGCAATACCGCCGCCTGTAACAATAGACTCGACACGGCATGCGTATACAAAATTCTGACTGCCGAAATATGGCAAGTACAGATACACAACTATTAGAATGAACTGAGTCGCCGCCAACAAACAATGGCTCGACGCGAAACAGTCATGACAAATCCAAAGGCAAAAATCAGCACATGCGCAACATCAAACAAGAAACTTACAAAATATGCATAATTCTAAACATTGTACACCAATCCAATTCCATCACAAATACGGCATAAATGCCGCTACAAAAATTCATTACAACATAAAGTAGAGTTACAACTAATGACACCCGTTACCATGTTACCCTGTCGGCCGAAGCCGATAAAAACCGACGCGCGGTCGGGCGGGGTCTACGCGCCGAGGCAAATGGACCAAGACCTGTCAAAAGAAGCGCGAAGAAGCGCGTGTGCGCAAAAGCGGGGCAAAAGCGGTAGAGGCGCCTCGCAGGCGCTTAAATAGCTTCTCCCTGAGGGGAGAGGGAACAACATGCATCGAGATGTGACGAGTCACAAATCGATCATAGTACAAGAGCAAGCAGCTTGTTAGGCACTCATAATAAACATTCTTAGAAATCGATAAGTACTAGCCCTATCTAGCGGGCGACAGGCGAACTATATACCTGCATACAAATAAATTTTTATTTTGTTAATAATTTTTTAATTCTAAGGTCAGAGGCCCAACAAGTGTCAAAATATCACAAATTTATGTAAATTTCATATTTTATTAGCCTGCATGGCTAAAACATCTGTATTGTTTAATAAATAAAAACCTGTTTTATAATATGAAATTTTTACATCATAATTTTTTAATTTTCCTTTAGACCCAAATAACTTCTCTGAAATGTAAACAATATCAAAAAGTACATCACCCTGAGTCTGTCTATGGCCATAGACTATAAAATGTACACTTTAAGATGGGTTTTTTTCCCATTTTATCATAAAAATATGACATGTACCAGTATAACAGTTAACTTAAATTACAAAACTAACTACAATACAATAAGAGATTCTTCTCGGGTGCACAGATGACTTCTCAGATGTCGATGAGAGGATGCATTTTGGAAAAGTTAGTTTTGAAATTTAACGGCGAATGTCCACGCGAATGTCGACGCGAATGTCCACGCGAATGTCCACGCGAATGTCCACGCGAATGTCCACGCGAATGTCCACGCGAATGTCCACGCGAATGTCCACGCGAATGTCCACGCGAATGTCCACGCGAATGTCCACGCGAATGCCCTCGCGAATGCCCACGCGAATGTCCACGCGAATACTGACGCAAATGCAGACCGGAATGTCGACGCGAGTACTGACCCGAATGGTCTCCCGAAAACTGACGGACCCACGAAACCCGTTCACGTGTGTTTTAGTCGCACCCTTCGAGAAATTGCAGTGGTAGTGGGTGGGAGTTGCGCGTGCTGCAGCCACTGGTGCGCGCGTTTGCCTCCTGGGGGCCGTGCGAGCAGCGCAGCACGACTGCTGATGCGGAGGGGGGCGGCGGCGGCGGCGCGGACCGCGCCAGTGTTGTGCTTGCCACGTCACTCGCGCAAAGTTATGCCAGAGGAACGCGTTTCCACGCTTCGGTGGCGCCGCTGCATTGTATTTGCCTTTCAGCTTTCCGCGGAAATGTCAAGCAGCTTTTTCCCACTGCACGCGAATTAGGAGAGGAAACTACCTTGTAGTACCACCGTCATTGTCGAGGCTGGATTAATGTTTCAAGGGGCTCTGTACATGACCAATCAATGTGCCCCTTGCAGTTGAAAAATGATCATTTTTATCAACTCAATATTAAAATATACTACGACTTTTTTAATTGCAAAATTAAAATTAATATATATATATCGTATTGTAAAACTTGGTTTAAAAATCATTCGAGGCCTCTAGTTTCGTGCATCACTACGTCGTCTCCTTATCCATTAATTCACTTCGACCGTTGCTAACGTGACCGATCAGGTAGAAAGTTTACTATAGGCTAGATGAACACCTCAGGTCATGGAGACTGAAACAGCACTCCATTTGCCAACCACCTTATTGAAAACAATCACTCTTTCGACCCGGATACCCATTTCTTAATTCTACATTTCGGAAATAAATGGAAGATATGAAATATTTTGGAAAATTTAGAAATTGTAAAATTTCCCCCAAAAATCCTAACCTAATGTGTCTCAATGAACAATCCCAATTAAAATCCAGCTCCATCTTAATTTATTTATTGACTAGCTTTCCCATCCTTTTATTTTCCTCCCTCCCCTTCCCTCAGTCTGCCTTCGTACATCGTCTTTCACCAAAATGGCGCCGTTCACCATAGTTAATTAATGTGTTTAATCCATGTTACTTGGGTAAGTACTCTAATGAAATAAATAATATTAATGTTCAAGTAGATTATGTACTTCCTTGTATGATGTAGCTATTTCTATGTTAATTTGTGAATTTAACTTTAATATTGTAGAGCCACTGATGATGGGCAACAATTTCTGAAACACGTGTATGTAAAGTAAATTTATATAGCCTATTATTGTGGTTGATACCTTTTATAACCCGGATATTTTATGATGGATTACCACAAGATCTCCGATGCCACTAGAAAATATATAATAAATAATAATTATTAAATATGGTGTAAAAAAATTACACCAAAATACAAGATAATTATCTCTGCCGGAAGTAAGATTTGTAAGAAAGTTCTACAAACATGGAAAACAAATATTAATATGAAAAAAATATTCCTAGAAAGCCAACTTTGTAGTGACTGCCGACAGCAAAATGGAACGTGGTTATTTCATCATATTATGGAGAATACAAGTATTGTAAAGTTTTGTGGGTATTTAGGGCACATTTAAATATTACCCTTTATGAACTGATGGCGTTTCACTAGAAAATAAAAAAAATCGTTCTTAAAACTCCGTCAAAATCAATTTTGATACCGGGAGCGGTGGCTCAGGGCCTCAACTGATGTTACTGTAGCGCCTCTGGCCCGGACGTCCTAGGTTGGAGTCTCGACGCCAGTAGGATTTTCAACACTAGCTTTCAAGCAAGGTTGAATTCAGTCGCAGTCTTGAGAAAATTCTAGAGACCGACTGCTCCGATCGGTAGTTTTCCGTGGTTTCTACGATCAATACCTGGTGAATGCCAGAATAGTACCGTAACAAAAGGACAACGGACTGCGCGCGATCTTTCATTCCTCTTTCTTGTCCTATCCTCATCTCTTACACAAACTTACACTAACATGCACTACACTACCACACATGCCGTGATACCGGTCGGTGATTTAGAACTTGTCCCGGCTGGAGTGGTGCCCCGCTGGTGGGAGATACCTGGTTGGGGAAACCCCGATAGCCGACGGTAGGTCGGCGTCGGATTTGGCCATCCAGCGGGGGAAGACCACCGCCACCTCCCGAGCAAAAAGAGGTACTACACTTACGGGACTAATGACATAGTAGTTGACACGCCCGGAATCACTAACAAACGATTAATCAAGTGTGATCAATGGCTATAAAACAAAGTCATTTAATTCAATAAAAATATTACTTCATTCACATGAATTTTCCGCTCAGAGATGCTTCTCCGAGCAGAATTTACCTTGTCTACTTCAGTACCGCAGCCTCTGACTCAGTCATCGCGGGCACGGATAATGCCCAGCCAGTGTGAAAGCTAATGGGGGGAGGGCGCGGAGCGGATGAGTAAAGTGGAGACTCGAGTAGTGGGCATTAAAAGAGAGACCGTGGTTCTACCATCGAGTTAGTTTACATCTGCCCAAATCTCTCACGCTCCACATCTCGCATTACCAATGCTACACGTAGAAACAACACTGAAGATAAGTTTCCCGAAAAACGAAATATTAATTTCATGTTGTTTTTCTAGGCTACAATATTAGAGAATTAATTTAACAAAATATGTTTGTATTCTTTTTAAAATTTTAAGAGATACTGTTCGAATTTACATTTGAACAGTTTGATAAATTTGTTCTTCTGTATTTATTGGATATCACATCAATCTTCAATATTTATTTCCTTGTATTTTGTTTACTCCATCAAGAGTTCGTTCGCCGACTAGAAAACATCTCCCATCCATCAGTTTCCATGAATAGACTCAAATATATTCCCGTTAATTGAGAAAGCCTGTTGAACCTATTTGCAGCGATATGTCAAACATATTTGCGACAGGTCGCACCGTCAAAGCGTGAGAAAACATGGAACGTCAACAGCTAGTCTGGCTATGATGGTATCGACATTGTCGACAGCCCATTGCATTACATTCGCTCGGCCACTGCTCTAGCATGTGTCCACAAAGGTTTGTTCCAAGTGTAAGCTCTTGATAACTTGTGTCAATTCGGGTGGACACAATGGGAATATTACAGTAAACAAAAGTTTTCACACTACTGAAATTCTTTGCAAAAACGCCAGGAAACGTTTTGGGCAAAATTAAAAACGGTATTAGGCAATTAACGTTTTGTATTTTATATTATAATATAATAAAAATTAATGCTTTTAATTTAAAGCTAATATTTCATTATTTAAATACATATTTAATATACATTTGCGTCAATAATTAGATTTGGTATTGAAGATAATTTGATATGAAAAAATAAATTAAATTATTATACGTATTAATTGTCAACGAAATAATTGTTGTAAGATATCTTATTCCTATTCAAAATTTAAGAATTATCACATGAGGCTGGTAGACTAGATTTAATAATCAACCTAGTATTGCAATAACATATATTGACAACGTAGAAAGTTTCACTTTGTAAACAATCCGTGATACTATAATATTCATATAAATTTGACTAGTCATCCTGGGAAAGGGAACATACTGATGTAATTTATAGACCATACGGACATATGGTCGGACAGTCGTCAGTCAGATAGTCGGGCAGACATACAGTTTTGCCGTCATTCGATTTTTCGGTAACAAGAACCCACAAAATACTTGAACGTCATGTAATAGAGGGTTTTCTTCTAAATTTAGCAACTGCATTATTCACTTTTTCGTTACCAGTGCCCTCTAATAAGAGTTTTCTCTGCCAAAACCACGCTGTTTCCTTGCGCAGCGTTACATAACTTTCTCCCTAAGACCCGGCACTCGTGACGTTGAAACATGCACGAGCACACGATGCAATGCAGTGGCAGCCTGCAGAGCGCTCCGTGCCCCTAGAGAAACACAGCTCCGCCTGCAGCTAGGCGAGCGTCTTCTGCGCTGCGGAGCTCGCGAAGTTGGCCACGACGAATCGTGCTCGCGGCTCTCTCTTGAGGAACAAACTCAGCAACGAAGCGCAGCTGCACGCGTTGAATCACGCGGGGCGCATGTAGCGCGAATATTTGATGTTACGGAAAGGGCTTATACTGGAACAAAAGGAAGTATTCTGGAAGATTTGCTTGCACTGCGGTGTCTGTGTGGAACTGAAAGCGGGCGCTTGCGCGGCTGCAGTCAATAGCTCGTGGCTGTACGGGAGAAGCCAAGGATTCTTCCGTATGAAACTGTTACCAACCCGATTGTAAAAAAATGTAGGTTTATAAACAAAATTACATTTAGCAAAGAAACTTTCGTACTTTAAACGCACAGCTAATTCAGTGCTATGGAACAGAATTGGTGTTCGAATGTACTGTTTCCGAACGGAGCCATCTAGCTCAACCAGCAGTATACATGAAATAATTTTGTTAACACGGTTTTGTTATAAACTATTGCCAAGTCTCGTCCCCTATCATTATTTGCATTGCAATATATCATTGTAAACGTCATCAAACGTTTTCACATTTGTGTTTCTCAACGTACTAGAGTTTAATAGATAAAGAAATTTAACTTCAAAATCCCAAGGGTAGTTTTATGTCCTAAAATGAATCCTTAAGAAAGATTTAATATCAAATAATTTTGAAAATGTACTGTGTATATTGTTCTTATAATCTGCAGTTTCTGAAGTCTCAAATGGACAACGAATTATTTTATACATAATCTCTGTGTTCTGGGTATGTGGTATATATTCATTCACCATGTTTTATTTGTAGAATATTACATACATGTTATATGGGTTTAGGGCTCCTGCTGTTCACATAATTACTAGCACGATATTAGTAAGTAAACACAAATCAAAACGAATTTGTTCAAATCCAAATAGAAATCAACACATTAAAATACAAATAAATAATGGGATAAAATTAAAAGGAATAATAAATAATAGGAAATAAATAATTCAGGTAACTTTGAAATCGCAGGACGAAACCGCATGCACTCTTGACCTTGCCATTTATTAGCGCTGCGCATCACCGCGAAGGCCACGCCTCCGGACGCACCCCGACGTCTTGCCGGCAGCGCCCTCAAGCGGGAGGACGTACCGCGCAGGCGACGCGTCGCGCCGATGAAGCGATTACAGGCGCTAGCCATCACGCGCCACCGCTAAATGTTTTATGGGGCGTCAGGGCATTGGCTTTCTGTCAAACCTTAACCCTTTCGATATTTATTGCTCTCGCCGCGTTTTTCGTTTGCGCGTGGTCGCGGCGTTTTTGCACGCGCTGCCCGCCCCCCTGCGATGCGTCCGCCGCTATCTCAGTCGCGCTGGCCAGCCGCCGCTGCAGTTGCAGGTTGACCCCGCCAATCCCCGCACACCTCGCTCAGCTCGCGCGTTTCGCTGACCAACCAATGTCATGCCCGACTTATTTCCGTCTGTTCTTGCAAGCATTTCTTTGATCGGTACCACGCGAATGTTGGAGAATATCTCACCAAATTTGTCACGGAAAGCGTGCGATACTTCGCCTTCATTCGTGCTCTCCTTTCCACTTTCACGCACACAGCAACACGTACATCCACACTCGCGCGCGTGCGTCCACTCACGCCCGCCTCGTCCCGCCTCGTCCCGTCCGCCTCCCTCGATCCGCACTCGATCCGCCTCCCGATCCGACACTCCCGATCCGACACTCCCGATCCGCACTCCCCGATCCGACACTCCCGTCGATCCGACACTCCCCGATCCGACACTCCCCGCCGACTCCCGATCCGACACTCCCGATCCGACCTCGATCCGACACTCCCGATCCGACACTCCCGATCCGACACTCCCGATCCGGACACTCCTCCGATCCGACACTCCCGATCCGACACTCCCGATCCGACCTCCCCGATCCGACACTCCCCGATCCGCACTCCCCGATCCGACACTCCCCGATCCCACACTCCCCGATCCCCGCCTCCCCGATCCGCCTCCCGATCCGCACTCCGATTCGCCACCTCCTCGATACTCCGACGCCTAGCACCCCCTCCCAGTCACATACACTTCACAGCACCTCCTCCCCAGACCGCTCCTCCCAGTTCCATTCCGTTGCCCGCCGCTCGTCCCGCCCTCCCGTCCATCGTTCCCCGCCGCCACCCGCGCGGTTCGGTCCGAGTGCAGCGGATACAATGTTTTTCGCTTTGTTGTGTTTATTTAATGCCGCCCCGACCATAACTGTCATAACGGGGCTCGACGCTGCTATAAAACTGCAAAGTGGCGGCACCGCGGGAGCAACAGTGCCGTGGAGAGAGGCCCGGGTGTGCGCAGAGGGAGAGGGGGAGGGCGAGGAGCGGAGGAAGGAGCGGGTTTTGAATTTTGAGCTTCAGGAATGAAGGGGGAGGGGGCACAGCTTGCTCGTCCACAATCCGGAGCCGTGAATGAAAAAAAAAAAAACCGACGACCCGCACAAAACAGCTCTATCGCTCCGGAAATTGTTTTCATGGCGGCGTTGACGGCACCGGCTAACAAATATGGTTGTTGCAGAATGAATGGCGCTCATGACCGGATGAGCCCTTAGCGAGTGTTGCGCGATGGACGCACTCCGAGACAAATGCGCGTCGGGACGTCGCCATCGCTCTGTCGTCGCATTGTTGCCGCGTTGCCCGGAAACGCGCATGTGCAGTCTTGATAAATCCATTACCAACCATATCGCATTCGTACTGTGTCAAGATATCGACACGTGCGGACGCAAGGATGCAGCGGCGGAGTTGTTCGAGATGAAACATGCCCTTGCTTCTGTTGAATGCACAGCTCGTCTCGTGAGGAGCAACATGGCAAGGGGAGCTTTCGTGTATTTAATGACTTGTGAGTCTTGAAAGGGAGCTTCTATAAATGCTGTAATGGCGGACTAGGTCACAAATGCACCGCCGAACTGATTCTGTTATGTGGCATACTTACTCCATCCATGTTCTCACAGAGAGTTCTCTTTAGGATTGATTCATAGAGTGTTTGTCGATTGTAATATTACCAGGGATGAATGCGTGTTAAGTCACGGAAAATGTGCGCGAAGGTATAAACCCTTTCAGACCCAATGGGCTTAATTATTCACATCAATTCCGAATATTATTTTTCCCCAAAATACACGCTTCTGTTTTGCAACTATATATATATTACAGTGCTCAATGTCTCAGTTACTGTTCTTGCCATTTATCTGTCTGTCTGCCATGGAAGGTATTGGAACTTTTCAAAAACATGGGGGCGGAGCTTCCGTGTATGAAATGTCTATTTTGCTTCCAAAGAAGAGAATTCTGTAATTATCGTATTTATATTAATATTTAATATAATACATTATTTTTAGGTAAATATATCAGAAATAAATTAGATTACTTGATACCATATAGTTAGGCCGATACCCTTTAAGTCATTAGGAAACATACAACCTAATGCCTTCTGATCTTTCCATTTCAGTTTTGTGACAATTGCCAATGACCCCAGTCGGTTTTTCCCGCATCAAAAGCGCGGAAAGGTGTGGTACGGCTGAAGGAAAAAAACCTGAAGGGGCAAAACCGCCCGTCAGAAAACGAGTATGTATTAATCTAACAAATTCTTTATAAACTATTTATTTTTATTTCATTATTTGCGAGAGGCGACGTCACGTCATCTTTGAGTCGTTGGCCTCTTCAGTACTTGAAATAAAATAGCGCCACAGAAGAGCGCTCATAACCTCTACGCTTAATTCTCAAATATCCATTCCCAATTCTTCCGTAAAGTGCTGCTTTAATTATTGGATAGTTTTCTCATTTGTCTAACGATTGTTTACTTATTTACTTATAACGTAATAACTTATTTAATATAATCTTACGGACTTAATTAGTGATTAACTAATGTATTGTTTATTTATTTACCTATTTATTTCATCTATCTAAGCTCTTCATATCTTTAGCTTGTGCTATTTCTCACTCCCTAATCACCGTTTCCGTAATAGTCCGAACCTTTCCTTGAAAGCTTCCCTATTATTTCACGCTATTTTTAAACCTATTATCGCCTCGGCATCTGGGCTAGCGTTACGTTTCTATATCAGAAGTAATACTTCCCCATTCCCATTCGTTTTCCTCTCCACGATTCGCTAGCAAAGCAATTTAAAAGGACGTGAATCCAACCTTCCATATTACTGCGAAGCATTCACATGCTATTGTCATTTGAGTATTTCAATCTAAGTTGTCTCCGACCCTAAAACATATGCAACCGCTTCTTTTACCCTTTCTAAGTGTGTAATCGTAACATTCACAACCCCTACCGAGCTAATGTGCATTGTGCCACTAGCGAGTTTTCTTTTTGCCCTTCCTTCCAGGATATCAGGCTTTTATATATCCGAAAGTCCATCAGAAATTAATCGTTCTATCTCACGTGTTCCCTTATTCCCAATCATTCCGGCAGAGATGTCTCCCACATCTGCACCTTGTAGAAACAGTATAACTTTTTAAGGCCAGTAGCGCTGATTTCTTTCGTGTAATTGCACTTTAAAGTACCTGTGTATGCGTGTTAGTCTGTTCTCCCGTTAATCTAATCTAATACTTAAATGTGTGATTTTAAAATCTTTCCGAATTCCTACGTCACCAAACTCTCTTAAGATGTAGTTCCCGTAACTTGACAACAGCCTATATTTTCCGCCCGTGAAGTCAGTGGTAGTTGGCACATCTAGACGGTAAAAAAATATGACTGTCAGGTCATACACTTCAGAAACTTTCCTTGCTCTTTAAATTCAAGTTTCTGGACTGTCAGGTACGCGGCTCACAGTCCAGAATCCTTCGACGCTGAACGACAAACGGCAGGGGGGCACGATGAGGGGTGAGGTGGGACATGAGTCGGCAATCAAAATATCTGATTCTGCGATTCTGTCCAGTATGTTCGAGAAACAATGTGATATTGAAGATGTGGAGGAAATGTATGACAGATTTAACGATTTATTAACCGCAACGTAACAAAATTCGACTCTGAGAGAAATTAGACAGATATCTCGTAAAATGTCATCACCAAACTCTTCGTTATTTATAATAATATTTATAAAATATTAATGAGTATTAAATTAATTTTTAAAATACTAAATAACATACCAAAAATTAACGATTTCTTAAAATGACAATTTCGACGAATCTACGTTCCTAAACGTGAGTTCTTGTAGGCATGAATAAATAGACAAAAAAAATTACGGCCCAAGGACACAATAAGTGCTTCATACGTCTTCGAATTAAATAACCCCATTACTCCACCCCATGATTGCAATATTCGAGAATACTATTTTTGTTAAAATACGTTACTTTTTACGATTTTAGCTAATGGAAATACTATTATACTTGAGTTTTTTTATTTATTCTTGAGCAGTGTGCGTCCTATAGTCTGTAAAATTATTTTGTGTTGTTTTGTTCAGCAGCATTTTCGCTGCAGCAGGTTGTTAATACTTTTATTCATAAATATAAATAATACATCTTCATTCCCGGATTTGGTTTTCGTATGTGTTGAGCAAACTAGTCGCAGAATTACGCCCGGTTATCGATATTAATCTCGAAGGTAAAATCTTTCGTGTATTTCATTTCATTCGTTAAGATGAATGCTGTTAAAGGGATTCTCCTCGTTGTAGCAACGCCTATTGAAACGAATATATCCCAGGAGGCTATTAGTCAGTCGGATTTCTCGAAGCAACTCTGAATGCTTGTGGATTTAAGTTTGCTTCACTTTATTTCAGTAGCGACTCCTTAACAAATTTTCTGGATATTAAAACTGACACAATAGTAGCGTATGTAAAGAACCCGGAGGCCATGCTTCCTCCTAGTTCCAAGAGTTTGTTTTATAATTTTACTAAATTTGTACAAATCATTAGTCACATATTCACCTTACTTTCCTAATGAGTATTTCCATTAACTAAAGTCGGATGTCATTTCTAGAAGAAATTTATATTCCAAAAATATCAGTTTTCTTTAAGAAATATATCTTAAAATTCGGAAATATAATTGATCTTCACATGAAACATTTATTGTACAATGCACTGCACCATAATATGAATGACGTTTTTACATTTTTCCCATCTCCCATTTCTCTAATCAACCGTGCTCAACGTTCCCGTAAATAAATTGTCAAAAATTTGTCGTTTCTACATCGCTGTTGAAGCTGCGAAATAGTTACCAGCAGTTTTGGAATGGCAATAACATGACAAGTGCACAGTCGCGTGCAGACAACATCCGCTGCTCTCGCGGTGTGAGCAACCGCTTTGCCGCGGGATGGCCTATCTCCAAGGAGTGGGTTAAAATATTCACTCCTTGATTATGAATGACTTTCAAAATTGTCTGCTATATTGAGAAATACCGAAGAGAGAATATTAGATGACCACAATCGTGAATCTAAAGAAATGTAAAAACATCATACCTGAAAGTGTGATTTTCCTTCTGTTGAATACACGGCACTTTTTCGTCGAAAAATTGCCTCCAAAATTTAGGTCCATCATATACTCGAAACTAATATAAAAATGTCCATGTTTGATTTAATATTCTCTTCTCAGTCTTAAATATGACCATGCATTCGATTCCGCGAGAAACCGATCTCTATTTCGCAACATTGGATTCAACTGGCAGTGGCAATGCACCGATGTGGCTAACATGAGTTGAGGGGATTCACAAGCTTTCTAACATTGCCTACCTCCCCCCCCCACACCAACACATACCAATAACACTCTCTAGCTTATGGTGTCAGTGAACTTGAATTGAAAGTGATTTGTGTTAGCAGTAACAATACAATGTTTGTTAGTAGCTAGTTTCGATAACGATTTTCAGAGATTTTTAAGGTCAGTTCGGTTTCATAAACTAAGATTTTTTAGTCTGGCTTTGCGATCTGTTAATAAAATTGGTAAAATAGTTTTTATAATTGCTTAAAAATTAAGGTCCGTCTTATAGTTCGTAAAATACGATAACCTGTTGCAGTGGCCAAACAGTAACCGTCTGTTGTCTCGTAGACGGTCAAAATTAATTCAAATTTGGCACCGTACTTGAAATTTTTTAACATTTTTTATTAATAACAATTCCTTGGCGCTAATTAAAACCAAACGCCAACGTTCCGCGTTGGATCCGTAATATTTTTTCTGTAAAAACTGCGAGAAATGGCGTAATAATGGTTTCCAGAGAGAAAGGCAAAGAGGTCTTTCGTTCTTTGGAAGGACAAACTGCTTTGAAATGTTTGAACTGCTTTCATAGACGTTCTCAAGATTGCGCCATCTGCTGGGAACTCGCATTGTTCACACTTCTGGGAATCGTATGCGGTTTCACAAAAGATCGCCTCGTCAGTAGAAAGGCTTAGTAATCCACATGTTGGCTGCATTGAAAAATTAGATTTTTGAGTTTTGGTAGTGGGGGCTACCTTACAGCCGTACAGATGTATAGAGGTGTTTTGGCGCGGACACGCCTGAAATTGTATTACGCCCGAATCGCGACAGAAAACGATCTTCTGTTCGCCTAAGACAAAGTAACATTGACAACTTATTCAATATTCAATCGTTCTTACTCTGAGGCAAACTAATAGTTCTTAAATAACTGTCTTTCAGAATTATTGTGACAAGCCAGGAACTGTGGCAAAACGCTTGTCGACAACTCGATTCTTCGTCTGGGGCTCTCTCAAAACTCTGCTGAAGCTATTCTGCAGCCTCAACACCATCAAAGCAGTCCCTTCTTATAGTAACCTCTCTTCACCGTCCAAAGATTGTTGCTGCACAGAACCACTTTGCAACGGCCGTTCCTGAGGCTCGCGCTGAGCAAGACCGATGTGAGGCTTGGCTGTGTCAGCGCCCCCAGAAAGGCCATGGAAGTGAGCCTCCTGCACCGGGCCGCGCCGCGCCGCGCGTGTTCCAGGACGTCACGACGTGTCGAGCGCGATCCATCATTCAGCGAAAGGCACGCGGCGGCGCTGCCACACCCACTGCCAGGCATGTCTCTACGAGGCTTACACAGGGCTCCGCATGAACGCTCCACTAGGCACGGCGGATTACACCGGGAGCGGTACACAGTGCATCAACTGATGTCACTGCTGCGCCTCTGACCGGGAGGTCCTAGGTTCCCACTCCCCCCGACGGCGGGATTTTCGACACTAGCTTTTCAGCTATGTCGAATTCAGTCGCTGTCTGGAGGAGAATTCTAGCGGCCGGCTGCTCTGATCGGTAGTTTCCGTGGTTTCTCCTACCAACACCAGGCGAATGCCGGAGCAGTACCCTATCAAACGGGCCACGGACCGCGCACGATCTACCCTTCCTCTTCCTTGTCCTATCCTTTCCTACACACATACACACACACACACACACTAACATGCACTACACTACACAATTCCGGCAGACTGGTCGGGAGCTTAGAGCTTGTCCCGGCTGGTGGTGCCCGCTGGTGGAGAGTCCTGGTTAGGGAAACCCCACTAGCCGACGGTAGGTCGATGCCGGATCTCGCCATCCAGCAGGGGAAGATCACCGCCATCTTCCGCGAAAAACATGCACTGCACTAACGGGACAAATGACCGGAGCAGTTGAAGCGCTCGGAAACACGAAAAATCAATAAAAAGTCGGATTACGAGACCGGCCTTGAGTACAATTAACCACGCGGTTTTTGTGACAATGAGAGTGCAACCTTCTGATCATTGACCCTACAGCGAAGTTCAATCCTCTAATCCTCGTGCAGAGCATGATGTACTTGAAACACCATCATAACACATTTGTATATATTCACTCCTTTAGAAATATCTGCACAATATTTTTGTGTTATAAAACTAGTGGTGCTAAAATAGCACGTACTTTCTCGCAAAATTACGCGAAAAGTACTCACATTTTTGAAAAAAATGTACATGACATTATTTCACAATATATCTATAAGGAAACGATTTCATTAAGTGAAAATATCCATCTTTAATATTTTAGTTGTAGGAAGACCTCGAAAAAAATTTTACTCAACAATTTGTGAAAAATCAGGGTTTTCAACAAGCATGACCCCTGGACCATTCTCTTTAACGAAACCTCTTCACACTATTCAACAACAAAATTTAATCAAAAACAATGGAAGTATTTTTTTAATTTGAAAAATGTTCCAGGGGCTTCATGTACCCTCCCCCAAAAAATTAAAATATCGGTTTCAAATTCAAGGTTCCGCGACATCAGACAGATTGATTGGGGAATATCAGTGTTGGAGAAAATCAGAACGGTTTAGCCACTAGCGTTGTTTATACACAGAGAGACAAAGTTTGCGATCAATTGATTTTCGGTATCAAGGACCTACAAAACATGGATTCTGAGTACACCACATGTTAAAGGATGTTTGTTTCTAAATTTAGCAACTTAATGTATCCACTTTTTCGTTATCAGAGCCCTGTAATAAAAGGTTTCCGCCGAAAATTCGAGTTTTTTCGCGCAGCATTACAAACTTTCTAATATCTGGTAGCAACAAATTAAAATACACAACATAGGAATGTTGAAAAATATACAGATACTCCCTTAGGCCTTTAAGGAGTTTAATTTTTGAGTGAGTGCCGCGCTCCTCCTCCAGTTATCGAATGACGAGAGTATGTTCCACCTACCGTAAATTAGTCCAATAAAACTATCTATTTCCACTCAGTTCATTACAGCTTATCGTGTTTACATCATCAAGTTTTATGAAATCTTCGGGTCTGAGAAGATTCCAGGTAATAGAAATCATAAGTAAAAGTTGTGAGAATAATATTATACCTGAATGATCCCAAATCTTGTAGGGTTACTCAAATTCTTTCATGAATACAATAACGGTCACATATCGAATTACATTGATATAAAATTCGTGTCGGAAGAAAGATGATTTATGTTTTATCTGCCAAAAAATCATCTAGCATCGAGTTTTAAACCAGGTTATCGATTGAAGAATATAAGAACAACAAACACAGCACAAGGAAAAAGTGTGCTCTAAATATATCCAAACACGTACAACGCTATTCTGCTGAGTATGTAGTTCATGACCAGCAATTCTGGCAAAATTCTTAGCTTTGAGATAAAAGTGTTTAAGGTTTTCGTTATCGATTGACATGCACGAATGGCAAACCTAATCGAAGAATTACGAAAAACTTACTAAGACATTTCATACGAGTTCTGTTGCTGATAATTTCAACATTTTAAAATGACGGTCACAAATCACACTCAACATAAGTATTGCATGAATTGTGCAGTACTTATCCGTGAAGGTCTTGTTCTGGGACAGAAATCACTATGTTTCTTTCATGTTTTGTACAAGACATTTTACATAAAGGTGATCTTAATGGGCATGCATACGCGCCTACCTTTGATGTGAAAGTTCATAATAAGCAAAGACGACCAATTAGTTGAATTAATACTGGTAGTTTTGAAAAGGATATCAATCAGGGCAAAACGTTTGACTAGCACATTTATCAGAATAACTAGTCATTTAATTGCATCCAGAATGCTTGTAATGCAGCGCGCCAGGAAAGTGCCTCCACAGTGGCACCTTGCTGTGAGCAACAGACATTATGTTTTAGCACAAGCTATGGCTTGAAAATGTAAATTGTGTACTCACCACAATCATAGCAGATGCTAGAAGAGTTGTCCCTTTCACTTGTCTCCAGTGATTATGTAGATAGCAACCAAAGGTGATCTGGTTGCTATCTACATAAATGCAGTTTTTAATAGGAGGCCCTGATTCGGTTCACTGCGGAGAGAATTTTCTGCGCACTGTATAAGTGTATTTTTAATATGGAACATACATAACGACTGTAATATACCTTGACTATTCACTTCCTGATCATTTTAAATTTCAAACATATTTTAATTTGGGGTTATTCTTTACATGAAGCCCATCATACATTTTCAAAATTTTCAAAAATAGTACCAAATTTTGTGACTAATTTTGTTGTCGGGTAGTGTGACAAGCTTCAGAGAAGAGTGCAAGTTTCATGTTCCTTGAAATCCTGATGTTTCGAAAATCGCAAAATTCCAATTTTTCTTCAGCTGCACAAACTAAAATATTGAAGATAGGGATTTTTTCCTTAATGAAATCTGTTCTTTAATGAAATTTCCTGAAATAAGGTCATGTACAATTTTTCGAAAATTTGAGTAGTTTCTTGTGATTTGCGTGAAATATAGGTAATTTTCAATTGTTTTAAAGTATTTTTCTCAAAATGGTCAAATATTTCTTACAAAATTTCCTTGTATGTATCAAAGGACGACAAACAATTTGTTCTCATCTCATTTCAGAACTGTCAATTTTGAAAATTGCAAAACTTAAAAATTTTTAAATTATAAAATTGAATATAGAGATATTAACTATCAACAAACTTCTAAAAATCCATAAGAAACGGTCATGTACTTTTTGAAAAATTAAGTTTTTCCGCAATTTGTGCTTGAATTTGTGCAATTAAAAAATTCTCAAAACTCGCTTATTTTTTCCTTTTTCACACCCCAATACGCTTAAAAGAATGGCGCAGAAATATTTCCAATCTGTTCTATTGTTGTGGGTTGAGGTTTACTTATTGTCATCAATAATGATTGAGCTAATGACTAAAAGAACTGGTGAATGATCAGACGATAGATCTTGAGACCAGTAGGAGTGAATGTAACTTTGGTTTACTCCTTTTACAATAAAGAAATCTAATACATCAGGAAATTTTTTAGTGTCTGTCGGCCAATAAGTGGGTTGGCCAGAGAGTACGAGGATAATCTTTCGTTTATTATAGTTTCATATAGAGATTTACCTTTCGGGGAGGTTAGTCTGGAGCCCCACATTGGATGTTTAGAATTGTAATCACCGCCAGAAATAAATCTTGGTCCAAGTGTTCTGAAGAAGCTTGCGAATTGTGAATTCTGGATTTTATGTTTCGCAGGGCAGTATATAGCTGCAATATTCAATGTTCCGAATGCATCACAATTCCTACTTCTTAATACGAATTTTTACTGAACGAAGCCTCGACCCAATTCGTGCTTCATCCTGCAGGCACGTCTTTCACCGCTATGTTCTCCTCACAGCCCCGCCCCCTGAAACCATTCAAGGCCCTCTGCGTTTTAGAAGTCGCTTCGACTTGTGCGCAGGGCCGAGTCGCCGGAGCCTCCTCCATCTTTATTCCCTCGTTTGGCCGCGCGCCGCGCCGCGCCGGCCACCCACGTTAGCGGCTCTAAACACAATTTATGCTCAAAACTTTGCCCCCAAATATTTCATGACCTTTTTTCTAGGGCGGCATTTAGAACCCTGCCATTTCCTCAGAAACTCTTTCTACTGCCTGAGGTTTCTCCGGAGGTATGTAGTGATCACGGCGTTCACACTAGAATCACAATATATTTATTTATACAGTAACGCACAGTATTTACAGTATTACACAGTATTATACAGTATTTATACACAAAATGTAACTTCATTTTCTGTGCACGTCTTCTAGAATTCAGTGGGAAATACAATTATTCAAGTTATTGTTTGCATGTTGTCGCGGCAGGAAGTATTATTCCGAAGGACAACACGGATAAGAACCCACAATTTACTGCTTATTTATCCTTGAAAATAGATTTTATTACATGGGAGCTTTTTTTTTCAAAATTCAAGTAGTATATGACTTAGTGTAGGGATCATAGAATTTTGAAAATGTACACACAATTCACTTTTTCCCATAGCACGCCATACGCAGTTTTAACTGTTTTTTGACGTAAAATAAATAAAAAACGCAGTTCCGTGTTAAATGCCCTATGACGACATTTTGGTGAGCGACTCTACCGATCCGCGCGGCGGCAAAGGAACACTATGTCGCCGTACCATTGGCAATACAGCATCGTTCTGCTAAATTAGACGAAAATGTAAAGGATTATAGATTTTAAATTTCTCATGAATATAAGTAAAACAATGTCGAATAGAAGTTTTCAACAATAGATAAGGAAGGAATTAATTTAATTCTAATGAATGTTGTTCGTTCAAAATAAATAGTGGCATCCGAGGAAGAACAAGTATAATTTTACTTTTCTTGAAAATATCTAGAAAGGCATGTAATTAAATTAGTAAGTAAGGGAATCTAAAAGGTAATATTTTTGATGTTCCCCTTCAACGACTTTCCTCTCTAAAACATTTGGAAACAAAAAAACAACAACATAAATCAGAGTTCTTTTCTGTATTATTGCTATCTTGAGTTGTAGAACAATGTGCCCCATTGGATACACGCATAATTATTGATGTGCAAGCCGGAACAGTATAAAAAATGTGTTGGTGCATATCAAATGTATTCTAAAATGTGTTCAATAAATGGTTTAAATGTTTGAAACGTAAATTGTACGCAATTTTACCTGTTATTTAATTTGTGTGTCTTAACAAATGTGACTTCACAAACAAATCCTTATATATCAGTAACAGCTATCCATAGTTTAATGTTTTGCCCTTGATGTCCTAGGAATATAAAACCATGGGGTCAAGAAATAACTTGAATTATTTTTTATTTTAAGCATCCCGTAACAAATGATTCCAAAAACACCAGTCGGGAGCTTATTTCTTGTCACGGCTGGGGCGGTGTCCTGCTGGTTGGTGAAATCTAGCTAAGGAAAACATCGCTAGCGGTCGCGGATCGCGTCATGAAGCGGGGGAAGATCACCGCCACATCCGAGGGAAAACATGCACTACACTTACGGGACCAATGATCTTAGCCGTTGACGCGGCCGGGATCACTATGGACCGGAATCACTCTGGCCCATCAATATTATGAACCATAAGAAGATCATTAATTATTTACGAAACAATATTGATGCGTGTTTTTTAAATAAAAACCATCAGCTGTATTAAAGTTTCTTCCACTTGCTGAATTAGCAGCAGAAATACAAAATGATCTTCTTTTCCCACCCGCCCAAGATATAACATTGCGCTTTTCATTTGCAGAGAATTTATTCTTGTCATGATCCCAACTTCGCGATACCTATAATTTTGCTTTTTATATTTTGATATGGACTTCGGCGGAGTCACAAGTACCGAGAGTGCAGACTCTGTTCTTGTGGCTCGGTTTTGTTGGCCGAGTGCTTTTCCCTCGTGGCGTCGTCTTAGTGAGGTGCCATCTGGCGGATTTTGTGTGAACTGCCGTGACGCTCGAGTGAAATCGTCTCGTGCAGGTTTCTAGTACACGAAGACGTCACTTATTTCAGGGCCGTCAAACAGGACACGGACGTGCTCGGAGCACGCTTGCGCTCTGCAAAGCACGGCGGGGTGCAGCATTTCCGCGGCGAGGGGAAGTCAGCGCCGGCACAGTCTCAGGCTTCATCATCTTTTCAAGGGCTGCTCAATCTCTAGTCATGGGCAGCACAATACATTCAGCCTCTTTTTTCAAGTGCCCTCCATCAGCATCTCTTGCGAGGCTGAAAAAGTTGTCTTAGGTTGGGAATCTGCGCGCACGCCCCACTTGGCGTTTGTGGCAGAAACATAACTAAAATTAATCTAGTTTGCATGTCTTAAATGGCATCTTTATAGAATGGCGCTTTGGCCGTTTCCTGAGGTATAGAAGAAATAGTTTACTTATAAATGACGCGTTTCTGTAAACTAGTCCGGGTTGGCCCTTTCTTTTATTTTGTATAGTGAGTGCGGAGGAGATGAACTTTATTTGATATGCAGAAAACATACATTAGTGTTTATGTAAATTATACGTACGTTTAACTTACGCATACTTATTTGTAATGATTATCTCTGTGTATTTTAAAAGGTTTACCATTTATATCTATATATATATAAAGAAAGTTTATCTTATAGAAAAATTTCTTAAAGAAAGTTTGTGACTAAAATTTAGAACAAATGTTTTATATGAAAACAATGTAACTACTTGTTCAGAACGATAGGAAAAAATATTGACGTTGAGGTATATATTCTTTCATAAATATGAGAGTTGAATACGAGACCTCACGATATAGTAAAAAGAAGATAATATTGTGGAATTTTGATCATAGAGATTATGATAAGAACAATCAATCTTCATACTTTAAACGCTCGCTATTTTCGTTTCGTCAAGAATTATCTGAATATGCAAGGGTAAACTTGTATTGCAATTACACTGTAGTTGATCTTCGAAATTACGTAATGAACAAAAAAAGGCAGATAAGCGTTAAATATTCATTCTATTAATTCCAATATACTATTCATTTTAATACACTATTAAATTTAGTGTTAACTATAAAATAAGTTAGAGCAAATAATAAAACATCTAGGATCCGTTACGATTAATTTAAAGAAAAAAATACAAAATATTAGTGAGTAAAAAGCTGGAATGCCTTCGAAAAAAGAAATCCTTTGGTTTTCAATTTATTCATAAAATTAAAAATATATCTAAACACTTGAAAGCCTAAACTGCACATTATAAAAGGGAAAACGAACATCGAAACCCCGTATAAGCGACATGGGATTCAGCAAGATAGACACTTTCCAAAGGCTAATCGGCTTGGTCAGTTGTTTGACAAAATGCCGATGACATGAAAATAGAATTGTGTTATTTTGACTACACTTCAGAAATTTACAAAACGTTAATGTGAATATTGATATGTGAATAAAATCCTTTTCCATGCGCTGTGTAAGAGAAATACGAAGGGCACTTCAATGTACAAATCAGATAAGCACATGAAAACACATAAGTGGCTAGGTGAAACGGCAAGCTGACCGGTAAAACGTGTATTTCAACTCGAGTAAAATATTTGCCATCTGTCATTGACAAAATGTCTACCATAATCCTCAATGCGACATCGTGTATATCAATATTTTCACACTTCCGAAAATACCCTTAACTCATGAAGAAAATAAATGTGTGCGACAAACCGGAATTCTTATGGATGAATAAGCCAACTAACTACTCATTTACTAATGAACAGAAATAATGAATGCGCTGTATTAGTTCCTTGTGTATTAATATCGAAAAAATCTGACGAAATCAACAATATATTGAAAATGAATGTTCAAAGGTTCTTTTGCTATACTTTTTTTAAATTGGTTATTTAAGGTCGCATCAACATCTAGGTCATTAGCGATCACTATTAGTGTTAACGGTATGGTAACTACGAAGATGAAACGATATGGTGATGATAAGGGGAGAAAGGACGAACACAAATACAACCATGCCCGAGGCGCGACTCGAACCCGCGACCCTTCAGTCCAAGATCACTACGACCCTCCTGCCTTAGCGATCTCGGCCACCGGGCCGACATTTGCTATACTTTTGAGAGAACTGCATGGATTTCACAGAAGCCGTTCTGCAACCAGATGGAAAACTATTTACTTACTTCTCTCATTCAGTTGCCTGAATTAGATCATTCGACACGTAATTCGTCCCTGATAATGCAGCACAGCATAAAATAACTTCACTTCGCAGAACTAAGGAAATAGCCTCCTTGCTGTTCATGCTTCACTGAATAGTTTAGGAGGGAATACTCAACACTTCAAGTCTATTAAATTGTGGGTAATAAATGGGTTTATTTTGTAATGATTTATTAACAAGAAAGTAAATAGTCTTTAAATTTTTATTTTAAACCCTTCTAAACCTTCCCAAGTGGCTTTAATGACATCTGGTGTAGATACTACCACTATCTGATACTAATGTAGATTAATATTCTTGAGAGAAAATGTTTCCTTTATTTCTGTCATGCGTTTGACAAACAAAATGGTTTTGAAAGTGATGAAGATATTTTCACATTTGTAAATTAAAGCATATTGAAGCGCCGGTGAAATATTAATAGCATATTTTGTAACGGGAAAAGCGAGCGCATTTCTCGTAAAGCTACTAATATCTCCGGCAGAGCGGAACATGCTTTAATTCTTAATCTTTTTTGTTTCAACGCTGCCGTAACTAATGTATTATCCATATTCTCCATATATGGTTCCTTCAATTTATGATCTCCCATTGTCATTCACTGGCTACACTCATCCAAATAATCTCCAATTGCAGCTCTTTACGTCATCTATCTACTATTTACACTAATAAAGAAAAAATGAACGAGTGAAATTGTTTCTCTGCGACAAAGAATTATCTTTAATTATCTATATTACAAATGTCTAATGCTCGCAGAAATTCACAGAAAACTGTTCAGACTCGGACCATGAGAAAGATGTTTATGTTTTTAGTTGAGGGACACACAAACTCGACAAATGTAAAAATAATGAATTTCGATTTTAAATGAAAAATGCGCGTATTTGGTTAAGATATAGTGCTTACTCTGATACTGCACACGTCGACTTTGTCATCCCTGTCTATTCAAGAAGAAAGTAACACTTCTCCCTTCTACTGCTTTCGGAGACTTACACTTGTCCAACCAATTCACGAAGTGTAACGACTTCAACCGCAAATTTACCTTCTGTTAGTATATCTCTCATTCTCGGCCTCTGTGTTAATGTCAAGCTTTTGGATAGTAATTAATGTATGGCTTAGCCATTGTCCGTTCCTTTTCTTCATTCAACTCGATCTTACTCGGCAAATTGGGGGAGAGGAAGGGGCTATATACCCTGCTCTCTAACTGAAATCTATTGAAGAAAAATAACGAGCTTTCGACGCAATGAACTCTGTTCACTCCTTGCCAGCAAACGAATGCGAGGTTTTCTTTTGCCTTACCTCTTCGACGGCCGGGCTTATGTTGATGCGTTATGCTAGACAAGGACGCCGAGAACGTCGATATGTCCACCGATCCACCGCATTCTCATTGTTAGTCATCCCCAGAGGAAACGCCGCTTTCGTTCCCGCTGCCGCCACTTGCTCCGGCGTCGAGGGGCGAAGTCTTGCCTCGCGCCCTCCGCCTGGCGCCGCTGCGCGTCGCCCGCTGCGTTGATTTACGCGCGAGGGCGCGCTGGCGCGTGAGGCAACGCGTGGGCGCACGCGCGAGGGCGGGCGCGGGGCCGCCATATTTCACGCACCGTCACGCGCGGGCTATTTCCGTTGCGGCGCCGGACGCCCAACAGGCAGACGAACCGGGGGCGGTGGGAAATGTCGGACGGTGGGGAAACATGACGCGGTGGGACAGAATGACGCGGTGAGACAACATGGCGCGGTGGGAAACATGACGCGGGGGAAAACCAGTGATAGAACATGAAAACTGGGAAGCATGGAGTGGTGAGTTGCATGGTGTAGTAATCATAGCGCAGTTAAACATGGGATTAATTGATTGATTGCTTTTTTCGTGTTTCAGGGCGCGTCTACTGCTTTGGTCATAAGTCCCGTTAGTGTACTGCATGTTTTCAGGATATGGCAGTGATCTTACCGCTGGATGGCGAATCCGGCGCCGACCTACCGTCGGTAGTGGGTTCCCCAACCAGGACTCCCACCAGCGGGACACCGACCCAGCTGGGACAAGTCAGCTCTAATCTCCGACCGGTCTCCGGAATATGTGGAGTGAGTGCACTAGTGTAGGGTGTGTGTGTGTGTAAGAGGAAGGATAGGACAGGGAAGAGGAAGGAAAGATCGCGCGCGGTCCGTGCCCGTTTGGTAGGGTACTGCCGCATTCGCCTGGTTGATCGGAGAAACCACGGAAACTACCGATCAGAGCAGCCGGCAGAATTCTTTCCAGACAGCGACTGAATTCGACCTAGCTAAAAGCAGTGTCGAAAATCCTGCCGCCGTCAGGACTCGAACCTAGGACATCCCGGTCAGAAGCGCTGAATGACATCAGTTGATGCACTGAGCTACCGCTACCGGTGGAGCCATGGGAAATAGGGGCAGCACGGAGCAGGGACGGTGGGAAATAAGGGGCATTAAACATTTCGCGGCGGAAACAGAAGCGGCGGGAAACACAGGCGATGGAAAAAATAGGCGATGGGAAACACAGGCGATGGGAAAAATAGGCGATGGGAAAAATAGGCGATGGGAAAATAGGCGATGGGAAAATAGGCGATGGAAAATAGGCGATGGGAAAAATAGGCGATGGGAAAAATAGGCGATGGGAAAAATAGGCGATGGGGAAAATAGGCGATGGGAAAAATAGGCGATGGGAAAATAGGCGATGGGAAAAATAGGCGATGGGAAAATAGGCGATGGGGAAAATAGGCGATGGGAAAATAGGCGATGGGAAAAATAGGCGATGGGAAACACAGGCGATGGGAAACACGGCGATGGGAAACACGGCGATGGGAAACACAGGCGATGGGAAAGGCGATGGGAAACACGGCGATGGGAAACACGGCGATGGGAAACACGGCGATGGAAAAGGGAACCGATGAGAAACAATGGGATAAATAGAAGGAAATGAGCTTTGAGTGATGGGAACGGTGAAAGACGGGAGGGAAAGCAGGAGAAGAGCGAGAACAGATGGAACGATGAGAAACAAAGGCGATGTAGACAATGATAAATAGAAGGAAATGAGCTTTGAGTGATGGGAACGGTGAAAGACGGGAGGGAAAGCAGGAGAAGAGCGAGCAGGTGGATAAGGAAGGCTCTGGAGGAGGAGCAACTGGCGCCAGGGTGGTGCGAGCAGGTTGTTGCAAGTGACGGGGGCGTAGGGGCGATGATGCGAGTGAGAGCTTCGCTGAAGGGGATGATGCGCCGCCACGTGTTTCCAAGCGCCCCCTCTCGCCGCCATAGACCACCCTCGTGGCGAAGACGTCCGACAGATTTGGTTCTGGGAAGGGGGGACAGGAGTAAAACAACGAAGAATGAAAGATGTATATGTTTTGTTTTATTGCGTGGTGGTGGAAGGTGAGTTTGAATGTGCAAGCGGGAACGGATTCTGGGTAATACGTATAAAATGACGCATGGGGGAAGAAGTAACAAATAAAATAATGAATTGAAAATTGTTCTCTGAACTAGACAGGCTGGCTCGCAAAAATCATGCAATTCTGTTTCTGTCTCATAATGGGGAAGAGGTAAACTAGTGGTTTTAAAACAGCGCGTACTTCTGTGTCAGTATTTTCAAGCAAAATTACGTGAAAAGTACTTAAATTTTAGAAAAATTGTACATGAACTTATTTCAAAATCCATCTTTAAGGAACAAATTTAATTAAGAGAAAAATGTCTATATTGAATATTTTAGTTGTAGAAAGACTCCGAAAAATTTGGAACTTTTGCATTTTTTGAATAATCAGGGCTTTTAACGAACATGAGACCTACATCTTTCTCTTAAACCTTCTTCACTCTATCCAACAAAAAATAATAAAATAAGTCAGTAATAATAATAATAAGCAAAAATCGATTGGAGTTTTTTTGAAAATTTGGAAACATATCCCAGGCGCTTCATGCTCGATATTTGGATAGGAAGGATCCACAAAACATACGGAGTCTGGCTACACCACGTGTTACAGGATTTTTTTCTAAATTTAGGAACTGGATTTGATATCAGGATCCGGCATTAAGAATTTGTCTGACGAAAAATCACCGTTTTTTTGCGCAGCATCCGTAGCGAGAAAGTAAAAATGAGTGGGTGAAACTGTATAAGTGAAAAAATGGAAGTATAATTAACAAATATGGAAAAAAATAAATAAAATATAAAAAATAAAAAAATACATAAAACAAATATGGAAGAATTTTTTACGAATTTAGTTTGTCTGATTCGCTTTAATTCGTGGCACTGAGAATTCGTGGGGAAAGGTACCAAACAAAATCATTTACATGCACTGAAAATTAAACATTCATGAACAGTATGAAGGTACAATTGCACGATTCAAAAAAAAACCTTTCTTCTGAGTTATATCTCACATAGTTTCCGATGTAAATTGAAAGAGATCCAAAGAGTTTTGAGCCAAGAAATGAAAGAAAGAAAGTAGAGTTTTTAGATTAAGGGACAAGAGAAGTGTATGATGTTCACGAACAATTTTACTGAAATTCAAAGGAGAAGAGGTTTCAAGACATAATTGGACAGTAAAAGAAGCATCAAGGGACACAGAACGAATAAAGATCTACTCTGACGATTGTCTCAACCGTATTTTCAGAAAACCTACTTATCCAATTCATTTTCATGGTCACCATTTTTGGATTACCAATAATCTGTTTACCTCCTTACAAAATTATGTTAATTGGCGAATATCTTGCTTTAGAATATTTCTCCTTCAAAGTAAGCAAATTTTATCTCGAAATCATCGATCACTGTTTTTGAGACAAAATTAAGTTGTACAAAATTAGTTGTTTCAAGTACTTTTCACTATTGAATGAAGCTTTGGAGGCGAAGTGGTATTTATATAGGAAGTACTATGGAGCGTCCGCAGGCAATAGCGGAATTTGTAAAGAAATTTTTCGTTACAACGAAATTACGATGAAAAGGTTTTGGCTTACGACTAACTTTTACACGTGAATTGTGAAATACGTTTTCTCAGAATTCACATTCACATGTTTTTATTCTTCACTGAATTTCTGGCGTTGTCGTGTTAAGTACATATTAATTGCGATCGATGAACCAAAAGTGTAGTATATGAAAATATATTTTCTTAAAATTCTGACATACGAACTGAATAAAATATTTTGCAACTCTTATCTATATATAAAACTGTAGTATATCTCTGTTATTTTCAAAGAACTGTCTTGTTTAGTCTCATTTGCTTATATAGATGATATAAAAACCAAATCAATTATTTTTACGAATTTGATTTCAATAAGATTTTCACCGAAAGGTAGTGTTCTTTTGGCATAATTTTTATGGCATATGTTACTTTATTTCAAATTATTTTATCTTTATGTAAGAGTTTTATTGTGTTTTTTTATAGAAATGTAGTTATTTCGATCTTAATTTTTCTGCAAGTGTCCTTCGAAACATAAAAGTCAATGCCTGCATTAGATTTCGCAACACATTCACTTCGTAGCCTCAGCACATCTTTTTTCCACCAAAGGTCGTAAGTTTTTGGGGTATATATGAAGGGCCATATGTTCTATCCCAATAAACATAGATGCAATATTTTTTATTTTAAAGAAAGACTACTATTAAAGAGTTCTACTTTTATGTAAAGTTTCAAGTTTTCTGCTTACATTAATAGTTTAAAAATAGAAAATATTTTTTCTATAAAAAATGCAGTAACAAAGAAAACATGACTATTTCAATAATTACCTTTGAGGTGGTAATTGTGAAGACCGCTACTTAGGCGTCACTTTAGAGTACATGCACATCTATGTATTCCAAAATTATTTATTACTACTTAAATGTCAGCAAAGGAAATAAGCGGTGTTTTTAAATGCTTTATTTATGTAGAAATCTCTATGAATAAACAGATAACGGAAAATAATAAGATATAAGTAGATATACAGAATGAATCGCGCGCCCGTAGATTCTATAAGGCTACTGTCGCGCCCTAGATTCTACTGCACGATCTTAATGTAGCAATCACCTCCCGTCTCTCTTTCATATTCCTTAAAAATAAATGTAAGCAGTGCTTAATTTATGAAACTGTAGGTCCCTGATCGATGAGTAAAAGGTCGCAAGGGATTCTACCACGCGGACGCCGTTATTACAGTGCGCGGTGCAGGGCTCCGATCACTCGAAGGAAAACTCTTTATTACAATATTTTGTGAAATGGCAATGTGCATCCACATCAAACCTGATTCAAATGTTCAAGTAATAGGAACAGTTGGTTAAAATACGTGTTTCTATGATAGTACAAGTACATAGAAATATTTCCGCATTGAAGATCCCTTTTAACCAATCTCTCTGCCAGTGATATCACAGTCATACACAGTGTATACACACATACACAGTCGGACTTACCCCGTAAGCCATTGATTTACAGCGTTTCAAAACCAAACCAAAACATTTGGAGCGTCCTCATGGCCTTCTGATCTTCATCTGATTTACATGATTTACACACGGAACGTTGCATCTATCTTGCAGCTTCTATTTTCTCACAACAAGCTAAAATGCATAAGAACGTAGCTAATGTGTTTTGAAAAATAACCGATTAAATTATCATTCTGTATTACGGGTAACATATAAGATAGTGCTAAAAAGATAATACCATTTTGAAGTAAAATTTTAAAATAGGAAATTATATTTTCATATAAATATATAATAATAGAACGGTATGTTCTAGAATAGGAGCTTAAAAATGTATAAATTTTCTTAAAAAGTCTCCTTTTAAGACACTGAATGGATGCACTCTTCAGAACTACTCTTCCGAAAGGTTTCGGATTAGTATCTCGAACATCTGCAGTGGGTAGATCATCCGACAAGAAGGACTGCATATACACATTTTTTTTCTTTTCTTTTCTTTTCATTCTTAATGCATATTTTTTCAGGTACTACTCCGGAGGATGAAAAAACACTCAACTGAGTACTTACATTTCCTTTTTATTTAAAACTTGCGTAGTAAAAACTGCAAACATATGAAAATTGTTTTAAGACAGTTTAAAGCCACATTCAGCTATTATCGTTGTATTCTTTTGTCTTTCCTTATCACGACGTGCAATGGTATTCTACGAGATACACAAATTGACATTAATACTAAAACTAATCGTAAAAACACGATTTAACTTTGTGTCATCACTTTAAAGATAGAAGCTTAAACTCGCAAACCATTTCCGCTTGCGCTTTTCTCTATCCGGTAACTTCCAACGTACCGAACTTTCGTTTCCCCAATCTTTTCCTCCGGAAAACTGGTTCCGCAGAAAGATAGTTCCATCAGAAAGTTTTATTTCATAAAATTTGTCGTTTGGAACGATAAGACATTCTCTCAGAAATTCACAAGACTTATGGGGCCATTTGTAGGTAACCGGGTTACCGAAGCGATCAGAGACACTGTCATCGAGAAAATGTAGCGCATGGAAGCTCACTTTCCTACCACCGACGCGTTCACCCGCCCTCCATTCCGCCGCCCTCCATTCCGCCGCCCTCCATTCCGCCGCCCTCCATTCCGCCGCCCTCCATTCCGCCGCCCTCCATTCCGCCGCCCTCCATTCCGCCGCCCTCCATTCCGCCGCCTTCATTCCGCCTGCTCCATTTCGCCACCCTTCATTTTGCCCGCACGACCCCAGCATTCTCCTCGCTTCTACTGCGGAAGCTTGCTAGAGAAAGAAATGCAATTTCGCGCACGCACTAACGCCTTCTACGCGTCGTTCGTTCTTTTTTCTTTCCTTTTGCGCGGCGGCGCGAGCGACGATGGCGACGGTGGCAGTGGCAGCGGGCGACGGCGGCGACAAAGCTGAGATTCGAATCCCGTATCGTAGAATCGGCGATGAGAGCTCAGGGACTCGTTGCGTCCCGAACAACCACGTTTAAGCCCTGTCCTTAAACCCTAAGCCCTTTATGTAAATTTTAATGGGATTTCACTTTCAGATGCGCCGGGCGGAAAGAAAAGAGAACGGCCAACTGCGAGGAAAGGGCCGTTGCGTCGCCATCCGCGGAAATAAATACGAGAATGCCATATATTCGCATTACTCCGTTCGAGAACTAATTACTTTGTCCCGTTCTGGATTACACGGCAGATTTAGGCAATCGACGATAGAAGTGAGTGCAGCTCTGAAAAAAAAAATAAACGGAAGTGGTCTTGCATTTTTCTTAACTGGAGAACATTTATTCATGAGAGTAGGTAAAATGCAATACGAAGCCCATAATTACATTACCATCAAGTGTGATTCTAATATTTCATTTTTCCAGTTTTATTCCGTTAATGAATCATCGCAAATAGATAATCATTCTTCTGCAGAAGTTTAAATTTTTAGTAAACGAATGGTTTTGCAGGTCGTAATTGACTACGTAAGGGAGAGATGATTTTTAATCAGGGAAATCACACATGAATAACAGCTTACTACTGACTAGTTATGAAACACAGATTCAGAAGTAAAAGTGAATAATGTCCAGAAGCAAATAATATTCCCATTATTATCTATGGTTAGAAGAAAACGAAATTTTTACAATTTCATAATGAATCCGTAAGCATACATCATCTCATGCTTCATAATCCAACAGTTCCAAAACATTTGTTTTCTGAAATTGTTATATCTTATACTGAAAAAGAAGACAATCTGTGTCTACTTGATTTTTTCCAATAGCCTCATTTTGAGCCTACTTGTCGTGGGATTGTGGAGTTCCTGAAACAATGAGGTTGCTGTGGAGAAGATGATGATGAAAGGTGAAGACGAGAGAGGGCGCAAAAGCGTAGAACGGCGTGGTTAGAGATGGTTGTGAATACAGCGGGGACACTATTATTTCCGCCAGAAAGAATCCTATATTTGCATGTACTCCGAGGTACGCTCCGAGAGAATGACTGCAAGCTGTGAATTTAGGGCTGATCATGATTCGAGTCAGATTGCAGTTTTATGTGTAATGAAGTAGTATACTTTGTTTGCCTAGGCTGACAATGGAAAATTGGCTATAAGAGATACATCAGTTACGACGGCCAAGAGTGGCTTAAGAACGCGAACATCATAAAATCTTATTTAATACTTTAAGCTATGATAAATAAGGTACATGAGCGTAAATGTTGGAATCAACATTTGTTGTACTTTTTTATATGTGGGGGTTATCTTCAATCTTCGGTAGTATTGTCGCTACTTCTAGAAAGAAGGACAATCTCAAAACTTTGAACTATAGAGATGCAAGAGGAATACAGGAATAACTACGTAGCTGTTTAAACTCGCTTAATTTAAAAAGATCTTCAGAAAAGAAGTGAAGCACAACTTTGATCTCTATTTTAGTTTAAGCGTCCGTGCAACAGATCAAGAAATAACGACAAAAAGAATCGTCACATTTTTTATTTCATTTGGCATTCCTAAGTAAAATTCTCTAATAAAATTACTACACATTTTCATTGTTAAAGTGTGTACTGAGAAATATTTAAAACACTCAGTTGTGTCTGAAAATCATAAGTGAATCTACAATTGATCTAGTTTCACCTCAATAAGATATTTACGGTTTTGAAAAGTTTAAAATAACGGGAGGGGGAGAGTTGCGACGAGGATCATGACAAAAATGCGCAGAGAAACGCAAGAAATACCGGGGAACGATAGAGATAAGTGGAGAGCGGCGGGAAGCAGAAGAGAGGGGAAAGAGAGGGAGAGGCAGAGCGCTGTGACTTGGCCGCGTGCAACACATTCCCATCCCAGGGCACTCCCAAGGACAGGAGTAGGGTGGGATGAGGTTCGTGTAGGCGCGGGAATGGGCGCTCCGAGACGTGACGGGGCGAGGGTGGGTAGGGGCAAGGGAGGCGGGTAGGAGAAGGACGGGCCTGGAAGGGTGGGAGCAGGGTTGGTCGCGAGAGGAAGCGCGAGGCAGAGTGAGGGAAGGGAGGGTCGGACAGGACAGGAGAGGAGGGTTGGAATTGAACGGGATGTGGCAGTGCGAGAAGGGAGGAAGTGTGGGGAGTAGGCGCGACGGGAAGGGACAGTGGCTGAGCGGGACGGGGAAGGAGCCGGGCGACGCTGGCGGCGGGGGGGCACCTTAGCTCCTAATCTGGCACATTAAGCCGCGCCCGAGGCGGCCGCTCCCTCTCCGCGGGCCACTGCGGGAACCCTCCCCGCGTGGATTCCCAGCCGCTATCAGCCGCTATCAGCCGCATCAGCGCCCCTGTTGTCCTCGTAGAACTGAGCGACACGTACACTCTCACGCGAGTAAGTACTCCCCATCATTACTCTGCACGCGCCGCCCTCCCGAATATCTCTTGGACTCATCACACACATAGTCCGTTTGTTGCAGAGTTTACGTATTACTGGTACGAGTTGACTTCTCCAGAAAGCCTCTCCGAGTTCAAATATACCTTTCAAAGTTTTGAACTTCGAAGTGTTACATTTATTTCTTCACCCTCTCCGGTTATGCATAATGTATATTCGTACGTGTGAACATCGACCTATCACTTTACTTTCTTTTAAGCTTAGTGATGCTTTCAAACGTGTTTTCTATTCATTTATTCGTACTCGCATGTTAATTTTTTCTCATGTATATTCCATATCGTCAGACTGGAATTTCCTTCAGTAAGTAACATATTTTTCAAAGTCCTTGTTTTATCTCTTCCTCACAGGAATCGTGTTGGTTGAGGAAT
The DNA here is from genome assembly GCA_964035755.1 of Teleogryllus oceanicus. Taxonomy (NCBI): domain Eukaryota; kingdom Metazoa; phylum Arthropoda; class Insecta; order Orthoptera; family Gryllidae; genus Teleogryllus; species Teleogryllus oceanicus. The sequence continues at coordinate 33,934,601 of CAXIVR010000002.1, forward strand.
CTTAAGGTTGATATTTCCTTTCATCGGTCGTTCTGTGTTACTACTGGAATGAATTCTAATTTAGTAATTACATTTTCAGACAACGCTTAATATTTACAATATATTCTTCACACAAAAAATCATTCAAAAAAATCGTTTGAATACCGACATTTGCCTTCCCTCCAAAACAGCAAATAGTCTACTGAAGACTTTGTATTTAACATGCAATATAGGAATCGTAATAAATTAATAGAATTATTCAGAAATTTATATCTTGATCAGTATATCCGTTCTCGCTGATACCGCCAAGCTTTCGCAACGCACGTGCACACCCTCGCAACGCACGTGCATACCCTCGCAACGCACGTGCACACCCTCGCAACGCACGTGCATACCCTCGCAACGCACGTGCATACCCTCGCAACGCACGTGCACACCCTCGCAACGCACGTGCATACCCTCGCAACGCACGTGCATACCCTCGCAACGCACGTGCATACCCTCGCAACGCACGTGCATACCCTCGCAACGCACGGCACCCTCGCAACGCACGTGCATACCCTCGCAACGCACGAGCATACCCTGCAACGCACGTGCATACCCTCGCAACGCACATTTGTGCGCTCGCTCCGTGCGAGTGCGCATGCAGTCTACCTGGGAGGAGCTGGCGGCCGCGTGCATCGACCTCTAGGGGCAGCCGCGGGTGGGACCCCACGTCTTGCCCCCGCCCTCCCGCGAGCGCTCCCCAGGTCGCCCCAGCCTCCATTACGCGGCCCACGGGATCGCCTCCACGGCGAAGGCCCAGATTACGGGTTCGATCCCCGCAAATGGGACTTTACGACGCAGCCTACGCGCTCCGGCGGCGCAGGAGGAGGGGGGCGGAGGTGGATGTTGTGGCCGAAGCAGGGGCTGGCCATGAGAAAGGTAGGATGTGTAGTGCCATGGGACAAGCTGAAGGGTAGTTAGTGGAGGGAGGGTACGTGTCAAAAGAAAGAGCCAACCGTGGGAGACTGATAAAGTGATAAGGGCGCAAACGCTGAAACGGAGATAAATAGTATTGCCAAAATGTGTTGCTTATAAATGAAAGGTATATTACAATAATAAACGATTTTCAATACAGTCTAAGAAAAGAAAACCGAAAAGATAATAAAAAATAAACAAAAAAAGAGAAAGGAATGAAAAGGAGTAGGAGGCCAACATGAAAGCGTAATTAATGTGATGGCAATTTTAATATAATGTTGATGGCAAACCGAAGTGAGGTAAGCATAGAATACGGAAGGAGATGATCGCGTAGGAGCATTCGAAGACAGTGGTAAGGAAGGCGAGAGGGCTGTGGAAGGGTGCGGCTGGAGAGGCAGGCAGTTGTGAACGCCATCGGCCGCCAACTGCCGTGGCCGTGGCATCGGGGAATGGGGGAGGGCAGGCGACCCCTCCGGGCAGTGGCCACAGGCTTTAAGATCTGATACCGCGCGAGGCCGGCGGTTTTCTTTTACGGCCTCCCAACCCTGCCGACGGGACAACGCGCGCCACATGCGTTTTCCGGCCAAATCTCGTATGGATCCCGCCACTTGACCACTAAAGTGTGGTCTTTCGATTCTAACACCACACGAGTAGCGTTTGAGCCTGATAATGGTCACTTCCTAAGTGGAGGATTCGAACACGAGAAAATTTCTTTAAGCGCTTTAATATTAAAAAAACCAATGCGCCCAAATGAGCTGCATTATAGAACCAATAAAACGAGCAAAATTCTGCCACAATTTCTGGCGTATTTATTTTGTGAAATTTTGATAGAAAATAAAAGTTAAATGCCGAGAATAATTAAAAAATTGCAACAGCACTTTAACAAAAACTCGATTAATTAGTTGAACTATACTACTGAAATCCAAGCAGAATTTAAAATTGAACATGATCGTTGCTCGATACAGATTTCTCCCTTACAGCCAGCTGGACTTACTTCTCTCGAATTCACAATGATTCGATATAATTTAAATCAAATCCTAACAGTTGAGGATTATAACCGTGAAATAAACTTTGCTACCAGTAGTATAAATATTTAATAAATGTATTATTTATCATGTAGGTAGGAGCGAGAGCAAAAAAAAATGTTGTGTTTATTAAACTTTTATTTTCAAATCAAAATTCCAGAATGTTATTACCCAATAGCCAACGCATTACGAATGCATATTCCAAACAGTACAAAAAAAAAAAAAAAAGAATGGCTGTTAAACGAATAATGAAAAGTCATATAATACAAGAACCTTGTTGACTGCAGGGGTGTTTTCACACGTAAACAGAGGGTAAGCAACACCTCCAGGGAAAAAAAAGGCTGTCTGTCGAGGGTGAAACGAGCCGTGGTGCCTCGCGTGAGGTATAAATAGGAAGCTCCCAAATAAAGCTCGGGGGTGTTTGGCGTGACGGCGCGCTGGGAGGCGCCGCAGAGGGCGTTGAGAGGGTGCAGACGGGGTGTGAACAGCGGGGCTCGGCACGCGCTTGGAGACGACGCAGCCGCCGAGGGCGCAAACGCGGTTCCACTTTGAGGCTTCCAGGCGCCTAATGTCGCGCCACAGCCGCACCACCGTTGTACACTTTCACCTCAGAGCTCCGATCCTAAATTTAGGGTTTGGGGACAAAACTTACAAGATATTTAAGATTTAAAGGGCACAATACACCTTAAAACTTTAAAAAATTCGATTTTTGAAAACAATTTTTTATTGATTGATTGATTTTTTCGTGTTTCCGGGCGCGTCAACGGCTTCGATCATTAGTCCCGTTAGTGTAGGCCACTGTTGTAGACGTGCTGATCGCCCGCCTAAATTGGTTGAGGCGACAAACTACAAGATCGTTTAAGGGGTTCAATAACCAGATTTTCAAAATTGATTTGCAGACAATTAACTTATTCAGGAATATTGGTAGAAACAAATGCATTGTAGCAATTTTTTTCGGGGGATAGGATAAAAAAAGATATTTTTGTGCCGCTATCACTCATGCATCTCATTATAGTAGTAAGGTAAGCAAAATTCCATGAATCTAATTCAATTTGTCGTACCTGTGTTTCGTAGAAGATTCATCCTCATTTTTAAGATCTTTCTTGTTTCAAACTCAAAAAACTCAAAATCATTTTAAAGCTATGAAATTTTTCGGATGAATTTAATCAAGTATTATCTATAAAACCAGTAAATATAAATTTTAATTTTTAAAAATTAAAAAAAAAAATTAATAATCCAATATTAATATGGGATTCAAATTAAAAATATTATCTATCCAGAGATCTAAATGAAAAAGGATAGTTTTGTATCTGCAAGTATTGCCAACAAATTAAATGAAGAAATTTGTAAACATTTTCAAAATTATTTGAGTTATCAGGGAAATACTAAGTCAGTGCATGAAAAACTGGTTGAATTTAGATTTTTCAAAAATAAAACAATTTTTTTAAAGTTAAAAGCAAATTTTTCCTTGGTGGAGTATGTTTTTAATGGATAAAATAGTGGGAAAGTAATAAAAATTTAACTAGTTTAAGCTGTATCCTTCTCTTCTTCCCATTATGTTTACAGTATTAGGTACATCAATATATGATTTGTTGAACTAGCTGAAACCGTGCGAACTTTCTAAACTTTGTTAATGATTTTTTTTAAACCTGAAACGGTTTCCCAGGGCTATAAATTCCAACATTACTTCGAAAGGAATACAATAGAATACGATAATAGATTCACACTGAAATCGAAACTCTTATGTCCTGAATTGTGCATTACATTATTTAAGCCCAGTACTGTGTGGGGGTAAAGATCCTATATTGGTGTTAAGAAACATGAAGACTTAAATCTTCGAGTTTAAATTTCACAGAATGTCATTTAATAATTTTAATTTTACATTGATGTTTTATTTGTTCTCCTCCACAATTAAAACAACCGTCAAATCATCGGTCTGAGGTTATAACTTTTGTAGAAACCCAAGATTTCTCGACAGTTTTCATGTAAGTCTTTGTAGTATAAAAGAAAACTCTGTTGTTGAGAAAAATTACGATTTCATTAATGATTTTCTTTAGGACATTCATTGAATATCTAATAATTATTTCCAGAACAAATTCTATTTAGTTACTTTACTTTCGAAATAAGTCTTTTTTTTTTAATATGTTGCGTCTACTTTAAAGTAAAGCGTCTCCAAGCCCCCTGGGGGGCGTTGAGCGCTTTGCGCTGAAATCTTCTTACTCAGCGCTGAGTAATCCTCCCATTACTGCGATTTGTTTTATGGAGTAATCCTACGTTAACATTGTCTGTCGCGTCTCGTCGCAGTCAGTGGTCAAGAGGACCGCCAGGTAGCATCTCCGCGTACGCGCCTCCCACCACGCGCTCCTGCGTCACTACCCAGCGGCCAGAATTCGGAAGGAATAAGGATAGGGTTTGTTGGAATAAAAGCCACATGCGATTTGACGGGAATCGAACCCAGATCTCAGTGGTGATAGGCTAGCTACTTAGCAATGAGCCACGAGTTCCACTGTGATAGTACAACTATGATCTTTGATACAAAGTTTTTTAAAGACATTATCTTATAATTAAGCACATTATACATGGCAGAAAATAATTGTATGTTTTTAAGCACTACGAAAGCAAGAAACTATTATCAAGGTATTAAAAAAATACACCAAACTAAGAAAACAAGTTCCGTGTAAAATCTAGACACAGAGGCAAGCTAGTAAAAAAGGAAACAGACGCCTCGCGAGCCAGCGCACTGGAGGTCGCACTCCGCAGAGGGCGCTCTCGAGGGAAAGGAGGCTGTCACTCTCCGGGCACCGCAGGGCTGCGCAAAATGCGCCTCGAGCAGCAAAGGAAAGCGCCTCCAAGTTTCGCACTTTTTATGTTTCAGATCGCATCCACATCTTAGGTCATCAGCGACCACTAACTATGAAGATGAAACGATATGCTTATGATAAGAGATGAAAAGACGAATACAAATACAACCATGTCCGAGTTGGGACTGAACCCGCGACCCTTCGGTCCAACATCCCTACGACACTACAGCCTTAGCGATCTCGGCCACCATATCGCATTTATTATTCCTGAATTCGACTGCATAATCTGCTGACAGAATTGTCTGTCCAAGTACTTCTACTTCTGACAGAACAAGGCTGACCCACTTACCATTCTTTCTCAATCTAGAATTTTGACGGAATTAATTCTGCCAATGGACCAGGAATTCATCCAAGTTGAGTCAACATCTGTTACCTTAGTAGAAATTACACGTTTTAGGAAATTATAATATTTATTCCGGGGGCGTCAACGGCTAAGGTCATTTGTCCCTAAAGTGTAGTGCATGTTTTCACTCGTGTGGCAGCGGTGATCTTCCATCGCTGGAGGGTGATATCCAGCCCTGACCTCCCTGTCGGCTAGCGGGGTTTACCCAATCAGTTTCTCACACCAGCAGGACAAACTCTAGCTTCCGACAGGTCTCCCAGCAGGTGTGGTAGATCAGGCATGCAAGTGTAAGCGTGTGTAAGAGGATAGTACAAGGGAAAGGAAGAAAAGATCGCACGCGGTCCGTGGGCTGTTTGTTAGGGTACTGCTCCGGTATTTGCCTAATACTGAACGGAGGAACCACAGAAAACTACCGATCAGAGCTGCCGACCGCTAGGGTTCTTCATCAGACAGCGACTGAATTTGGTCTACTAGCTATTGAGCTAGTGTCGAAAATTCTGCCCCCATTCTCCTAGAACCTGAAACATCCCATTCAAAAGCACTACAATGACATTAGTTGATGTCCTGAGCCATCTCCTTTGGTTTAAAATGAAGGAATAACCATTAATTGCATACAAGGTGGCAAGGGAGGAAACGTTGAAACTTCGAAAATAAGTTCTCAAGATAATTTTAACCATATTTTGTCTAATAAACTTTTTGGATAATAAACACGTAAAATATTTATTATTTGCAAAAGAAATGAATATATTTGTTCAGAAGGAAAAGTTAATATATTGAGTCCTGTTACAAATGACTCACAGACATTGAGCTCTATTAACAAATATTTATTTTAAAAGAATATTATACAGTATGTACAGCCTGGGGTTCCGTTCGCAATCTACTCCGTGACTCACGCACCTCTCCCATCTTCTGGCTAGTGCATCCTCCACCAGACCTTACCGCGCCGGTGTCCGACACGGGCGCACTCGCAGTGTCAGATGCACTAGTGCAACGCCGCGTGCGTCCGCACGCAGGCGATCTCTAACAACTCCATGGAAAACAAACAATATGACAATTCGACACTCTGTATAACATTCCGTGACAAAGGGCAATGGAAAACAAAGAATATGAGAGTTCGAGAAGTGAAACGAATTCGGATCAACAATGACAAACGTGCGAACAAAGACAGGGATATTTAAAATCTTGCATAATTAAATGGCTACTATCCAAATTTCGTCAAAAATCAAAGAACTGATTTAATTGAACATGCAATGAAATTGAATTTAGTTGGAACAAAAACAAAACTTTAGATTTGTAATGAAATCTTTGCTTGCACTATTGTGTGCATGATATTATTGAGTGAAGTGTTTAATCTTAATGCAAATTACCATGAGCTCATGAAATATTTATTTGTGAAAATTTAATTTAGTCGAAGCCAGGTAGAGGTATTATTGGCATTCGTTCAGTTTTTCTTTGTATGTGTTTACTTATGGTTAAATAATATATGATTTTGTGTCTCGGATCCACAATATTTTTCTTAGTCGTAAACTTTCCTTATGCTCCCTAACGTGCAAAGGACAATTGAATTAAATCGACTCGACAGGTCTGACGGCGGACCGGCAGTGAACTATCGAATGTCGGAGGTAACGCTCACGAACAGCGAAGCTCACTTAGGGATAACGACGCCTGATCGGAAGAGTTGCAAATCCACGGCGCGCCGCGGGAATTTGGTCAGCGTATTCAGGGACACTCAAAGTTTATGAAATTTTGTATTTTAGTCACAATTCATCTCGATTTATTATTTGATAACACAGGTCTACAACCAACAATTTTATTTGATAATTTTGGCTTATTATGCTTTTTGGTGTACTAAAAACTAAGTCTGTCCTTCTCCATCACATACAGATTTTGCAAATCCATAAAATTTTAATTTCCATAGTGTAGCGTATGCACATATTTACATTTGTTACTAATATTTTTCTTAAACAATTTCTAATATTATAAACACTTATGTTATAATAATACTGTCCCTTAGCAGGTGGTGTGGCCATGAAAGTTCTATTCAGTGAGGAACTAAATTGTTGCCTTTTATCAATAGTCCCCTTATTAAGATCATAAAGATAGAAATGGTTACATCTGGAAATTGGAGCTCACATTGTTGCTCATTCTCCCAGTTCAGTTGTGGCAATTGAATATATTCATTTAGGTCATCTAGTTGCGTCAAAGTGATTGAAAACAATTTCTGACGTTTGAAAGGGATTTTTGAAAAAAATGTCTCATCGTCGATGTTTAACAGTCTACACTACTTCTGTTTTATCTTTGGTGAGCTCACAATCAAGAAATCGGAACGGGGTTTTTCGTTGTTTCCCTCGGTCATAAGGCGAATGCTAGGATGGTTTCAAAACGTCACGATCACCTCTCATCTTCATCCTTTCATCTCATAATTATAATAACAATAATAACAATAATAACAATATTAACAATAATAACAATAAAAATAATAACAATAATAATATTAATAATAATATAAAGCCACCATCAGGGAATGCAAGGGGAACCTACCCGGATTAAATTCTCCCAAGAAAACTCAATTGGGTCACCCCACTTCCGTCTACGGAAGAACAGGACCAAGAAGATGACCCGAATCATCGCCGTCTATTCATCCTCTCATAAAAACGAAGGCTAAAAGCTGCTTTTTAATGGATTACTTACACCTCAGTTCTCGTAGGCCCTTTGGTAAATTTAAAGGAAACATACGACTATTTCGAATTTCGCGATTTTCGAATGAAAATTGAAATTTTGTTCACACTGCATCTGTAATATTGACATACTGATTATCATTTAATTAAAAATCAAACAGAACAAAGATGCATTATGGTAGGTACTGAATATCAAAGTCGTTCAATTTTAATAAATTTTCAAAACATTCGTTACATTCTAAAATAAATATCCCAGTCACCTTTGTAACCTTTGAATAGAGAATGATTGTATTGTGCTAGAAACATGATTTGAGAATAAACGGTCAATCAATTTGGTAAGTTACATTAAAGGTAAACAAATAAAATGCACAACTCTTCACCAATATTTGAAGCATTTATTAGTGGAGCTTAATGACATAAAACTACAAGTATACAATTAAAAATTAATTTCATGGACAAATTTTGAAAGATAATTAATGCTTTGTCAATATTACACGTGCTTAGTAATCCTATTACAGATTTAGAACGAACATAATGTTATAATTACACCGTCATCGAGTAAATGAAGTTATACGTCGAGTGTTCGTAACACAAAGCAAATTTTACTGGCAGTAAATTGCAAAAGAAGAGTAGGAGGGTGAGGGAAATAAAAGAACGGATAGAAAAGTAAACTAACTTATAAGTATAAAACACGAAAACAACATTTCTTGGCTCTCTGAATTCCATGGTGAAACAAATAGGATAGCAAACAGAAATTAATGTATTTCTAGATGGAGACGAAGTACTTTAAAGTAAATTTTTATTTAAAAAAAAACACTAGAACTGAATGAAAATATGCAAGGTCACCGTTTGCCATTTTCTTAAACAATCAAGACAAATATGTCATACTTCATGCTATTGGAAAATATGTTGAGGCAATCTTAAAAACGCAGAACTGGAAGACAAAAATGAAGAGGGGGCAAATTGTGGATAAAACAAAAAACCCATAGAAGAATGACAATGCAGAAGAGAAAGACTGAAAAGAAATTTGAGGCAGAGGTGGACAATAAAAAGAAGGAGAGAATGCGGAAGACGAGGAAAGGAGAAAAAAAAATTTGAGAAGGATTAAGAGTGGGAAAAGAATCGGTAAAATGTGGCTGTGGCGCTGGGGAAGAAAGCGGAGGGGACTTGAAGGGGGGCGTGTTGGATTGGAGCGCGTGGCTTGTGCATGTGAGGTCGGAGGGGATTGACCGTGACGCGCGGACGTGGTGCCTGAGGCATCTGGCATGTTGATTCTGAATTCGAGCTTGGAGAGACGAGAAGGGGCGACTTTCGTAGCGCGTGGAGCTTGCGAGGTGGGTTGTGTTAAATAGAAAGTTGGGGCTTGTGCGTGGGGATCGTGGTGGGGGGGAGCGGAACGTGGAGACTGTGGGAAGTGTGTGGCGATGCGCGTAGTATGGGCGTAGAGAGCGGGTGAGGGAGGACGTGAGGAAGTGATGAGCAGAGGGTGGAGCGTAGCTGTGAAGTGTGCGGAGCGGGTTGCACTTTGGCATGGGCGGGGCGCGGGTCGGCAAGGCCCAGGGCGCGGCGCGTGGCGGGGTTTGTTGCGGGGCATGGGGTGGAGCGTGGGACGGGGCGTGGGTCGGGGCGTGGGGTGGAGCGTGGGGTGGAGCGTGAGGCGGAGCGTGGCGCGGAGCGTGGGGCGGGGCGTGGGCGGGGCGTGGGGCGGGGCATGGGACGGGGGGCGGGCGGGGCGTGGGGCGGGCGTGGGGTGGGGCGTGGGGCGAGGCGTGGGGCGGGGCGTGGGGCGGGGTGTGGGAAGTGGCGCGGGGCGGGGCATGAGCGCGGTTATTAGGATCAGGAGGCCAGAACGGTGACGTGGGGCAGGGGACGTGTGGGCGTGGGGGCGCGTGGGCAGCGCGGGGGGGGGGCGAGGCTGGAGGCGCGGATCGCGCCGCGTCGCGGTGTCTGGGGGCAAAGTGGCGGCGGAAGCGCCCGAGATTGAATCTCCCAATGTGATTTGTATCGGCAACATGGCGCGCGACAACTCGGCGGGGGCGTCGCCAGCTCCCGCACCCACCTTCCTCCGTCTCTAGGGGCGCTCAGCGCTCGGCGGCGGAGGCGAAAGAAGGCAGGCGCGCGGGCGACGGACGGAGAGGAAGGACAGCGTGTGGAGGGAAGGGGATTGCGCTATAGACTGCGCGACTGAAGACACTAAGTGATTGCGGAAATGGAATCGAAATGTATTAAATAATCATTTAACCTCAAAACTAATGACTACAATTTTGTAAGTATAATAACATCAAGTTATTAACTAAAAGTTGTAAAGAGTGAAGGAAATAAACGATAAGAAGAGAGACAAAAGAAAAGGGAGGAGGTGTAGATATGAGAAAAATGTCTCGTAAGAGAGCGGGGGAAACACGCTTGTATAATGTGAAAAAATAACGTTGAAAAGGGGCACAATAACTGGCCGGGTTGAAGAAAACTGCCAAACAATGTAAGAAGTTATTTCTATGGCCAATATGTATTGCTAAGAACAGTATTAAATTAACACAATGTTCATGAAAGGAAGAAACGGGATGTGTATCTGAAAAGGAAAATAGTATGAGGCGAGAGAGGCTCCTGGGGAAGATCTGGTTGGACGAAATCGCGGGGCGGGAAAATATTTCTCGTGCAGACAGCGTAACCCAATAATGTCCCCAGTTGCCACCCCCGCTTGGGGCGCTAGCGGCGACCGGAATTACAAACATGTGGAGAGGGACTTTCTGTCTACAGGGCTATCGCGAAAGGACCATTTGGAAAACTCAAAGTGCGTTCATATAGGAACCCTCTGCCATAGAATTCTGATTCTTTGATATCTTTATTTCTGAACTTAAAATTGCATCAACCGAATTCTAATAGATAGCAAAATTTATTGAGAAATATGAAAGATGTAGGTTTGAGCTCCAGTACTTTAATGCTTTACTATTATCATACACTCGTCAAATGTTACATTTCTTTATAAAATAATAAAAGTTAAGGTGTGTTAAGTTTACTAATGTTTAACGTGACTGAATTGGAATCAAGCAAATAATTGAATATTCTATTGTTACACGAGAGAATTACTTCCCTTCAAATCACATTAAGGTTGTCTCATTTTTTATCAGTGTCATTTTTTACTGCCCTCCGCTGCAGTTTTACGTAACTTACTCTTTACTACGTAGGTAGCAAGAAAATAATACGTAGGTAAGCAAGAAAATAAAAAAGGTAATCAGAAATAAGAAAAATATGATGGCGAGGAAATGCTAACGGGTCAGAGGACCAAAAGGGAATATCGAAAAGCTAAGCGATGAAAAGGCATCAGACGAACAAAATGTCCAAAACGAAAGGCAATTCAACGTTGTTGAGATGTTAACTGGAACAAATAAAGGTCCGCGAACAGTATAAACTCTAACAGCCAAAAGGCAGCAGACGAACAAAACACGGTGTCCAGAGGGAAGACCACTCCGAGGTCGTATATGTGCTATCAGGAACAGAAGCCCCAGCCCTGGCAACGAAGCGAGGTATCAGACGGAGGCAGACATCGCCAAGGGGACGTGCTGGCATAACGGGATTGCGGAGTCTTCGCGGCCTCAAATATTAACACTGAGTGTTGGGTCGCGGCGCTGAGAGTGGGGGGGCCGGAGCGGTTTTATGCGCCGTTTCGCAGCTACTTTACGAGCGCGGCTCCATAAAATGAGCACCGCACGCGTGCGCTCCGCCCGCGTTAGTTCCCCATTCATCCGCCGCGCGCGCTGCCCCTCCACAACGAGCACTACGTACGCGACTCCCCTCTCCGCCGGGAGGCGGTGGGTGGATCCGGCACTTGGGCTGCGGCTGTGCCGTGGAAAAACTCGCCGAACGAAATGAGACAACGATGTCGATGTTTTCCAAAAATCAATGTTTCTTTATAGAAAACATCGACTTCGTTGTCACATTCCTAGCGATGTTGAAGAGGGAGTTAAACAGCGATGTTGAAGCCGATGTTTGGTTCACGATATTCGTGTTTTTGTGGTTCGCGTTTGATTCGATGTACTGAAACCGATGAAGCCGAAACGTCGAGCACAAAATATCGATGTTCAAATGTTTTCAAAGTTATGCTCGGGAATAAAAAAAAAATCCATATTCACAATTTTGTAAAAGTTGAATTATGACATATTAACTTTTGGTCCCACTGTCTGATTATGGGTTCGAACCAAACGAATGCGGTTTGCACTACCTTCATCGAGGAGACAACCCCTCACCCGAGATAATCCTGATTTTATGGTATTTCTCCTTTGTCTTTTCTGGTATTTCGTTCATGGAGAGGTATTGTATAACTTTGTTATCAGTTAGAATCTAATTATAAATTAATATACCACTGTCAAATAAAATTTTGTTGCCCACAAATCTAATGTTTGAGGTTACGAAACTCGTTTCGATGAATTTTGGGCAATGTATTTTTAACTGATGTTTTAATTTTGGACATAAATGTTTGGCAATATCGATTGTTGAGTTTCATCACTAATGCGAACCTCGCAGGCAGACAGAGGCTTTTATTTTTATTTTACATTTTCTTATACGCGAAGTAACGCTGTATATGAGTGGTCAAAGAATCTGTAACCTTGCGAGTTTAGCATTAGGATTTTACAATAGCAAGGGCATTCCCACTGGAGTCATCAATCAATAAATTAATATTTCTAAAATTTATAGAAACCGAGAACAGAGGAATATTGGTATGTTATCGAAGAAGAAATGTTACGTAAAGTAAGTATGGCAAATTAGAATTCTTTACGCAGGTTTCAATTAATATTCGGAAACTGAATTTTTTGCGATAAATTTTTTTAAAATTTTTTCGATAACTTAATGCAAAAAGGTCATTTGTGAGTAGATCAATGTGTGTAAGTGCTTGTTAGAAGCGTATCGTAGTGCTGCCTGCAGTGCGAAGGATTTTGTTCTGAAATGTTTGAAATCGAATGTTTACCAGAAATTGAAATATATCTGTCATACAGCGAAAGAATAATGCTTGATTATGGTACTCAGATGGAATTTGAAGCAGCTTCATTACAGGATTAGACTAACACCATTAGCACTCTAATGGATTTATCATAGCGCTCATGACTTCATTACACTCCGGTATGAGAACAAAAGACGTTTCATGAAATAAACGAGCCACTTTACTGTCTTAATTAAATCTATTAGAAACCCGCCAAAATTAGCGATAACTGAGAAGAAATTCACTTAAAATTTGTAAATTCAAAAATTTTAAATATTTTGTCTCCCATTCCCTATTAATTTTGGCCCAAACATGATCATTAACCTGAATTTCAAGATAAATGAAATTACTTTTGGCTTCAATATATTTGTTGAAATTGGACCAGCAGCCAAGTTTTGTGCATTTCAACTGTCCTTGAAGCAGAATCTTAAAAGCATTGTCTTCAGTAAAATACACTTGGGACTAATGAACAGGTAAACGTTTACACAGAGATTGTTCAGACTTCTTGTAGTAAAACATTCAGCAGTAAAGCTTCACAAGGACTCACGTTACTGGTATTTAAAAGCAAAGACCTACCTTACATAAGACTTTCATTTCTGTTGTAATGTGCATGCTTGCTTAGTCATGGCTCTTCCAAACGTAACTAAAACCTCGCATCCACATTCTTTCCTGCGCCAGTGCGAAATATTGATCGCTTGCAACATTCAGACCAAAATAATTAAAAATGATAGAGATACGGGTTAATTCTACTAATTTTATGATTTTATTAAATATAGTGTTTATTAAAAAAATTGAAAAATACGAAGTTATAAAACATTCGTGGCCCACTTTATCTCTTTAAAACCAAAATCTCAAAATTTGATTGAGTGTAAAGCTGCCTATCCTTTCAGAACGAAAGGCCTTAATGTTTTAAAACAAATATTAATTAGAATAAGAGGAATAAAAATATTTTTAAATATAGATTTGTAATTTTGATGTAATTTTGATTTATTTTGAATAATTGATCTTATTGTGTTTCCGGACGCTCAAAATTCTCATCCAGACAGCGTGCTTTGGTTATTAGTCCCGCAAGAGTAGTACATGTTTTACTATGGGAGGTTGCGGTGTTTTTCCCTGCTGAATGGTGAGATCCGGCATCCACCTAGGAATCTCCCACCAGCGGGGAGCAAGTTCATTAGCAGGGTTTTCTCCACCTAGGAATCTCCCACCAGCGGGGCACCGCCCCATCCAGGACAAACACAAACTCCCCACATGTGTGGTAGTGTAGAGCATCGAAGTGTAAATGTGTGTACGTAAGGGGTGAGGATAGGACAAGGAAGGGGAAGGAAAGATCGCGAGAAGTATGTGGCTCGTTTATTAGATTATTGCGCCGGCATTCGGCTGGAAATATCGGAGAAACTATGGAAAACTACCGATCAGAGCAACCGGACGCTAAAATTCTCATCCAGCCACCGGCTAAATTGACCCACTTACCTCTGTAGCCGGTGTTGAAAATCCTTCCATCATTGGGACTCAAAATCTAGGAACTCCAGGTCAGAGGTACTATAGTAACAGCAGTTAATTATATGAGACACCTCAGCCTGTGTAATGTGCTTGCCAGCGTAATTTGTTGTAAACGAAAGTTTGAACGATACCCGTTTGAAATAAAATTAAATTCTTATTATCTTTGCACCACTCTGCTCTGTGTGCAAAGTTGAGAATAAGCACTCATTTTATTGTGATTTCCCTATCAATCTAATTTCATTAATAGCTATCTATTATTTTAAATGTATTTGAAAGGTTCGCATTTAAAAGATGGTAACACTAAAAAGTATAGTTTTTGTGATACTAACATTTTTGTAATCTTCCATCTGCTGTCCACGCCCCGTGAATTTCAAATAAATTATGGCGCATAGATGTCTCCCGGCTGTACCCCATCTTTATGAACTACCTCATTTAAACCTCTTCCATAAAAATGTTCTGTTTGCTTATCTCGTAAACGTTTCCTCGTAGCTTATCATGTTTTACAACCGACCCCTTCATTTACGAATAGTTATAACGATAAACCTAGAATAACTTCAAAGCGCAAAACACGTAATATAAAGAGTTCTTAATTAACTTCCTTAATCGAAACTTTCATTGTAGTGTAGTGTAGAATAGCTGAAAAAATCACGTGTTTAATGCGTTATAATATTTATAAGTGGTTTATATAAACATTTAGTCTTATTAGTATTAATATTTTATATTTTTATTAATGGGTAATTATCTTTTGTTATCTATTGTTTATTATCCTTATAAGTAGACAAAAAATGCGTGATGAATGTTATTTTAAAATAAATTAATAGAGTAAAACCTGTAGAATTATTGAAATTATTATTATTAATTATTATTATTATTACTATTATACTAAGCAGTTTTAAGTCACGATGTACTTTTATTGTAAGTGAATTATATTATTCTGGCATTTGGTTTCAAAAAGCCTACTTGCAGAAATAACCTATTTTTTTGAACTGACGTAATAACTTCTGTAAAAATATTAGTTATTAAATTAGAGTTACTTTGATTTATTCTAAAGTACAAACTGTTTGGATAAACTTCAACTTTTGACTAATAAAATTCTCACTGATAATGCAGTATCATGAAGTAGAACGAGGCGAGTAAGCGTGTCGAGAAAAACTAGGAACTTGAAAATTGACCGTGAAGCTTGTTAATGCTTCATTGTACAAACAGGCCACAAACTTACATCACGGTACAAGTACTCAAAGTCAAACCTTCTGTATAATATACCAATATAAAAATCTCCTTCAAAAGGTACGCCAATATCCCAATATTCAATTTCCTGGGTATAACACAAATCTTTAGGGCACAGAGATCAAAAGATATTCGATATTCGTGTTATTTTTAAATGGAAAACCTAGTAATACTTTTAAAATCATCGGCGAGGATAGCATTCACTAGATATCTGAATGGAGGACATAAGAGACGCAGAGAGATATAAAGGAAGAAATCGGAAACCAGACAGAGATGAAATCATTTCCTCCTACGAAAAGGTTGCGGTCTCCGTGAAGACATAATCTTGGAAGTTTGATTTCGAATTAGAGATTCTTGATCATTCAAAGAGATTTTCGGTGCTGATAAATTTCAAATGAATCTAGTAATTAAGATTCCTTTTCTCCGTACGAAGCATTGAAGATATTTCGCATTTGTGAAAGGCTGCCGCGAAAATTAAGTACATTTTTTACTATCTTATTTTCCAGCATTAAATATTTTCATCGCTAAAATAATATACAATTTCTGTATGAAAAATTCAAATGTAACTCACAAAGAAACTTACATTTTTAGACCAACTAGTGAAAACAGGTTTTTCAGGACTTGCATAGCGTTCAATTTTTAGCACTAGTGTTAAATTGAGGCGATGCTCAAGTGTTCAGATAAATCTGAGAATGTATCAAAGAAAACAATTTTTTCAGACCGCATCGACTGCTACTGGCCTTTATCATTAAATGATTTGTATAGTTGAATAAAAATGGAAGTCAGTAAGGCTGACTAAAAAACTATACGACACAGGTGGTAAAAGTGATTTTATTTCGCTCGTAGCATTGCGCCACTCGATCTATTGGCTTCATGTAGCACCCTTTCCTACTTGCAATATAAAACGCCACTTTTATCGCCCCCGCTCGAACCATAAATAACTATTACCGTTGACCGATTTCATAATTCCTCCATTGATGTATACAATTCCAATTTTTTCGCCTGTGTGTTAGCACTACTTACATTTTTATCAAGCTCAGTTCGTATAAATCGTATATACATTATATTTTTTCATTTATGTGTCAATACACAAAAAACAAAATATAAATTAAATGTTAATGTTAAATTTTAATTAACCATTAAATTAAATGTTAATTAAAAATTAAATATAAAATGTCAAAATTAATTCTTCATAATGTTAAAGTTAGTCAATTCTTAAAATAATAATTATGAAAAGGATATTTGATTAATTCTCAATGAAGAGAGTAACTTCAGATGTAGGAATACAGAAGGGCTAATCATGTGACAATCACACCAAAAGTTATCCCAAAGACATTCGATTATGATTAAGTATACTGATAAAGTTTTTCCTTGTTCACTGTTCATAAAGATTCTGAAGTCTTCTTCTCTTGATATGAAACTAAGATACTCAACATTCCAGTTGATTGATTAGTGATTCTGGGCTTGTCAACAACTATGGTCATTAGTACCGAATGTGTCGATTATGTTTCTCGGGAGGCAGCGGTGATCTTGTACCTCTGAATGGTGAGATCCGGCGCCGATGAACCGTTGGCTAGCGCGATTTTCCCCAACCACGTACCTCCCACCAGCAGAGAAGCTCTAAGCTCCCGCCAGGTGTGGCCCGTTTGTTAAGGTACTGCTCCGGCATTCGCCTGGATTTGATCCGAGAAATCATAGTGAACTACCGACTAGAGCAGTGGACCGACATAATTCTCCTGCAGACTGCGACTGAACTCGACCTAGCTATCTAGCTAGTGTCGAAAAGCCTACTACCTTCGGAATTCGAACCTAGAACATCCTGGTCAGAAGCACTGCAATAGCATTAGGTGATGCCCTGAGCCACCTCTTCAGGTTCTATCGTTCCATGAATTTGAAGAAACACTGCATGAAAACTATAAAGACAAGAAACTGGAAAATTACAATGGGAAAGTAATATATTTTATGTTAATATTCTATTTCACTCTTTTGCCTCATAATAGTGAAATATATTTTGCACTTATTAAGTTACAGTAGTAGCACATTCTATGGGTTCATGAGATTTACAGTAATTTTGAATGAGTGGGAAAATGGATATTAAACACATTAAGCACTAGGGGTTGGTATACATTAATTGGGGGTTGGTATACAGAAAGATTTAGAAATACATCTAGATCTGCATTTTATTGGCGTGTGGACCTGGAGAACGCGGGATACTCTTAGATGAATCCGACAAAGTTTTTCAACATTAGATTTATACTTTTAAATTGCACGGAACAGCATTATTAAATTCACTTTATGAAACATTTGAAGGGCTCAGTAGAACAAGAAGCTATCGCACATAGACCTGTAGTTCTCATATTTCGACGGTTTTACTGAATTTTCATACTCTAACTCAGTAAACTTTTAAATTTCTAACTCAAACTAATGCTCTAACTCAGTACACTTAATTAGTTCTTATTCAGTACTAAGTCTACACTGAATTTAAACAACATATTACAGTAAAAGAATTGTTTAGTATTTGAAATTTTAGAGCATAAATTTCACAAAATATGTGGCATAGCGCCTTGTTTCACTGAGCTCTTCAATTCATTTGCTCAAACGCCCGCCCCCGCAGCGAGGCCTTTGGCGAGCGGAAAGGCTCGCGGCGGGCGCCGAGCGGAAGGCGACCGCGGCGGAAATAGGCCTAATGAAGCGCCCTCTGCCGAGAACTCCCTTCCGCCAATTAGGCGGCGGGCGCCGCGCGCGCCCTCGCGCCGCCGGCCAATGAGCGCCGCGCTCTGCACTCGCACGCGCAGGACGACCGACGAGCAAAGAACTTAATGCGCGATCGCTGACTCGAGACCGCGTAACGAGCGGTGATAACGAGGAGGCCAATATTCGCTTAGGAATGGGAATACGTGTTTTCGTAATACCGTGCTGTTATATTGAATAAACCCATTTGAAAAAAAGAACGAAAAGACGCTCTTAACACACACTGTTAAGGGTTTTAACGACCGATTATTTAACCAAATCGAACAAATGACAATAAATATTTTGTAATAATTTATTAAGAATTTGACTATTATCGTCCGTTAAAAATAATTAAAACAAATTAGCGAGTCGTCGCTAAAGTTTGCGTTTAGGTACGCGTGCTACCTCTAGAACAGCTATGTATAAGATTGTTTCCTATGAGAAGGTGGAATTACGAAATGTGTCGAACCGTTGCTACGAGAAAAACATAATAGGCGTTAATAATGAATAATCGCTTGGGTTCTGTCTTTTATAGATACGTGCCTTAACACGTCCGTCTATACAAAACAAAGAGAAATCTATATATTAATTCGAATGTCAATGTACTCTTAATTTCACTACTGAAGAAAAGTAAAATCGTAATCAATATTATAAACTCTAAATAATATTAGATCGAAAAACTACGAATTGCTGTTTGTCAATAGTCAATTTAGACATCTTGCATGATTTTTATGCGTTACATTCATTTGCCTATCAGTGACCCCTAGATTTGCCGTGCCTCATCAACATTAGTATAATATTAGCTGAACCACCAACAAAAAGGAAGAGCTGGAGGAGAAGGGGAGAAAGAAAAAGGAGAAGAAGGAAATGGAGAATAAAGAGTTGGAAAAGAAAATGAAAAGAAAGAAATAGAAGAAAAAAGAAGAAGAAGAAAGAGCCATTATTCACTTAAGAAATTACATATTCTGTAGTTCTTTGCTTGCGTAAATAAAAGAAATTCAACTGCATTCTATATACCTAATGGGAAAAATGGTGTGTAAGCGAAATAATTCGTATAGTTGGATGGAAGCAGCACTTCACTTCAGACGATATTTTAAAACATGTGACATTTACTTTATGAAAGAGAATGTTCGCATATTTATTTCGATTTTGTGCTCTCCTTCCAATGATATCGATTCATTTCGATACTCGTCTGCATGCGTTTTCGACACTACATTTTTTACATTTTTCTACGTTCCCGTCACTTAGTTTCCGTTCTTAGTATTTTACTACATTTTCTCCTTACGTACTCTTCTTGCATCTTCTGCTTCATTTTCTAAAATCTTTAGTTTAGTAGTTATGCAAATTGATTTCAAAACAACCGTAACTAATTAATTTGTTCCGATAGATTAAGACGTCAGCCCAACGTTGGTGTATCTCTCTGAATATATACATCCATCTCCATCCACTGCTTGTCTTCGTCAATGAGCGCCGTGTATCTCACTGCCCTTACATTCACTTTCACATCTAACCTCTACTGCCTTTGTTCTGGTTTGCCTGATATACCTGATATATCCTCTTTTCCCATACACACTAGGGTGACCCAACCATTTAGACGCTGATTTTCTATACTCTCTGAATTTGTTTCTGATCGGTAAATATAATTTTATATTTCATCGACCGTTACTATACGTTCACATAAATACCGTACATTCTAGAAACGTCTTACGGCAATTAAAAAATACAGAATTTTTAAAAATGTTTTTCATTGAGAACAGTCAAAAAAACTTCAAATTCGTCTTAAAATCCTCAGATTTATGACGTCCGAAATTCTTGACTTCAATAAAAAATAACTTGAATAAAAAGAAGAATAAATGACAAGAAATATGGCTTTAAATTAATAATGAAATATTATTGTGCTCATAATGCTTTCCCTCGAAAATCTTCTCCCTGAGCTCGAATTCATAGAGCTGAATCTGGCACTGCCATAGAGCCCGGTGTCTGGCCTGCCTCAGCCTGAAGCCCGCTTACCCTAGTCAGCCTGAGCGGCTTCGTAGCCGTTGCCACCTCGGGCCCTCGCTGCGCCCCCAGCGACACGTCGCAAGGCGCTGCGTGGGGTTGGGGGGGGGCGGGGCGGGGCGGGGTCCTGGACGCCCGGAGCGCTAGGTAGCATTAAAGCGAGGGCGTCAGCCGGGCGGACAAGGAGCCCCGCTGCGGGGGCGGGGCGGGGCGGGGCGGGGCGCCGGCGCAGGGCATCGCAGGGGGAAGCGGGCGGCAGGGTCGGCACAAGGCGGGACGCCGAGGCGAATGGCGCTTTAGGAAATCAGGACAACAAGCGTTGAGAGGTTGAGCAAGGGCTTGAAGGGAAAAGCGTTTCTTGGACAATGCACGTGTGGGGTGTGAGCGGAAATAGTGAGAGATTTCATTCAAATTAAATGTCATGTTCCTTAATGTAAAAAAATAATCATCAGTTTTATAATTCTTTGTGCAATTAGTTTATAATGTTAAGATTTATTGCATGAGTAAATGTTTTTAAACCGAGCGACGTCAGAAGCAAGTTTTCAAATTTGCGAATGCAATAAGGAACATTATAAACAAGTGCATACGCTTTCTTTTCATAACAACATTATAATTTTATAAGAGAATCCAACTTTGCGAAACCACTTTCTTACGTCGTCTTGAGTCTTTGGTATCTGAGCGAGCAAACGATGGACGGCTGGCCCGTTTGCGATCGGCTGCACGTGCGATGACGCAATCATTTGTGCGATAACATGCTAATACGTCAACATTCGGGTCGTAAAATGCCGTTTTTTAAACGACTTCTTGCATCAGCTGAACTCGTGGCTAATTGCTAAGTCGCTAGCATTTCACCACTGAGATCCGGGTTCGATTCCCGTGGAATCTCACGTGAAATTTGTTCCAACAAAATGAGTTCGGCTGCTTCACTAGGGCTAGTCCAACCCCTGTGAAGTGTCCTAAACCCTACCCCTATCCTAATTTCTTCCCAATTCCGGCCGCTGGGTAGTGACGCAGGAGCGCCTGGTGGGAGGCGCGTACGCGGAGATGCTACCTGGCGGTCCTCTTGAGAACTGACCGCGACGAGGCACAACAGACATACTGACGGAGGATTATTCCAAAAGCGCTGTTAGTAATGGCTGAAAAGCTCAAAGTGCTCAACGCCGTCCGCAACAAATTAAAAAACAAACGGAAAAGGTAGTTTATAATGCTGGCATACATCATATTTAATATTATTGATAAGTTGAAAGAGTTTATTGGACTTGCTGCAAACGTTTTTTTTTTTTTGTTTTTTTATCACGCCTTGCGTAGAATATCTACAATGATTATAAAGATGTTTATATATCAAATACGTTGCTGGCTTTTATTAACATATTGAATAATAAACATAATAATGAACTGTAACTTGGAATCCGTAATCTATAACATGTAACTATAAGCGGATATTTGCGGATTCAGTCGTATAACGGTCAGCGTACCGGACTGCTGTACTCGACTTTGCGGTTTCAGACCCGATCGAAGCCGTGCATTTTTTAAGGGCGAAAAATCCTTCGTACCCCTTCCTTCTAAGGGGAAGTAGATTTACTGCATGTAAAAGATCCTCAAGCCTAAAAGAAGCCTCTGAGCTAAATTCAAATCGCCTGTTTCGTCGCTCTCCTCTGTCAGAAGAATACTGTCTTCCTTAATTATAATCGAACAATAATAGTCCAAAATAAGCAACTCCAGCCTGCCTACACTTCTTAGTTCATCAAAAGTACTGAAAGATTTAAGCTTGCAATGTTTTCTTTGGCACTTTACCAGCAGCAAGCTGATACTGGTTTTCTAAACTCGATTTCTATTCTTGAAGGAAGTGCTTGGGCAATTCAAGTAATCAGAACATTTGGGCAACAAAGAGGACAGCCCCACCGGATAGTCGTGTATGTTTTAAAGAAAGACTGATTTTCAGCCCATTATCACAATAGAACACTGAATTCTTCCCAATTTCCCACGTTCGCAAATGCAATTCACAAAGCTGAAAGTAAACATTGAACTTGGCGACTTACACTTTTGACTTTTTGCTTTAATTCCCTCATCTGGGGACACCGCCCTTATTCACCATAAGTCTCACCATTTCAACAACAGACCACATCTACATAACCACAAGTAGCTACCCTTGCTACTCAATGTTCACAACTGGATCGCCTCAACTCTAACAAGTCGGCCTTCTCTAGCCCCCTTATTGACTGTGACTGCAGTGCACAGGTCTTGTATGTCTAGGTGGTGCTAGTTAATCCTCTCGCCTAGAGAGTTTTCCGCAACCATATAACACACTCCAGCGGGACACCGCCTCAGCCGGGACAAGCTCCAAGTTCTCGATCCTGACAAGTGGGAAGTGAAGTGGATAAAGTGGATGTGTGTATGTAACGGCTGGGGATAGGACAAGGAAGAGGAAGTAAAGATTGCGCGCGATACGTGACCCGTTTGTTAGGGGACTGCTCCGGCATTCGCCTAGCGTTGATCGGAGAAACAGTGGAAACCACATAGAGAGCCGGTAGCAGATTTCTCCAGACAGCGATTGCAGCGACCTAGCTTCCTGATGGTTTGTGAATTCTGATTGATGTTGTTGACGTTCTATAGAAGAAATAAGTCATCTCGTCGACATATCAGCTTTATTAAGTACGGTTTCGAGGGCTTTGCGTCATCGTCGTCCGCTGCTGTCGGCAAAGGCCATCGTCGACTTTTGCCGACAGCGACGACATGACGCAAGCTCACGGCTAGCTATAAGCTGATATGTTGACGAATGATCTTTATTTCTTCTTCCTAGATGGTGTTGAAAATCCTGCCACCGCCGGCACTCGAACGCAGGACCACCCGGTCAGAGGCTCTGCAGGGACATCAGTTGACGCCCTGAGCCACAGAGGTGAAATCATGTGCTGCTGTGTCACGACAGGCAGACCCTGGACTCAGGCGCGTCCATTCCGACGAAATGAATCAACAGATGTTGCAGAAGAAAGAAGCGAATCAATGGATAACCGTTGCTCCAGAATGAATAAATCATGATTAATTACAACAATATATTCTGATCAAAACTGAGCCATCAATCGTATGTAATAGAATCAATCAACTTTGCGTCAAAAACGTTTACCGCGTTTGAAATGGTAACAAACACAAACATTAATATAGGTATTTTGTTCTATATAACTGCAACACGTAAGGCCTGCCGAATACTTTTAGAGTTTGCAAAACCTTTCATTGTCTGCATCTGTAAAATGTACTTCAATAAATAATATTAGGATATCTTTTATCAAGGAAAAAATCATTGAAACAACAGAAACATAAAATCTTAAGAAACCCAAGTCATCCATTTTACTTTGTTTTAATTTTATGTAAGGGAAATTTTAATTTATCTAAAAGCACCTCAGTTAAAATTGACATCTATGTAGAAAATATTTAGTTATATATTATACATTTAAAAACATTTACATTCTTCTATTATTTTATAATATTATGTTGAGACATTTATCGAAAGTGAAATTTACAAAAATCTATTCTTCAATATATTAGCATCTGACCCACGATTTAAACTTCCTAAACCAACATTCACAATGCAACCCGCAAAACAAACGTCATTCTGTTCGGGAATGCATTAGACTGCAGGCAAATCCTGCTGTAAAAGGACCCTACATTCATCCTTAATCTACTAGCTCTTTCGTAGTTTTAAAATATCGTTGAATTACATTGGGGAAAGCGTTATTGAGGCTATTGGGAAATATTTTCTATCTCCCTCAGTCATTACTTTTCTTTTTTTTTAACTCATAGAATCGTACATTTCAAATTGTAAGTCAAAAATAATACTTCGGTCTGGGGGTTGTGTGAGAGCTGTGAAAGGGCGGTGTGGGGTCGGGGTCGGGGCGGAGTCCGACATGCTAATTACATTTCGTATACTAAAAAAATCAATGAATCATGCCTCAATTCTTTTTAATTCCTAGATTCTGATGGTATTACGCTCAGAATAAGCTCTAATGACTGAATATCAACATAGATTAAGTATCTTGTTAAAGAGGTGGGGGAGAATCAGACCTCAGAGGCTTGGTAATATTATTTCATTTTTCTCTATCTCACTTAACAACCACATACACGTGTGGTATACGTCAAAGAGAGAAATGAAATGCCAGATGAAAGGTACGCTTGTATATCTATGAGAACGGAAAGCTTCTAGTAGCATCTCGTCTCTTCGACCCATTCGTGAAACTCTGTACTTATGTCACTAAAAACTTGTGGTTCTGTTGACATTTCTTAAATATTTTATTGAACTGTGAGTGACGCATTCGAAACAGCCATTCTCTTTCTGAAAGAGTTCTGATAAAGAGGACGTGAACAGTCATCTCCACGCATCTGGGTGTTCAATGGCGTTTTCGTCTTTTTTTTTTAAGGTTTATTTAAGGTCGCTTCAACATCTAAGGTCATTAGCGACCACTATTGCTGTTAACGGTATGGTAACTATGTGGATGAAACGATATGGTGATTGATGATAAGTGGTGAAAGGACGAACACAATACAACCATGCCCGAGGCGGGACTCGAACCCGCGACCCTTCGGTCCAAGATCACTACGACACTACTGCCTTAGCGATCTCGGCCACCGGGCCGGCGTTTTCGTCTTTATTGTGCGATCAAAGTGAAAATATAATGAATGCACTGTGTAGAAGACAAATGCTGCCACATTTACAAGGCTATCAGAATTAGGTGCTTGTGCACTTCAACTTTCGAGACGATGAAACAATGAGTCAGATGCAATAATATTTTGTTGTTGTTTTTTCATAAAATATTAGCAATCCTTTGATACCTCGAAATAAACATTAAAAGTTGTGTTTACTTTCTGTACATTATTTTAACCGTTATTTTGGCATACCCATCAAATATCATTAGTTATTATTTTTAGATATTTAATTTTTTTTAAATATATCCTTCTTTCTTTAAATTCCTTGGTACAATACTTCATTTACAAAAGAAAAACACGTTCATACCAATTAACTTAAGAGAAAATTTACAATTTTAGAAATGTGAACAAAACATAAAACTATAAATTGAGTACTTATCTTGTTTCAAGTAACTTCTATTCTGAACAATGGCAATAAAATAATTAATTTGTAAATCACATAATTAAAAGTATTGGTGTTTCCTTCATTTTTATTTATTAAAATTAGCTTATCGTTACATGTGTGAAACTAAAAGTCTGTTACATCAAAAGAGCCGAAGTTTTTGCATGCGGAATGAAAAACTGTATAGATTCGGAAGCCTGAAGAACAAAATACAACTAAATACGGTTCTGCGCCTCTGTAAACTGAAATATGGAATGAGTAATGGGAACAAAATAAAATGTTATATAATGGAATTTTCTAATTGAATTGCTGCAAGAGAACCTGCAATTCACTCCGCAGTATTTCGTTTTTTGACGAATTAAAATTCACTATTAAAAAAGTGAAAATATACACAACTATTTTGCTTTATAAGCACCTACACTATAATATTTATCACAGTGTTTCTACTAACAGCGTCACAAAAATCAATATTCTGAGAGCAAAAAACAGTTTATCAATAAACGCACGGAACATAAAATGTCCTTATAGAAAATAATTTATGCGATAACCCTTCAACATAAAAGCTTTATCTCTTATTTCCCGAGTATTGATATGAACACATCTTGAAGATGAGAGCATTTTTTATTAACTCACTCATTACAATAATGAAACAGTCACTGCCTTATTATTTCAGTTAGGTTCACCTGCCATCTCTACGAGAATATTTGCATCGGAACGGCTAGTTAAACCACAAAAGGCAAAAATATCCCTCCATTATGGTAACGGCCGGAATGATCGCCACGCAGAGGAAAAGGAGAGGATCATACGTGTCCCCGGCGTATGCTTCGCAGAAGGATCTCGGGACGCACAGGGAGCAGCGAATTTCCGCTCCAAACTGCCTTCCGCGAGGCGTAACGGTCAGATAATCCAGGCAACGAGGGCGCGCTGCTCTTTTTGTAGCCGAAAGGATACATTTCTGGAAATGCGCAAGCGGATCCTTTACAATAACGCGATCACCGCAGCAGCGCGGCGGAGCGCTCTGCACGGCTCGCTCGAGAGAGCACTCGGCCACTCGCCGCCCACGCACCAACGGCGCACTGCAGCACAGTGGGTCCTGCACACGCCTCCGCTAAAGTCCCGCCGCATCCTGTCCCGTCTCGCCGCGTCACGTCCCGTCCCATACCGCCGCGTCTCGTGCTTCTCGCAACCTTCCCTACGTCCTGACCGTGCGTCCGCGTCTCGTCTCACCGCGTCCGTCCGTCCGTCCGTCCGTCCGTCCGTCTGTCTCGTCTCACGCGTCCGTCCGTCCGTCCGTCCGGCGCGTCCGTCCGCGCGTCCGTCCCGGCGCGTCCGTCCGTCCGGCGCGTCCTGTCCTCCGTCCGGCGCGTCGTCGTCCGTGCTCCTGTCCGTCCGCCGTCTGTCTCGTCTCGTCTCGTCTCGTCTCGTCTCTCGTTCGTCCCTGCGTCCGTCCTGTCCGGCGGTCCTGTCCGTCGGCGGGTCCTGTCCTGTCTCGCGTCCGTCCGTCTCGTCTCTGTCTCGTCCGTCCGTCCTGTTCCGTCCCTGGCGTCCGTCCGTCGGGGGTCCGTCCGTCCTGTCCGTCCTGTCCTGTCCGGGGTCCTGTCCGTCCGTCCGTCCGTCCTGTCCTCGTCCGTTCGTCCTGCGCGTCCTGTCCGTCCGCGTCCGTCCTGTCCGCGGTCCTGTCCGTCTCGCGTCCGTCTCTCGTCTCGTCTCGTCCGTCCGTCCGTCCGTCTCGTCCTGCGTCCGTCCGTCCGTCCTGTCCGTCTCGTCCTGTCTCCGTCCCGTCCTGTCCGTCCGTCCCGCGTCCTGTCCGCGTCCGTCCTGTCCTCGCCGTCTCGTCCGTCCGTCCGCTCCTGTCCGTCCGTCCGCGTCCGTCCGTCCGTCTCGTCTCTCGTCCTGTTCCGTCCTGTCGTCCGTCCGTCCCTGTCCGTCCGTCCGGCGGGTCCGTCCGTCTCCCGTCCGTCCGTCCGTCTCGTCCGTCCCGTCCTGTCCGTCCGTTCCGTCCCTGCCGTCCGTCCTCGGTCCGTCCGTCCGGGGTCCGTCCGTCCGGGGTCCGTCCGTCCGTCCCATTCTTTCCCACCTCCTTCGCGTCTTCCCCACTCTCCCTCTCTCCCGCCTCTTCTTTGCTTCTCGCGCGTCCAGTCCCGCTGCGTTTCGTTCTCGTTCTCCGCTCACCCCCCTTTCACCATTCGTTCCCCATTTCTCTTCCCACCTCTTCTGCTCTTCCCTCCGACTTTCCTCCTCCTTCCGCGTGTCTTCCACTCTCCCTCTCTCCCCTCTCTCCCTCTTCTCCCTTCTCTTTCCTCCCCCTCCCCCCCTTTCAGCAAATCTTTAATGCTCCTCTTCCCAAGCGTCTCTTGCCCCCCTCTCCTTCTTTGCTTCTACCTCCAAAACTCTCTTTCTCTTCTTACAGCATCTCCTTCTCCGCCTTCTTTTCGTCATTTTATCTTTCTTGTTTAATTTTTCCTCTTCAGCTTCTTGTTGTTGAACGTTCCCTTTTTCGTTTTCTACATAATCCCATATCTCCTCTTATATTCTTCTCTTTCATTGTCGTTTCCAGTTTCTTCCTCTTCTCTTTTCAGAGCCGCATTCTCACTACGCCACGTTTGTCTACTCCATCAATATCACAAAACAAATACATCTGTGCCTTTCAACAATCCCGTAATCCAATCGAGGAGAGGTCCGAACTGTCAGTTATTGAAAAGAGGTCACATAGCATATTTTATTTCAAAGGAAGCAGTTCAAATGAAAAGAAAACATTTTAAAGATATTATTGGTATAAATAAATAACTCGTTTTGTATCTTTTTTGACGAAAAATGTCCAAGTATCTTGTGGTAAAATATTATTTTTTCATATATTTTATTTTCAGCATGTTCCTACAAGAATATTTTTATTAGCATTGTCCTAACTTCACGTACTGTCACATATCTACATCCCAAACCGAGTTTTCGTTTTCTTCTTCACACTCAACTCACGCAACCATTAACGTCTCCCGTATGAGATAAATAATTTGTACGTCACGTATCGTGAATTGAACCCGGCTTCTTTATTCCAACCGCCTCTCAGCCCCGCCACTGTACCACTCTTTCCTACCACCTCTCCCAGGCACTTCAATTTTATTCAGCGTCGTAATTGTGGAGCATGCAGCACAGAGATGAGCCTCCACGGGGTAAGGCACTTACGAGCGGCTGCATGTGCTCAAGGATCCTCACACTCACGACCAGCTAACACTCAGCTCACTAGGGGGCGGTCAGCACTGCAACGCCCGGACCTTGCATTTCCCGGGAATGCATAGGCGCCGCCATTTTGACGGCTCATGTATTTAAAGTGTTATTTCTGGATTTTGTAGAATCTACACACATCCATAAACACAATAGGTATTCGATTTATCCTTTTATTGGCTGACTGCAGTAATTAGAAGAATATATGGAATTGGTCTCAAAACAATTACGAAAACTCTGGCTGCTCACTTGTGGGTTGCCTTTTGTCGTAAGATGTCGCAGATAGACCCCATAGCGTTTCATTTCATCACCTACGTCTAACATCGACACATCTGATACGATGTACTGATGTACTACACATCTTTGCGATGTACAGTTGTTCGCACGTAGGCGGCCAAAATGAATTCGAATTTGGCGCCGTACTTGGAATTCTGTCATTTATAACAATTCCTTGGCGCTAATTAACACCGAAGGGCATACATTTAAAACGTCCCGCGTTGGATCTGTAATATTTTTTATGTAAAATCCGCAGGAAGGCTTCCAGAGAGAAGGGCAATGACGCCTTTCGTATGAAACTCTTTGGAAGGACAAACTGGTTTGAAAAGTTTGAATTGCTGTCTTAGACGCTCGCGAGATTGCTCCAGCTACTGGGAACTCGTATAGTTGACACTTCTGAGAATCATATGCTTTTCTAAATATGACGCTACGAGAGTCAATTGTTTGAGAATCATTCAGCCGAGCGGTTTCACCAGAGATCACCACGTCAGTGAAAAAGCATTGTAGTAATTCGCATTTTGGCTGCATTGAAAAATTAGATTTTTGACTGTTGGTAGCGGGGGCTACCTTACAGCCGTGCAGACTCCGTGCACAGAGATATTGTGGCGCGGACACTCGTCTAAAATTGTATTACGCTCGAATTACGACAGAAAACGGTCTTCTGTTCGCCTAAGACAAGGTAACATTTCCATATTCAATAATTCTAACGCTAAGGTAAACTAATAGTACTTGAATAATTGTCTTAATTAGCATTCAGAATTACAGCATGTGACAAGCGAGGAAATGTGACAAAACACTTGTCGGCAACCAGATTCATCGTCTGTGACTCTCCCAAAACTTTGATGAAGCTATTTTGTAGCCTCAACAGTCTGTATAGGATTTTTCATAAGAGAGGATATACAAACGAGTGACAATGGACACATGAAAAACATACCCCAGAAAACACTTAGATCAA
This sequence comes from Teleogryllus oceanicus, assembly GCA_964035755.1. NCBI lineage: Eukaryota > Metazoa > Arthropoda > Insecta > Orthoptera > Gryllidae > Teleogryllus > Teleogryllus oceanicus. The sequence goes on from CAXIVR010000002.1 coordinate 33,964,404, forward strand.
TAATAGTTAGAAGCATCTTGAAGCTATGTGTTAAGTTCAAGTGGCAATTAAAGCGCATAATAATGTATCAATTTTTTACGTTTCTAGAACACGATTTACATATTTTTCAAAGTAAGTAATCATAACACTTTATACTCAAATGATTTTCAACAAGGACATGAATTTGAAAATAAAATTTGTAGTTGCTTTAACTACGAGAGTTCACATATGATCATCAAATTCCTAAATACTAGAATAATGCAGTTGTACTAAGGAATTTAGTCTACACAATAGAAACAAATAGCCAGATTTCTTTGAGAAAACCAACACACAAGAACTAGTATTACTCTACTTGAATATTTTGTAGAGAACCATCTCCGCTATAGGCTTGTTTGCGAATCTGAAGTACATTATTGACATTAAAACAGTACATATTACATAGTTTGAACTGAAATTTGCATTTATTTATTTATTTAACGTCAAAAACAGTTAAAAACTGGGTATGACGAGCTATGGGAAAAAGTGAATTGTGTGCACATTTTCAAAATTCTGTAATCCCTACACTACGTCATTTACTACTTAAATTTTGAAAAAAATCCCATATAATAAAATCTACTTTCAAGGATAAAAATGCAATAAATGTTGGCTCTTTATTGACAGACTATAATTTAAATCTAATAGTACAAAATACATAAATGGTATATACAATGCATTTTAGAGCTTGTCAACATGTGCACTTGTTACTACAGAAACAGTACTGGGAATTGCATTACGCTGTTGTTGCGACGTGGATGGAAGAGGCGCCGTCAGGACGACGGATAAGCACAAACAAGTTTAGTCTCACAGGGAGTGACGGATCAGACAATAGAAAAGGAAATAGAGTTAGTGCAGTAGAAGTGTTGGGACGCCGACTACGCGGGACGCTCGGTGCACATGCACCGGGGCCAGTTTTTGCTGGATGCTAATAAAGTGACACGGGGAATAGGGAAACGTGCTGTCCATATTGCACGTTTTGAAAAACCCCAATTTGTCGGTATCAGGAGACCCCAAAATGTGTATTTCCGTTGAAATCTTGAAATCGATTTTCTGCACCAGTACATTACTTTCTCTGTACTACGTATATTATTCCGTATATACGTACGTATACGGGAAAGTAATAAAGATTACAGCCAGAACACGCGCATAGAAATACCGCCACTGACGCTTCGGACCACGGAGCTACGAATACATAGGTGGCATTACAACCTCTGCTGTGTAACGCAAGGAAGCCAGTCCGCCACATTGGTGTGCCCAAACCATGTCTGTCAAACTCAATAATAAATGGGTAATACTCATTTTCAATGGATTTTTAATAATCTTCGGAATATTCATGAGTATAACTAATACGGAGAAGCTTCATTACGAATTGTGGGGTCAGTGTACAGTATTTTCAGTGCGTAAAAACCAAAATAACTTCAAACTTAACACGTCAAGAATACCACATTACTAATTGTGCTTTTTCTGCCTTTGAGATTTTTCATATGATCTCTCACAAAAAGTATGCAAATAAATAAAAACGTAACACTGCTAACATTCTAAAGGAGCATATGATGCACAATTATTACGAAATGTTCTTAGAATTAGTGTTGTCACAATATTTGATGTCTGCCTATCATATCAACTATATGATTAAAAAGCACATTGTCTTACTGTACTGTTTTTATTTCACCATTTCCTTACATAAACATTAAGTACTCTCATCTGAAGTCAAAAGAGCAGGGTCTTAAAGTTTGTTGATGGGCCAATAATACAATTTTTTAAATCTTGGAAAGTCCTTTGGTTTTTAAGAGAGATATTCATATTATAACAAATTTTAGTAACTTTTTTTACATTTTAAAATCATTTTAATTATTAATTATAATGCTTAAATTAAAAAAAATCTCAAAAAAGGCAGTCCTTTAATTCATTTCAAGAAATAGTAATACAATTGATGCCAATATTGTGAAAAACTTCGAGTTTCTTTGTAGAAAGCGCCAAAAACAATAATGTTCGTTATCCTTTGGAAGATATCTTCAATGAATATTTATTCCTGCACAATTAGGCGCGGTAAAAAAAGCTGATAAAATTGTTGGAACTGCGAGTTTTCACAACGTACGTATTGTAGAGAAGTTCTATCAAAATCCTCTTCTTGAAAATGAACCGAGAATAACATGCTTTTGTACTAGGTTACCAGTTGTCTTTTCGTAAATATAATCCTCCATGCTCTCCTCTTTGGTCTCAAATTTTACTGTTCTCCAAACCATATAACGTAACTACTAACGAGAAAAGTAATTCACGCCTTCTCGGAACGATTTAAACAGAAATAAGCCGTGACGTAGAGGTGGCTGACGACAGAGACACAAGGAATCACCACGAAACCTTTTTAATCTGATCAAGGCTTTTAAACATTAAAACTACAGGTGCTACAGAATGGCACAGACTTTCTCGTAGTTAAGTTTCCTCATTTCCTTGGTATGGACTGGCTTAACTGGTGTGGACTTGCTCCATTCTCTGGCTAGCTGCTATCATCGCCCAAAGTACATTTTTCAAAATTTTCTTAACTTTTCGGGTTATTAATAGTAGAAACGAAATATTACTACAAAAATACTAAAGAAGATTAAAACCTCATCCTAACTAGAAATTTTCCTTGAAAAATTTGAAGCCTTTTTAAGAAAATTGCAATTAAGCATTACTGTACATGCGAAATTTGAAGCAATTTTCCACAGGAATCTATTGAGTTTTCGAAAAACGTCTCTTGAACATTTTTATATTTGTAATAACGCATTCTATAATAAATTTTGCTTCAATTCACTATTTATAAAATAAATTATTTAAAAGGAATTATAATTTAAATTGTTTCAATTTCTCATCTTAGTATCAATTTCTTTGTAAATATTTTTGTATCCCCTACCTCCCTTTGACCAATTGCTCCAATTCCTCTGACGTTCTCTATCATAGACGCTGAATTTTCACAGCTTTTCATTTCTCTGTTTTCCTTCTTTTGCATGATGTTAAAATTTAAATAGTGTGCGCACAATAGCTCTTAAAGTTGTGTTAGTATCCTTTAGCACTTAATAGTGAACGTTATGGAACTGTCTAGGACATGTCGATTAGTAGTTTGCATACTGGTCACACGAATTCTGCGTATGTTCTTCGCAATTACCCGGGCAGACCTGCAATTACGTTGTTGACATCGCATCATCCTCCGACATCAAAGGTGTATATGACTCCATAACGGAGTGTAATATCCCTTGTTGCCCATCGCATTGGTCGTAGCTCGCCTCACTCCCTGCAACAGCTGCAGTCGGCGGCTCGCAGCAGACTTCGCTGAGCGGCGAATTCAACATACGGCAACGGCCAATCGAGCATCCCACAATGTAGCCAACCCCAGTGGCCGGACGCCGCGACAGGCAGCCAGCAAGTCAATCGTCGTGGAAGAGGAAAGCTGGACTCTGAGGAATGGCAGAGGATGAAGGTATTAAATCTTGGAACACAAGTGTGAACGATCAACAGTTCGAATTTCAGAGTATGATCAATAGTTTGAATGCGAAGTTGAGTGTAATTTTCGTAAAAGATTCATATAGAGGAAACGAGTTCAATTGATGATTGAGTAAAAAATGAGTGCAAAGACAAAGGGATGGAAAGAAAAATGACACACATGAAAAAGAAAATAGCACACGAAATATAACTAACTTGCGGTATTGAATGACAGAAAAGATGCAGTGCTTACGAGCAACAATGAAGAATGATAATACAATAAACTGTAAATCAAGCGTAATTGCAAGAAAGTTAAACCGCTAACCGGCTTAATACTTGTATCTGTGAAATGCATCCTATAAACGGTGTGACATGGAATTTCTAATTCCCATGTCAATTCTTTACCGTTTTCTAATTCCGTTTCCTACAATATCAAGTCTTACCTATTAGGTCAAACTCTTAAGTTAACTAAATCTATAATTTAAATGAAAACATTTGCATACTTTGACCAAGAATATTTTACTTTTAAATGCGATCCTCAACTGTTTCAAACGAATCCCTATAGAGTGAGTAACTCCCAAGTGTGCATATGTTGGTATGTTCGAATGCGCGAATTCCGTCACTCAATACTAGGCCACTTCCTGTCCACCAATCGAGAGATGAGGTGTCATTCGACGGTCTCGATTTTCTGATAGGAACTGATAAATTTGTTTTCAGATACAACCTGAATATTCATAGAAATTTTCAAAAACATGTTTTTTCGTGTTTTGGCGCTGCCATCTACGTGATTATGCTGAGAATTAATGAAAAGTTACGTAAATATTTTTCGTTCCATACGCCAGCATTTTCTTTCACAACATTGGCAAAACTGGTGTTGAATTCTGTAAGTGAACAAATGAAGTTAACTTTAACAAGTGAACGCGTGACATATTTTATTTTTTTATCCGTAGGGTCTCATACCATATTTTTAAAAATAAATTTCAAAAAACTACGAACAGTATTGCCTTGCGACTTTTTATATTGAAGAACTGCAAGTGAATACGGAGAAAACAACAGAGTTTGTTAGCGAATGAATGAACGTGGTTATGTTTGATTCCTCACTTTTTCTTTCGTAAGTATACAAATAACAATTTTCAAATGTATGTGACACACAATTTTCATGTTTATATTTGCAGACATTACAATTAATAGAGCAATTTCACAAGTGGAAGTGAACACAAATTAGACTGAGTTTGTGAAGTTTTAATCTTCTCAAAAATTATAGGAGAATAATACAGAAGTGTTAAGCAAATCTGGGAAAGGTTCAAATGTAGTTGTAGAAGATTTTGCGGCAAAATGTTTAGAACTAATTGAGAATGAACTTCGCGCATTATTGAGCATATTAGCAAAAATCTTAAAAAAATGTAGCTATACTAAACTATATATGCATTATCAATAACTTCCAAGTACTTTTTATGGCGATTATATTTTTTAAATTGAAATATTACAAGTTCATATCTCGTATGGAGGTAACATACAAGGTCATTTGACGTTGGGAATTTTTGAAGGGGAGTATTACATTATCAGCAGCAACGATTTATTGGCAAGTTCAATGCAAGATACTGTAAGAACATATTTGAACAAAGCAACGCATGAAAGAAGTGAAGTATGAAGGAAGTATTTCAACATACGAAAATACTTTTAAAATCGTGGGCAACACCACATTCAACTAGTTTGTAGTATTGAATTAAGAGAAAATTAATGTTTAACCTTTTGACCCAAACATAATAAAAACTAATTTAAAACTGCATAGCTGCGAATGCACGCAAAATATAGACTACACCGCATAGTGTAGACTTCCATTCGTGGTAGCGTGTGATTTAAGTGGAAAGCGCCGGGGGGACGAATGCGCCTGTGTTGTGCAGGGAAGTGCGCAGGGCCAGTAGAGGTGATGGGCCAGTTAGCACACAACGGAGCGTGTTTATGCCTCGCGCCGCGCAATAGCGCTGCGGGTGGTTACGAAAATTAAAAGGAATAAACTGTGCGTTACGTGATTAACTGTCAGGGAAGAGTCGCAGAGTTGTATTTTAGAAAACGGTGCCCGATTCCGGGAATAAATGGATATGCTATTGTTTGGGCTCTCCGGATAGTTATGAGAGATGAGAATAAAATAAAATCTGCGTTCCGTGGAAAGCGTATGTGATGGTGAAATTCTTTGTATTCCAATGATTTTATTTATTTCAATGAGAAGAATGAGTTAAATGGAAAGCTTTAATGAAATGTGGAAACTGTATCCAATAATATTAGCAGTTTAAAACTTTGGGGACCAAGTAAAACTCTTGCACGAATACGCGCATTTCATTTCCTCTAGCAAAGTTTATATTACGGAACTAAGTACTTGAGAGTGGTAATTGCGGGTGTTCTTCATGCTTTGAACCAAATGTCCTTTTCAAAATAAATATACAAGAAAATTTATGTTATAAAAAAATTAATAATTATTTCAAAATAATTCATATTTTTAAAATTTCAAATCAACAAAAATATTATAAAACTATGAGATTAACCATTTGTCACATTCTTATTGTAAAATTATGTTAAACATTTTTTTGCACGTTTAGCTTCTGACAATGGAGAAGATTTTCACATGAGAGCTATGCGAACTATTGCATCGGTAAACTTTCAGGAGTTATTACTAGGGAAGACAGTATCCTCATTTTTCAAGAAATGTTTACAGCACATACGCCATACGTTCAGCATGCTTGAATGGGTAGTAACCATTTATATGTTCGCTTCATTTATTGCAACGACATTGCAGTTCTCTCACGAAAGAACAAGCACAAATCTCTTTGGATAAGCGTTTACCAAAGATATCAGCGACATAACTATTTTACAAATATTATGGAAATTCATCAGGTGTATATTAGAAGAGATGACGATGAAACCAGGTAAACACACATCGTACACTGATAAGTCAACCCATAATTTACAAAATTCAATGTATCTTGTCGCATGTTATACTACTGTATCAGCCAATTACTGAAATTCTACCAATATAAAGGTACAATGTCCTGGCTTTATTTATTTAGAGGATAACCGACCAATGAGGTGCATATTTGAGAAGCACTAATTTATTCTGCTTCGAAAGTGAACAAGTTAATTTTTTCACCAATTGCTGTCCGATGGAAGTAGATTATTTAATATCTTAAATTGTGTATGTGTTCATAATCTGTACCTTATGAATTCCTCCAGCATACGACCATTTTCATGATTGCAATTATTCTCAATAACAAATATAGAATCCAATATACCTATAGACATTTTTGTGCTGGGTCCATTTAACAGCTTTTTACATGCTATATTTGACGACGTTGTTCAGCAACGAAAACGAAGGCTGCAACAATGTGCCAAACATGAAACCATGGACAAACGTGGAAATAGAACGTTTAAAAAAAGACTCGTGTACTCTTTCATCTTAAAAATTCTCGATTATTCATTTTCAATATTTTAGAAAATACTCTGAGGTCGTTATTCTTAGATTAATTTGTACTAATTTTCATTTATAAACAACAAAATTATGATCAACGTACATTTCGTGGTAAAATAAATAAAGAATGCGAATTGACAAAGGAACAATGCAAAACGGACGCTACAGAAGTGTGCGCTCGCGTTCAGTTAGAATTCGTGGAATCTTAACCGTCAGTTTATTTATATTAGTTTCAGCAAGAATCATTCACAAAAGCTTTGTTTATTTCCACTATTATACACTGGAGACAAAAGCGTCTAACACTGAATAAAAGCGTCAAACGAGAAAAAAAACAAGAAACAAAATATTTAGTGAATAGAAGTTTACTGAAAAAGAGTGAATGAAAGAGAAGTAAAGCGTCTGAAACGGCACCTGGAAGTAGCAGAACAGTATTCACGAAGGGTCGCCCCCGATTCCACAAACGGGAAACTACACATCCGATCGCCTGGGAAATCGAACTGAGCTCCGGCGGGTACGAGTTTCGAGTGTTAACAACTCACTTAAGTTGCTCAGGCGATGAGGTGGGGGCAATGGGGCTGTGCAAAGAGACTGCGGCGAAACACTGGAGGAGAGGTCCGTTGGGAGGGGAAAACGGTTTAGAGAGTAGGGGGTGGGGGCGGGGTGAGAAGCGGAGACACCTGGTGTGCGAGGGGTGAAACAGACAGGGAGTAGGAGCGAAGAATTACGATGGCGTTTGCCTTAATCAAAAAGAGAAAGAATGGACAAAGAGTGTGTGAAGATAAAGAGCAAGCAGTAATCAAGTGCACGGTCATGTATCTGCAAGTCGCAACCGAGATGCCTGCCAAACTGTGAAGGGGACGTGAAGTGTGAAACGTCAGGCAGGGGTGTATTAAAGAACGAAGTAGAAGAGAGGTGATGCTAAATGGTAGAGGAAATTGGCTCGAGGAAAGGTGGAGCGAATGCGGATCGGAGAAAGAGTTGGAGGATTCAAAAAAAGTAAAGTGAAGGGGCCGAGGGAGGAATGGAGAGAAGGGAGAATAAGAAAAACCTTCCAGAAACGGGGAGTTGAGAGCGGGAAAAGGTAGTATTGGTAGGGTGTCGTGGGTTGGTAACCGGAGGCAGCGGAGGGCGTGGAGAGGCCGGGGAGACGACCGGCGAAGCGCGTCGAGTTGGGAAAGAGGAGCGGTGGGAAGCGCGAGGGAGAGAGAGCGGGGTGGGGGCGGAAGGAGGTTGCAGCTCAGTGGCTGCGCCCGGCGCCGTCGTGTCGCTGCCGTAAACCCAGCCATAAACCGGAGAGCGCCGCCCGCCCCCTCGCCCGGCGCGCAGTGCCACGCCGCGCCGCCCCGCGCCGGCTCCTTTCTTCCAGAAGAGCGCCGTGCGCGCGCGCCCCCGGCCTCGTTGGGACGCTGGAAGCGATCTATCCCCGCCCCCCCCAGCCCACACCCGTCCAGCCATATTCCTCCCCCGCCACCCCCCACGCCCAGTCCCATCTGCATGTTCTCGCCGTCCTGTCCAGTCCTGGCTTCCGGTCTTTGTTCCCCCCGGCTCCCACACCCTGTTCCTTGGCTTTCCGCTGCTTTTTCCACCACACCTCTTCCACACCACCTTCTCCCGTTCTCTCCCTTCACGTTCAGTTCCTTCTGTCACGCCCCGTTCCCCCGCCACGCCACGATCCACATTCCATCCACTTGGTTATCACTTCCCATTGGCACTTCTTAGTCGACTCTACTCCACTTCCCTCTCTTCGTCGTGGCCCGGTCGTGTACGCCTCGCCGCCCGTCCGCCCGCCTCGCCTCCCCTCGCCCCGCCCGCCCGCCCGCCGCCCTCCCTTGCCCGCCGCTTTACTGCCCGCCTCCACGAAAGATGCCACTGCGATTAAATACACAGTCCCTCGAATAAAACGCCGCGAAGCGACAGTCTTGTTTTCCACAAAGGATGAGGCACTCGCGGAGTGAATTGTCAAATGGCTTCAAAGTGAAAATGGGCGACATTTTAAGAGGACGCATTTCCATACTCACTTCTCGGATCTGAATGAGTCACCATTCAAACTACACGAAATTTTTCTCGGAAATTTCTAAATAAGAGACATTTTATACTCGAACGTGTTAATTCAAGCGAGTGTGAGGGAAAAGGAAGCGGCGTATATCAACGACGCGACGCCGCGAATTCGAAGATTGTGTGTGTGTGTGTGTGTTGTGTACACCCCAAAGGACGCAGTAATAATAACCCACGATCATAGTGAAGTATGTAACAAACGCTATGACCAATCATAAAGCGAGGTCTCAGAATGAATGTCAAAAAGATCTAAGGCATCTAGAGGGAAACAAAAAGACTTTTCCTAGGTAATGATATTTATAAAAAAGATGCACATGACTCAATTTTAACATCGCACCCCTGACTTCTAGATAGTAATACATCTTGCACTAGTGTTTGGCAGGTAAACTACATCTCAGAGATTGACCTGCGCTCTAGTAATGGCAATATTAAGGTTTTTATCTTCAATTTTCAAGTATGTAAACATAAATATTTGGATTGGACGGCCAAGAAATTTTAGGTATGTTTGGTAACGTTGATCTGCGTTGAGGCACATTCAAAACAAAGCAATAAAGATCAAAATACGATTTTGCCATTGCTGGCATGCAAATCGTTCTCTGAGAGTTTGCTTACCGGATAAATACCAGATCAATGTAAGCTGCCTAGCAATTAGGGGCGCAATGTGAAAATTCATTTATGTATACGTGAATCTCTTATGATATTTCCCATTACATGTTCACTAACAAAAAGTGATCCTCATTCATCCTCTATAAAAGTTTGTAATATTTACTGAGACACGCTTTTGATACAACACCATGTGACAAAGAACTTTCTCTAGTGCAATATTGGATTTTGTTTACCAATTTTATTAGAAAACTGGTTGTCTGACAGCCCTAGTCTTCCAGAGAGTTTTTTTTAACGAAAATACTTCCATTCCAATTATTATTAAAACATGCTCGAAAGCAGCGTGTTCTTCGTCGTTCTTATGATGCAGAATAGTGGCTCATTTTACAGTTTGAGGACTGCGAAATAAACAACGTTTCGATTCTAGAGATTCTAGAACCATGTAACTTTATTAAAGATATATCTGGTTTAATTTACAGATTTCGAAACTAGTTTCCTTTTTTAAAGAGAAGAATTTGAAAGTGAGAAACTCTTGGTGGCTTGTTTGACCGTGGAGGTTACCTCGTTGCCAAAGGGCAGCTCTCAATGCGACTAGTTACATCTCAGTGAAGATACCCACTGCTTCCCAATTGAAATGAGAATCTGGGTATTTCTGCTTCAGAAAAAAAGACCTTCCCCGAAAGGCTGAATAATGTAACCTGCATGCATAGCAGGAATTCCCAACAAGGTCGATATAGACCCCTTAGTTATCGATTAAGTTTTAAAGGCGGACAATGAAAATTATGAGGCGACTGATATAATCAATATCAGCTCATATAATCGAAACAAAGATCCGATTGATTACAAAAATATTAATGAAGTTGATAGTTGTTTCCTGGTAGGAAGCTTTAAACATTTAATTAATTATAATTTCCTTCAACTTCATTAGTGTTCATGGTTAGAATGTCTACATGTTCTTACTGTTCACAACGTTACTCTATTGCAAAACAAAATGTTCACAACACGCACTGAAAACGTTATGACTAATGCTTACTACACGTTCCTTTTGTAACTATCGCTCCTGTAGTGAAGAATAGAAACTTCTCTACTCAGAAGCGGAAGTGTGTCTGATTTCTCAAATTCGACATATGTACGAAAACATTTTTAGGCATAATTGTTATCTTAAGTCATTAATTGGCAGTCCTTTTCTTTTCATGGGCTGCATATTAGAGAAAAATGAAATGGAGCCCAAGAAGGACCGCCTGCAATGGCGTAGTGAGCCGAGCCGTTGGCGCGCGCGCGAGGCGGTCGCACCGCTGTGCTGCCCGAGCGCCACAAAAGAGCCGGGGGGGGGCGGGACCGCGCGCGTCACAGAGGCGCGGTCAACGGCGATGCGCGCGCCGCGCCTACCGCGGACAAACCGCATGGGGGAGAGGGTGGGGGAGGGGGGAGGGGAATGTTGGATGCGGAAGGGGTGGGAGGAGAGAGATGGGGAGGCGATGGAGGAAGAGGTGGTTAGTATGGGTGTTGGAGAGGGGAGGGGAAGCAGGTGGGCTGGTGGAGGAGGGAGGGCAGTCGGGAGGAGGGTCGCAGGGGGGAGGGGCGCGGGACCTCAAAGCCTGGGCGGAATCCAATCGCTTCTCGGCGGCGCGCCTACAATTCGAATCGCCCCGTGCCCGCAGGCGCGGCCCGGGCAGACACCGCCCCACATTTGCTGCACAGCCGCGCTCGCACGACTGCACCGCGTTCTGAATAGACATTTCTATTGGCTGTACTTGCACTTGCACTACCCTGGAATGAGCGGAAGGGAACATGAGAAGGTAACTTAACACCAGGAAGAGTGCCACGGTCTTGTGATCCTCATTACCTCTTATCTTCCTATCCACCCCTTTTCCATTTTCGAATTTATTTCGTTCAGAGAAGTTGTGTAATCCAGCAGGAAACTAGTGATGTTGCAAACGGGCTCAGACTTCCTTCTGCTAATTATTACCCTACTTTTCTTTTTTCGTACCCTTATTTTTGAGTCGGGTCTACGTTTTTGGTTTTGCACCTCCCGTTTTCAGGTGCCATCTATCGGCGCCTAAGGAACCTACCAGAGCTGACCGCGGTAAGTACTGCTCCCAGAAAACAATATCCTTCAGCTTTCTGAACATGACGCCGAGGCTGCCCTTAGGTGCATCTACCTTTCGTATCATTACACATATGCCCTTTTTTCCATTCGCGCTCATCTCAGTTGTTATTTCGTTTAATATAAGCCCTCGGTAGCTCGTTGCCGCTTACGGTGCTTGTTTCATTCATTGATTGATTTTTTCGTGTTTCCGGGCGCGTCAACTGTTCTGGTCATTAGTCCCGTTAGTGTAGTGCGTGTTTTTTCTCGGGAGATGGCGGTGATCTTTCCCCGGTGGATGGCGAGATCCGGCGCCGACCTACCGTCGGCTAGTAGGGTTTCCCCATAACCAGGACTCTCCCACCAGCGGCGCACCGCCTCAGCTGGGACAAGCTCTAAGCTCCATTCCGGCCTCCCGGAATATGTGGTAGTGTAGTGCATGTTAGTGTAAGTGTGTGTGTAAGGGAGAGAGAATAGGACAAGGAAGAGGAAGGACAGATCTCGCGCTGTACGTGGCCCGTTTGGTAGGGTACTGCTCCGGCATTCGCCTGGTGATGATCGGAGAAACCACGAAAAACTACCGATAGAGCCGGCCGCTAGAATTTTTCTCCAGACAGCGACTGAATTCGACCTAGCTGGAAAGCTAGTGTCGAGAATCCTGTCCCCGTAGGGAGTGGGAACCTAGGACCTCCCGATCAGAGGCGCTGCTGTATTATCTTGCATCAGTTGATGCACTGAGCTACCGCTCCCGGTACGGTGCTTGTATTATTGCTCTGCGTGTATGGAAACATTTATATACCATGCAGATCTCACACGCAGTTGCCGGACAGTTGAAGGTATTATGAAAGGATTAGGGTGATATACGAGGAACTGCTAACGGTCCACAGGTAACAGACACAACTGAAAATATCCATGTTGAAGGGGGATTCGTTCCAAAGGGTAACGAAATACTCCACCACTACGTTTTCAACCAATTCAATGGTCATTTGGCCATTCGCATACTTTAGTTACCAGTTAAAACTATGTCTTCAAATATTTTTGTCCACACAATTTTCCAGACCCTTTTTGTACTAAGTGAAAGTTCGTCCTGAATTTATGTGACTGCCTCATTCGTTAGGGGTTGTTTTCTTGAAATGTTTGGATTGATTGATTGTTAGTGATTCCTGGCGCGTCAACTACTGAGGTCATTCGTTCCATAAAAGTAGTGCATGCTTTTTCATCGGGAGGTGGCGGTGTCAATAATCCCCCACTGGATGGCAAGATTCCGCGCCGACCTACCGTCGACTAGCGGGATTTCATCAACCAGGTATCTCCCACCAGCGGGACACCGTCCCAGCCGGAACAAGCTCTAAGTCCCTGGCCGGTCTTTCGGCATGTGTGGTAGTGTAGTGCATGTTAGTGTGTGTGTGTGTGTGTGTGTAAGGCGTCAGGATAGAACAAAGAAGAGGAAGGAAAGATCGCGCGCGGTCCGTGGCCCGTTTGTTAGTGTACTGCTCCGACATTTGCCTGGTATTGATCGAAGAAGCCATGGAAAACTACCGATCAGAGCAGCCGGCCGCTAGAAATCTCCTCCAGACAGAGACTGAATTCGACCTAGCTGATGAGCTAGTGTCGAAACTCCTGGCGCCGTCGGAACTCCAACCTAGGACCTCCGAGTCAGAGGCTCTTCAGTGACATTAGTTGATGCGCTGAGCCACCGTTCCCAATTTGAAATGTTTGGAGTTAGGCTGAGTAATTATTACAAAAAATATGCGAACCTGAGCACTTATTGCATTAGAGAGATCGTAAATATACTAAACATTTAGTGTAAAATAAGTAATTTCCTTTTCCAATCTTCATCTCCGCGACTGCTGTGTAGTTTTAAATGGTTCGAAACTGTCCCGGAGTGTCATTCCAGTTGCCTATTTCCTTCATGTTTAACTGGAATGACACACAATGTGTTTGACTTGTTCTTGATTTGTTAGAGACGTTTTGGCTACCGTTTTTCGTGCTTTCTATTATTTCGGATTCCACTTCTCGTATGTCTACAGCAGGCCTGCTCCCTCGCTTAGACGAGCCAGAGCGCTCGTCTTGGCCCCGAGCAAGACGGCAGTTACTGAGGGGAGAGGGACACATGTGGTGGGGAGGGAAGGTGAGGAGCAGGCATGTCAAGGTCGCGGGGAAGGTCACGAGATTTCTGGACTTCGCGAGCACTGCGCCCGGAACTGCCGCGAATTTGAAAAGTAAGAGCTGTACGAATTGTCCGAGGAGTGGTACCTCACTCGAAACCTTGTCCATCCCATTCGGTTGTAGAAGCCTGTTGAATTATTGCCTTCAAATGAATTATTAAAATACCCATTTTCTGAACTATTATAAATCCAGTACTATTTGAACGTTTCAATTAAGAATAAAATAAATGTTTTTCAATCCTATTTTCTCTTCCCGTCTACGTAAAGAGTGCAATAATTATTTTAACAATAATTCCTACGCAATAGTTTCTACGTTGTTTGGGAACAAAGATTATTGTCGGTCTATAAGAGTGATTGGATAAATCTAAGGGAAGGTTTTACTACAGCAGACAAACTACAGAGAGTTGATTCAATAATTAACTTCACATTGAATACATCAAATAACACAATTCTTTAATAAAGTCTAAGACAAAATATGTAAATAAAAAAGGAAAGGTTCATAGAAATATATTCCTAAAAAAATGATTATATTATTCTGCAATCTCGAAAATGATTGAAAAAGATAAAATTAAATAATAAAAGTGAACATAAAATAAAATAATAACCGCAAGCACACCGCAAATGACGTTCACGAAACGCGGGAAATTCGAAGCGGGTTACTATGTTGGCTGCCAAATTATACAAAAATACTTACATTTTCGAAAAATTCAACAAGGAATTATTTGAAGATCTATTTTTGATGAACACATTTAATAAAAAATTATCCCCACAATTGTAGTAGTAGGAAGATGCAGAAAAAAATTTAAAAATTTGCAATCTTCGAAAAATTAGGCATTTTAACGAACATGAAACCTGCACCGTTCTCTTAAGCGTTATTAACGCTATTCAATGTCAAATTGTAATAAAAAATGTGGTGTCATTTTTTAAGAAAAAGTGGTTTTAAGAAAATAAAAAATCCAAATGTTTCACACAAAATTACACAAAAAAATCATATTTTCCAAATATTGAACATGACATTATTTGAAGATCTGATTCTGATGAACACACTTCATTACGAAAGAATAAAATTATTTTCAAAATTGTAGTTTTAGAAAGACGCAGAAGAAATAATGGATTTTTACAATTGGGAAAAATCAGAATTTTCAACGAACATGAGATCTGCACCATTTTCTTAATCGTCCTATATGCTCAACGAAGTCAAAATTGAATAAAAAAATTTAGGGCCGTTTTTAAGAAAAAAATGTTGGATGGATTTGTCTTTTTTCTACGTTACTAGAGTTCGGCAATAAGATTTTTTCTGTCGAAAATTTGCCTTTTCCTGCATTACTTTCTCTCCACTGCGTAAGCGGTAGCGAGAAAGTAAAAAAGGCGACACTGAGTGTGGTGTCCAGGAGCGTCCCATGTGTAAATCCACCACTGTAAATAATGAATACGATGAGTTACGATAATTATTATATTCTAGCTTCATAATCTAGCGAGACTCCATGGAATCACCTCATGATTTATATTATGCTTTTAATTGATATTTTACTTATTACTTTTTCTAAAGGTGAAGTGTGAAAAGTAAACGTAAGAGAACGATAAATCCAATGCGTGTATTTTAGAAATTGGAGTGCACGTTGCTCGCGAAGTTGATTTCAACATTTTACTTCTACATCTGCTCCTTTAAAATCGTTATTCACTTTAAAAGAATGTAAAACAAACAAAAACGGATTTATAAAATATTGTTATCTCAAAATACGACAGGATTTAATTAACTTACAGTTCAGACCGCAAATTTAAGATTTGTTTCTGAATATTGTAACGGGAATAAAAAGAGGTAACTTATTGGACAACATTCTATTATTCGTTTTAATAATTTCTTGCTTCGTAAACAGTAGGCGTACCATTTCAATAGTGTTAAACGAACCATTTATCAACTGAATACGCAAGCAACCGGTACGGACATTTCAGCATTCGTATAAAAGCACTTTTGTCAATGCGCTGTCATTGAACAATGTAAGCGCAACACGAGTTCTTTGTTCATTTTTAAAAACAAGAAACGTTCGCAAACTCCAAAACAGACAAATACAAAGAATTAAAGTACGGTCCAAGTACATAATTAATCATTGTAGGTAGATTGCACAACAAAAAGTAAGAAATCTGAAAACAGTTATTGTTTCAAACGCACCCCATTTCATTTAAAGAGGAAGGAATGTAAACTGCAATTCTTTTCTCCCAAACGCTCTCCCACATATTGGCCTGAACTCTGCCTTTGAATGAAGCATCCGGCATTGCACAGTTCATCAAAGCAACTGTTGCAATATTTCATAAAGGATATCCTCTTATCAGTGAATCCTCAATAGAGCTTTTGCTAGCGAGCTCAAACAACCACATCGCATATTTCCAATACACCAAATCACTTTTGTCATGCGCAATCACTTTAAGCTTTCAATGAGTGGTACCATTTGACGGAACAACCACAAATAAAATAGAGGATCAGGTACATATTCACTGAAAATAAGCACAATTTCCTGATATAAACTTCAACTTAGAAGGTAAACGTTTTATTTTTTCGGTTCGTTTGTAACGGATATTGTAAGTAAAAATCTTTAATTTTGATTCATCTTTAAAGTTAACAGGTAATGGCACTGTTACTATATCGAATAGTTCTTTATTCTTTTATTATACTTTATGTCACCAACACAGGGGTTTATCATATTTCACTGTCAACAAATGTTGATTTCTCTGAAATTTAATCCTTTGATTGCCAGATAGTCATATCATTTAATGAGGTTGTATCGGACAGCATGTGAACCGATTGTATCATCGATCACACACTTCAAAATCTCCAAACACTGAGCCTAAATGTAAGTCGATCACACAAATCCCCAAAGGAAAAACAAACCGATAATAAACATTGGGAATACTTAGGGAACAACCTGAAGTGTTCATGTGTTTGGAAGAGAGAGACTGCCAGATGGTTAATGTGCCGGACACATTAACGAAATGTATGGATCAGAAAATACAAAGAGAGAAGGAGAAGCATGCTGTGCGAGTTTGAAGTGCATACCAAGATACTAGGCGGGTTAGCAGAAGTGGTGACGCAAGGACATCGTCTAATTAATGGGCATTCACGTTGATGAGTGGGCGATTGTCTGACGAGAATGGCTCGTCGACAAGCATCTATGAAACGTGAGATTTGGAAAGTGAGATAGATGGAGTTTATTTTAGAGTATAGGAAGGTAAGTCCACACATGAGTGAAGCATAAAGAGTGATAATTAATATTTCTCTAAATATTCCTCTAAATGCCTTTCGCCCTGATGAAGGTCACTGAATGGCGGCCGAAACGTTGGCACCCGTGCGTACGATGCAGCGTCTCCCCAGCCAAGTAAATTCTCTTTCCGGCCGCGGAAGCACACGCTATCACCATGTTTCAACTGTCTCTATGCAGTTAGAGACTATACTGATCGTCGAAAAGGAAAATAATGTTTACTTAAACAAAACCAAGATATAGTATAAGTGAATTAGTTTACATTTGTATTGTATAATTAAAAAAAAAAGACTCAATATGCCTGTAACAAGTAAGGTACTTCAGCTTCCGGATCAATGACCCCCATCTCGATCGTGTTTTTGTCCAATTTTCCTGATCCATTGAGCAAACGCTGAGATGCCCCCCTGATTTGCTTCTGGACGTAAATGTAGCGTCACTATTCGCACGTTTTGTTGAGCTTCCCTTTCGCTTGTAGTTATAGTAGAGCTTATGGTGAGTTTCTATTTTGTTAGCAATACAGAAAAATCAAATCTGTTCGTTCCTTTACTGTTATAAATAAGTTTTCTATAATTCGGCAACGAAAATATCTAGTTTTTGAAGTGTTAATCTCTCGCACTTTTAAATTTATTATTATTATTATTATTATTATTATTATTATTATTATTATTATTATTATTATTATTATTATCTTTCAACTATTAATTAGTTAAATAGTTGGGAAGGGATTCTGAAACTCAAGAAAGCGTGCGCAGATGATTTTCTCCCCCATATGTCACATACAGTTTTTGACTAACTAGCTAACTAGCTAACCAACTAGCTAGCTAACTAGCTATCTAGCTAAGTAGCTAGCTAACTAGCTAACTAACTAACTAACTAAATAAATGTATCACCTTCAACACCTCATTCCTTGCCAGACCTCTTACTTCCTTAATGTTGTGTATGAGGCTGCTTGCGCGCCAGGAGGCAGAACGCTTCGTAATGGGCTTAAGGGCTGCAGCGTGAGCGCCATCTGGCCGCAACCATATCTCCCTACCTGTAAATAGGTTCAAGCAACGCCACGGGCTTACAAGCCACAATCGGTAGAAGTAGGCTCTTGACCGCAATGGACTTACAAACCACAGCGCTATTAAGAAGTGCAGCCTACACTGAAGGGATTATAGGGTGGAATAAAAGGCAGAGGTATTAACCAAGGTCAGAGAGCGTCTGCTGATAGCCGTAAGGTTAGCTGATGCAAAACGTCCGATGGTAATTACAACCGAAAACGTCAATGTGAAACGAATGTGAAAGATCAAAAACAATATCCCGTCCCGGTGTCGTCGTCGCCACCATCACGACACACTCTCACTGATGATAGTTGCCAGAAAGCTTTGGGATGAAATAAATACGAGATGTAATTACATATTCTTGTGAAACACAAATCAGATTTGTCAAATAAAAATTCAAACAAACATAGAAGGCTTCCTCTAATCCAGTACTTTACAATCTGTTTCAACAGACATCACCACTAAAGAAAAATACTGTGCATAAAGAAACTTATGGCAAGAGACTTTCGTTCAACAAAAGACAAACATGATTGCGAAAAGCTTGTACAATGTCAGTCACCTTTTGTGTGTGATCAAACGGAGCGAGGAAGGATATTTCTTGTTGACACAAGTCTACCAACGACGATGTACGGACCTACTGTTGGTCCCTTGCATCTGGTTGCGACCTCCTACAATCCTCCCAACTCATGAATATGCCTGCATGCTTGTAGAGTTTGAAGTCACTGCAAAAGGAGGACTGAGGGAAGATGAGTGGAAAACTGACGGGGGTATGGGGATGAGGGGCCTGGGCCAATGGAGGCTGTGGAACGGTTAAGGAGAATGGGATGGGTCTGAGGGTGGGAGGGTATCCGAGAGGGGAGACTGAGGGGGAGATCTCGAGGAGGAGATACTCCGAGGAGGGAGATACTCCGAGGAGGGAGATACTCCGAGGAGAGATCCTGAGGAGGAGATACTCCGAGGTAGGGAGAGATACTCCGAGGAGGAAGATACTCCGAGGAGGAGATACTCTCGAGGAGAGAGTACTGAGGAGGATCCTGAGGAGTAGGAGATACTCGGAGGAGACTCGAGGAGGAGATACTCGAGGAGGGAGATACTCGCCGAGGAGGAGATACTCCGAGGAGGAGATACGAGGAGGAGATCTCCGAGGAGGAGATACTCGAGGAGGAGATACTCCGAGGAGGAGATACTCGAGGAGGGAGATATCTGAGAGGAGATCCTGAGGAGGAGATACTCAGGAGGGAGATACTCCGAGGAGGAGATACTCCGAGGAGGGAGATACTCCGAGGAGGGAGATACTCCGAGGAGGGAGATACTCCGAGGAGGGAGATACTCCGAGGAGGGAGATACTCCGAGGAGGGAGATACTCCGAGGAGGGAGATACTCCGAGGAGGGAGATGCTCCGAGGAGGGAGATGCTCCGAGGGGAGATGCTCTGAGGAGGAGATACTCCGAGGAGGAGATACTCCGAGGAGGGAGATGCTTCTGAGGAGGGAGATGCTCCGAGGAGGGAGATGCTCCGAGGAGGGAGATGCTCCGAGGAGGGAGATGCTCCGAGGAGGGAGATGCTCCGAGGAGGGAGATGCTCCGAGGAGGGAGATGCTCCGAGGAGGCAGACTCCGAGGGGGCAGACTCCGAGGAGGTCTCAGGGAGATCTGAGGAGGTGCTGGGGTCTGAGGGAGGGCTGAGGGGGGCTGAGATGGGCTGAGGGGTCTGAGGAGCTGAGGAGGGCACCGCGGGCGAGCTGAGCGGGGCTGAGCAATGGCGCCGCCTGGTGCCACCGCGAACGCCCACCGCGGGGCCCCACTCCGTGGGCCGCCCTCCGGCGCGCGAAGCATCCAAGTCGCCCGCTCTGTCCGCTCGCCCGCGCGCTCGACTATCGATCTGCAGCGCGGCGACAGCCGGCAGCTCCGACCCCCGTCTCCCCGACACGCGCGGCGCCGCACGGTGGTGCCTCAAAAATGAAATCTCGCTAACTGAACTGTTGCACGTACTAAGACACACTGTTTACTTGATGGCATCTGTTTCTGTCCCCTTCGTGCCCCGCTGGTGCCTGTAGTTTCCCTTCGGGTGGGCCAGTTGAGCTGTAGTGCCTGTGTGAGGCGTCTTTGTTTGTAAGTGGTGTCCATGCGAATTTGTGTAGAGAACGCCGGCAGTGTGGATTCTCTTCCAAAAGGTTTGTAGAGTATTTTCATGTATATTTTATAATACAACAATGTATGTAATTCACATGATACGTCCTCTGTAATGATCACAGGATAAAGTATTAAAAACACCTAAAATTAAGTATGAGAGATCTTCCTTAAAGGAAACCTATACACTTTGACAAAGATGCTTTGTCCTTTTTGTCAGTCCCATGTTACTTAAGTAACGTCTGGTACTTAGGTAATTAGTTCCATGAGGTAACGTCTGATACTTGTCCATTACTTAAGTAACTGAGGGTGGAAAATGTATGCTTTTCCGATTCATCGGACTCGGAAGATGAATTTTCTCTCCCAGAGGACATACAATGACATAAATACTACGCTTTTTATTCCCAATATTATCATCTAAATACGTAAGTCAAAATTTAATCAAGTTTGTACACAAAAACAAATAATTTCACAGTTAATTATACTATGTTCTCACGTTGTAAAGATGATTTAAAATATTTTTTTTTAAATCCATTCAAACCCGTTATTCCCCAAATTCTAGACCAACTCTGTGACACTCAGCCATCTTTTTGCCGAACTAACACTATTTTTACAAATTGTATACTAACGAAACTTGAAAGCAACATGACGTATACAAAAATTAATGTCAATTCAGTTTCATGAGCAGGAATCGTGAAAGCCCTTTACCTCTTTACAATTATGATTTACCCCTTTCAATGGACGTTAAAATATTTTACACCCTCTCCAATGAAATAAATTTAATGGAACTTAGTTTTGAGGAAGCTCGTGCGATAGCGCAGTCGACAGACATGTTTTATCCATCGCCTTCAATCTCTCGGGCTAAGAAATGTTTAATGCGAAATATTACGTTTCCATGGAGGGACCTCCCACCAGGGGGGCACGGCCCCACCCGGAACTAGCTCTAAGTTTCAGACTGGTCACCCAACATGAGTGATAGTGTAATGCATGTTGGTGTATGTGAGTGTGGAAGTCAGGCGTGAGGATAAGACGAGGAAGAGGAAGGAAAGTTCGCGCGCGGTCCGTGGCACGTTTTTTAGAGTTCTGCTCCGGCATTTGCTTGGTGAGATTGGAGAAACCCCGGAAAACTACCGATTAGGTCAGCCGAAAGCGGGAATTCTCCTCCAGACAGCGACTGAATTCGACCTAGATATCCAGCTAGACTCCAAATCTGCTCAGCAGAGAGAAGTGCATGGGGAATGTGGGAATCCGAGACCTTTGTGTACTTTTGGCGTATACAATTCTCTGAATTCCGCTTTTTAATTAAAATTTTCACTTATTTACATGTATTTGTTTATTGTTTTATTGTCTAATGCATGGTTATTTATGAATAGTATTTTCCGATAAAATAACATTTAAAATCGTTGAAACGATAACATGCGTTTTTGGTTAACGTATCTTGTCAGCATAATATTTCGTATTAACTCAGAGAGTAAAATAAAATGGTAGCATACAAAATACATTTACCTGTTCTGCACACATTTGCTGAACGTTTTCACATCACAATGATTTTTTATTGCATAACTCTTTTTCTTTCCTTTCTTTCTGTCAATAGGTGAGAGGGGTCTGGCGGCAAAAACATGAGTTTTTCGCTCGTATTTCCATTGACATATTTTTTATATACGAGTCGATCTTCGAGTTTTTGTTTGTCGTCTCTGTCCTATCTTCACATTATTGCGATGCTTTCCTTATTCTGACATCACTATCGTATAACATCTTGTCTCATTATCATAGATGTCATCTCACTTTTATAATTAGAGCCTAAGTTGTCCCCCTTTCGTATATTTCTTTTACATCTCTTTGATAGTCATGGCTATTCTAATTAATGCAATCCTTTTCAATTCTAAACAGTCTTTATCTTGCAGTAGCTATATTTCCCCCAACTTTTGACACGCTTCAATTTTTCAGCTCGAACCTATTCGCGCTGACCTTTCGTGCCTTTAATTTCTGAACACATGTGACAATAGTAAATTACTTCCCCCAAAACTTAACATATTCTTTTAATGAAAATCGTTCTAGGTTCTGACTAAAAGGTTCCAAAAAAACTCATTCATAATATCAAATGCGATTTTATAATAATATCAGATGCTATAAAATATGCAAAACAAATAACATCCATTCAATTAGCTATTCATTTCCATTAATAACAGAATCTCTGAAAAAATAGACAAAAATACCAGAAAAACTGCTATTGGCAATGTTTATTATTGGTTTAATATTGTTCTGGATTTTACCATCTATATTACAAATACATTAGCAATCATTTGAAAAAAAAGAAATCGATGTAACTCAAAATTACGCCAAAACTACTATCATTTTGAAAAAAGTATGCATAAAAATTTACAAAATCATTTATTGATTTAAACACAGCCGCAGAGTTCAATATGAAGTACAAATTCGGTAGATAACGGTAAATTCCCGTTTCTCTCCTTGGGGAACCCCGCGTCCGCGCTCTGCTCTCGCACCGCGACGCCCCGGGCGCTTTCTTGTGCGTGCGTCGCCCGCGCGACACCTCCCACGCCGCAGCAGTCGCACGCCCACTGTTTTTATTGCGCCTAACGAAGACAGATCGACAGAAATCGCCAGCTGCGACCGCGGGATTCTGTCACTCGGGGACGAAGAGGGCCTCCGCTCCGCCTCGCGGAACAAAAACAAAATATTTCGATGCTTCCCAAGGTACCGAACCTGAATAGCTTTGAAAAAGTGAGTAAATATTTGTGGTACATATTTTTTTCTTTTCCAGTGTTGGTATTACCCAAACGACGTAACTTCCCAGAGAGATCTCCAAGCAATCAGAAAAAAAAATCTATCGTAAAGTCTGTAGCAGGAGTACTGAATTTTGGGAGGTAGAAAATAATAGCTTCTTGTTTACTAGAAATCATAGTGATAATACAATGCGACAGGTAAGTTTCTCCGCACTGAGACCAACCAGGGCCTCCTATTACAAATGGCAATGATGTTAGCAAACCGATAACTGGGAAACAAGTGAAGGGAACAACACTTCAGCATCTGATGATTGTGGTATGTGCAATATTTACGTTTTCGCTACATTTTTGTTGCATGCTGCAAGGTGCCACTGTATAATTGCCCACTACCAGCTTCGCCGAATATTTCGTATTAGCAATGGTGAATGCGAAGCCGATCATGAGAATTAGATACCCTCATCAATATTTTCGTAATTTTATTAAATTTATCCGAAACAATTACAACATATTAACTGCATTATATACAAATGAATGTCATTGCGATTTTTTTAAAACTTTAAGGCTAGCTATTAAAATTTTACTATTTCAAAAATAAATGTGACCTAACTAAAAATCCTCCTCTGTCTTAAATCCATTGCTGATCAGTTCTTGCACATTAGTTAATTAACTAATTAAAGTTTAACTAATTAGTTTATTTTTGTAATACGCGCAGACTTAGTGCTTATAAGATAGTGGCAACCTGAAAGCTTATTTTAGAGATGTGAAATTATGAAAATTTAATTTACTTTCAAATTTCTTCCGTTCTTCTAGAAAACTAACTTCATGTTTTGATGAAGATGTAAACCCAATTAAGAAATCAAATTTGCTAAATTTTTTCTTTCACTATACGAGCATTAAATACCCTTGTTTATTCACGCAAAATATTTGTGTACCATGTTATTTTGCAATATCCACAGTTTAATTTAATTGTCGAATCCGCAAATATAAAATTACA
The DNA here is from genome assembly GCA_964035755.1 of Teleogryllus oceanicus. NCBI lineage: Eukaryota > Metazoa > Arthropoda > Insecta > Orthoptera > Gryllidae > Teleogryllus > Teleogryllus oceanicus. Next base: position 33,988,416 of record CAXIVR010000002.1, read on the forward strand.
GAACCGTAACTCTGTATTTCATTAATTATTATCCCTTCTGATGCGAATGATATATCACGAGCGTATTACATTTTCTCGTTTCTGCATAATATCAGGCGTTTGCTCTCACTAACTATAAATGGAAATACCTCACACACTTGCGTGTACGCTTCAAGGTCACAAATAAATCACTGTCCCTCTTAGAGTTTGCATAATACTGTTTCGCTGTACTAGAGGTCATCACAAGGGATATATGACCAACATGAAAGTGCTCTTACTCTCAGACATGAACTTTCAATAACACGCCGGGCGGCAGAATAAACATTGAAAATTCTTTGATCTTGTGAGGATAAAAGCACTGCTTCCCAGCGGACGGGATAACATTCTCAGACATACGGCGACACGTGACATACAATCGCTCTGTACGGAAATTTCAGAATCTAGACATCCATATTCCTTACATGCAAATTTTCTTTGAACATTTCTTATGAGTTTTTTCATTGTTGTTTTCAATGTTTGTAATGTAAAGTAATAGTAATGAAATAGAATTTGATGAAAACATACCTGAATTTTACGACCTTATTATTTTCTCCCAACAATAATCGAAATTTAAAGCATTCAGCGTTTTGTTGTCGCACACCGTTGAAATAAATTCAAATATTGGAATCACAAGAACAGGAATTAGTTTCTAACTGGACGGTCAAAGAAAATTATTTTTATTTGGAAATATTGCAAGCTAAATGTTTCTGTTTCAATAAACTCGTTAATAAAACGAGATTGTAATTTAGATTTGAAGCAAAGTATATGTGTGAGTTTTTTCAAATTCCTAATCTTCTCTTTGAGTCCCCACAAAAGCAGCACCAAACGAACAAAACATGGCAAATATTATAAAATGGCAAATATTATAAAAGAAGAAATAAAAGAGGTCATCTTCATCTACATTTTAGCTTTATTAAGATAGCCGGCTTTCGACGGCTTTGCCGTCATCGTCAGTCTACAAGATACAGAAAGATATAACAAAATTATAAATAAATACACAATAAGATAGAAAATTAAATTACTATTAATGGATACATTGAAAGTATTTAGTTACAGATAGCAAATAAAATTTCAAAAAAAAAGGAAATGCAACGGGAGGATTATCCCGTTCATCAAGCTGTTTGAAATATAGAACATCGTGACTATTTCCTAGCATCATCAATAACCCGTTTTTTAAGCAAACTTGAGAAAGAATATTTTGGGCTGTTTTTGAGTGAGTCATGTTGCCAGTGTGTGCTCAAAGCGTCCCACAAATTTTTAAATAGTTTCAAATTCCGAGATACTTAAGTTAAGCTAAGTTGATCAGAAAATATGCGTTTCGAAAATGTCATCACAGTTTGGGCTTCAATGACAAGACACATGGGGCAGACATTTCTGAAAAATAAAATGAACTACACTTTTTCGGTATCAGGGAGCCCCTCTCCTAAACGTGTTCATACATGAATTTTCTGCAGCATTACGTATCTTACTTTATTCCCGGCATACGAGAAAGTAAAATATTGAGAGAGGAAAAATCCGTAAGTATTTCGTCTTTTAAATGTAGTACTCGATAAGAATGCATCTATATTTCATAAAGTGTAATAGAAACGAATGCCATGGGCTTTCTTCAAATGTATTGACTAGTGTTGGTGCTGCTGTTCTCCGTCCACCTCTGCTGACCTCTCCGCCGTGTGACAGGTCTTGTCCTTGGGTCCTTGTGCTGGTGAGCACCCACGCGCCTGCATACCACGGACGAGGAGCCTGCGCAGCGGCTCCGACATCTGGAGTGGTGTCGTCTGAGGCGCCGAGAGCGGCGGCGGGGGCTGCGGGGAGGGTGGGGGCGGGGATGTGAAAGCGGGGATGTGAAAGCGGGGATGTGAAAGCGGGGATGTGAAAGCGGGGATGTGAAAGCGGGGGCGGGGATGTCAAAGCGGGATGTCAAGCGGGATGTCAAAGCGGGATGTGAAAGCGGGGATGTGAAAGCGGGGATGCGAAAGCGGGGATGCGAAAGCGGGGATGCGAAAGCGGGGATGCGAAGGGATGCGAAGGGATGCGGAAGCGGGATGCGAAGCGGGGATGCGTAAGCGGGGATGCGTAAGCGGGGATGCGTAAGCGGGGATGCGTAAGGGATGCGGAAGCGGGATGCGGAAGCGGGATGCGGAAGGGGGATGCGGAAGCGGGATGCGGAAGCGGGATGCGGAAGCGGGGATGCGGAAGGGGGATGCGGAAGCGGGGATGCGGAAGCGGGGATGCGGAAGCGGGGATGCGGAAGCGGGGATGCGGAAGCGGGGATGCGGAAGCGGGGATGCGGAAGCGGGGATGCGGAAGCGGGGATGCGGAAGCGGGGATGCGGAAGCGGGGATGCGGAAGCGGGGATGCGGAAGCGGGGATGCGGAAGCGGGGATGCGGAAGCGGGGATGCGGAAGCGGGATGCGGAAGCGGGATGCGGAAGCGGGATGCGGAAGCGGGGATGCGGAAGCGGGGGGCGGACAACGAGGAATGCGGAGCGCGCGCCGCGCAGCCCACTGCCGCCGCCGCCGCCAGAGCGCATTGTGGGCGCAGGAGGGCAGCGGCTTCATTCCTTCCGCGTACCGACTACTCACTAGTTCCCAGTTCTGCAACTCTTGCCACAAAGGCAAGGCCCTAAAGGCACCATTCGCAGACCTCACTTAAGGCTGGGTGGGTGTCGAATATTGGTTCCGGGCGCGTCAGCAACTATGGTCATTAGTCTCGTACGTGTTGTGCATGTTATATCGCAACGGTGTTCGTCCTCCCCTGGAAAAGAAGATCTGGCGCCGACCCACACGCCAGCTGTAGGTTGTTTTCCCTTCCAAGTATCCCGGTCCGACTGATCTCCCAACGTGAGGTGGTGTAGGCATGTACGTATGTGCGTACAGGGAGATGAGACCAGGATGAGGAAGGATACTGCACAGGCATCGGTGTTACTTTTAGCTGAATCCGCTGTAGCGCCACGGAGTAAATGTTTTAAAATAAATAGCCACCCATCGGTGATTGCATTCACAATCTCATCTTATTGATGGAAAATGAGCACTTGTTAAGTGACAAAACTAGAGAAGAGTCATTTGCATTTACTCACTCATGACTGACTTGTCATGAAATATATGCCAAATATCTTTAATTAATAATCTTGCTACTCTAGAAAACATATTTCGTTTTCCCTTAACGAAGTGATCTTAACTAGGTCAGTGCGAGAAACAATCAGTACTTTGGGTTGTGAATCAACTAGGTTTTTCATTCACTGTGGTTCAAAGTTTTGTATACAAAATATGAACGTGAGATGCAAAGTAAGGGATAATTTGTTGCAAATGTTCTAACTTTGCCGCATACCAGAGTATTTACCTTGACGTTATCGATAATCTGGAAGGTGTCTGCAGCTCTTGGCAGCAATAGTTTATTTCATACAAAAGCTTCTGAAATTTGCGGAAACGATAACAAAACTTCTGTCGAATTCACAACACTGAGTCTAACGTTTTCAGTAAATTAACTAAGTCGCAAGAAAACTTCCATATTACGTTGAATATAGGACAGTCCGACGGCTAGCATAGGGTAGACTTTAGTATAGGAATGAAATGTAGACGGACGAGACGACTATATTAGCCGAGTCAGGCATTTTGAAATAAGTTCGCCAAAGGCACTTCGAATTGTGCGTCTTGTCAGTACTGGTACAACAGCCTCTGACAGGGCTCTGACGGTTAGCACACAGATTTCTAAGCCGTATTCTGTTCTACTCAACCTGAGAAATGCGCTTTCTCAACATCACACAGCAACAGATTATGGGGTATTGCAAGGAAAGCGCACGTTATAATCTGCCCCGACTGGGAATCAAACTCGGAGTCGGGTCGTGGATAGCAAGCACGCTGACTAGTGACCCATGGGGTTCGAGTTGTTACCTACATTATATTTTATAACGAATTCATGAAATTTTACAAATATTCTTGAGATAACTCACAATACGTGAGGTGACTGCCATGTTGATTCACGTACCATCATTATTTTATTTACTGTGCAGTACTCAGTTGTCTTATGCGAGCGCAACGTCTTTGCGAGTACGACAAAGTCTATTTCGCCGCACGGGTACCGCAAAGAAACAATTTCTAATCAAGAAAGAGGGAAGGTAGTTTACATTCATGACAGCTGAAAAATATATGAAAAAATTAAAATTACAAATAAATAGAAACTATCCAAATTAGGATTAGAATAAGTAAAGAAAATGTACATTGAGACAACGTGAATAAAGTTAATTTCAACAAATAACGACGTAAAACGAAAACTATCTAACAGAAATTGCAACATTTAAAAAATGTAAGTTGAAAGGCTGCGAGAGAAAAATGGAAAGAAGAAAAACCTTGAGGAGTTGTAATTATTCATCATATTAAAAAATAACTAGTACAATCAACTGGTGATTTATTTATCTATACGAAATCGTATTGAAATATTTTCCAAACCGTATTCGAACTCGTATGAATATCCCTAATTCAAAGTATTTTTAGTTCACGGGAATATTTTTTATTACTAGATTGTAAAATTTCATCTCCTGTTTGTAAAATGGAAATAAAATTAGAACTACGCAATGTATTTTAAAGAAAGAGTATATTGCATTGTTTATTCAATATGGAAAACTTCAGTACTCCATCATAGTTTTTAGGGGTCGAACTCACCAGACCGAGAAGGACGGAGCAATATTTTACTTCCAGAACAGGGTCATTTTTAGCTAAGTGAAGAACCGAGGCATTCCCACTTGTTACACAGGCCAGCTACCCATCAAGAAGACATAACGCCCGGTGATTCATTGCGAGCATTTCCCTGGTAACTTCAACAGGCGGCAACATAAACAATGACGATCGTTTCCATTTCTAGAAGGCAGCAGTAATTAGAAAATATTGTAAGAACTTAAAGACTATCTGTGATTTTTCATATTCATTAACGAATAACAAAATGTATAATCCCGAGAAATGTAAAGTAAGAAAGAAGAATCGCGAACATCAAGATCGTCATTACAATATTAGTCTGTTACTAAAAATAGATCCATAAAGTGTTAATTTTTCACAGGAGAGGAGAAATACCAAATCGTGAAATACCAGTATACGGTATACGGTCTCCGATCAAGTGTATACCATAGTTTCGTTACTATTTTTGAAATGTAAATAATTGTAAGTAGTAGAATTAGTAAAAAGAGTTATAATCAGTGCTTGATTTATACAATTTATGGTCCCGAAACGCACCCAAAATTAATTATTTATTTAATGGACATAGTTATGTATTTATTATCTAATTTAATAATTATTACCGAGGTACCGGAACGCCGTTCCGTTGCGTTCCGCTAGAAATCAAGCTCTGGTTATGAGGGTACATTTTTCAGGAGTCAATTTACTGGGTTTTCAAAATATCGGTTGAAACTTCATTCTAGTGTAACTTTTAGTACAAGCACTTGTGGAAACATAATTAGATGAGTGACCGTCTAGGATTAATTGAGGAACACTTGCAGAAATTTCGTAAATATTTCAACGGGGAGACATGAAGATGTAGTAAAAACGTATTTATGAAGTTCTCAAGAAGAAAATAGAGAAGTTAAGGAAGGGGATACTACTTCAGTCTTCTTATTTCATTATATTTCATTGTATGTTTTTGTGTGTATATTGTATGTGTGTATGTCAGTATGTTCTTAGCAAACAGCAATTTATGTTCAGTAAAATACGTTTGAGTGTCTATGATTTTTACAATAATTTTATTTTCTAAATCACAACTTTCTTAGTGTCTTATGTCTGTTCATTAATTTAATCAAAAGCCAAACCAGTTAACCAGTTTTGGAGATCCGAATTTTATCAAATTGGAAGTATTGTTAGTAAATAAATACCATGGAGACGAGATTCTGCACACTTTACTTGCAGTAAATTTTCATGTGTTGTAAGAATCTAACCTATGATTGTCGTGAATCGACCTGCCGAAGCAGATACGAAATTAACTAGTCCCTGGCGTAAGATTTTGAAATGTCAACGTGCTTTTCCTCCACAATTCAACAAACAATTCATATGAGATACAGAGTACAAGATCATATTGCGGATGAGATCCCGTGAGCATTAATAAATATTTTTTCATTCAGCATTAATATGAAACATTATTTTATACCATTTACATGATAGGTTCATGTGCAAAAAAAAATAAAACTGGTAATATAAATTTTCACTTAATGGTAATGTTTGCACACTGGTATGTTTTCTACGAGAAGTTGGGTCAAGTACAGAAACTTAGCTTCAAAATGTTGAGTGACGGAGAAAGAAGTATGTGGTGCATACAGATGTGGAGCATGAGCATGTAATACATATGTATAAACATTTTATTTTTAATTATTTAACGTCAAAAAACAAAAATAAAAACTGCGTATGACGTGCTATGGGGAAAAGTGAATTGTGTGCACATTTTCAAAATTCTGTGATCCCTACACTAGGTCATATACTACTTAAATTTTGAATTTTTGAAAGGGAGAAAAAAAAACTCCCATGTAACAAAATCTATTTTCAAGGATAAATAAGCAAAAAATGTTGCCTTTTATTACTTCCTGCAGCGACAACATGGAAACGATAATTTGAATAATTGTATTTCCCACTGAATTCTAGAAGACGTGCACAGAAGATGAAGTTACATTTATGTCCAGAAGCAAAACAAGGGGCCATCTCAGAATTTGCTCAATGGATCAGGGAAACTGGACGAAAAACCTGATCGAGATGGGGGTCATTGACCCGGAAGCTGTAGTACAATAGTTGTTACAGGTTGTTTATACTCATTTATACAGTCCAAATGGTAAATCATGCATTATGTATCATTGTTAAAATTAATGTTACTTTTCTTGTGATGCTCAGTATAGTCTCTAATTGTATAGAAACAGTTATGCAGCAGAAACGATTTCACTTGGGATTTAAACTTTTCTATTGAATTTAATCGTTTAATGTCATCTGGCAAAGTGTTGTAAAATAATGTACATGTATTGTATGTGAATCTTTTGTAATGAGCTGTTGATACTGTCACCTGATGAGTATGATTTCTATGTTGAGTGTTATAGTAATAGACTTCGGCATTTTCTGAAAATATATTCCCGCCCTTGAGCAAGTCATTTTTTACAAAAACCACTGATTCGTAAATAAAAAGACACGGTAATGGTAGAATTCCTAGATTAATGAAGAGAGGCTTACATGAATCACGTAGGTGGGATTTGGTTATTATTCGTAAAATTCGTTTTTGTAATCTATAAGATGGGAGCTATAAGATGTATTTTCCCAGAATATTATGCCATATCTCAGGCGGGAATGAACATTCGCGAAGTATACACAACGAGCAGTATGAAGGCTGACTGAATTTGCAAGAATTCTGAACGCGTAGCATAATGAACTTAATTTTGTGTTCAATTCATTTAAATGGACGTTCCATTTAAGGTTTGACTGAATTGAGAGACCTAAAAATTTTGTTGCCTTAACATCAGTCAATTGTACACCGTTCATTTTCAATGGAGCACAGAATTGTTTATTTGAAATGGAAAACTGCACGATTTTTACACGATGTTCTAATTCCTTTTGTGATCCAAGTATTACTTTTTCGTGAAATGTTTAATTTTCTCTTTTTAATAGGAGAGCATGCGTTAAAGAGAAATGAAAGCTTTGAGAAAAATAAATTATATTTTTCATTTGTGTCAATAGCGTTATAAACTGCCTCCCATGATTCTTTCAGCAAGTAGTCCGTAAATATCTTTATGTTAACTGTAGTAAATGCTGGGCACATTCGTGTTTTATTTATTGTGTCAGTATTCATGTTATTAGTAATTGTAAGAATTTGTGCATCGTGGTCACTGTAACCAAGATTATTCGTTATTATTTCATATCTATTTAATTATAATTTGATCTATTGCTGTTTGTGATTTAAGAGTATTCCGTGTATGTACGTTCACTGTAATATCTAAATTAAAAGAATGAATTAAATTGAGAAACTGCTCTTTTTTGTGGGATTCGCTCAGAAAATGAATATTGAAATCTCCACATACAACAATGGATTTAAAAGAGAGATTACTAATTTTGTTCAGAGTTATCTCTAGATTTTCTACGAAATTGAAATAATCTACAGCTTGCTTTGTTGGAGGTCTGTATATGCAAAGTAAGATAATTCTGAGCGTAGTAAGATGTACAACTCTTATTTCAAAAACTTTTTCAACTGCATATAAATTGAATTCTGACAAGAAGGTAGAATCAATATTATTTCTTACATAAATACACGAACCTCCGTAAGAAGGGCCTTTATTTGATTCCCTTGCTCTACAATAAGATCCTGCAAGGTAAAAACTAGGTATTTGGAGTGTGTTTAGATCATTATGAGATAACCAATGTTCTGTAAAGCAAGGAACATCTATTTGACTGAGATCACACTCTAATGCTGTCTCGATAAATTCAATTTTATTTGAAAGAGATTGCACATTATGATGCATTATTTGAATCTTTGCATGTACCTACACGGATGCTTTTCTGCTGCATCTGACTGTAGTTGCTATTTATTTATCTCATTTTTACCTCGAGTGCGTGGTCGAAGGAAGTATCGTGTCCCAGCAGTGCTACACGGATGCGGGAATTTAGGTTCAGGGGATAAGGTAATTGGGTCCAAAGGGGTTCCGGAGGATGGAAGAGAACTAGGAGATGTAGGTGGGGATGAATCTTGGATAGGATACTGCTGAGGTGTAGGGATGTGTTTGGCAAGTTCGCTACCGAGTGCATGTTTTCCGACAAGGTTCAAGTGAATACCATGCCGGGTGAAGTGTTTTTCTGAGAGAAAGTTAAGCTCAAATAATTTAACATGTGTGCCTCTCAGATGCAGTTTTAATTTGTTGTTTGCGTGTCTAATTTCTTTGCACAGTGTTGGTTTGTTGTACCAGAAGGGCAGAGTCGAGATTACAATGTTCGTGTTTTGGGCGGCACGTTGTAGTTTGTCAACATGTTGCTCAGGTGTAAAGTGACCACCCAAATTGATGTCATTCTGCCCTCTATGATGATGACTTCCCCGTTTGGTGAGAGTTTTTGTGTGGGTGTCCAATTCACTGATCACGTCGGCAGACCTCCCGTTAGGTTTAAACACACACATGACAGAGAAATTGGATGGGAGTTTCCCACTGAGCAGGGAGGAGATTTGTGGCCCATGGTTATCTGCTAAAATTAGTACCTTTTTGGTGGGCTCAGTAGGAATGTCCTTGTTTACTTGTGGGCCAGGTTCCGCAACACTACGTGTCTTTGTTTCTTTGCGCTTGCTAGCCTGTTTGCGTCGATTTGTGGGTGGATGTGTCGATGATGGGAGGGGGTAGTGAGGATTGGGAAGGCATGAAAAATCATTGTCATAATCTAACACAGCAAATCTGTTTTGAGTCATGATTGGTTGTGATGATTGTGTTTTTGCTTTCGCGGATGGACGGTTGAAAGTTTCTGCGGTGTTGCCTATTGTTGTCCAACCGTCTGAGTTTTGAACGACCTCTTCGAGCCTTCGGATATGTTCATCTAAATTATTGTTTACGTGTGTGAAGGCTTTCACAAGGTCGGCTTTGAGAGTGTATAGAGTAGAAAGTGTGTAGCGAATAGTAGCCATGTCAGGAATGCGTATCAAATGCGTGGCAAATATGAGAATAAATAAATAGATGAGAAATCAGATTATGTGTCAAAAATGTTTCCTAAATTATCTTTTTATTTACGTGTATTAAATCATTTAATTTAAGTTACGTATTTATTTAAAAAATAAAAGAAATGTGATTCTAATTAGTATTTAAATGTTATTGGTTAATTGCGAGTAGAGTTGAGTGTGTTTCCGTTAATAGATCTAAGCTGCAAACTAATAAATACAATTAGATTACTATACTTTACCTCTCTAAAGGCCAAAAATACCATGAGAGGAAACCTCTGCAGTTGCGATATGGTAAACTCTGGTGATGGAATATCATTTTGAAATGTTGGCGAAGCACTATAGTTTTTGTTAAGTCGTAAGCTTCCGCAGCCGGTCTTGCGAATGCTCTTTGCTGTCCGGACAGCGTTGCGTCGAAGGCTGTGGTGCCGACGTTTCGGCCATCTTGTCAAAGTCTTACTCATGGCTGGTCTGACGTAGACTACAACAAATTGGTCTTCCTCAGGGCTGGTCTGAGGAAAACCACGACAAGATGGTCGGAACGGATGGAACGGTCGGAACGAACCATGGTTTTTATTTGCTTTACCAACAACTTTAACAACATAGGCCAGTAATCAACACTGGCTCGTGAAATGCAGCATATAATGATATGTTTAATTAGATTTTAAAAAATGTATTTAGAAAAAGCTTTACTCCACAGCTTTTAGTTCTTACATGATAACACGAAACTAGTCTCGACAAAGAGGAACACAAACGGCATTCCAAATATAATTAATAAACAAATTAGAATAACAGTTCATTACTACATAAGCCATAAAGTATTCAATTCATTGAATACTGAACTGAAGAGCTGTGATATGACCAAACCAAAGTACAGAAAGCAATTCAGAAGTTGGATTATGGAACTAGATGAAGAAATTGTAAGGTCATATTATCCTTGGAAATTTTATGGTCATCCTATACAGTGACAAAGCATGGCTTAGGTTAGTTTCATTTAATAAACATAAAATTATTATTCATAAAATTAAAAATATAATCATATTTTTTCTTTTTTCTTTTCTTTTCCTAATATTGAACAATGATTTTTAGATCACCAATATATGTTTAGTCACTGCAGGTTTGCGTGAAGGGCTTTGTCCTCTGCAAAATAATGTTATTTTACATTATTTGTGTAACCTGTAATGTTACTTTACATTTCACATTTTAGATGATTTGTATATGGTAAGTTAATTTTTATATTAAAACATGAAAAGTAAGAAAATATATTCAAGGTTATGCATAAAAGAATATACAAAAATATTTTTCGTAAAATAGTAGCTAATTATTTCTCTTTTCTATCGATTGGACTAAAAATAAAACTGGCTCTCATCACCGCCCCAGTGTAAAGCATTTCTAAGTGAATTACCATGTACACTTCCCGGGCGGCCAGTGGAGTTATTGCACTGAAGCCGCACGTGCTCGAAAATCTATTGACAGGAGGGGCGGCATTGGAGCGCGAACTCGGGAGTTATGTTCAACGCACTAATCTGCTTTGGGCGCCAGCGAGCCCCTGGGGGCGCGGGCTAGAAGGCCGCCAATGGATTTTGCACGGCCAGCCGCCCGGCCAAACGCACACAGCTCGCCCCCTATACACGGATTTTACTAAGAATGAGCCAAAGTGACAGCTAGTGCTGGCAACACAACTGAAGGTTCTGTGGTTGTCGTGTCCTCGAGCCCATTAGACTCCCTTCCTGCATTCGTTCGTTTGCAGTTGGCTAACTTGTATATGACTTCGACACTTCCTTTTGTGATGTCCTCGTCCGACAAACATATAGTACGCTACAATAAATAATTGAAATTAGGAAGTTCAGTGTTATGTGCTCTTCTGTAATTTTTTTTTCTATAAACATTACTTTGAGTTTACTTTTTGTGTAAAAAATATTAAGTTTATTTTAAAACCGAGACTTGCGATGTGAGATGCGTACTGGTGAAAGTTTCCGGCTATTGTACTCTTGTGTGGTGAACGGTGATTGGCAGCTTTCTATTTACATTCGTGGCAGTTTTCTTTCACTCATTGTGAGTGAACGTGTTAAGAGATTTTCCACATACGTGATGCCACTGCAGCGCCTCTGACCGGGAGGTCCTAGGTTCGAGTCCTGACGGCGGCAGGATTTTCGACACTAGCTTTTCAACTAGGTCGAATTCAGTCGCTTCCTGGAGGAGAATTCTAGCGGCCGGCTGCTCTGATCGGTAGTTTTCCGTGGTTTCTCCGATCAACACTAGGCGAATGTCGGAGTTGTTATTTATACCCTACCAAACGGGCCACGGACCGCACGCGATCTATCCTTCCTCTTCCTTGTCCTATCCTCTCCTCTTATACACTCACTTACACTAATACGCACTACACTATTCCGGGAGACCGGTCGGGAGCTTAGAGCTTGTCCCTGCTGGGGCGGGACCCCGCTGGTGCGAGAGTCCTGGTTATGGCGAAACCCCACTAGCCGACGGTAGGTCGGTGCCGGATCTCGCCATCCAGCGGGGGAAGACCACCGCAATCTCCCGAGAGAGAAACATGCACTACACTAACGGGACTAATGACCAAAGCAGTTGACGCGCCCGGAAACACGAAAAAACCAAACCTAACCAAACCAATCCACATACCTAACTAATTAAATTTAAATATTTCCCCGATTCGCGTACGTGCATATACCTCAGCGAAACTCTTAGACTTCTGCATAATGGTGTCTTCGCGATAGCCATAACCAAACACTTTACAAATAGGCGTGGCTGAACAGATGCCGCGGCGGAGGGATACTTCGCTTAATTACATGTGATGTTCACTTGTTTAGCGAATTGTCACTTTGGTTCAATCTTAGAAAATCCTTGTGTCCCCCTGCCCCTCCACCCATGCCTTCCGGCTGCATCTTCTCAACAACTCAGGAAAAACGCATCGCGGTTGAGGTTGAGGCGATGGTAACGGCGGTGTTTTTTTAAGTTGGGGGGGGGGGCGAGATGGTAGGAACAGCAACATCTGGGGCTTCGAACTAAATTATGGTATTGTTTGTATTTTTTTCGGTTGGAGGTAGGAAGTGCATGCACAACGACATAAGCCTCGACACACGTACAGAAGAAGCCCGGTATTCCGAACTAAGTGGGGTGTGGTCTGTTCGGGTTCGGGAATGTTCGGATTATGAAAAAGATGTACCGGACATATATAAACACATCTATAAGATTTCAAGACGCAATGCAAGGTAGCGTGTTATGTGAGAAAATGGCAATCTAGCGTGACGATCGCATCATCTCATCGCATTATCAATCACATTCAGCTCATTACGGCGAAAGAAGATACCCAATTTTGCAAGTTCCTCTAAGAGAAAAATTATTGCTACATAAACATGTGATAAACACGGTAGTTACCAGTGCAATTAATGTTTCATTTTGACTTGTTTCAATAATTAGATGTTCAGTTCTGCAGTAATTATAAAATTCTTTCTTTACACTACAAATAAGTATTTTCTTTATTTTGTTTACTTTTCTTCCATCCCCAAATTTGTTCGGATTATCTGGAATTTTGAATTTGTGGAATACGAATTAGCCGGGTTCTACTGCATAGACATGTATTTCGGAAATGCTCTATGACGAATGGAGTGCGATAGTGGAGGTAAGATGACCGGACTGGCTGCGGCAACATGAAGATGAGGCGAATATGCCCGTGTCGGCTGGATGTAATATCTTTAGTCTTCTTTCAATGAATACGAACGTGAGTGACGACATTAAGACACAAAATGTAGTGCTTCTTCCATACATTATTTTTGTTAAGACATAACAGAAGCATCGACAACCATAAGACGACGTACTCCATTTCCAGTAGTAGCGAAGATACACGATGGTTTGCCGATCTTTTTATATGTTGAATTTTCTAAAATCTTACACTGATTTTACCAATGTCATCTTGTAATATAAATATAATGGTAGATTCTCCATCAGTGATACACAGATATTTTTGTTTTTGGCTAAATTAGCAAAAATCGAGTACTTTCATAATAGGAGAAAATGAAAATGAGTAACCCTTTTGATTTAATTATTCTTTTATTTATTTGTAATTTTATTCATTATTTTATTTAATTATAATTTCACTTACTTGTTTATCTATTTTTTTACGTATTTATTTCCAAAGTCCGCGAAATAAAACAGTTTGCGAAATGTAAAATATAAACACACTTTATTCCTGTCGTTTCGCTCGAGATACCATTGCGAATCAATGTGTGTTAACATGTGCGCATACAAAGCACTTCAGATGTCACGAGGGAAAATTGCAGACCCGCTAGTTTCTCCAACTCCCAATCTTTCAACTACGTCTCGCTGCATCTGCTCATACCGCGAATACGCGAGCTGCCTGTCAACGCGGCGCTTTGAATTCCCGTGTTGGGTCCGGCAGCCACGGACTGTTCATTTGCAACGCGTCCCAGCGCTCCCTCCCCCCACCCCACCCAACTCGATTCCCGTGCTGGCTCCCGCTCGCTCCAGGCCGCGCGGACGTGCTCGAGATGCATGGCAGAGGGCAGCACCGTTCGATTCATACGTTTGCCAGCCATCGCGTCGGAAAAGTTCGATTTCTCGATAACAAAACATCTCTGGAATTCTCTTACGTATGTAAAAGTATGTGAATGAAGACTGCACAAAGACTCTTTTTTCTCTTTCACTGATTGTTTTTCATGCTGGAAGATGTCATTTGTCATGTATAAGAGCAACTTCCACTAACGCCTAGCATTTTTTTTGCAAAACAAATTGTGTCAAAATAAAATATAACCGTTTCCAAGATTTTGAAAATATTAGTGGTGAATATTGCAGTCGTTAAAAGTGATATATCTCTGAGAAAATAATGGAAATCCAAAAAGGGATAAAGTGATTAAAGTGGAACAATTTAGAGGCACTACTTTAAATGCACAAACCTTCTCCAGAAAAAAAGTGATTTTGCTTAATTACAAGGAAATGATTAAAAAATAATTATCCAAAAACTCTTCACTATACGAATTTTACAAATATCAAAAAATAAAATTAAAATAATATTAACAATTTAATCAAGTTGGTAGTTCTGTGAAATTACCAAACGGGTAACTCAACAATTCTATTTAAGAGACCGCATTCTTCTTCCAGAACAGACATGTAGCATCTACCTTCTGAAACATCGAGGAAAACAATTGATGGATTGAGTCTCTATTTTTTCTTATGATTGAGTAGACACAGTTTTCTAAAGAAATTTTTTTAAAAAATGGCATTTAAGATGCCATGTTCAGAAAATTTAAATTTTATCAAAGTTTATGTCCACCATTACCGTATTCTTAATAACTGAAAAAATAAGGACTTTCTCAAAAAGGAAAAAGACTAAGTTCATTTTTGGCCTCTAACCATTCCAAATTGCTTGTAACATACACACACTATATATATATATATATATATATATATATATATATATATATATATATATATTTATTTATTTTATATTTCCTAAATTTTAATATTTCCTTCATTTTAATATTCATGTCATTTCCGCTGTCGCGGATGTTATAGACACGAGAAAGATATGACATTCTAAAAGTTCCAAGGAAAAGTCAAAGTTCCATAAAGAAATGAAACATTCCAAACAAGTAACTTAGAAGTGAAGCATGTACTTTTTCATAATCACGTACTTGTGTTTTGGTGGAAAGTACTACGAAAGAAGGAGAATACCATTCGAACCGCCCATTACTAGTTTTGTCCAAAATTTGCGCCCTTATTATATTTGCTTCTTAAATAAACACATTCATATTGGATATCATTTGAAGTTCAACGTACGACCAATGCATGTTCATAATCCCAGTAAGCTTGAAGACCGTACATGTTAAGCTTTAAACAAAAACTTTAATGAAAACTAAATTAATAGCTCGAGATGCCAGCTGTGACTCAGCTACACGAGAACGTCTCCGAACATCTGACACTTTCGCAAAATAAGGGAAGGAAGAAGTGGTCCTACGGAACATGTTCAATTCATTTCCTACCATTTACATTACCCAATACAAATTTAAAATTGAAGCAGTTTCAATTTGAAAGGAACAGTTGTGATTAACAAATGTACTTTCGAGGTCATCTATATTATTAATTTCCAATGCGCCCATATATTGAAAGAAAATTATGTTACTTCGGCCTTGTCAAGTGTTTATATGATTTCATTGGATGTCCAGGAACTCGGATGGTTGATTGATTGATTGATTGATTGATAGTGTTTCTGGATTCGTCAATTGCTAAGGTTGTAAGTTCCATAAACGCAGAGTATGTATTATCGCGGGAGGCGGTGGCTGATCTTCCCCAGCTGGATGATGAGAGCCGGCGTCGACCTACACGGACTTATGCGGGTTCTCCCCAACCAGATATCTCCCATATGCGGGCGCCGCTCCAACCGGACGATCTAAGCCCCAACTACTAGTCTCCCGGTATGTGTGCTGTGTAGTGTATGTGATGTAGATAAGGGGTGAGGAGAGGACAAGGAATGGAAAGGAACGATCGCCCGCGCTCCGTGGCCCGTTTGATAGGGTACTGCTCCAGCATTCACCTGGTGTTGTTTGGAGAAACCACGGAAAACTACCAATCAGAGCAGCCGACTGCTAGAATTCCTTTTTAGAGAGAGGCTGACTTCGACCATCTAGTGCTAAGCTAATGTCAAAATTCTACCACACCGTCGGGATTGCAACCCTAGAACATCCCGTTTAGAGGTACTGCAGTGACACCAATTAAAGCCCTGAGCCAACTAAACCGGTTCAACTCCACTTTAATGTTTACATGAACACTTAAGTTACTGAATGAAATTAAATAATGTAGAATTAATGTACGATTGATACAATTTTAATGTGCCTTGTATAATGTAATACTTAAAATAAATTTATATTTAATGTATGACTTAAATTCTCCATATATTAAATTTAATTGTACACGTGCATTGAATTTAATGTTCACGTACATTAAATTTACTGTAAGTGTACATTAAATTTAATTTGCGTGCATGAAAATTACTTTCAGGTACTTTTACATTGAAAGCAATGCAGAAATGTCTGAGAATTTACTTGAAAAATATCCCAAAACATGTTTTAGTTGAGTTCTAATTGGGAATGAAAAAAAGTGAAATTGTATTGTTATTTCGCCTATTCTCTTATTGTGCGTATCATGGAACTTTTCATAGTCGGTGCGTCTCTGATTATGATACAACTGACATCATTAAATAGAAATGCTTCAAGCAAGAGGCCATTTACTATTAAGTTTCTGCTATTGACATGTGTTTTGGCATATGAACCCTTTTTGATATCATTGGTGTGTAAAGAGCTGACTGAAAAGTCTTAAGAGAAATCAGTTGACTGCCCCAAAAGCGATATTAATTTCATTTTTTCACTAAAATAAAGAAATGGTCCGTTAAAATAAAACAAGAAGTCATATTTGAAACGGTCAATTGAGAAGAATCCAGAATTAAACATTTTAAATCAAAAAAGATCCTTGTTTCATAATCGCGTACATTTAAGAATGCAATAATTTCATTAGCCATCTACGTTCTTGTTACGAGGTTTAATATAGATTCTTGTCTGTTGGCAGAGCTCCCTGTCTGAAAGAGACTTGTTACTTTCATAAAATGAAAACAAGCACAGATTTAGCCATTGAAACATATTCCTGCCCCCTGGTAAACTGTTTATATAAAGCAAAATTTAAAAAGAAAATAAACATGAAATATAGTAATAAGTAGTGAAGTACAGGTATAAATAAAATTCAAATATTTCTGACTTTTTTGGATAGAAAACATCAGGTAAGCATATTTTCGTAGAAAGCCACAATTCTTCGCTATACTGGGAGTACGTCCTGCGTTTATATTACTCACATCAGCGTATACTCTTTCTGGTTTTGAAGGGGCAGCGCCAGCAAAGCACGGAAACATTCTCCAACATGCTCGGGTAAACGTAAGCAGCAGCGCTGGACGTCTCAGGTTGAGCCGTTTGACATGCCGGATTAGACGATTCAAATTCTTGTGTCTTCTTTGAACCATAATCATGTTTAATTGTAAGGGCATTTATTATTTTACCTTAAAACGCGTGATTGTAGTAGGATATTGCCGATCCGGGTGGCCGAGGTCGATAAGACAGTAGTGCGGGGGCGAATTCTGGCCGATAGATCGCGGACTCTAGTTCTACCCCGGGCGTGGTTGTATTTGTGTTCGTCCTTTCATCCCACTCTTCACCATATCACTTCATTCAGTATACAGATACCCCTATTGTTAAATCAATAACAGTCGCTAATGACCTCCTAGCTAATGCGACCTTAAATTTTATTTAATTAGGACATTAAGCTTACTTTTTCCTTTGCTTAAGTGTATTTGTTGCCACTGAGGTTAAAATACCAGCTGAGACTAAACAATTGACTCTGCACTCATACTCACATCAGAACAGCTGGGGGGTAGGCAATGGCAATTAGTAATGAGAGCAGCGAATTTGGACCGGCCTACCTCAATTCGGTTTGAACTCGATTTCCGTTGTCTGTGTTTGATATGTCGTATTACCGTAGAAGGAAGCACAATAATTCATTGCCACTAGCGAATGTGATATAAGAGTGCATGCATGTTTAAACAAAAAAAATTAAAGAAATATTAATTTTTTTAAACGATCGACGGTTGAACTGAGCTTTGTTTAGGGAGATTGATACCTCTTGTGCTATCGTGTTCGGAACCTACTATCTTTTCATTCACAATAATAAAGCTCAACTTCAGCACCTTGTTTTAGAGGATGTACCGCTACACCCGCAAACGAAAGGAAGGTTCTAATGTAACCTTAGACGGAGAGCACGTATTACTTTTATTTCGACAGCTTGATAACAGCAAAACTCTTTTGACATACGCCTGGAGACAACGGAAACTTTTCGGTTGCACCGCACTGGGACACGAGAGTCTAGCCGGGATATTGCTGTTGTTACAGCCATAACAAAACACTGACTTTTCAAGGTGATCCCTTATCACTAGGGGATGGATTTTACTGAAAGTCATTTTCTTCATTTGCACTTTAAAAGAACAGCTTTTAGTATAGAAATTCATTTTATGTCATGACAGAAGCAAATTACGCATTTTTATAAGACTTTTCGCATTTTTCGTTGATTTCTACTCATACGCCGTATACGTCTCATACGTATTTTTTCCGTCATTTTTAATGCATTTTTCGCAGATTTCATCGATTTTAATATTTAATGGAACTTGCTACAAATAATATTTAGAGATGCAACAAATGCATTTCACAGAATTACTCAGTAGCCTATTCGATTTCTTCGCTCAGAAATTATGTCAGCCGTTGTGACTATGTAATCTAAGTTTCCTGTTTCTCTTTCAGCGCCATTGTTAGCCGATTTCGGGATAGCTAAAGACAGATTTCCTGGTAAAAAACAGTCCAAACCAAAAGTGGCAAGTTGAATTCACTTGAACGAAAGGAAGAAGCATCTATTACATCAGTAACATATCCATCAGCTTGAGTTGATCATCTGAACTGGTTTTAACCGATTTTCTACATAAAGTTTCTTTGCTTTTAGGGCATTTTTAAAACATTTAAAGAGAATTTTATTGATCGTTTTTGGCGATGTTTGAGGTCATGAAAATCCATCCGCTATTTATCAATCATCTCAACACCAACTTCACGTGTTGCTGGATTGGCCGTAACAGCCTTTTTCCTGACCTGACATACCAGGATTTCTTCTCCTAACAATAAGTCAATGTCCGTAAGTATGCGATCTCGCGGACGACGAGCAGATGATGGTCGCCAGGTCACAGGTAGCTTTGTTCGGTCGCACATCCAAACATTGGGGCATGTGCAACGAGGCATTGCTGCTCGTTCTCAATGAAGTTGCTGTTAGCGCAAGAGGCATGCGACAGCTGTGGCAGTAACACCTTGCGTTTGTGACTTCACGACCATTGCAATTCGTCTTGCATCTGTTCTCTACCGCACGATTTGGGTTTATCGGCACTGCCGTTTTCCGGTACAGCCATCGTCATAAAAAAATATAATTTCCAAGTCGTTCAGCGCGAAATCTATTATGCTTGTCATTTCTCATTTCTCATTGTGTCAGTGATTTCAAACGCTATACATCGTATTAGTAGGCGGTTATTCTCCTTTCTCAAACTTCCCTTATGCGAGTTCATGGAGAATATCGCAAGGCGTATCAATACTTCATTTGTGTTACTCCAAAGCGAGTGTATTTCAATGTGATATATTGGTTGTCATGTTTTTTTGGTACTACGATCAATGTAGTATTCTCCAAGTATGGGTATAATCTGTGAAATACATCCTCTTTAAATAACTTATGTTTCATGCAGTTTGTACTGTTTATGACTATTAAAACTTGGCTAATAAAATTAATCAGAAGCTGTTCTTACATCTTCAATGCCCACATCGCTGCATCCTCTGTAATGTGAAATCTTTAGTTTGGAGAAAGCACATCTGAGTGATCTTGATCAATGGGAGATAGGAAAGAGGGATAAGGCAGCACCTCCACAGTTGCTCCTTCGCATTTACACTCCAATAGTTCTGCTTCCAATTCTACTACACTGTAGTTTTACTTCGCGTTTACATGGTGTGAATCTTAGATGATCCACAAACAATAAAAACAATCTCATAAGAACATTTGGTCTTTGATATTGCAACAGTGTAAATCGGATACCAGCAGGAAATGTAGATTACCTCGTAACTGACTCTAACTCATTGTCATATTATAGAAAAAGGTATATTTCTTATTATTAAGTTATTTTATTAACAGGTATATTTATTACTGAATTATTAAGTTCTTTAAAAAAAACATTTCCTGCCAATATTTGAATTCATTTTTTTTGTTTGCAATGCTAAGGTAAGTAAAGAAAGAAAAATATTGTTACTTTATCTCATGTGATTAAAATATTGCATTTTTTTTATTTAAAATCATTGTCGTTTAAAAGGTTTTTCTATATCTTATTACAACGGGTTTGGAAAAATGTTCATTGAATATTTACCAACGTATTACACCCATTTTATACACTACAATACCAACAAGTTGATAATATATTCGTTATTCGACGACAAAAATAAATATGAAATGAAGCAATGTTTATAGATACGATCATGGTGCATGCACTATATATACATCCAAGCAGTGATACAATTTTACGATATCATTTTTGCCAAGCGTACGGAACTACTTTCCGCATCATCCTGTGTACTGAAAGTAACTTCCCATAAGCTTGGAAACTCAATATCCAAATCTGCGTCTTTGAACTCAAGTCATGATTGAAGCAATTTTTTTGGTGAAATGGTCTAACACACAAATTTCCTTTAAAATATAACATTTTATTTAAAAAAACAAAGAAACTCTGAAGTGCAACAAATAGTGCCGAATAAGACCAAAGATTTTTTATTATCAATTTCAAAATATTTTAGAAATTAAAATATAATACATTATAACAAAATATAAATTATAATGCAATATTAAAATACAAAACAACGACATAATAATGAAAAGTAATAAGAAAGTGTGCAAATATATGTTTTCTGGGTAAAATATCGAATTCAAGAATGGAAATAATTTTCAAATACGGGCATCAAGAAATGATGTCTGTATTAAAGCTGTATAATTCAATTTATCCATAATAATGCATAACTAAATAACTTCCATTATTTTGTTATAAGAGTCGCTTTGTTAAGCTAAATTATTGCTCCATTTAAACAGCAATCACAACACCATCTATTATTCATCATTTATCCAACATTCATGTTAACAACCTATTTTTGGATTTAAAAAAGCTCAAAACAATAGATTTTATATCAAACGAATGAAATGTGACTTTTATGACTCGTGTGTAAACGATAAAACTATCTACATTTTGTACATAAATAACGAGTTTATCCTTGCGTTCATTCATAAATCAGCATTAGCGAGAAATATCAGTCACAGAGCGAAATTCACTCGCGTACACCTCGTGCGGCCAGCAGCACAGGCCGGCTCGCGCGTTTTGCATTGGCCCGGGGCACACCCGCCAGCCCTTCGCCGCCCTTCCGCCAGTTGAACATTTACATATTTTCATTTGACCCACTCTAAATGCAAAACGAAATGCCCTCTCATTCGTCGGGGCGCGCCAGGGCAAAATAGCTCCCTCCACCCTCGCAACAGTCCTCAATGCCTCAACACTCACCTGACAACGCAAATGACGGGATTTTCACGCCGCTGGAGCGGGAGGTGACGGTTGGTGGATGACGGCGTATCCTCGAAGGGCAGCAGTGAACTTCGTCTGCGGAGGGGGTGGTTTGCTGAAGGGTGTTACACGCTTTAATTACACAATTTGCGAAGACCCATCACAGTTGTTTGCAAAAGTTTTACAAGATAAGCGCAGATTAAATTTGCGATTCTAAAACACACTTGGAAAAATAATCTCTATGTTTTAACACACGATTTGTTTGGATCTATTTTAGTTGTCGAACAGCTTTTTCGTCACAAATCAATGTTGGGATAACTATTTGTTCTACACTTTTCACTATTTGCACATTTAGTGCAGAAATGTATTTCTTCGAAACGTCACTCTCACTACTTGCCTTTGTATGCAAACATTTACCACAAACACGTCATTTTTCTTCTAGAGTTCTATACGTCTCTAATCGTAACTGAGGTAAGCATCAATCTGACAGGACAATAGCGCGGTCCAAAGAGCCGACTGTCGCAAGCGCCCCAGGCGGGTGGTAGCGAGGACACGTGCAGTTCTGCCCGCGCACGCGCGCCTCCGCCACGCACCGTCCGCCGCAGCCCCGCGAACGCAACTGCCGGCGCCGCCGCCGCCGCCCCGCCACGCCGCGCCGCGTCGGCGCGCGCGCTCTCCTGCCTCCCCGCCTCGCCCCGCCTCGCCCGCCCGCCTAGCCCCGCCTCCGCCGCGCGCCGACGATCCGGTGGAGGGGCCGGCAGGGCGGACGGGCGAGCGAGGACACAGCCAAGGGTAGAGGGGCGGGACAGGCCAACTCCGATTCAAACATACTAGTACTTCATGGTCTCGACCTGGTCATTGTCATCCAATAGAGAGCTCCAATACCAAAAGAAGCTCCCGATTTGATAAGTGTGTTTCCCTGTCCGACCAGATCGTGACCTTGAAGTGCCGCAGGGTTTAAATCGGAGTGGGGAAGGGGTTGGGGGGGGTGGTTGAAGTGTAAGGTTGGGCGGTGGGAAATGAGCTCCGTCTGGGGGTTGGGAATGGGGAGGCGGGTATAGGATGCGGGGGGAGCTCGGTTGTGGAATGTAGGTGTGTGCGGGGTAGGGTGTGTGGGTGGGGAGAAAGCATGGGTGTGAGGTAGATGGAAAAATAGAGTATAAAGGGGGTAATGAGTTGGAGATGTATGCAGAGTGTTTGAGAAAGGTGAATTCATTGATTGGTTAGTGATTCTGGGCGCGTCAGCTGCTAAGATCATTAGTCCCGTAAGTGAAATACATGTTTTTCTTTGAGAGGTAGCAATGACCATCCTCGCTGGATGACGAGATTTGGCGCCGAACTTCCCGTGGGCTAGCGGGTTTTTTCCACATCCATGAATCTCCCACCCGTGGACCACCCGGAGAAACCCCGGGAAACCACCGATCAGAGCTGCCGACTGCTAGAACTCTCTTCGAGACAGCGACTGAATCCGACCTACCTGTGTAGCTAGCGACGAAAATCCTGCCATCATCAGAACACTAGGACCTCCGGTCAGAGGAACTGTAGTGACATTAGTTGATACCCTGAGCCACCTAGGCAGAGATACCTACACTACCACATATTCCGGGAGACCGGTCGGGAGCTTAGAGCTTGTCCCGGCTGGGGCGGTGCCCCGCTGGTGGGAGAGTCCTGGTTAGGGAAACCCACTAGCCGACGGTAGGTCAGGGGCCGGATCTTCGCCATCCAGCGGGGCAAGATCACCGACATCTCCCGCAAAAAAACACACTACACTTACGGGAATAATGACCTAAGCTGTCGACGCGCCTATAATCACTAATCAACCAACCAACCAAGTGAGAGAGAGATGAAAAGACGATACCGTGTGTGGGGGGTTGAAGGGGGGGAGGATTGTGTATAAGCAAGTGGGCGCGGGGAGATGTATGCGAGAAAGGTGGTGGAGAAGCGTCGGCGGTGGAAAGCCATTGCGTGGGAACGTGGGGCATCCAGGGGGATGAGAATGGAGCGGCGAAACAGTATTGAGAGAAGAAAATATGCCGCGTCAGGGAAAGGGCACTGAATTGTGAGGTCAGAGTAGATGAGCTGGAAAAATAGAACGCAGTGAGCAGAATAACGGGCCTGGCTGTTCGGGAATACTCGCGAGGAAGCAGGGGATGGAATGGTAGAACGGTGAAAAAGTAAGGTCAAATGTAATGTGAACGCAGTTTCCTTATTGTAATAAGAATGTATTAGAACAAATAGTAGAGGAAAATTCAGAACAGAATCTAGGGGTAAGATGAAGGAGACAGAAGATATGTTTTCGATGAAATCAATTTGAAAGTAAATAATAATAATAATAATAATAATAATAATAATAATAATAATAATATTTATTATTATTATTATTATGACAATGGTATTTTGACTAGGCCTACTTCATGTCTTTATACTTTTTTATTTAATATGTATCATTATAAATATATCCTCTCAATTTAAAAAGATTTTATTCACTAAAGACTTCCAATATTCTAGCAAATCTATCACCTTTTACCTCCTCTCCGGATAAAAAAGAGGAGTCGTTATAAGAGGTGGAGTATACTCGTAAATTCGCGACTATATAGTTGAATATTGACTGTCTTGATGTACTCGATGTCCACGGATCGATTCTCATTGAAAAGGAAACATTTATATATGCAACTTTGGACAGGACTTCATCTTGATTTGATTGTCATTTCCCATGATGCGAGTGTGTATGATCCCTTGATTAGTGATGGCAAATTTTACCAAAACATCGATGTTTCGATGTTTAATCGAAATCCTAAAAAGTTTTCGATGTCGATGAAAAATCATCGACAAAAATATCGATGTTTAAAATTTCGCTGTTTAATTATAGACTAATAAGCATGCTATTTTCCTATCCATTTTTAGTTACAGTGCGTAAAAGGGATATATGGTATTGTTTGGTTACCAGCATGTTAGTAGTATGTTAACAAAAATTATTATCGAATGTAAAGGATAAAATTAAGAATAAAGAACATCGCGTTTTGCTACTTTATCCTTCGGTCATTTCCATTCATACATCATCGCAGTAAAACCACGTAAAATTCCCTCAGATTGCACAGGCAAAATGTGCCGCGTGATAAAGAGGACGCAAAACAACGATGTTGCTGTGGATAGCCGCTCCTCTACAACGTGTCTAAACCCCCTTACTAATAACAAATTAATTAAAAATTTAAAAATCATCGTTTTTTTTGCAACAAAATATCGATGTGCAGAAAACATCGAAAGCCAAATATCGATGTTAATATATCGATGTTTCTAGTAGAAAGCATGGATGTTTTAAAAAATCTATGTTTTTTTTTGCCATCCCTACCTGTGATGCGAGGTTGTTCATTGCGAATATGTGTTGTATGTGGCGATTCGGTAGAGGGTGGATTCAGAACGTCCTAAGGAAATATGTTGCTGGGGTCCACAGCGGCGGTAAGCCCCTTCCTCACCTTTCGGGGCTGTCAGTGGACGGGCCTTCTGCCCCACCCTGCCGAAAAATTTCTCCGAATGAACAGAGACACCTCTGCTGGACCTATTTCTAATCCACATTCGTTAGAATGAAAAGAGACTTTTGAGAAGTGCTGCCTACTGTATGAAAGGTACTAAACGTTTACTCTAAGCTGTATTACTCAGGAAAGTGAAATTCCTTAAGTTTTGCGTTGAGAAAATAGGAATAACCAACAGCGAGCATCTGGGTGAATAAAATTATAGTATATACTCTGCTAGAAAGAGAAATTGCATTTTCAATAAACACAACAAACATAAATATAACAAACTCAAATACAAATACACTCAAATACGTAAGTACAAATATAATAAATTCAAAGCAAAGTTCTCTCTTTCACTCTCACTTTCTCTTGCTTTCCCCCGGTCACACACCCCTCCCCCTTACTCTCTCACACACACTCTTTCAGTCTCTCACTCTGTCTCACACACTCCCTTTCACACACACACACTCTCACACAGACTCTCCACACACACACTCTTACTCACTGTCGGTTACACACTCTTCACGCACTCTCTCTTTTAAAATTTTTTCTCTCTCAACTCTCTCTCATTCTCTATCTCAACACACACTCCCTCTCTCATATTCTATCTCTCTCTTTCTCTGCAATGAAAGACCTTACACTATAATTATATCGTTTGTTTGCTAGTTGTTATTGAAATCAATTGATTTAAAATTAAAAACTGAAATTCTCTAAAAACTATTAAAATTATATTTGTTTATAACTGAAAAAGTACAACACACTCAACTTGGAAATCAATTCTTCTAAAAACGTCTACTAGAAATCTATTTAAAAATAATTTCTTTTTCGTAAGGTTGAAGATATTGACCAAAGTATTGTCGTTGTTAGTAGAAATAATTATTTCTTGTGCTCCTCATTATCCAAATTTGCCTAATCGATTGTTTCCACAATTGCATTTTCTAATTTCAATCTGATCAGTTTAATTTTTACACTTTCCCTTCTCCGAACACAGTGTTATTTCCAACAGCTGCGAACGCGACATTGAAAGTCCCCCTACCGCGACTCATTCTCCATTCAATACTCTCTAACATGGCCCTGTTTCCAAGCAGGCGACTCGCGGCCTATGACAAATGTCAGAATTTTGGAGTAGGCACACTTTTTCCCCTCCCAGTTCAGCAAACTGGCTATATGCAAGTGTGACCGTCGCGTTATTAGTAAAAAATACCTGCGCTCCGGGCTGAAGTGCGGCCGTTTTTCTCCTTATAATAGGATACACGTGCGGTGAAAAGGATGTAGATTGTGCTTTTTGCCCGAAGTAGCAGAGTAGCCTGCTCAGGTCTCCGCTGTGTTCGTCGCAACCATCCAGTATTCTTCCTATATTGTTTTTCCCCATCTCCGTTGAGCGTTTATCCTCAAAGCCTCCACCCTTATGCTCTATCTATTGTTTCAATAGACAATAATTCTATACCAAATTTGAGTATATTCCATATTCAATTGAAAAAAATTAAAATATGTGAGTTTATAATGTCAACATAAAAAGTTGTAAGGAAGAAAAATTATCTTACAAATGATATACTACAACACGTGCATTTTACATGTGTCGCCAACATTCTCGTCCCACTTTCACGTAATATGAAATGTAGAGTATGTATTGACTGAAATCTTCTCTGTTGCAGCTTTCAGATGTGTAACTACAAGATAACTGTCCCTTCTCCAGACCATCCAGGCACCAATAATTCATCTTCCTGAACTCGGTGTTGCTCGGCTTCACGGCATGGAGATGAGGTGGATGGAAAAATAGAGTATAAAGGGGTAATGCGTTGGGGATGGATGTAGGGTGTGTGAGAAAGGTGGATTGATTGTTTGATTAGTGATTCTGGGCGCGTCAGCTGCTAAGATCATTAGTCCCGTAAGTGAAAGACATGTTTTTCTTCGTGAGGTAGGAATGATCATCCCCCGCTGGATGACGAGATTTGGCGCCGAACTTCCTGTGGGCTAGCGGGTTTTTTCCACATCCATGTATCTCCCACCCGTGGACCACCGTGCCAGCCGGGACAAGCTTTAATCTCCCGTCCGGTATTCCGACATGTGAGGTCGTGTAGTGCATGTTAGTATACGTGTGTGTGTGTGTAAGGGAGAGGAACAACAAGGAAGGGGAAGGGAAGATCGCGCGCGATCCGTGGCCCATTTGTTAGGGTACTGCTCAATTAAAAAAATTGTATAATTTAATAAAGGATATTATGCAATACCAACCCGTTTATTAAGTCCAATTCGCAGGTTCTTCTCACTAGAAACTTGTCAACGGATCTTGGACGCACGAGGCGTCCATCACTCCTTTCTAAAGGTCACTCTCTTTCGCTTCAAGATGTCAAGCGTCTTCTCGCCTCAAGGCTCGGAGCCCGTTAGCGCTCGCGTTCGTCTGGGGCGTGGAAGGTTAGAAGGCCTGGTTTAGAAGTTTTCATCTTGTGATTGGGACGTGGTGGCCTTCTTATTCTACTACGTATCCCACCCTCTCCTCCCATCCTCAATCGTGTATCTCTCTCATCATCACTCTAAACACCCATGCAGTGGAAGGTAATGGCAAACCACCAATATGATAATCTGCCCAAAAGGGAAAACCATTCAGACGTACGCCTCCTCCCTCTCCTAGATTTGGGAACTGAGTATAACACTCATTATCATTTCGTGTCATCAGCAAAAGAGTTTGTGAAAGGCCGATTCACATCTACGCGAGCCGGGTGTGGGAGACACAACAAACTTGAGTTGTTTGTGTGTCTATGCCCCCCACGCGCAGTCGCAGGCGTTGACATAAAAGTTGCGGTAGTGGGATGAGAGCACGAGGATCCAGTGCATTGAAAATGTTGCGGCATGTGTTTACAAATGAAGTCCTTATGAGGATTTTACTTGAAGAGGAAACGGTGTCAAGGTGAATGAAAACAAATAGATACGTTTTTCAGTAGATCTCATAACGAGAAACTAGAAAAAGAAGTGTGGGAAACAACGAAATGTACGTGTAGGCGATATACTAAGTGGAATTTTAAAATAGTATACAATGAGACAGAATGCATTCGGACCCTTTTAATAAAATTAGTAATAATTTCTTATCGTCATAAGTTATGTTATTGCCAAGAGTTTTCTATTTTGAAGTGATATCAATTACTCGTCATTAGAAAAAGATTATTATATTGATGAACAATCATATCGTGTTGGTGTAGAAACATTTTGAATCAAATGCACGTTATATTTTTAAATACAAGAGGTTGCGCAAAGAACCTGGCCCATCTAGCAACTCTGACCAGAGAGGTAGGCTTGACGATCATTCACAACATGGAGAAGCTAATGATATCTTGCTAACTCTTTGGACGTTTAGCTGTCCATCTCTCATGCTACTTAGAAAATGTACGTACAGTAGATGATATAGAAGCGTCAGTTCATTGACTCTTCCGCGTTGGTTCGATCGAACAGAACGGGAGGCGACCAAAGGGGCGACCCTCTCCAACGCCCTCCCCTCATTTCCCCTCCGATCCGCGCGAGGCAGCACTTGAGGGTTCGAAATTCAACCGTTTGCATCTGGGCAAAGCATTGCTTGTGCAATAGGAAGAAACCTGCCTGTTGGGAAACCATTGCTTGTGCAACAGAAACCCGAACACATATCGTTCTCTGCTGCAAGAACCATGCAATTTCGTGTTGGATGTGCAACAGAAACCTGCTTCGTTCGCCTCTAGCGCGTTTAACAGAAGAAATTCGCCTGTTCCAACGGGCTCCATTCCCCTAAATGCGATGTCAAGATGCAAGCAATCCACTGCCGGATTCAACGCCAGCTCTGTCCCAACGACCCTTGCGCCAGAAAACTCAGCCACTTGGATCAGTGGCATTACGTGGTTTCTCCAAGTAATGTATTGAACAATTCTCTGGCCAGTTTCAAACTCCAAAACAATTTCAAACTACTGAGCTCAGTTATTCATTACAATAATCGCCAAGTTTATTATTTGTTTGTTAAGGTTTACGTTTTACTCATGTTTGAATAATGAAATCTACGATAATATATTTTTATATCTTAAATATAAACCTCTGATCTTGTAGTGTAGTCCTTTATATATTCCTCTCCCAATTTTTGGCGGTGTTCCTCGCTATCAGAGGCAGTTTACTCCCTCAGCCGGCACGCGCAGTCGCCCACAGACACGCACGGACACGCAAAGACACGCGCCTGCACGAAGTACCTCGCCGAGATTGCCGCCCGCTGTCAGTCTCTCCCTGTGCGCAAACACGCCGCGCATACGCATGATAGATGGATATACGCTCATAGAAGATGCATGCTGCTATTTTTGTCATATCTCCAACGCTACGTGTCGGGCACGCTCGGTGCCTGTGGATGTGAATCGATCTTCCAAGGCAACTTGTGAGAGCCAACCGAGCAGAATCCACGGAGCGGAGCGAAAAGGACGAGGCAGTGGAGCGAGAACTAAATGGGTAAAGCCGACAGATAAGCGTCACGAGGTGAAAAATAAGAGGAAAAGTAGAAGAATAAGGCTGATAGATTGGAGCAATTAAACAGGAATACTGAACTGCTGATATCTACACAGACTCAATAAGCAGTGCGTGAATTGGTGGCTTTGAAATAATAAAACAAAACATCGTCTTTATCAGCATTTTTACTATTATATAAAACTGGTTTACCCATGACCACAGCCCAGTAACCGTATGGTGCTCGAGCGCTTGGATGTGGCTCACCGGTGTGACCCGCTGCTCATTGAGTCAGTGCAGCAAATAATGTGGCATCTGTGGGCAGTACCTCCAAGATGGAATTCGGCACGACTTTTTGCGTCTTCCTTGGTTCTGTCGCAAGTTGTCGCATGATTGCGATAGTAGAAAGCCGTGCTGCAGATCAAGCGACTCTAGTGGCAGGACTAAGAAAGACGCAAAAAGTCATGCCGAATTCCATCTTGCAGATACCACAGATATCACGTTAGAAAAAAACAAGTATAGTGATATTCCTCCACTGCTAGGTAGTAAGATCTGGCGCCGTCCTACATGTCGGCTTACAGGGGATTTCCCCTTTAGGTATGTTCTCAGCGGAACACCGCCTCACCCGGGACAAGCTTTAAGCTTTCGAGTTACCGCCCGACTTGTGTGGTTGAGTAAGGCATACAAGTGTAAGTAAGGGGTGAGAATAGGACAAGGAAGAGGAAGGAAAGAACGCTTGCGGCCCGTGGCTCGCTTGTTGTTCCGGCATTCACCTAGTATTGATTAGAGAAGCCTCGGAAAACTATCGATCAAATCGGCCAGCTGCTAGAATTCTCCTCCAGGCAGCGAATGAAATCGTCCTAGCTACCTAGTGACAACAGTGATCGGCATGTGTGGAAGTGCTGTGCACGGAAGTGTATGTAATGAGTGAAGAGAGGAAAAAGAAAAGAGAGGAAGGAAAGATCGCGCGCAGTCCGTGACCCGTTGTTAGGGTACTGCTCCGGCATAAACCAAACGTTAAAATTCCAATTTATTTGGCCGAATGCATTAAAAAAATAAGAAGTTAGTCAAATTCAAGACAACAGTCTCGTGTGATGGTGAAGACGCTGATAAACAAAAGCAAAGAATCGGCAAGGAAGTCGTGCAGTTTGTTATCGCGACAGTGCGGTGGCACTGAGCTGTGTGAAACGTGTTGAGAAACGAAAACATTGGTGCGAGGTCAGTCGACTGGCAAAGGAGAAGTTGAAATTGGGTGACCGACCTCCTGGGGATGGGGATGGCGTGACATCAAAGCGAGAATAGCGGACCCAGAACACCATTGGGGCGAGATTGGCGTCGGTACGGATCCAATGTCGAATTTCACGGAGGTGAAATAAGATCAGCTACGTGGCACCCCAGAAGGCGAGATATATCACACGAGCAGATGAAGAGGACACATCCGTTCGGAATCAGGAGGTTAGAAAGGTGGAAAGGCGAAACCAGCGGTACAGTGACGACGGGGTCTGCAAACAGGTTTGCGATATAACAGATAAATAATTAGTGACGAAGTTTGATTGATTGATTTTTTCGTGTTTCTGGACGCGTCAACTGCTTCGGTCATTAGTCCCGTTAGTGTAGTGCATGTTCTTTTCTCGGGAGATGGCGGTGATTTTCCCCCGCTGGATGGCGAGATCCGGCGCCGACCTTCCGTCGGCTAGTGGGGTTTCCCCCTAATCAGGACTCTCCCACCAGCGAGGCACACCCCAGCCGGGACAAGCTCTAAGCTCCCGACCGGTCTCCCGGAATAAGTGGTAATGTAGTGAATGTTAGTGTAAATGTGTGTGTAAGGGGAGAGGATAGGACAAGGAAGAGGAAGGACAGAACGCGCGCGGTCCGTGGCCCGTTTGGTAGGGTACTGCTCCGGCATTCACCTGGTGTGATCGGAGAAACCACGGAAACTACCGATCAGAGCAGCCGGCGCTGAATTCTCCTCCAGATCGCGACTGAATTGACCTAGCTGAAATCTAGTGTCGAAAATCCTGCCGTCAGGACGACCTAGGACCTCGGTCAGAGGCGCTGCAGTGACATCAGATGAGCGCAATTTTTCTCAAATGTATCTTAATTCCACAAAGTATCAGTAGATAAAACAAAGAATTGATCATATTTATGGAAATGAAAGATTTATTAGGTAGAGCTGCAGCCCTTTCAAAACTTTCGCAGGCATATGGCTCTCCTACGTGCGCGCATATGACAATATTAATACATTGTTACTTGTAGCCTAATTTCAACCTTTGAAAAACGCTGTACAGCAAAATATACGTAGGAGATTCGAATTTGCGATTTTCGAAATTTGAGAGGTGTTAATGAAAATCATAACTAACATAACTATAAGCACATTTTGCTCTGTCTGTACTTGGCGTGACAGCCTGCTTACAAGGCGTGCTAGCAGCGTCCCGGCCTCGCGGCCGTGGGTGAAGGGGATACGCGCGGTCAGCACGAAGACATCCCCACGCCGTATTCTGGTCTTGTAGACCTGAGAAGTGAGTTTTCTCATCGTCATACAAGAACATAGAGTGGGACATTGCAAGGAAAATACGCATTATAATCTTGCCCGGCCGGGAATCGAACCCGAGGTCGCGTCATGGTAAGCGAGCACGCTGATGTTCATGATGTGAAAAATAAGAAAGGAAACATTCGCGAAATCTTTCGAGATTTCGAGGAACTTAATTAGAAATTTTTTTAAGGGTTCATTAAAAATACATTAAATTATAAAATATACGCGTAATGTGATACATATAAACATTCCAGATACTAAAAATATGTGTGTTTATGTTTTTTTTTAATGAGACTGTCTTACATTTACAGTAGTACATTGTACTACTTCCTTACAAAATGTTTAAAGAAGTAATCTGTAGATATTTATTAAGAAAAGTTGGTTTAGTTATATTTGTAAAATTGATCCTTGTTTGATGCCTCACTGGTATCGAGTTCCATCAGTTGCATAAACGGAAGACATGCAAGCCAGTATCTTCACAGGTCTCGATGTCGAAACCCTGATAGATTTTCTTCTTGGTACTTAGTATTCCACTAGGCCAATCGCAGACAATTCAGAGAGACACATATGCATATTGTAACGTCACCACATGGCGGCCAGGGTTTCGAACATCCTTAGAAAGTGTCGAAGATGGCGAGCAGAGGGGAAGGCATCCAGTCGGCTAGTACAAAGACTGTTAGAAGCTTTAGAAAACTGAAAAGGTAGCCATTAACACTCCGGAACGCAAGTCGGCGGGCAGAGGGTCCTGCCCCCCGCCGGAGGACAGGGGAGACTGGCTGGCCATGTGGTCGCAGAGCCACCCGCACGTGCAGAGAAGCTAGGGGGTGGGGGGGGGGGCATTACCGCCAGAAGCTAGCTGGCCGGGAGGAGTTCGTTTAGAGATCGCCTCGCATGCGGAAGCAACTGCGGCCCGTTGGCACTAGTGCATTCCTTGGACACTGCGAGTGCGTAGCACCGGGTGTCAGGACACCGGCGCGGTAAAGCGTCTGGGTGGAGGATGCACTAACCGGGAGATGGGAGCAGTGTGCGTGGAGTCGCGGAGGTAGATTGCGAACGTCACCCCAGAGCTGTAAATACTTGTATATTCTGTAAATAAATATCATTGTAACTCGAGCTCGTGTCTGTGTAGTCATTTCGCTACCACGACGCCACAATATACTGTAATTATATTCTCTTACTGTTATTTTTGCGAGGGCTTTTCATGCTTTCATGGGGAGTTTAATCACTACGAGAATAAGCGCTTCCAAGCCTTAACGGATCCGCGGGACGCAATCCGCCCACATTTCCTGGCAATCTAACGAATGTTAACAGCACGAGCCGTTCTACGTATTGCGCCCACGGTTGTCACGCGCTGTCACGGCGGATTTCGGCGAATCATCCAACTGCCTGACGCGATTTGTCTTCGGGAAGCTTACAGACCGTTTCAAATACGCTCATTTGGTTGGGCAATTAGTCCCCATCTATTGATTCGCACAGAAGTTACATTTTTAGTCTCCGTGATACACTGATGTGCCGCTTCCCACGTAATAATTTATTTGCTTGATGCAAATTTGAAGTCAGGCTCAAGGCAAGCATAACAATTGCACGAGTGAGCGTGCCATCCCAAAAATTTCTTTAATAGCGCGGTAATCGTCTAAGTAAATTATCCGCATTGTTCTCGAACTAAGTGTTACGAGTTGTTAACTGTTAACCAAACTGTTTGGTTCTATGCTGAGAGGAATATCGTGACATGACTGTCCGTATTCAAATCAACTTGTGTAATGTACGGGTTGCATTCGCACAGTAACTCCACTGTGATGATCAGAGGTGTAATTACTCTCTGGGTACAGCCGTGTTCTGAAGGGACTTCCAGTCTGCCAATTCGATTTGTCGCCAACTATTCGCCAGCAAGGCCACCTTTGTAAAGTGTTACATGCGTTCTATTGCGAGAGCTGTGATGCAGCTTTAGTAAATACATGTTTTTTCATCGTAATGTCGTACATGTGTGTGCGTATATTCTATGAAGGATCCCGCAAACTACTTTAAGGTTTCGGCTAGTTCATGGGCGAAATTACCATTCACCAGTCCACTCTTCATAGCACCAAGCAGAACATCACTATTTCTATCTCACAATGAACATTGCAGTGGAGTCCCTGGTAGCCTATCTATCATAGTGAAAAAGGTGTTTATGATTGATGAAGATTGTATCATGTTGAAGACATTTTTGAATAAAGGGTTATATTAATAAATGTAATAATTTAAGGGCAAGTAATAGGGGTATTGAATATGATGAAGGAGCAATGGGTGAAATAAAAAGACAAAAGAAATAAAAACCTTCCGAGTGAACTTGAGGAGAAACTCGTTAGGAATTTACAAACTGCATAGGCGGACACCGGAATATCTGTGCCAAAACTCAGAGGCGAAATGCTAGAGCAATGGGAGCTGGGTTAAATATCGCTCTCCTCAGATGGAAGTAGCAGAAAATGCCAAAAGCTAGAGAGAAAAGTGGAGGTGAGCGATAGAAGGAAACCAAATCCATGCCTTGCACTTAGTTGATAACAGAGAAGAGCGCGTATGAGAATAGAGAGGGGAAGTAGAAGAGATGAGGGGGCAGAGGAAACAAATGAAAAAAGAATACGTAAGATTGGGGGGAAGGAGGGAAGAAAAGGGAGGAAATAAGAGGGACGAGGAAGGAGCTGGAAGATCAGAAAGGAGAAGGGAATGACGTGAGATTGGGGAGAAAGAGAAAAGATGGGAGGAGAAAAACAAAAGATGAGGGAAGAAAGAGAGATAGCGAGAAGAGGAAGTATGAATCAGGAAGAGGTTGACTGAAGAGGGCGGGGAGAGGAGGGAAGAAGCGGGTGGATAACGACACTGACTCAGCCTCCCTCTCTCTCTCTCTCTCTCTCTCTCTTTCTCTCTCTCTTTCTCTCCTCTTTCTCTCTCTCTCTCTTTCTCTCTCTCTCTCTCTCTCTCTCTCTCTCTTTCTCTTTCTCTCTTCTCTCTTTCTCTCTCTCTCTTCTCTTCTCTCTCTTCTCTTTCTCTCTCTCTTTCTCTTTCTTTCTCTCTCTCTTTCTCTCTCTCTTTCTCTCCTTCTCTCTCTCTTCTCTCTCTCTTCTTCTTCTCTTCTCTCTCTCTCTTCTCTTTCTCTCTCTCTCTTTTTCCTCTCTCTGTCTGTCTCTGTCTCTGTGCCTCTGTCTCCAAACGTCTTTTTGCGCGAGCGGCCGGCCTGGCGCTTTCCCCGTTGCTTTAATCAGCGTTCTTCGCCCGGCGCGGGCCACCGCGAGCCGCTGACATTTATTCCGCCCGTGGCGCACCGCGCGGCGCCGCGGCGCCGCGTTCAAGCCGATGGACGCCTCTCCGCGTCATCTGGAGCGCGGCTTAAATTGATGAATGCGTTGCGGCGGAATATATGACGGTCGCTACTCACACTAGCACTAGTCCACGGTGAAATATTGCTTACTGATTACAGGTATTCCCTTAATTATAACATGGCAGTTTTTGTGAATATTAATCGTAATAAATAACCAATATATTAGTAAATTCCAGAAAATACCAAACAAAACATACTAGACCATTTTCAATGCATGGCGAGTCATATAAAAGTATAATTGCGAAGAGCGAAATGTTATCCAGAACATACTGTAAAGATGAGTAATTGATAAATAATTTTTCTTCTTTCGAGAGCGACATTCGCTGTGGGTAAGTTGAAACAATGGAAAGTAAGTGCAAATTAAATGAACCCAGAACAAAATAATATGATAGAACTAGAAAGATTTGAACATTCGTAAAGTGTTATTATATTATTAGCTTTTTGGAAGTGATCATTTATATTCTAACATATTACTTATATCAATAACATATTACATATTACAGTATATGAAATTGCATTTAATGCATAATATTTGTAAATAATAAACCGATTTTATGATTTCTTATAAAGAATATTTCGTTTATGCCTAATGCAAAATGTATTTTTAATAGTTGACTTATTGTTAAGATTTATAACGTCAAGAATTCATATAATGATTGACTTTCGTTACTATACCAAACTAATAATAGCTGTCTTTTTGAATATCTACCATATATATGGTATTTTGGAGGGGCTGAATTCCTAACACCCCCCCCGGGCATTTCGGTACGTCACTAATTATAAAGATAATATAAGGAATATAAAATGTAGGAATATACATAATAAAAATGAAGAAAAATATGTATGAAAATAGAAATATAGTCAATAGAAATAAATATTGAGCTTATTTAGGTAGGATATTTAGTTCAGCAAATGACTTCCAGGAATGTGATATTTCCTGATGTGAAAGTGCTATTCATCTACTATATACCCCGATCCTCGTTGCCCCTAGATTCTGCTACAGAATCCGATGTTTGTATACACGGAATTATAAAATCAATGTAATTCTTACACAAATGTGAAGTGTATACGTACAGTAATATGTATCTGAGGGAACTCTAAAGGAAGCTACTCCCATGCGGTAATCCAGAAGTAGAGCATACTTGCGACACAGGGTTACCAAACAGTTTACATCAGTTCTCGCTCTCTGTAGTGAAGGCGACGAGATCAACAATTTCTGCAGGTAACTCTTGAAATGCAATTCCAAGAAAGTCATAATTTATCATAAATAATAAAATATCATAAAATTAAAAAACAAAACACTAACTTCAATCAAATAATTAAATTCCGTTGTACAATTTTATTGTTTACACTATTCAATTATACCATTTATATAGTGAAGTTACATTTTACTTAACAATATCAACAAACCCAATATTTTAATATTAAATATTTAATACTTAATTTTAGTCTTATTGAATTATTTTACCGTAAACTGATGAAGTGCTTTCCCACATCCGTTACCGGTAACGTGAGGTGTGTAAAATCGCGAAGT
Source organism: Teleogryllus oceanicus (assembly GCA_964035755.1). Lineage (NCBI taxonomy): Eukaryota > Metazoa > Arthropoda > Insecta > Orthoptera > Gryllidae > Teleogryllus > Teleogryllus oceanicus. The sequence goes on from CAXIVR010000002.1 coordinate 34,025,637, forward strand.
TTAGAGAGATTATTTACGGTATTTCATTTAATGTCGACTTGAGACTTTTTTCATTTAAGAGTGATATAATAATTAAGAAATTGCAAGGGTTTGTAATTAATCGTTAAAGTAAAATAATTATTTATTAATTGTCGAGCAAATTTCTGATTTCTATTTGTTCCATTCTTGTTCTTCACCATTAATTATGTAAGTACACTTAGAGAGGATTTGAAATCTACTTACTTCATGAAAAAAAAAACAATTTAAGTTCGAAATTGTATTGTTTCACGAAAATCATCCATTGATCAAAAGTTTGCGAAGAGTAATCAACTTTCTTTTCTGTCTCCCCAAATCATGTAGAACTATTTGTGTCGGGTCTGTCCTCTTGTCAAAACGGTTGTATGAATTTCACTTCCTCGTTTTCCTCCTCCTTTGCCGCTATTTTTTTTAATATTTGCATTGTCCTTCTTCTGTTTCATCATCACGATCTTTATACACTTCCTCTTCATTTTTCGTATCATGTTCACAACACTGCCAAAACCACTGGAGATTTTCATTATCGACTGATTGACAATATCGTCGAAGTTTCGGGAAACTCACTTCCAGATCGTTTAGCCAGCACAAACACACATTTTCGCTGCGGTCATAAACGGAAGTTCTACTACTGGGATATGCGGTCTGCGAGACGACTCCGGCATTTCCACTGTCCCTCGAAGATGAACGTCTGAAACTGGATCCGCTACTCAGCGTGTGATTGTTGCTTAGAAATAGATAAGACGATACTATAAACAAAACTTCCTGACCATATTTTGACATCAAGGTCCACACGTAGATTCTGACTCACAAGTGTAGAAGAAGTCATTTACTACAAATAAAACTAGAATTATCCGTTAGTATCTGAGCGACAAATCGAGTTTCCTATAATGAAGTTTTACTACTTCATAATAATTTCTTCTATTACTATGTAGTATTGAGATAAATTACTGAGTTCGCTCTAACGTACTCGTAATTCTTATTCCTGAAAAAAGTTCAATATAATAGGACCTGCTCTTCCACCTAACCATTTACTCGAAAGTACATGTTCACAGGGTTGAAATATTTAAGAGGTGGTGCAATCTGTACATTTATGACAGGGAGTGCAAGACAAAGAACCATCTCGGGATACTCTTTAAGCGATTGAGTAAACCCACAAAAATCTCAACGAGAATGACGGCTTAAGGCCAAATATTAATAGTGTGGAATTATACATAGAATTGAATGAGAAGAGAAAATTCGTTCAGGAGATGTGATTATAAAAAAAATGGAGAAATCTGCAGGAGAAAGGGGATGGAAAAGAGGGGAAGAAATAAAGGCGAAGAAGGAAAGGAATAAAAAATACGCTGAAAATGCCAAATTATTACAATGGCGATACGAAATCAGAATATTACTATTATAAACTTCTTGCAGAATATATTATTACTATACGTCTTTTGTATTCATAAGTAATTTGAAAGTTCCTGTCTTGCACTTTTTTCTATATCTGAGTAGCTATTAGCGTGTGTGGTATTTAGTGTGGGCCATATCATGTCAACTTTCAATGCTATTAAACATTGCCAATCTTCAATTTAGACAGCATATTCTTTCTTTCTTTCCCTCTCTCTTTCTCTCATTTATTCTTTATATATTCTATGCCGCTGGGCATTTTGCTTTGTATTGATTTGTTTTCCACACCTCTCAGGACGAACTTTGATAACAAAGAGATAAAAGTACTTTGACAGAGCACATAATTATGTATTCTGCGATTCATGCAATTGATGCAAAAATTCGTTCAAAATTTCAAACATTCATGCAAATCTTCTGACGAAAAATAGTGTTTAGTGTAACGGCATATATTTTTAAAGCTTTTACTTATTTTTGTCGTAAATTACAACAGTGGTTCTAACAGCAGTAATATTTTTGATTATTTGCAGTGTTAAAGTAAATGCACTTTTTTAAGAAGCAATAATGTATTAAGATGTAATGTATTCAGATTGAATCCACGTGCTGACCTTTAATGTATTTCAAGAATACATTTTTAAAATATGTCTCCAGAATGCTCCTCGGTAGAAAGACTTTAATGACAAAAGTTAAAGGTCTTTTGAAACTTAATCACTCTTGTATGAAACTTTTTCTATTAAGTGCATTGTTGAAGAAATATAAGCAAAAGTTTACCTCGATTCTTCGGTACAATATGACGTGATCTTTAAGTAAGATTAACTTTAATATACAAGGTTTTCGTAACTTGGACTGAATACATCAGAGAAGGAGGCATTTTCGTTCATTTCAATACGACAAAGAACATCAATCAGCAGAAGATCTGCTTTTAACAAAATTACTTTTAGAATGCCAAATTTAGAATAGGTTGTTGTTATAACTACTTCTGATTTGTAATCCAAATAGATTCTCCACTCAACTCTTTTGTATAAAACTTGCAATTGTACAATTTTCAATAACTTATTGTGCTAGACATGAATATTCAACTTTTTCTTCCCATTATTTTGCAATTCTCATCGGATCTCTTCAGACTAAGCCACAACTTAAAATGAATTAATTAGTAGTTATAATAATAATAATAATAATAATAATAGTAATAATAATAATAATAAGCTATATATAAAATAAGTGTCATAAAAACGTGAATATCAATTTAATTATTCATGCCGAAAGGGCGGTGCTAGTCGGTATTTTGGTATTTCCATATTCAGAGTGGTGGTGTTTATGCATATTAATAACCAACGCCGAAAAAACAAGAACTCACCAAAACAAACTGAAAATTTCCGCCATTTATTAATCAAGTTGCGAAATAACGTTTCTTAATTTTTAATTTCAGCACACGACTACAAATGTAGTTATTGAGTATTAGCTTCATGTTATATTATATTTTCAGACGCTGAGTAGAAGTTTATTCTGGACTTCACAACACATTCAGATACAAAATGATATGTACTGTCGTGATGCAGCCTTAGAAAGATTGCCCGAATGCGCTTCTGCAGACGGGGTTATTTGTAATGTTCTGTATCATGAGTTAGCATGGAACAGATATTAATGTAAGAAAGATGCCCGTATCAAGCTGAAATAAATTCTAGTATGTCTTTGATAACGATTTGGAACATTAATTTAGTCTCATGCTAAAGATGAATTTTAATTTTTAACGGTTTATTAATAACAAACTTCCAGAAGAAAATCGTCTCAAGAAAAAATTGTGAAATATCAAATCAATGAAAGAAAATTAGCACTAATGCTTAAAGATAAAACGGATAAAGGATATGAGAATTCCAAAATAAGGAAACTGAATGAATATATACAACGGTGAGGGAACCGGATGCGGGTTTTAGCCAAAATATACAGGACGAATAAAAAAAGCACGAGCACAAATACTGAAATGCAATGAGAGGTAGAAAGCAAGAAAGAAAAAGATAAAAGTGATAATTGCTTGAATGCTTTTATTTAATTTATAATGAGAATGCTACCAACATTTTTGTGAGTAATAGCTAGTGATGGCAAATTTTACCAAAACCTCGATCTTTCGATACATCGCTAAAATATTTTCGAAGTCGATGTCGAAGTCGAAATATAAATTAACAAACATGATATTTTCCTATCCATTTTTAATTACTGTAAGTAATAGGGATATATTTTATTGTTTTGTTATCAGCACGTTAGTAGTATGTTAATAAAATTATTATCGAATGTAAAGAATAAAATTAACCATAAAGAACATCATGTTTCACTATTTTATTATTTAGACACTTCCATTCATACACCATCGGAGTAAAACTTTCTGGATCGAATGTGATACATTTCATAAATATTTTAGTAGATGTTTTGTATCATAGTTGAATACATTATATTTTGCCTTAGATTTGACATTTTAATTTTCTAATCAATATTCGACATACAAAATAAAGTATTTCTTTAAAAGACATAATAAATCATTGGATGAATAAACTCATTGACGATGTTGTATATTTCAAAATCTATCCCATAATGTGTATGACGAAGATAAAAACGGAATTGTTGAAGACAAAGCGAAATTGACATCTCAGATTCATACAGACAATAGAAATACTTTAGACATTTTCAAGTCGATAACTATTTTCTCCATAGACATGAAGTTAGAACTCTTTTATTTTAAGGTCACGAAATGTTTTCCAACCTTTTATAATAACAAACACTACAAAATATAAATTGACTTACTAACCCGACAAGTGGAATTGGTTAAATGTCACAAGAAACGAAACTCTTGGGCCTGCATCGTGTGTACCACTCGCACCACAATGAACTAACAAAAATATGAGAAAGTCAATATTGTCAAATAAACTCAAGCACTTCATCTCTCTAAAAGCGCTTTAAAAATTATTAAATGACAAAAAACTCGAATAATTTGGTGCTAAATGTTGAAGAAAGATAAGTTTATTCGCACATAAAAATTATTTATAAATATTTAGTATAAGACGTGCCAGTTTGGAAAGCAATGGTTGGTCACATCACACATCACATGCTACTGTGGGATTAACCAGGAGGGAATGAGTCTGGTTGACGACTTGTCAAAGCATTTGAGGGCCATTTCTAACACTACTATCGATTCACGCACTTCCATTCCAACGACCGCCTGGCAATAACATACATTCATAACACGAGCAGCTCCCAAACCTCCTCAGATTGCACAGGCAAAATGTGCAGAGCGATAAAAAGAATGACGCAAAACAACGATATTGCTGTGGATTGCTGCGACTCTACAACTTGCTTAAAATACTATTAAAAAAATTAAAATAGATCGATGTTTTTGTGCCAAAATATCGATATATAGGAAACATCGAAAGCAAAACATCGATATTAATATATCAATGTTTCTGGTAGAAAACATGGATGTTTTAAAAACCGATTTTTTTTGCCATCTCTACTAATAGTTCTACTTTATAAAAGTGTCGAAGTTACAAAGAAATTTATATTTTTTTATTTTTATAGAATTTACTTTTCATATTTGTATCTCTCGTATCAACCAGATGATTACTCTCTCGAGACTCCTCTTGTAATTTTACTGATTGCATACACCTTTGGTCGCAATGCCAAATCGATTGATCCAAAGCACAGCGAAAGAAACTCGACAACGGACCACAACAATGCCAGTTCCAAGCGGAAAGTAGCTCAAAAGCGAGCGGGTCCTACGCTGAGCGGCGCCTTTCTTCCGCGAGGCTGTGGTTGCGAATGGTTGCGCGAAGTAAAAGACGTCGGGCGTCCGAGACGCGATCGATCCAGGACCTCTACGGCGGGGGAGGGGGAGGGGGAGGGGTGACGAGGTGGGCGTGGCGGGGCTCCGCCTCGCGTTGATGCGAAAATTCCAGCGCCTTCGACACCCGTCGAGATGGATTCCGCGCCTCAGGAAAATGCTTCGCTTCCCGTTTGTCGCTGCGGATGTGGGTCACCCAAACGCGGCCTTTGGAATACGTTCGTTCGTCACGTACTCTCCACTCAAATTGGGTGAATTGAAAAAAACTATATAAAACAACAATTAAAAAATAACCAGTGGTGTTAACGTAACACCGGAAGCGGTAGCTCAGTGCATCAACTGATGACACTGCAGCGCCTCTGACCGGGAGGTCGTAGGTTCCCACTCCCCACGGCGGCAGGATTTTCGACACTAGCTTTTCAGCTGGGTCGAATTCAGTCGCTGCCTGGAGGAGAATTCTAGCGGCCGGCTCCTCTGATCGGTAGTTTTCCGTGGTTTCTCCGATCAAAATTATCTTACTTTGCACCTACAGACCTCCAACAAAGCAAGCTGTAGATTATTTCAATTTCGTAGAAAATCTAGAGATAACTCTGAACAAAATTAGTAATCTCTCTTTTAAATCCATTGTTGTATGTGGAGATTTCAATATTGATTTTCTGAGCGAATACCACGAAAAAGAGCAGTTTCTCAACTTAATTCATTCTTTTAATTTAGATATTACAGTGAACGTACCTACACGGAATACTCTTAAATCACAAACAGCAATAGATCAAATTATAATTAAAAAACCAAAAAAAAATTACTAATAACATGAATACTGACACAATAAATAAAACACGCATGTGCCGAGCATTTACTACAGTTAACATAAAGTTATTTACGGACTACTTGCTGAAAGAATCATGGGAGGCAGTTTATAACGCTATTGACACAAATAAAAAATAATTTATTTTTCTCAAAGCTTTCATTTCTCTTTAACGCATGCTTTCCTATTAAAAGAAAAATTAAAATTTCACGAAAAAGTAATACTTGGATCACAAAGGAATTAGAACATCGTGTAAAAATAAACGTACTCTCTACTTTATTTCTAAACGTCATGACGTATCTCAAGATTTCCTTATCTACTTTAAAAAATACAAAACATTGTTACGAAAAGTCATAAGGCAGGCGAAAATCATGAAAAACGATCAGGATATTTTGAACTCAAATAATAAAACAAAAGCAATGTGGAATATAATAAAAAATACTACCAAATCAACTAGAAAACCCGTAGAGATTGTTATTTTAAAATATAACGATATAAATGTGAACGATCCGGCAACAGTGGCTAATCTCTTTAACAAATACTTTTCGAGAATTGCTGCCGATCTCACTAAGGTCTTCAAGCACAAAACTAAAAAACAGACAGTTCACCCAAAATTTTAGACACAATGTCGTTTCGAAACTTCTTCCTATGAAATTCTCAAAATAATCGGTAAACTAAAAAATAAATATTCGTCCGGTTTAGATGAATTCCCGGATTCTTTGTTAAAGACTTGTGCGTATGCCATTATACACTCGTTAACTCACATATTTAATGCATCTTTATGCACTGGAACGTTTCCAGATATTTTCAAAACAGCTAAAATTAAGCCGCTTTTCAAAAGGCAACAAAAATGAAATTCAAAATTATCAGCTCATTTTTTATCAGTTTTTCAAAATATTAGAGACTTCTTTACGTACGAATGGAAACCTTTCTCACTAAACACGACGCGCTTTCAGATTGCCAACATGGATTTAGAAAATCAAAATGAACGGAAACAGCTATATTTTCTTTTCTTAAAGATGTCGCCTCATCATTGGATCAAAACGAGGCACCTATTGGATTATTTTTAATCTCTCAAAAGCTTTTGACGTCATTGATCATGACATTTTACTTTCCAAATTACCTTCATATGGAATTCGTGGTATTGCTCTAGATTGGTTATGTTCGTACCTCAAACAACAATCTCAGAGAGTTGAAATACCTTACTGGAATGATGGAACATTACGTACGCACCTTTCCGACTCTTTGCCCGTTGCATGTGGAGTTCCTCAAGGATCGATTTTAGGCCCTACTCTGTTCCTACTTTACGTAAACGATATGCCCTCGACGATTCGAAACGGAAGAACAGTTCTCTTTGCGGATGATACGAACATCCTTTGCAATAAAGACACCATAAATAGTACAATATCAGATGTTTCAAATTGGTTCCGAAATAACAAATTAATAGTAAACGAAAAGAAAACGGTTTTAATGCAGTTTTCCATTTCAAATAAGCAATTCTGTGCTCCATTGAAAATGAACAATGTACCATTGACTGATGTTAAGGCAACAAAATTTTTAGGTCTCTCAATTTAGTCAAACCTTAAATGGAACGTCCATTTAACTGAATTGAACACAAAATTAAGTTCATTATGCTACGCGTTCAGAATTCTTGCAAATTCAGTCAGCCTTCATACTGCTCGTTGTGTATACTTCGCGAATGTTCATTTCCGCCTGAGATATGGCATAATATTCTGGGGAAATACATCTTATAGCTCCCAGACTTTTAGATTACAAAAACGAATTGTACGAATAATAACCAAATCCCACCCACGTGATTCATGTAGCCTCTCTTCATTAATCTAGGAATTCTACCATTACCGTGTCTTTTATTTACGAATCAGTGGTTTTGTAAAAATGACTTGCTCAAGGCGAATATATTTTCAGAAAATGCCGAAGTCTATTACTATAACACTCGACGTAGAAATCATATTCATCAGGTGACAGTATCAACAGCTCATTACAAAAAATTCACATACAATACATGTACATTATTTTACAACACTTTGCCAGATGACATTAAACGATTAAATTCAATAGAAAAGTTTAAATCCAAGTGAAATCGTTTCTGCTGCACATTAATTTTAACAATGATACATAATGCATTATTTAGCATTTGGACTGTATAAATGAGTATAAACAACCTGTAACAACAATTGTACTACAGCTTCCGGGTCAATGACTCCCCATCCCGATCAGGGTTTTTCGTCCAGTTTCCTGATCCATTGAGCAAATGCTGAGATGGCCCCTTGTTTCTCCCTTTCAAAATTCAAAATTATTGCTTGTTTTTTTAAAAATTTTTTTTATCCTTGAAAATAGATTTTATTACATGGGAGTTTTTTTTCTCCCTTTCAAAATTCAAAATTTAAGTATTGTTTATCCTTGAAAATAGATTTTATTACATGGGAGTTTTTTTTCTCCCTTTCAAAATTCAAAATTTAAGTAGTATATGACTTAGTGTAGGGATCACAGAATTTTGAAAATGTGCACACAATTCACTTTTCCCCATAGCACGTCATACGCAGTTTTTAACTGTTTTTTGACGTAAAATAAATAAAATAAATAAATAAATAAATAAATCAACACCAGGCGAATGCCGAAGCAGTACCCGAGCAAACGGGCCACAGACCGCGCGCCATCTTTCCTTCCTCTTCCTTGTTATATATCCTCTTCCCGTACTCACACACATGCACTACACTACCACATATTCCGGGAGACCGGTCGGGAGCTTAGAGCTTGTCCCGGCTGGGGCGATGCCGCGCTGGTGGGAGAGTCATGGTTAGAGGGAAACCCCGCTAGTCGACGGTAGGTCAGCGCCGGATCCTGCTATCCAGCGGAGGGACATCACCGCCATCTCCCGAGGAAAAAAACTCGCACTACACTTACGGGAATAATGTCCTAAGCTGTTGACGCGGCCGGGATCAATATCAACCAACCATGTTTACGTATCCTTAAGTGGGTGATTTATACGCGCTCGACATCTCGTCACGTATTCTAATAATGCGAGTACTGGAGTGCTAAGTGACAGAATCACCTGAGTTAAATGGGAAATAGTTTGGAAATTACTAGTAATAGTAATACGAGGTATATCCCAAAGTCCATCCACTTCCAACCATACCACTCTACTTTGGGTCGAGATCTGAAAATGTATTTAGGAATGGATGAAACGGGAATTGGTTCTTGATGCGTGTTCTGTATATTGAATTTTGCAAAGTCCTAGAGGTTTAGGTATATTTTGGATGTTTTTCAAGAAGTGGGTAATAAAAAATAATGTAACTGGTTATCGGTTCTAACTGGAATTCAGCATTGAAAGCTGTTATTTTGAGCCTGGAGGTTTGCTAACATTCTTCATTAACGTCATAAAATATAATTATTGATATAAGAAACTTCTGATAAGCCATTACATCTCTTTCAAGTGTAGCCTTTTGCGAAACTTGATCCAGAGAAGCCTGATTATGTGCTTATAATAGATAGGTTAAGAAGTAAATGGTTTGTAATTAACTCTTGAAAGGAAGCCATGGTTTGAGCCAAAATATGAAGACGCAGGTAGGACTTCCCACGAGAAAAATAGAGAGAGCCCAAATGTAGCAGAAGGTGGAAGGGGTGGGATGAAGGAATAGACAAGAGTGAAGGGCAAGAGAAAGGGGAAATATGGGAAACGAAGAATGACACAGTGAAGAGGGAATGATATCTGAGGTGAAAAGTGGATAGAGGACGGAAATTTCCAACCACTGATTCACGAGTGATATGGGGAGGCAGTTTCCTTACCCCTAATACATAGAATTGGTCTCAGAAGAATATAATAATTATTTGTTAATAAAATTAATATTTTTGCTGTGAAACAAAATTCTCTAATTTATATTTAAAACGACTATATTAAAAGAATGGTAAACGATAAAAGTATAAATAATTCTATTAAAGAAGATACAGTTTTCATGTACAACAATGTTATGCAATTAAAAATTTAAATATTTCTGCCCTGAATAAAATACGGTATCACATTTAAGGTGTGCTCATGTATAATTTAGATTTTAAATAGTTTTTTGTGTCAATATAACTGAACAACCAATTTTCGTCTGGCTCCCTCGCCGATTTCAAAAACATTTTTCCAGGGATATTTTTCTGGAAGAAACACTGCTCGCAGCAAGTAGCGGAGCCGGCGGCAAGAGAATAACTAAGAGTCAAAAAGGTCGAAAGGAAGCGGAATGTCTGCATGTGATGGAGATACGGTCGAGACGGTTAAACAGGAAGAGGGCTGTGTAAAGGAGGCAGGCGAGACGAAATTATGAAATATCGCCTTTAGCGCGACCATCAATATCCGTGGCCCGAAGCGGGGGCCGCACCCAGCACTGTGTAGGTAATGACGTCATCCATCTTGCGGCCTCTACCTCCGCCTCCGCCTTTGCCTCCGCCTTCCTCCGCTGTGACGGGTTGCGGCGCTTCCAGCAAAGCACCTCTGACGCTGCTTCCGTCACACTACTCCGAGACAATCGACTTGTTGCCATAGATACAGTTGTATTATTTTGCACAACACCCCATGTTTAACATTGAATTTCTCAACAATCCAACTTCGAATATTCGATTGTAAAATATGTGTTTAAAGTTTTCAGTTGTAACTTCGCTCACACTTCAGTATTAAGGTCTAGTAGTGCTGTTCCAAATATTATTAAGATTCGTGAATGTGATGGAGAGATTCATACAGTTTTGTATCAAAAAATTGGAATGTCTCTCTGCCTCTCTGTGTGTATGAGTGGATGTTGAAACGCATATCTCAGAGAAATTAAAAGCTTTTGAGATGGAACTTGGTTCCACTCATCATTAGATATTTTAATTTTTCAGGGTAGGTCCTAAATGAAGCCCTTATAACATTTTCAAACTTTGAATTTCAATGACTGAAATTAAGGAATAGTTACAATTTTCATTAAAACCTCTGAAATTTGCAAATGTTAAAATGTTTTTCGAACGTTTCTTACGCAGTCAAAGTTAAAGACATAGTTCTTTCTCAAAGCAATTTATTCCTCAATTTTAGATCTATAAGAGATTCTTACAATTCTTTACTCGCAATTCTTTTAAAAATATTAATGGTTGTGTAATTGTGATGAAGTTTGTGAAATTCTCCCAAAATGTGTGATCGAGAATTTCTCAAAAGCGGCTTCAATTTTTAAAAACAGTTTTGTTAGAATAGAAGACAACACATTGAATTATATGTCACAAGTGCTATTTCCATGAATACGTGAGTTTTCATTAGACTAAGGCGAGGAAAGGTTTCCATACGCATCTCTGTCTCACTAAAATCCTTTTATTTATGTTTATTATTTTATGTATTATGTTTATAATTCACTAGACAACTGGACATGCTAGTAATGTCCAGTTATATAACACCATCAAAAAAGATGAACGATGCCTCATGTAGTAACTCAAAGTATTATGACAGATGTTGTAATACGTACAGTGTGTTTTATTTAATAAAAATGTTTAATTCCATCTCAATAAGTATGTAAATTATGTTGTTGAATTACGTCCCGGTTTTTAGATATCCTTACCCTATGATGAATGCATTTCCAGGAGCTTGAGGCGATATACTCAATTTAATGTGGACCTTTCACAAGGAAACATTTAATTCAACTTGAAGAATAAATGATACAGCTTGAAAAAATACTGGAAAAAATTTCAAAATGCAGATAGATTACAAAATTTCTCGAAGTATTTTTCTTTTAATTCTTTGGGTGATATTCTGTTTTACTGAAACAGAGCTGATGCTATATTGTTTACTACACGATTAAATTTATCTCGTAAGTGTTGGATGAAGACGTTAATAGGTTAAATAGAAAGCTATAGTAAGTTGGTAGGCTGAGTTTGCTGCTACATGGCGCTATTTCTCTTTAATTCACTTGATAACAATCATAGAAAAAAACATGTCATCTTGTGTATGGGATTTTAAGCATTTAGAATGTAAAATATAAAAGATAACTTTATTTAATGTTCACTTTACATGGCCATGTCAAGCTGGATTTAATAATTTGAATACGTTGATTTTCCCTGCTCGTTTCAGCTCAAACAAGGATTGATGAATTAGAGTATAAGTGGATAATAATGATGTGGCGATGTAGGGCAAAAATACAAGTGCCAAACCGCTCCAAGCTTGGAAATTCGACTACCTGTACTAAGTCCCCGCAGGGGGAACTCACGATGGCGTAGGTTGTCGTGGTTTCTGATCGTGGAGTGTCGTAGATGACCACCCGGACTCTAAGTCTCGCGGCGCAACTCACGTCATTAGCCTGAAGGTTTAGGCAGTGAGAAGGCGATGCTAAGCTCTTGGTAGTCGGGTCCACCCGGCTATCTAAGGCGTGTCGACCATTTGGCAGGATCGGGCGAACAAAGCTTTTTTTGAGTACTCCGGATCCCACATACAGGAGTCCGGCGGGAAAACTGATACCACCCGTCAGGTTGCCCAGGTTCCGGCGTTATCCACGCCGATAGCTTGAAGGTGCAGGCAGTGGGGAGACGGGATGGGGGCTCCGAGCCGCCTGGACCTTCATTCAGGTGGTCCCCAGTTGGACTCTCGGCTTCGTCGTGGCAGTGGCCCAATACTCAGGGCAAAGAGGAGGGAACTTGTTCCCGACGCATGTGAGTGGCACATGGTTTTGACTCCGGTACTATCCTGGATAGCTGGGAGCTCTGAGCTAGCAGAGCGGCCCTTACCCACGCACTGTATGAAAAGATTGCCGTGACGGTTAACTGGGTTCCGGCTGGATCCCGTCGGCGTGCCTGCGCGTCGGGGGAGGGGGAGTGCGGTTAAAAGGCAAAAAGCTATAGGTGCCCACCTCGAAAACTTGTCTCCCTGATGAAGCAAGTTTCATGTAGAGTTATAGACCACATGGGGTTCACTACCTGTACCAGGTGGTACAAGGAAATCTTTCCAAATTGCGTATGAAGTTTACTGGGACGAACCAGTCACATTTCATTTCAAGAGACGGAATTTTACGTCAATTTCACTTAAAGAAGCTATAGCTTCAAAGTTGATTCTAACTACAAGTACATTTATTTTCTATATGCCTGTGTAGATGTAATAAATTAAAAAATACAGAGGAACGGAGATGGACAGTGGTAAGGAAGCACGTCTGTGATCGGATCAAAGATCTTCTTGAATTGCAGTAGTTCCCTATTTTATGTACGCGAAAATGTAAAATTGGAAAGTCAGGTAGTACGTAATTTCAATTATCTTCGTTTTTCTGAACGTTAAGAAGACAGTGTCGTCACAGCAAAGAGTCAATGGCTACATGTCGCATAAAACTCTTTGATTTCTAGAATATCGTTGATTCTGGAAGACTGATCACAAAATTAATACTAATTTAAAAGAATATAATGAAATTTAAACAATCGTGTGCTCACTAAGTCAACACAATCACCTTGGAAACGAACGTCCTCGAGAAGTAGCATTATACCACAAAGAAGATGGGTATTATTATAATCGCCATATGCATTTGATGATGTGTGATTTGACAACATTAATTCTAAACTGAAGGACATTGAGGTGAGAGTTACCTTGTTCTGGATCTGCTTCGCTTCTTAATTGATTCTTCTTACTTTGGAAGAAGAAACTAATATGCGAGGAATAATAATAATCCAATTTATTGTAGCACTTGAACGAATAGAAAAGATTAAGGTAAAATTCTGTCTCTAACAACTCTACTTATTATTCCGCTTATTTTTTATTCGTTTTCCAAGCAACACGTCGCCATAACATTGCTCGTCATGGACGAGTCTCCACGGTACCTCGTCGATGTTATGGGTGGACGGGTAACCACAGACATTACCTACAAATTTTAAGAAGTTATCCACCTACAGTGAAAAACAAACCAGTGTCTTTTAAAATTATATAGTAGTTATTTATATAAAAGACGCAGTTAAGAAAAGCAAGTTATGAACATTCTGTAATATCAGAAATGAACGCCCCGCCGACGAATTTTAGAGTTATCCGCAGATTCCATAATATGCAAAGCAGAGCTATAGCACTTCAACAAACATTGATTTGCTTGTTCCAATTTTAATACTCTCTTTGTCAGAGTATCACTGCAGCAAATGAAGTAATTTCACTGTGCTAGTAATTTAATGTGACTATTATACTGTTGAAATTAAAAACAATAGTGTTTTTAATTAGGGCGGTGTATCTCGAAAAAGTTATGGCATTTTCTATCCAATATTTGTTACCGCTTATAATTACCGGCCAATTATAAGCAGCGACTTATCTTAGGAAGCGATATGTCCTTACCCTTGTGTTGACGTGCAATAAACCGCGTATGTACTATAACATAAACCCTTTGATTTTAACATGATTGCAGTTATTTTCAATATTTATTTCATTCGGAAACTCGACGTAATTCCATTCGTGGCCGGAAATTTTCAGATAAATATCTTAGTATCGTCCTGGAGGTAGTGATTTATCGTCAATTTTCAAAACATTCGTGGTATTACTTATGATAACAATCGTGAGCTCGTATTTTTGTTTTCGGGGGTTGTTGTTGGACTTGAAGACTTGACACGTGTTTCTCTGCGTATGTAAACGCGCTGAATCCGAAACTGAAGCCAGAATTGCGCCACCGCGCTCCAGGTTTTTATCGCAAAAATCACCGTGAAATTTAAATCTACAATTTCACAGTTTTTTTTTTTGAGATTTAAAGAAGAACTGGATGAGTCAAGTCTTTGGGTCTGACAATGTTTTTGTGAGTGCCCTCCTGTGTAATGTATGTGGATGAAACCGTCAAGAGCATTTCCTCGCGAGTAGGCATCGAGTGCGCGACCCGAAGGCCGCGCTGTCCTTAAGCGAGGGCGGTGCGCCGCTGTGCGAGGGCACAGGCCGGCCTCGAAGCCCGGCCGGCGGGATCCCTTTGACGGACGGCGCGCAAAGCCCGCGGCCGCGTCGATAAAACAATTTGCATGCAAACGCTCGGCGGCGGACGGGGCGGCGGAGGAGACAAGCGAGGGAGCGGGCGCGGCGGGGCAGGCGAAAGGGCGGGCGCGAGGGCGGTGATGGGACGGAAACAGACGTGTGGGTAGGGCAGCGGGGAAGGGAAAGGCCGGCCGTGAGAACGGTGATAGAACGGGGGCAAGACAGGAGCGTGTGCGGGAGTGACGGGGAAGGCGAAAGGGCGGGAACAATTACATCCCAGAGGCGTCGGGGGGGGGCGAAGGGTGGGGCGGAGGGGGGGGGGGGGGGAAAAGAGGCGTGGGGAGACAAACGTACGAGCCGACGCGGTGGGGGCAGGCGGAGAGGCGGGGCTGAGGATGGAGGAGAGATAGCGCGAGGGATGGAGCGGGGTGAGACAGGCGCGTGGGCGGGTGCAGGGGCAGCAGGGGGAGGCACGTAGACGACCGCGAGTATCACCTCAGGAGCGATGTGTTCGACGGGGTGGAGAGAGCGGGCAACAGCTACGGGAGAGGAGTTTGAGTGGGGGCGTGTTTGCGTTACCGGAGCAGGTGCGAACGCGGGAGCGACAATGGGAGTGAACATGGAGCGGACGCACTGCAGGCACTGGCTGCGGGGCGAGACGGGGTTGGCCCAGGCGTGTGAGCGGTGGCGGTGCGGGGGTCGATTCCAGACGGGAGAGAGACAGAGGACGGGCAGGCGAGGGGTAGAGTGTGGCGACGGCTACGAGAATGGGACGTTGAAGCCGGGGCGACGAGGTGAGAATGACGGTGATGGGTTCGCTGATAAGACGAGTGGGCGTGGTGTGGTCACGAGCGCGGGGAGGGCGCGGAGGCAGGTGTAGACAGGAACAGGTGAGCGGGAGAGGGGAAGGAGACGAGCATGGTAACGCGCGTGGGCCGGAGGAAAAGTTAAGGGATTGGGAAGCGGGGGGGGGGGAAGATCCAGCGTGAAGAAGGGACGAGCACAGGACGAATGTAAACGACACAATGTGAAGAGGGTGACTTGCGGGAATGCGTGTAGAGGAACGGAGCTGGAGCGGCGGGGAGGGGAGGACAGACACGCGGGTAGGGAGTGACGGGCGAAAACGAACATAGATGTGAGCAGAAGGTGGTGAACCAGCAGGGTTGGCAGTGGGCGTGGCGTTGGGCACCAGCCTTTGGCACCGCGACGCTGGCCGTGTGATTGGGCGTAAGGATGGGGAAAGTAGAATGGGAGCGGAGTTCAGCGTGAGTAGCGGACATGGGGACTGGTACGGGGCGAATGAGAACGAGAAAGCGGAGAGGGCGGACGGGGGGGGAGGAGTGGACGCAGCGACGGTAGGAGCCGCATCCAAGCGAGACGTGCCTGAGAGTGCGTATGGGGACGTGCTGCGTCGTGCGGGGGCGTGCAGGGACGTCGGGGTGCGTGCGGGGGCGTGCGGGGGCGTGCGGGGGCGTGCGGGGGCGTGCGGGAAGGTGCGGGTGGGCGTCCGCCAGCGGCGCTGCGCTGCTCGTGGTCCAGGCACGCGCTTGTCCGCATGCGTCCGCCTCTGTCTCGTAAAGCATCGCTATCAAAGAAGGCTAATTAATTACTTTTCCCATTTCGGCGTCATGCAATTCATTTATGCGTGAGGCTCCGGGCGGCGCGGACACGCCTGCCAGAGCGCGGGGAGGGGGTGGCGGGACATGAATATGGGGGAGACGCGGCGATGGCGATTGAGGGGCAGAGAATGAGAGAGATAGTGCACGAGCGAAAATTGGTAATATGATGCTGCAATTGCTGCTGTGCTTTGAAAAGTAATGGAAACAAATACTCCTAATAAAGGTCACTAGTATTAACGAAACGTAGTTATAATACTAATACGAGTAGCATTATTACGTAATTACAATTGCAAATTAGTTATTTGACCCATTATTTTTCACAATTATTAGTCTGAATGTTAAAATTTTGTGAGATAATTATTTTTGTCTTTGAAATTTTTAAACTTTTTCTACCTGCATAATCTGTGCTGTTGGTTGAGCACATAAAAAAACAGTGAGGAGTATTTTTTTTTCAGTGGTAGTATCCAACTTGCACGTTCTAAAATATTGACAGATGTTTTTTCTTGACAGATATTTATCTCTATGAGAGATACGAGTGATGCAAAAAATATTGGGCTAATGAAAAGAATCTCAAATATCACGAGTGTTAAATCACTTATCCACAAGTGAGCCAATCTGTGACGAGTCTGACCAATCTGCCAATCTGAGCCAATCTGTGACGAGTGAAAATTTTAAAATATAAATTCAAAAAATTTTTCAACTTCAAATTAAAAGGGAATTTTTTCAGATAAAAGCTATTTATAGATTACTGTAAAATTTAATAAAATCGTTAAATAATGCAAACCCCAATAAAATGTTTGTCTCTCAGCATTAATAAACTTTCTCAAAATATTTCAACTTGCAAAAAATATTGCAAACTTGCAAAAATTATATTTGTATGCTGTTTACACTGAATCTCATTAAAACAAGTTCATTAGTGTTACTTACAGACAAGGTATATTATACAGACAATTTATAATTAATTTCGCAGCTGCATGTGTTGCTTCAGTTTCTGACTTTGAGGTGTTTTCTAAGAGAGCAAAGAATAACGAAAGAGGTAAAAAAGAGTAAGAAAGGGATATATGGATATCGTCTTGTACCGTCTCCGCATTCAACGTTCGAAATATATGTCAGATAACACTCTTGCATAAAAATGAAAGGTGTAATTTTTACTAAAATAATTATAATAATATGTCAAATAATTGACAATAAAATAAATATGTAACTAGTAAAGTTAAATACCTCAGCATCTACAAGACAATGATAAGACCAATTTTGTCATATGGAACTGAAATCCGAGCTGATATGAAGAAAACAAAACAACTATACCGATCAGTAGAAATGAACACACTATGATCGATAGTAGGAAAGGCCAGGAGTGACAGGGTCAGAAATCAGAATGTAAGAAAACAATAAAATAACTGACGTAACCAAATTTGTGAAAAGAAGGGAAAAAGGATGAAATAACCATATCACACGAATAAGCGATGATAGACTGGTAAAGATAGCCAGTGATATGATACCATTAGGAAGGTGAAACCCTGCAAGGACGCAGAAAAGATGGAGAGATCTGTAGTCAACATTTAGTGAATTCCCTGGATGAAGCGAGAAGACAAACAGGTGTAAAGCTACATTAAAGAAGAAGAAAAAGATTATTAAGAAGAAGAAAATAAATATAAAGTAAATAAGAGCAGAAAATAATATTTGTTTGCTAGAATATGTTGGCCACTAAGAATTCCAGTCATTTTTTATCTCTGCGTTCTCTGGTACATTCAAGTGAGTGAGTATTTTTTCCGATCGCGTCAAGCGCTGCCAACTGAAAGTGTCGAACATGAGCTATACCGGGAGGTGGCATTACAATAGCGATCTTCTACTACTATAACATGATCTTCGGCGTTCAACAACCCGTCGGCTTGCTGCTGTTCACTTTCCGGATCTCCATCGGAAAGGAACTCCCCAGCCGGGACAATTGGTAAGTTCCCGACATATGTGCTAGTGTGAGTGTAATGGTAGATGAAGGGTCACGGAAGAGTAAGGAAAGATCGCGCGTGGACCGTGTGGAGTACGACTCTGCTCCGCCATTCCCCTTCAAAGAACTCATGGAGAACCACCGCGCACATCAGCCGGGGCTGGAATTCTCCTCCAGACAGAGATCGTTAAGCCGAGCAATCAGGCGTATCCGGCGGCGGGCGCGGCGCTGGGCCGGGAATTCATTACAGTGGACGCGCGCCGCTATGGACGTCAACGCCGTAATGGCGGTATGATCATTAAATTAACGCGGGTTGGACGCTGCCCTGACGCCGAATCCATCCTTCCAGCCTCCCCCTGCCCCCCTCCATGCCATTCATCCCGCTGCTGCGCGACGCCTCGGTTGACTGTCTTTGTGACCGCGGCCGTGATTGGGGCTGGCAGCAACTGCCGGATTATGAGGGAATTTCCGGATGAACGAATGCATTACAAAAGTACGTAGAATGGATGTGGAAAAAATAATTAAATGAAGTTGAATTGGTTTATATCCCATATATTTCCATTGCCCCAAAAATGGGGCATCATATTTTTTTCTTAATAGTTCATCTTTTGGAAAGAATCAAGGAAATTTATGGATACTACATTGTTCTATTGGCAACAAAGAATGTGAATAAGTTCACTAGCTTACTCTATAGCGTTTTTCATTGTTGTGGGAGGCCTTCGGAAATACCTGCATTTGAGTATCATGTGGCTTCGTGAATCATAAGTACAATAGTTAAATTAATGGTTGTTTTAATCGTATATTTTAATATAATACGATCGGCTGAAAATAATATTTGAAATATATTCTAAATACTAAATATTTATGGCATTTGAGTAAATAACAGTGTGATTAGGTATTATATTCGAATGTTTAAAGCTCCATATTAGGAGCAATAGGAACGAGAGGGTACGGTTTTTTATATCCATTATTAGCAAGTATATTTTTGGCATTTGAGTAAATACCAATATTGCACGGTGTGATTATGTATTATATTCGAATGTTTAAATAGTTTTTGTTTATTTTGTTTGCCAATTTCATTTCATATTATTCGAAAACGATGAAACAGGATTATTAAAACGGGATGATTTCACAGAGACATCAGTTTTTATATCTGCCTCTGAAAACCATCTCAGTGATAAAGTCAGTGGCAATGATGATACAGAAGATATTCATGTGAACCAGCTTACTGGCAACCAGCTACAAGTAGGCCAAGGAGAACTGGAAGAGACAACGTCCTCTGGAATAGATGAAATTATTCCAACATTTGAAGAATTACCACTTGATGTTATGAACAAGGGGATCGTGTCTGAAATGAGCACAGATACAAGGAAGAATAGAGTTGAAAATTGGGTGAATACGGACTTAGCGCCTCTCGCAGAATGTACATGAGAACAACCAGATTGGCTGCAAAGAGAATGATCCCTTGTTGATCTTTTGAATTATTTTACGATAGTGAAGTTTTGGATTTGCTAGCTGAAATGACCAAGAAACACACTTTCTCCCAAGGAAACACTAAATTTGATGTGTCTTATCGTAAAATGAAAAGGATTTTTCATTTTTGTTGCTCTGTGTATATTTTGGTAATGCTAGAAGCTGCGTTACTGGAATTCGCATTCATTTCCCTGGAGTACAAAGAGGAATACCAAGAAATAGATTTGAAGAATTCCTAATATATTTCCATATATACCACAAAAATAATCTAATAAAAAGTGATATATTCTCCAAATTTGACCTTTGTGGGTAAAGATCAATGAAAGATGACTCACTTTCTTTCCCTAAGAAAACTTGCGCGTAGATAAATCCATGGTTCCATATTATGGTCGCCATTCCACATAACAATACTTGCATGGGAAACCATCACGTTTTAGTTTCAAAATATGGTCACTATACACTTGGCTGTGCTACCTCGATCAAGCGGAACCGAATCAGGAAGCTTCTACTGAGACCGAAAAGTCAGATTTTGGTGTGAGTGGATGTTGCTCCAAGAAGCTTTACCCGAGAATCAAAAACCTTTTTTCTATCAGCGTATGTTTAAAATTTCCCAAATATTCAATGTCGAAAAAATTGTTAATTGGTTTATCACATTAAATAATTTCTAAATAAAAGCTTTAATATAATTCTTAATTATTTCGTGCAATAAAGTAAACATTTATTCTTGAAAATAATGTTTTCCTTATTCTAAAGGTCCTGTACCCTCCTATTCTCATTGCTCCATTTTTGAGACGCGCCTACTACCCAATATGAGTAAAGATATTAGTGAAAAGAGAACAAATTCTTTTAAAACACATCAAAACAAAAAGGAAAACAAGGTGCCCGCATGAAATTACAAAAAATAAAAAGTTGGAAATATATGGAATATGCCGGAAGTCTAAATTTTTGTCTTGCATGGTTGTTGCGGAGTTTGCTACAATTCTGCGCAGTTTACCTATGTTTCAGTATTATTTATATTAATCACATTGAATCACCAAATTGATGCAAAACTTATCTGAACTTTTTCTCTGAATGTTAACATAAATGTTTCTTTTCGTTTCTTCTCATATTGATCTTTTCTTGCATTTCCTTGGGTTCTCTTACCTAAGACTCCTTCTAGTGGGAAAAATAATTTTATTGATGTAAGCTCCCTTTGTAATTACAGGAGCTGCGCTAAATAGTAAGATGGCATTAACTTAGAAATTAAATAATCATTACTTATCAGCATAATGTGACAAAAATATTATTAAAATTGCAATAATTAAATTAAATTTTGTGCAGATAATGAAAATTTTTTGACATAACTGTAGTTCAATTGACTCAAATTTTCAGGCGCAGAAAACGATCTATTTTTGAAAGCATGAGTAATTATTCTCAAACAGAGTATTCAAAAATATGAACCCCTCAGTTGTTCTCAAAGAATCATCTCAGACGGCATTTTAACCCATTAATACGACAGATAACACCTCACTGATTTCCAATAATGCAACAATTATATTTTCTTTCTATTATTTACTTTTCACGAATATTTAGTGTGACGTTCGTGTGCATATATTCTGAAGATATCTGAGGGAGTCTCCCCAGACCTGTCACTTCTTTTGCCAAGTTCCTCTTTCGAAAGTTGAGGCTTCATGACCCATATGCAGGCAGCGCACTAGCAATACTCCATGAGAGACTCATCACAAAGTCGAAGGAGATTTGGAAATCAATAGGCGAAAAGTTATTCTACTCTGTAGTCTTTGTGTATATCAATATGTTGGAAATCGAACGATTAATTCCATTTTTTATCACATTTCTATCATACTATCTCTATGAAAGCAATTGAAGCTATAATACACAGTGTTGAATGGTTTTAATATTGTAGTTGATTGCAGTTTCAACGCGTTTTCGTTTTACATTTATTTTCTTTTGTCGGACACTGATATAACGTTTTGAAAATATCATCAATTTACAGCGTATGTAAAATAACTTCAACACCTACTTTCATTTAGAATACCAGGTTCGACGTAGATGAGTATGACTTCTAAAAAACATACTCCAGAAAAATAAAATGCTTCCATGATTTGCACAGACCCGTTTTCAATTTGGTATTCTCTGTAGCTCTTTGAGACAAAAAATATTTCTTGGAGCTTTTCTTGCCATATGATTAAACAACCTCGTATCCAAACGCTCTCCGTTATTGACCAAACCGCAACGCATATATGTACTTCGTCTCAAGAGGAGCCATCAAGAACAACATTTGCACAATGAACTTCCTGGCGAGAAGCCGGAGGCAACATGGAAACTAAAGGATAAATTGTTAACGCGTCAGACACAATGGTCTCCGCCTGCGTTTTCGGTATACAAGAGGCATCGCGCGTTGGAGGCAGGGTGAAGAGACCGGAGAGGAGTGGCAGGGAGGGTGGTGGAGATTGTAGGAGAGAAGGAAGGAAGAAGGGAACGATGAATGGGAGGAAGGGGATGGTGGGACTGAAGGAGTCAGTGAGGTTCGCATTGAAAGCGGGGTGGCAGTGGAGCGTCCACATTTGGTGAAGTGCAGCACGAGTGGTCTAGACTGTTCCACCCGATTTAATTCAGTCGCCGTCTGGAGGAGAATTCTTGCAGCCGCCTGCTCTGATCGGTAGTTTTCCGTGGTTTCTCCGATCAACAAAAGGCGAATGCCGGGGCAGTACCCTACCAAACGGGCCACGGGCGGTGCCCCGCTGGTGGGAGAGTCCTGATTAGGGGGAAACCCCACTAGCCGACGGTAGGTCG
This sequence comes from Teleogryllus oceanicus, assembly GCA_964035755.1. Lineage (NCBI taxonomy): Eukaryota > Metazoa > Arthropoda > Insecta > Orthoptera > Gryllidae > Teleogryllus > Teleogryllus oceanicus. Next base: position 34,048,431 of record CAXIVR010000002.1, read on the forward strand.
GCGCCGGATCTCGCCACCCAGCGGGGGAAGATCACCGCCATCTCACGAGAAAAATCATGCACTATACTAACGTGAATAAAGAACAAAGCAGTTGACGCGCCCGGAAACACGAAAAATCAATCAATCAATCCACCCGATTTACATGCATGCTTTTGATTTCGGAAGTTTTAGAAGGTGTGCACATTCGCACGGCGGTTCTCTCGCTCCAGAAGCCGAATTGCACCTGCGCGCGTTTGCCAAACTTTCGGAAATCGTTCGTCAAAAGTGTATAAATCGTTTCGTAGATAGCGAAAGGAGGTGGAAGATCCAGATCGAAGAAAGCGCGATCAGTTGGTGGTAGGTCAGAGGGAAATTTATTTATTAACCGTATGGGTTTATTAGGGGAGAGAGTGCCCTTGGACAGTTGTCCGGCACCCGTATTTTCGACTCAGGCTTCCTTGGAATCCTAAATCCGACGCGGGTCTGGGGACCTTTATCGCGTAGGCACACCTCGCGGGCGATCCCCTAATGCGCCTGGGATTTCACTCTCAATTTTTCCGCCAGATGTCGGCCATAGTGAACTATATCCGAACTGTCTGGATTGGAGAATATGAGTTCTCGTTAGGGCAGGATGTTGTCGGACGGCTTTAATTTTGCCGGCTATCCGCCAGGGTTCCTTTACGTGCCACATGCATCACATGGCTACAGTGGATATTCCACTCTTCGAAAATCCACCCACTTCGGCCGGCATCGAACCGCACTGATTCAGAAGCCGAGCCATCATATGGCCTGGTCAGACAGGAAGCTGTGGCGTGACTTGCTTGGTGGGCAGGTCAGCGAGGGAGTGGGGCACAGACCTCGTCTAAGAGCCAGAACGTCGAGTAACAGGGGTGTCGATTTATTAACTGATTATTTTGTGTTTCCGAGCGCGACAACTGGCATTATCATTATTCACGTAAGTGTATCGCATGAATTATCAATATAGGTGGCTGTGTTCATCCTCCTGGATGGTGAGATCCATCGCCGATATTCACGTCGGCTTGCGGTGTTTCCCCGTGCAGGTATCAGCCTCCAGCGGTGTACCGCCCCGGCCGGGACAAACTCATAACTCCCTACTAGATTACCAGTATATGTGGTAGAGTAAAGCATGTAAGGTGTGTGTGAAAGGAAAGGGTTAAGGATAGACAAGGAAGTTGAAAAAAGATCGGCCGTTTGTTAGGCCTCTAGAATTCTCCTTCAGTCTGCGGCTGAATGCGCTATTTAGCTTGTGTCGAGAAGCGGGATTGTCGAAAAGACATGGCTTCGTGGAGCAGGAACGTATAGAAGTGGGAAGTCCAAGAAAGAGGACATCAATGGGAGGGGACATTGAGGAACGAAGAAACCGAGAGAGCATATTGAAAACAGAGGCTTTCGAGGTGTGGGGAGGACAGAAAGTGGAGACGTCGAGAAATGGTGACGTCGATAAGCAATTATTTCGTGCAACGGGGACGTCTAGGAGCGAGGACATCAAAGCGCGGAGGTGTGGGGGAGTGAGGGCATCAAGATTCGGGAACGCTGAGGAGCCGTGGTCTGTAGAAGTTGGGATTTGGAGAAGCCGAGAAATAGAAGGGCGGACACATCCACTGAGTGTGTAATTAGTGTCAACTACTTCATTAGCGCCGTGCGCGTAATGCATTTTGTAGCTTTTTAACTACTGTCTTCTTGATCTACTGTCAGCTTGTGTGAGGATCTCTTTGTCGGAGACGCGGGGACGTCGGCAAGCGCGAACGTCAAAGAGAAGAGACATTGAGAACGTGGACGAGAAATTGTTGAGATGTAGAGGAGCGGGGATAACAAAGAGCGGGAATGACCAGGTGAGAAAATGGTCAGAAGCGAGAATGACCAGATGCGAGAATGACAAGGAGTGGGGATGACAAGGAGCGGGAATGCGCAGGGATGACTAGCGGTGACGTCCAAGAATGGGGATAGCGATTGTAACGTCGTAAGTAGGAATCTACACCACAAAGAAACAGACACGAGTGGGTATTTACAATTTATTTACAATAAATTATGTACACTATTTACAGATCTCACTCTAAGGTGTTTGTCGGAGCTACCTGCAGCAGCCCCCCTCTCCCAACACGCGCCTTGCGGCCGCGCCTGCGTTTAGCCAACTCGGCAATCGTAAATGGCACCTGGTGTGCCTCGGCAGACAATCTGCCCCGAAGTATCAATCATACTTCACAGTGCTCGAGACTCGAACACCTACACGAGCCTACTGCACTTCCGCGCCAGATTTGGCCGGACAAGTTTTGCGGTGTTTTGCCGCGAGGAAACCAGAAACGTTACCCAACCCAGGGCTTCTGCGACAGTCCTTTTATATGCTCGAGTCACATGACTTCCTGGGTCATCTTTCCCTCACGCACTCGTCTTGAGCGTGGCGTCTGCTTTTCCCGTTGCAATTTGCACCCGGCACCTACAAGCCCTCTCCCCTTTGGGACTTTCCTTGAAGGGTTGGCCTTTGTTCGGAAGCCTGTTTTTGGCTCTCTCATTCCCGCACCTTGCAACGTGTCTCTCTGGAGCAGTCAGTCAAGTCTATGACGCTACACGATGAAGGCGAAGAGCTGGAGTGATGAGATCCAGAAACGTCGAGGGACTGGGAGGTAGAACAGGAACGGCGAGGGGGTAGCAGGGATGACTGGGGAAGGGAAGAAAGATGGAGGGTTGTGGTGCAGTGGAATGGCGAGGTAGTGGGGCGGAGATGCAATATTGGAGTTGGGATGCGGACGAAACAAGGGCGTTGTGCGAGACATAATAGCCCTTTTGTTGCGTCTCTTATGAGTGTTGCTAGCGCGCAGCATGGACGTGGTTCATGAAGTCACGTCTTTGGCGAGAGGAATTCGGTAATAAAAGGAACAGGCCTGAGGAGAATTTCTCAGGTATTTTTAGAATTGGTACACCCAAGACCCTTCACTGCGTTGTAAAATGAATTAGCGAAAGAAAATATAGTTTGAAATCCGAGTCGTGTTAACGGTTGTACATTAATAGATTAAAACTCCGAGTTTATTTTCAGCTGAAGCGATGGCTCAGTGCATCAACTGATGTCAATACAGTGCCTCTGAACAGGAGGTCCTAGATTTGAGTCCCGACGGCGCCGCGGCAGGATTTTCGACACTGACTTTTCAGCTAGGTCGGGTTCAGTCGTTGTCTAGAGGAGAATTCTAGAGGCCAGCTGCTCTTATCGGTAGATTTCCGTGGTTTCCCGATCAAGATCAGGCAAATGCCGGAGCAAATACCCTAACAAACAGGCCACGGACCGCGCACGATCTTTCCTCACTCTTCCCTCTCCCATCACTACTCTCACACACACACACACACACACACACACACTAAAATGCACTACACTACCACTTATGTCGGGAGACCGATCGGGGACTTGGAATTTGTGTGGGAGATATCTGGTTAGGGAAACTTCAGCTATTCGACGGTAGGTCAGCGCCGGATCTCGCCATTGAGTGAGGGAAGATCACCACCACCTATCGATGAAAAACATGCACTACACTTAACGAACTCTTTAGTTAGAACGCCTGGAATCACTAACAATTAATCAGTCAATCAACACGAGTTGATTTCTTGAGAACAACTGTAGAACGCAGGTCTTTGAATGCTTTGTTTGAAAATACGACCAGCCTTTCATATTAGATTATTTCCTGCCTCTGCACAATCGAGTAAATTGAATTGCAGTTAAGGCGATAAGTTTACATTATCTGCACTAAATGTAATTTAGTTCATGCTATTTTAAAAGTATGTTCACATTATGCTGATATATTAATGATTATTTAATTTCTAAATCAATGTAATGTTACTATTTAGCGCAGAACGTTTGTGATTACTAGGAGGCAAAAAGGATCAATAAAATGATCTTAAAGCGCTTTAAAAATGCCCTAAAGTCCAAGAAAAATGACGTAAAAAATCTTATCTAAAAGAGTTCGGATGAACAACACAAGTTGTTCGATACGTTACTGATGTAATCGATGCTTTTTCCATTAGTTTGAGTGATCTCAACTTGCAAACTTTTGGTTTGGACTATTCCTCGCCAAGATATTTGTGTCTTTAGTTATTCCAAAATCGGACGATCAGGAAATGGCGCTGATATACGTCACAAGAATTACATACGCACAACGGCTGTCAAAACAATTTCTGAGCGAACAAATAGAATAGGAAACTGAGTAATTCTGTGAATAACATCTGTTCAAGTCGTAAATATTGTTTGAAGCAAGTACCATTAAAATGACATTCAAATCGATGAAATCATCGAGAATACATTACAAATGTCGGAAAAGGGAGGGATATTACTTATTAGTCGAAATCGACAAAAATGCAAAATGATGATCTATAACAATGGGTCATTTGTTTTTGCCATATCATAAAATTAATCAGATTTCTTTTACAGAAAAGCAAATTCTCTAATAATTCTGTGAATTTACGGGTACTCACTATCGTCTCACGGCTCTTGGCGGCGTGTACCTTGGGATTCAGCTGTTGGGTGCCCGCAGGGTTGAAATCAGGGTGGATGACCTCGTCCGGTCCGCTCGGGGACTGAAGGCAGCAGTTTGCCTCACTTGCACGGAAGCGATGTCGCTGGCTGCGACCTTGGGCGGCTGGCAGCGTCTTCCCGACGAAGCTCTCTCCTCGCGATGATTCAAACCTCCTTCCGCCTTCTCGGATGCGTGCGGTGTCGAGTTTTACTCAGGTTTCAAAATGTTCGTGATAAATTTATAAACTTAATTGACTTCTTTTTTGCTACAGGTTCTAGTAGACGGCTCTTCCTGGCGGCATTGGGCTCGGATCAGTGATTTTACATTTTCTTGATGATGCAGCTCATGTTTACATAATTGTAGATGAAACATGCTTGTGAGGTTTTACTCCGCTCTAACTCGAGTCTACTGAATTTACTAGTCAGTGTTAGGTCGGCGATAACCTTTTAACTTTTCGTAGCTCGCGCACGACTCTTAACTGAACTGCTTCGGGAAAAACGAATTATCCCACGAAATACAAAGTTCGTTTCCGCCCTTAAATCTTAGTGAAAAAGCATAAATAGTGAAAAAGCATTTTAGGTAGAATATATATTCTACCTAAAATGCTTTTTCACTTTTAACAACAAATTCTATTCACAATATGAAGGATTACGTATTGGCTCCAACGTTTCCTATCTTGTCGCTGAACTGATCATGGATCATTCTGAAGAAAACATATTGAAAAGCATGAAATCTCTCCTCAAAAATATTATTTTTATTACAAATTTGTCAATGACATTCTACATTATATGACGTTGGTCAGGAACATCTAGGCAATTGAGTTAGTTCTTTGATTTTAAAAATTCTTTTCTTCTCAAATTCACATTCTCTATGGAAATTTCTTGAATTTCAATAATTATTTCTTGAATTTCTTTGATTTAACTTTCACTATTAAAAACTCTACACACCTTTTTAAACTGTTCACAAAAGCTACTCATACATATTTTATCATCCCTTCCTCATCCAATCACATTCACCATTATAAATTTTCTTTCTTTCACTCTTGGGTCAACAATCTATGCCAGGTTCCTATGTGGAAATATATTTTAGTAATGAAATCATTACAATCTCTAACCTTCGCGTTAAGTAATGGTTATGATCATCTTTCCATCAATAAACTCATCAGCCAAAAAAGAGTAAAAATGATTTTGAATTAAGTTTTTCCCCAACATTGCCCAGTAGTACCTAAGAAATTTATTTGTATCACCTACATAGGTCCATTTGAACACTTGGGACAATGTTTCAAAAAACACAATTTTTCAGTATCTTACAAAACTTGAAACACCCTCCAATCTTTATTTCCCTGTTCCAAATCACCTATCTCCCCACTGAAAGAAATGACATTACCTCGTATGTAGTAACTGTGATTCTTTCTAGACTGAATATTAATGAACATATTAGATGTTGAAAACAAAATTTTGAAACTTCCACCTTTGCTAATAATTTGATTAAATTTAACCATTTTTACCATACTTTTAACTTTAAGGCATCATTTAATTAATACGGAAAAAAATGAACAATTTGGAAAATTTAGAAATTCTAAAACTTCAAAAATCCTAATTTTTGTATCCTGAATGAACGTTCTTTAATAAAATGAAATCCCATTTTAAATAATTTTATTGAATATCTGGTTTTACTCTTCCAGTCTCCCCCCCCCCCACTTCTTTCTTGGCTTTCACTTCCCTCCATTTTATAATATGGTGACCTCCTAGTCGTTCCAAGCTCCTTTCATTCTTCTGTTAATATGCACATAACAGGAGAAAGAAAGGAGAACAATTATATAAAGTGTGATCTACGTTTCTTGGGCAGTAATTTGTAATTTTATTTACTTGTTATAAATTTTATTTTATTTGTCATATTTATCATGTATTTCCACTACATTTCTATTGCCTCCCATTCTTTTTTTATTTTCTCATTGTTTTCTTTCTCCATGTTATAGACTGTAGACGAAAGTTAACTTGAGATACGTTGTAATAAATAGTGACTGTGATTGTTGTAGTAAACTGTGATTGTTGTGGTTGATTATTTTCTAACTCGAAATACAACATTACAAAATTGTTTACGATATATCAACTCCAAAATATATTAAAAATATTTTATTCGCAAAAACGTCAACCGTCGCGAAGTGACTCCCCAGAGCATTTGCTCCTGGCAGGACACGCCTGTGTCGACCTCTGGCTCTCTCGGCAGCGATGGCCAAGCACTTGACGTTCACCATTCACAAGGATGTTCGCGCTGCCGCGACGAGAAATGTATTTCCATTGCAGTACCCTCTCTCCGCTCCGCTGGCGCTACAACAAACACACAGCACAATACAACTGCGCGGATTGTTCGTGTTTAATGTTCTAAAGGCAATACCAACGGAGGGACTCAAAAAACATCAACTCGCTAAGGGCGCGAGCTCAGGCAAACAGGATAAATGGGTAGGGTACATTACGGTACCAGAAGTAAACCTTCCATGAAACGTTGAGCCATTAAGACAAGACCGTGTAACACAAAGCTCTGGAGGTGAAAGCGCTGTTAGAGTTTATGTAGAATACGTACCACTAGCATCTCAGCTTTGCACATATTCAGATCATTTGGTTATTTTTACATTGTCCCTAATGCTAACACTGTTATATTAAATAAAATCGAATGTATGTGTATGAATTTATGTATGTATGTATATAGAACGCGTTTGTTCACACACACACACACACACAGACACACACACATACACACACACACATACACACACACACACACACACACACACCAAAAAACAAAACCATTTTAACCACCGGAGCAATTTCTCCCAAATTTTGAACAAATATTTTTTTAGAGGCTTAAAATTCGCAGACGGGATAGAAATTCAAAATGTTCCCTCAAAATGTGTTGTTTTTTTACTTCCTTGCTACGGCGAAGAGAGAAAAGTATGTAATGCTACGCGGAAAAACGGCGAATGTTCACCAGGAAACCCCTTATTGCCAGGCCCTGGTAACTACAAACTTATAAATCAGTTGCTAAATTTAGAAAAACAATCCTCTAACACGTGGTGTAGCCAGACTCCGCATTTTTTGTAGATCCTTCCTACCCGAGTATCGAATGACGGCAAAACGTCTGTCTGTCCATCTGTGAACAACGCTAGCGACTAAACCGTTCAGCCGATTTTCTCTAATACTGATATTTCTCAATCGATCGAGCTGATGTCACGGCCCTTGAATTTGAAATCGATATTTTAATTTTGAGGAGTACTTTACATGAAGTCCCTAGGACATTTTCCAAATTTTCAAAAAAATGGCTCATCGTTTTTGATTCAATTTTGTTGTTCGATAGAGTGAAGAATGTTTAAGAGAATAGAACAGGTCGCATGTTCGTTGAAAACCCGTATTTTTCGAAAAATTGCAAAAGATCCATTTTTTTCGGCGTCTTCTTACTGCTACAATTATGAAGACAGAGATTTTCTCCCAAGAAAGCTGTTCGTTAAAGATAGATTTTGAAATAAAGTCATGTACAATTATTCGAAAATATGAGTACTTTTTGCGTATTTTTGCGTGAAGACGGGCGAGAAAGTACATCCTGTTTACCGCTGCTATAATACCACTCGTTTAATTTGGTATTAAATTTTAATTTGGAATTTGCAATTCATCGAGAAGCCATTGTTGCAGGGCGTTGCTAGGCAATGCGAGGGAAGTGGTGTCAGGCGAAAAGAGCGGGAACAAGGACGGAACGTGCTGAAAGGGAGGGAGGAACTAGCGAGACGGGGATGAGTGCAGAGCGGGCGAGGTAGGGTGGGTGGTGCTGCTTAATTGATTGTTGTGATGCGCAAAACCTAGATAACGCCAAATCAGTCTTCTCAAGCGTACACAACAATGGGTAAAAGGAGTTTTCTTTTAATGATAAGTATAAATATTATGTATAAATGAATAAAAGTGACTGGAAAACGTTTGAAATTAACAATCTTTTAAAGTTTGTTAAAAAAATTTTTAATACAATGAAACATATCAGAATAACTTAAAGATTGTTTGATCATTGATAGTCTACTTCCAATGATTAATTCATTAATATAAAGGGAACATTAATAGCCTAATGTGATTAGGATGGATGGCAATCTGTGAAGATTGATTTACATGTATCACGAGAAGTCTCGTCACTAGGGCTTGTATTAAATTCACATGAATTAATATTTATTTTTAAACGTAATTAAAGTGTGACTTCAACCACACTTCGTTTGTTAAAGTATTGCCATCACAAAAAAAGTAACAATTTAAAATGACCAACATCCAAGAGTAAACGAAGTGTGCCTGCAAGCTTGCACACGTATCTCACAGAAGTTAGAAAAGCTGATAGCAACTAGAAGGATGCATAAAGAAGGTGGAAAGTGAAAATAGAAAGTAAGGACTAGTAGTGAGGACGGGCGAAATTTTATTCACTACGCGCCCTTATTGTGTGTTTTTGCACAGTCTCATTGCATGTTACTTTCCATTCTCACAGTCCATAGATGTTCGCAGTTCAGTCCAGCTGTTCACAGTCCAGTTCCATAGTGAGACGTTTATTCATTACTAATAAATGCAAATGTAAACCGTAACCAATTTCTGAATTTATAAATAATTTGGGCGCCAGGAAAAGGTTACACTTGAATTCCTGATGATCTATTACTGTCTTCGGATATATTACTAATAAATGTAAATCCCGCTAGCTCGGTCGACGGGTTCTTATGAAAGAATTGTTACTACTTTCTCCGCAATCTGCCATTCATACGGAGTGGAATCTGAAAATAGTTCTGAAATATCTACTCAAGGATTGCATGTAATGGCAAATAAGAATCAGCTTTTTTTCAAACTATGAATTATAATTTATAATGAATTTCAAAAGTTATCAGACTATGAAGATATTGTTAGGTCATAACCATTTGTCTCGTTATTGCAATAACAGCGTTATAAAACCTTTTATCTTTTCTTGCCTCTCCGCGCGCACGTCGCTCGATGTTGCCACGTAGAAGAATCCAATCTTCCTTCTTGTTGAAGTCCACGATGATCAGCGACCAAGTCGAAACTACCCTCCAACCACTTCACAAGAACTGGCTATACTCTTCATGTTGCGCCTCAGGTGGCCACCTATTTCAAACTGATTACTTTCCCAAGTCGGAATAATATCTCTCTAATATTATTTTCTATCACCTAACCTGGCAATTTACAATTCATTGGTAAAACTTCTAAGTCAAATCTTGAAACTTCACCGCGAGAATATTCAAAGTTCACTTTCCAGTTCACTCATGAAAATATTACAAGTCCGAGTTTGCAATGGTACAACACGTAAATTTTACAAGTTCCCGTTGCACACCTAATGCGGAAATATTTTAAGTTCAAGTTCAATGTTCATTCTCAAGAAATATCACAAGTCCCGATTTGATAACTAACCTCAAGAAAAACCGCACAGCCGATCCGCTCACCACCACGACACGAGTCGGAATGCCCTAATTCCCAATCTGATCCACCCTTCAAAGCTCGCTGAGTTTTCTTTCTATTGTTTTTTTTCGCGTAGCTACGGTGTACCTAGCGTGTTTACTTTACAGCACTCCCGGTTACTACGGTGTCCTCTGTGTATCTATACCATAGAAACCCACGTCTCAGGACAAATTCGCGTTGCTATGGTGTCATCTGCATATCTGCACCAAAGAAACCCAAGTGTCAGGACAAACTCGCGTTGCTACGGTGTCATCTGCGTATCTACACCATAGAAACCCATGTCTTTTGCAATATCTACAACATTTTGACCTTTATTTGTCTGAATAAAATGTCCATCATTTTTGGTATGTCACAATAGATACAATGCAATGAAACAAATTCGTGTACAACGTGCATTCTAATATAAAAAATTAATAAAACAGTTAAAAATAACCCTTTATACATGATACAGGCTTTAACTTACCTTTTCTCACTTCAAAGAATTATGTCATTCATGATTAAAGCTACCTTTATTCTCCTGTTGAAAATTAAAATTCTCAACACATTCAATCCTTCACCTTCAAAAGATAGCTAGCGTAAACATTCTAGGCTCTTGGATAAGAGCACATTATGGGTAAGCGTTTCGACTTCCTTACGGAATTTCTTAAGAAAATGTAACTTTTTGTGATATTTGTCATGAAAAATAACTCAAAAAGACAAACAGCAAGCCTATGACGTGACGTCTCCCGCACAGCAGAGAGAAAATGATATAGTGTATTCTGCAGAAATAAATTAAAAACATTGGTTCAAGATTTTAAAACCAAACGCTATTGAAATGTTAATTGGAACTACTTGAATGTGGCATCGGCGATGCTGTAAACTGTTTTAAAATTATTTTCATGTGTTGAAAATGTCTTTCAAACTACATTTCTTTCATGTTCATTTCTTTGTTCAAATATGTTCTTACAGTATCTGGCATTAGACTTACCAATGAATCGTAGAAGCTGATAATGTTATACTCCCCTTCAAAAGTTCCCAACATCCAATGGACTTGTCTGTTACCTCCATACGGGATATGAACTGGTAATATTGCAATTGCAAAATTATAATTGACGTAAAAAATATTTGAAAGTAATGAAGATTCGAATAGTTAGAGTTTAGTACAGATACATTTTAACGATTTTTGCTAATATGCACAATAATGCACAAAGATCACCTGTAAACTGTTATTCTGGGTTATCCTTTAATGTTAATATAAGATCATTTATTCTTCTTCGGATTTGTTTATCACGTCCATATTTTACTCCCTTAATTTTTGAAGAGATTAAATCTCCAAAAACGCAGTCTAATTTGGGTTCACTTCCACTTCTGCAATAGTTCTATTAATCGTTTCGTACGCGAATCTATGTAAACATTAAAAGGCGACTCTTTTGTATGTTAATGTGAATAATATGTTAGTTAAGTTTAATAAGAATAAGTTCTGGGTCATATTCATTTGAAAATCGGTATTTGTACACATAGATACGTAGAAGTGAGAAATCGAACGTACAACATTCATTCATTCTCTAACATTACTCACAGGTTTGTTTTCTCCGTATTCACTTCAATTTCTTCAAATTAATAAGTTCAAAGTCAATACTGTTCGTAGGTATTTGTAAATTTATTCTTTAAAATGTGTTAATACACATTATGGATAAACCTTAAAATGAAATATGCCTTCACTTGTTCACTGAAAGATGTCAACGTCAGTTTTGTCAACGTCATGAAAGAAAAATATGTCGTATTGAGGGAAAAACACTTCTGGGCACTAGAGTTTAATCAACACCACTACATAGATCTATTTAGGTGGCATTGGTTTAATTCCAGGGTTACTCACTAAAATCGCAGCGTCAAAACACGTACAAAAACATTTTTGGATACTTCTTTGAATCTTTTGTCTGGATCCGAAAACAAATTATGAGATCCCCATCAGGAGACCCAGACACGTCGAATGACACGTTATACGTCTCGATTAATGCACGGGAAATGGCCTAGCCGTGAGTGACGGGACCAAACATCCGAACACAAGAACATCCGCACAATCCGGAGTTACTCAAATCCTGTATACGGATATGAACCTATTTTAATGCATATTATATAACAGATTGATAAAATATAACTTTTATAATGTTGTTTTGTCAATTTACGATTTCTTTATGTAACTTAATTCATTTCTTCACTTTCATTTTATATACACTAAACCTTCACACATTGCATAATGAAATTCTGAAAGCCATCAAGGAAAAAAATTTGTAAATATCAGGGACAGGGGTCCGTAAATTTCACATGACCACATACATCACCAGGCCACTACAAACCAGGACTGATCATCTGCGACTTGGCATTCGATTCCATTCAGCCACTGCTCATTGCTGGTCCCCGATATCGACGAGGCAGCTTCCGGCCTGGTCACCGCCACCGGCGCCTACGCACTTCAGTCTCCAGCGCCGCTTCCAAATCGCCCGGCGCCCCCCGCCCTTCGCCCAATCGCCCAATCACCAGATCGGCCGTTCGCGCCGCCCACTCGGATTACCGCGAGCTGCTCCATCCATCTTTAAAAGCGCCCCGGTTGGGCCCGCCCCCGAAAGGAGGGTTTGTCCAATAACAATCAGCGCGCGGCCGCCTGAGGAAGCTTGCCGCGGCCCTCCCCATCCTCTCCCCCCCCCTGGGGTGCCGCGCGCCGCTGGAAGCCGAGTCCTGAGCTCTCGCGGCGCCAGGGGACTCGAAGGGACCTCTGAGTGAGACCCGTTCCGCTCGCCCGACCATTGAATCCACTCTGTTCAAATGCGAATTTCCAGATGCAATCGGTCTCAAGCCACGCAAATTTAAATTGCTTTCAATCGCATTTGAGTCTATTTCCCTATAGATACAATGATATTGAGGAATATAAGGGCTCAGTGGAAAATGTTGAGTTTGCAAAATTAAATCGCAAAATAGAGTGAGTGTGTCGATACAAATTATCTCGTCGAAAATAGTCGACATGGCAGTGGGAGCAGAGCAGGACAGAGAAACTGCGCGGAGCGGTAGAGCGGAGGAGCAAGCAGATGAGGCAGGCTGTGTGTGTATGTGTGTGTAACGTTACAGAAATTATAAATACTCGATTGTTGCACATTTTTTCATGTTCTTGTGATGATGATGATGATGATGATAATAATAATAATAATAATAATAATAATATTCACGCGGGTCCACTATGGGGATGCGAAAGTTACGTTCGCACACTTCCAAAGGACGCAAGAGGGGGATATGCAAGGTCCAGGGTCGGGGGGTGGATGCAACGTAGATTGAAGGAATCGAATGGTAAAGGCATCTGTGTGCTTTGCGGTATAGGTAAAATTGAATCCACATACTTTTAATTTGCTGTGCGACCGAAGCATGCACAGAAAAATGGATGGGAATTGGAAATTAGTACGTCCAACCTAGCAAGTGACGCTCGCCCAAAAATTTTAGGTGATAAAATGTCTAACTTCATGAAAGAATTAGGAACATTTCTACGAAAGGTTCGGACAATTAGGGAAACGGACATTAGGGAGAGGAAAAACAGCACTGGTGAGTCTGGGCGGAGTCTAGACTGGGGAAGAAATAAATAAGTCAATAAGCAAATAATAATTAAGTTGATCAGTAATTTAATTTCGTAAACATTTAAGTAAATAAGTCATAAATCATACACAGCTGTTAAGTAATAAGTACATAAATATTTCAATAAAATAAAATAAAATGAAACTGTCAAAATAATAAGCACATTAGGCAGCAAAGGGGAGTGGGTGTCGGAAATGTAAGTGCAGAGGCGATGGTGCGGACGATCTTCTGTGGCGTGTTTGATTTCAGGTGCTGAGGAGGCCAAACACTGGAAGAAGAATGCGTGACATCCGCGTCAGGAAATAAATAAATAGTTTAAAAATGTCGGATTAGCATTTACTTGGCTTCTGACGTCAGGTTTTTCCCCCTTCAGTTTTTTTCCCTCAGCTATACTATATGGTCTCTTTTCTTTTATGGGGCTTTTATGCGATGGATAGACCATTTGGGGTGAATACCAGAACTCGAAAGGTCGGAACGCGGTATGATGTAGGTAGTGTAATAATTTCCTATTAAATAAAAATATTTTCATGTTTATATATATATATATATATATATATATATATATATATATATATATTATTTATGTGTGTGTGTGTGTGTGTGTGTGTGTGTGTGTGTGTGTAGTAAATAGCTGATATACGGCAAGACCGTTAGAGCTAGACTCTGAAAGGACTTTTATGGGGGCAGATGATGCAAAATAACTTCTAAAACATCAAAAGAATTGTATCTATTTAAAATAAAGTGGCGCGTAGTTTTAAACTGGTTGAATGATAAACGGAAGCTAATGTGTTATAGACTCAAATAGTGGACCGAGCGAGGATAGGTGGCGTTGGGGCTTGGGGGGGGGGGGGGGGAGCAGGTTGGTAGGGAGGGCTGGTACAGCGGACTGGCAGAACGGGCTGGTAGAGCAGGCTGGTAGAGCGGGCTGGTAGAGTGAGCTGGCAAAATGGGCTTGGAGATCGGGCGGCAGGGCGGGGCGACAGAGCAGGTGCACAGGGATTATTGGTAGGATGGTGGGAACAAAAGGCATGGCCGAGTAGGCGAGACAGAAAGGAGATGGAGGTAGGGTGAAATGGAAAGACAAAAAACAATGGCAGGATGTAGTAATAGGGTGGTTGTAATAAGGTGTGACGAGGAGTGCCATGGAGAACCGGCATGGCGATGAGAACGTAGCGGGTTGGGACGGTAGGGCGGGGAGGCGCTAGGAAGGAGGAACGGCGAGTTGCGGGCCGAGATGGAGATGGCGTGGCGAGATGTGGATTACGGTGGCGGGAACGTGAGGCGACGAGCCATGGTGGACAGATGGATTACTAGTGCTCCCGACGCGTCAACGGCTAAGGTAATTACTCCGTAAGCGTAGGGCATGTTTTTCTCAGGAGATGGCGGCGATCTTGACCTGATGGATGGCGACTTCGGGTGATGACCTACCGTCGCCAACCAGATATCTCCCACCAGAAGAGCACCGCCCCGGCCGGAACAAGCTCTATGCTCCCGACGGATCTCCCGGCATGTGTAATAGAGCAGTGCATGTAAGTTTAAGTGTGTAAGAGGTAGGATAGGACAAGGAATTGCAAAAAAAGATTGCGCCCGTATGGTAGGGTATTGCTCCAGTATTCCCCTGGTATTGATCGGAGAAAAAACAGAAAACTACCGATCAGAGCAGCTGGCCGCTAGAAATCGATTCCCGATTGTGGCAGAACTTGATCTAGCTATCTGAGTAGAGTCGAAAATCCTGCCACCGTCAGGACTCGAAAGCTAGGACCTCCCGGTCAGAGTCACCGCAGTGACTTCATTTGTTGCCCTGAGGCACCTCTCCTTGTGCCAGGGTGGAGGCTGGAGGGGGCGTGGCGCGGCGGGCGACAGGGTGCGGCCCCAGGCGGCTGCAGAGAATGCCCCGCGGTTAATTGACTTATTGAGGCGCTCGCGTGCCGCGACTGCGCTGCCCGTCGCTCCGCCCGACGCGGGCGCAGGGGCGAGGCGAGGGGCGAGGGCGCGAGGCGAGGGCGAGGGGCGAGGGGCGAGGGGCGAGGGCGAGGGCGAGGGGCGAGGGGGGGGCGAGGGGCGAGGGCGAGGGGGCGAGGGGCGAGGGGCGAGGGGCGAGGGGAGGGGCGAGGGGCGAGGGGGCGAGGGGGGGGCAGGGGCGAGGGGCGAGGGGCGAGGGGGCGAGGGGCGAGGGGCGAGGGGGGCGAGGGGCGAGGGGGCGAGGGGCGAGGGAGGCGAGGGGGCGAGGGCGGGGGCGAGGGCGAGGGGCGAGGGGCGAGGGGCGAAGACGAGGGGCGAGGGGCGAGGAGCGAGGGGCAAGGGCGAGGGCGAGGGGCGAAGACGAGGGGCGAGGGGCGAGGGAGCGAGGGGGGAGGGGCGAGGGGCGAGGGGGCGGGAAGGCGCGCAGAGCATTGGTCGTAGACCGTTGGCGCTCGGTGGCAGCGCTAACTGGCCATTCGTTCTCGTTCCACTGCTGCTGCATCACGTCTGCGGAAATGATACATGTAAACCTCGGCCGCTTTCTTTCGAAATGTTGCTAATGATTTTATTAAATTAAAAGAATTTTTTTAAAAAGGTTGTTTTCTTGGTTCAGTACTAGTAGCAAATGAAATAGTAGAATTTTTATAAATACTTTTAGTAGGTATTGATAAAATTTCACGGGCTGCTACTCCACTCTAAAAACACAACCTCCCGACCACAAGTTAACCACTTCAAATGTACATTTTTAATCTAAAAAGTATTCTAATTTGATAATGTTTTGTTGTAATTGTGAAACTTTCTGTACATACGAAGCCTCTTTCAAGAATATAGTACATTTTCTGCATTTCAATTCTTCTTAAAACATTTTACAGATGAAAGATTATTTAATAAAGAAGAGAGTATTTTTCCAAGAACTTTTATTACATTAAAAATGATTAAATAACACTGGGGGCTGTTTTGTTATTGAAATTAAATAAAGAGAAACATTGAAAAGATATTGAAGCGTTGTTTAAAGTAAGCTCGCGTTTTAAAGAATTATTTTTTTAAATTAATATGATGAAAAAGAGTTTAAGTTCCTCGACATTTTTTGTACTTTGTACGTACATGTCATTTAAAGTGCTTATTATTCTGTATTGAATGTACCGAAAATTATTTCGAATGCAATGGCCATGCGGTAGGTGCGAGTGTTCTTCCCTCCCCATTGGATTGACGTCCACGCTGAATAGACGTCGGCTAACGGGGTTTTCCTAACCAGGTATCTTCCATCAGCGGGGCACTGTCCCAGCCGGGACAAGCTCGGAGCTTCCGACCGGTCTCCCAACATGCAGGGTTGTGTAGTGCATGTAAACGAAATTGAGTGCAGGTAAGTGGTCAGGGCTGTTGGCCGCTAGAAGTCTCCTCCAGATGGCTGAATTCGACCTAGCTCCCTGGATAGTGTCGAAAATCCTGCCACCATCGGGACACGAACTCTATGACCTCCCAATGAACAGCACTGCAGTGACATCAGTTGATGCTTTGCGCCAAGAGTGCCTGTCCGCCAATAGAGATATCTACTTGGAAAATGGAGATATCACGTACTTACTATTTAACCTGGATAGAAAATATGTTTAACGACTGTCGTGAATGATGGAAGGCGTGATAACAAAAACGGGTAGCTTCATTATTTCCACGTTGAAGCGTTTCGCCTGCTAGTGGGATGTTCGGCCAGATTTACGCCGCCAATTTCAGCATACTCCCGACGACAGCGGGATAACGTCCATAACAACGACGTCAGAGGAAGGGCCCAGGAGCACCAAACAAATTACTCAAGTCGCAATTAAGGGCGAGCAGACGCGCACTGGGTTATGACGTCATAAATCGCGAGGTCTCCTGAAAGGGGCAGTAACCGAGACGTGGTGCCATGGAAGGGGAGGGACCGCCAGCTGCAGACGGGGTGACTAGGATAGTGATGATGGTGATGTATTGAGAGTGTCTGAATAGATTATCAAGTGTTGATTTTGGTGCATTTTAAATATCTTTCTAGAAGATTACAAAAATAGATTTTCTTAGTGAATTTAGTTTGGCTTCTTAATTAAGTAATAATTTTTGAGATGGTTAATAATTTCAGATACATAATTATTGCTGTACTTTTTGAATATTTATAAAATAATTGTTGCTATTTGAGACGTTCCGTGTCTGCAAGATCCACATAATAATATATAACAATATTATTATTAATGTCTAGGCTCAGGCCATAGGGCTTGCTCTTCCGTCTAACCACTGAGTCTACATTGATACAGAGTAGTAACATATAAGAGGAGAGGGAAATCTGTACATTTATTTTTTGCTCGCAAATAGGCCATCTTGGACCACACAGGACATGCACTTGCACGGGCTCAGTATCATTTTATCACGTTGGAAGTCTTGCTTGTAACTATTTAGGGGGGGGGTCGACATTAGGCTGAATCCGATTTTTATGCTCCCAGGGTTGTTAGTCCTGGGGGATGGAAGATGAAATGATGATGATAATGAAGGATGAATGGACGGCACACACAAACAGACATACACAAACACACCCATGCCCGAGGCGGGACTCGAACCCCGATCCATCCGTCCGAGATCGCCACGGCTCTACTGCCTTAGCGGTCTCGGCTATCCGGACCGGGATTATTTTATTATTATCTATTATTTTATTATTATTATTATTATTATTATTATTATTATTATTATTATTATTATTATTTACTTATGCACTTCTCCCACGCAGGGGGGGAGGGAAACATTCACCTGCCACAGATGTCATTGTGGCTAGGCTCACTCGTACGGCTCCAGAGCAAGTAACGAGCAAGATCTTCATTTATTTCCAGGACCTCTAACACTACATATCAGACACTTCAGTGACAGTTTTTCTGACAATGTGACAGGTGTCTGGAATGACTGCTTTTTGTACTGTTCCTAGTTTATGCTTTATATTCAATTCTTGCAGATGTTTGATGAGGATTTGGTATTATTCCGCTTGTAAAATTGTCAGGGACGGATCTGAACCTTTTTTATTTTCCAAATCTTCTTTATCTCATCTGCTAGCTCTTGATATTTTCTGACTTTGTTCGTGTAGCGGAGTGGAGATTATGTGACAGTGGTACCGTAATATCGATGATGGTGACTTCCTTCTTGGTTTTATTTAGCACTATAATGTCTGGTCTATTTGCAGTGATGGTTTATCTGTTCTAATCTCCCTATCCCAATACATCTTCATGGATTCATTTTCCAAGACGGTGGGAGGTTGGTACTGATAGTATGGTACGTTTTCCACACTAAGATGTTCTTTAACAGCCAGAGATTGGTGAACGATTTTTGCAAAGTTGTTATGTCGTCGCAGGTATTCCGTTCCAGCAAGAATTTTACATGCCCCAGTTATGATGCTCCAATTGTTTCCGTCTCCGTTGAGCATAACCTACATTTATCGTTCAGTGTTTCGTTCAATATATATTTTCTGTTTTTATTTATATTATTATTATTATTATTATTATTATTATTACTGTTATCTTTTATATTATTAACGCTGCATAAATAACCTGAACAGAACGAAACATTTTTCCTCCTGTGCGAAGACAGCCCGCGCGCCGATGCTCGGTTGGCGAGAGAAGCGACAGCAGCTGCGTGGCCGTCGCGGAGGCGACGTGGAGGGCGGGGGCGGGGCCGAAAGGGTAGTCGCGGGGGCACGGGGGAACGAACAACACCGAAAGGCACTCCGGCGCCGGGTTTGGGGCGGGGGGGGCGGCGCAGGCCGCAGAGCACGAAGAGGACAAGTCCGCGAGAGAAAACAGCGGCCCGCGCCGCCGCTGCAATGGCCGGCGGAACGGCCGGGGTGCGCCCGCGGAGTCACACACGGCAAACGGAGTGGCAGTGCGCTTGTGCACGGTGGCGGCTGGTGGTAAAAAAAAGTTGGCGAGAGGCCTTCGTATACGTAACATCCTCAGATATGTTCAAAAAAATTGAATTTAAAGTTCTCGGACAAATAAGATTCTAGGGCCCTCCATAAAGTTACCAAAATATCATGGTACAAAAATGTGCTAATTTTAGGTGTTCCCCACTTTTCATTTATACTTATTTGAGTTTTTCACAGAATAATGTTGTCTGTGTAATTCTTCTATTGTACTACTGTTCTCCACCCAAAAAAACGCTTTATAAAAAGTTACGACATTCGTCGCATTTCAATCACATTAACTGGCTTCAAGGAAACTATGATCAAACCTCGTCACGTTACACACTGGGTTTCAAGAGTGGCACTCTGCTGATTACTCCTTTGCCCTGTACTTTCTTACAGACATTTTGTACAATAAAATAAAACCTCTGTTAAGCCAAGGAAATCAAGTTATTCATCATAGCCTCGAAATAGTTCCTTGATATATTCAGTACCCGGCAGCACATAGGTACCGTTTGTTTGGAAACCCTATGCTCACAGAAATGATTTTTGGGCAGCACCTTACTTGGATATGAGGGCCAGACAACCTGAAGAGCTCCCTACAGTAAAGTTAAAATAACAAAAAAGTGTACATTTCCAAAGAAATCAAATTCACTGTTTTCAGGAATAATGAAACAAAAATAAATACAAGAATAGAAAAGGGAAAATAACAAATTAAAGAAATAAAAACTTCCCTGGGTAAAAAAGTGAACAACAATATTGGCACCTCAGCTGTGTCTGCACATTAAGGGTTTCATCCTGTTTGAATCAACATCTACTAAATACTTATATGCAATGCCGTTGGTAAGTGTGTAAGAGGTTGGCGCAATGAAGCTAAATAACAAGTCAAGAAGAACCGAAGAAAAGTGTCATCCGATCGTGATGAAAATAAGATTGATTCATATTTTTCTATAATGTTATCTTACTAATGTACATATTTTTGCAGCATGTAACTTGTAAAACTCATTGAACCAACTATTGTATGATTCGAAATATTAATTCTTCATACCAAAACACTGTAATTATACATTATCCAAACATTAAATATACTAAGAATAATCACTTATCCTCAGTTTAATGTCATTTGATGCCAATAAAGTGAAACTTAACCCCAGCAACTAAATCTCAGCAACTAATGGCCCAAAAATTACAACCAGCACTCCACTGAACCAACATTCTTCTAGATATAACCATGCTAGTGTTCCAACACTACTCTTCTTAAGTTTTAGGAAAAATGGACAAGTTATTGTTTTAGTTCAAAAGATAAAATTAAAACAAGATAAAGCATTAAAATACTTCATTCTTAGAAACAATCCTGTTATTTATGCTGTAAAATTGTGATAACCTTTTTCAGTTCGTCAATAAAAAACTGCGTGATTAGTAATGGACATATCTGGACCTAAGTGTATTGCTGATGCTGCTAATGAAGCAATTCCAAATTTATTACTTAAAAAGTCAAAAGCAGTACGATATAGCATACAAGAAATACAAATTTTGGGGTACAAGTGAAATCACATTAAATTAACACTAAAAATGACGTGTTGGCGTATTTTATCGAATTAGCCAAGGAGTATAAATATTCATTTGCGACTGAATATTCTATGATAAAGGTATGCCTTATTATTTACTAAAGAGAATATTGACAACAGCAAATATATAAAACTCGTTTCTTAAAAGAAATTCTAAAGGCTTCTATCCGAAAAAGTCGACACTTTTAAGGAAAGAGATTATTGAAACTTTTTGGACAAAAGCAGATAAAAATGAATATTTGATGATGAAGGTAAATGTATAAATAATATTTTAAAATATTATAAAATATATCAGTTAATTTTTTTACTATAATTTTATACAATTACGTACATAATAAATATTTTAGGTGGCTCTAATTTTCTATGTAGTTGGTGCTTGTCATTGCAATTAATAAATTTGAAAATTGTTGACATTATAGACATGAGAATGTCATGGTGTACAAGTCAGGTAGAGGTAAAAATAAAACAGATCATACATTTAAGATAACAGAAAATGAAGGAGAAACTACTGGGTGGTGCTACATAATGCCATAGATATTAAAATTTTGTAAAAACAGCAATTTTCTTAAAGAAATCGAATTGTAACAAGTATATTATCATAGATGTTGGAAACTAATATTGTAACAATGAAAATACATGTAATGTCTGTCTCCACATATTTGTATATATTTAGTGTGATATACTGTTAAGTTGCCATATTAATATCGTAATGTTGCATTTAAAGTAGTCGCTAATGACCTCAGTTGTTGATGCGACTTTGCCAAATGAATGCCACAGACTATCTCGTAGTAAAATTTCCTTAGTGTGGACTGCTTTTACGGTCTTGCCCATCCTCTTGCCAGCTGCTATCGTCGCCCATATTTCAATTTATTGGAATTTTCTCAACTTTTCGGTTTCCTAATAGTAGAACCGAAATATTACTTCAAGAATATTAAAGCAGAATAAAACGTCCTAAATAGAAATTTCATTTAAAAATTTGAAGCCGTTTTTCAGAAAATAGCAATTAAGTATTTACGAAATTTGAAGCTCTTTTTCACAGGAATCTATTGAGTTACAGAAAAACTTCACTTGGAGTCATTTGAAGCACTTCCACTCTCAAATGCAATAGTGTATACAAATCGATAGAAATGTGCATATTAATGGCGTGAGAGATATTTAAAAAATTACATATGTGTAATTTTGGAAAAAACAAAAGAATAAACGAAAATGAATTTCACGTCATAGTTAACAGTGCAATTAGAACTGTCCATTGGAAAAGTTTAAATAAATATTTGGAGCCATATAAAAAAATGCTTTTGAGCGTTTCTCAAAATACGGAAATTTGAGTAAAACTGTTGAGTGATCGAGAAATTTGACAATTTTTAAATCACGTTTACTCATAAGTACAATAATGTGTATAAATAGCCGACACTGTAAATATTAACATCGTGAGAGAGAAGTCAAAGAAAATACATTTTGTAATTTAAAATATTGAACAATATGTTGTTTGTGTCACCTTATAGACTGCATTTAGTAATATCCCTAAAAGTTTAAAGAAAAAATGTTGATCCGTTTTTAAAAAAACAATTGAAAATTCCTCGTGGTCTTCATGTAAAGTACCCCCAGATTTTAAAGAATATTTTTCAAAATTTAAAAGCTTTCCACCAGAGCCAGATAGGCGTTTCTTTAATTTGGAAAAACTTCTATGTATGGTTTAGGCGCTATGGTGTTCACAGGCAAAGAGACTTACGGACGGAAGTTTTTGTGTCAATTGTCTTTTCGGTATAAAGGATCCATAGAACTGGGATTCTGGCTGCACCATGTGTTAGAGATTTTTTTTCTTAATTTAGGAACTGGATTTACCCACTTCTTCGTTATCAGGGTACGGCAATGAATTTTTTCTGCTGAAAATCCGCCTTTTTTCTCGCAGCATTACATTAACTTTCTCTTTACTACGTGAATTACTCCGTATATACGTATGTATACGAGAAAATAAAAATACTGTATCAAAAATTCAAAAAGTAGTTGTTTAATTTTTAAAGTTGGCGAATTCTCCTTGCTCCACAGGCCATTTTCTATGGAATACGTCAGCAACTACATTGGCTGACGCAGGGGTACAACTATAAAACATACCTAGGGTGATAATATTATTTCCCTAGGGACATAATATTATCACTGGACTTAAAAAATGTTCCACTTGTGCCTCGCATTTGGCAACGTACTCGTAGAAATCGGCTTCTACACTAGGTCGTGAAAACAATTATAACATTTTTTTTTCCAAATATTCAATGAAACATTATCCACATCCTGCCCTCCCTCACCCTGCACACCCACATGCATGTGTGTGCGTGCGGAGCGCCTGCGCCGCCACCGTCGCTCGTCGGCGAGTTCACGCGTTAAGGCTCGCGCCAGCCACGCCCGCCGCCAGGCCCCGCCCACCCACGCGCACGGCCCATACATCACGCGGCGCGCGCGTGGAATGTCGCGTCGATGGAATTAGCGCCCCCCCCGCCCCCCTGGCGTGCACCCTCGCATCCGCCCGCGCGCGCTCGCGTGGGGCACAGGCGCGATGGTTTTACGCAGCTGCTTGAGTTACGTATTTGGGTGTCAATGCTTGCGATACGAAAGTAAATTCTGTTAAATATGAAGTTGATTTCATTGCAACACATTTATTAGGATTTTGTCTTGTTGTTATTATTATTATTATTATTATTATTATTATTATTATTTATTGTTTTGTTGTTAGTATTTATTTGAAGTTGATTTTATTTTAAGGATTTATTTATTTATTATTATTATTACTATTATTATTATTATTATTATTATTATTTTTGACTGCGCCATCAACTGCCGACATCAACTGCTAAGATAATTACTTCTGTAAGTTTAGTGCATGTTGTTATGCCGGCACCCATGATCTTCCCCGGCGGCGACCTACACATCGGCTTCAGTTGGGTTTCCTCAACCAGGTATCTCCCACCATTGGGACTCCACCACAGCTGGGACAAGCTCTAAGTCCCCCAGATCTCTCAACATGTGTAGTGGTGTCGTGCATGTAAGTGTGTGTGTAAGGAGTGAGAATAAGCAGAGGAAGGAAAGATCGCGCATGTTCTATGACCCGTTTGTTAGTGAACTGCTCCGGCACTTGCATGGTCTGAATCGGAAAACCCACCGATCAGAGCAGCTGACCCCAACAATTATTTTTCAGTCTGCAGCTAAACCATCTATTTTTTCCCGCCATTCCTCCAGTGGGAATCGAATTTCTATTCCCTAGATCCGATATTGGAAATCTTATTAGTTCCAGAACTTTAAAGCTATCACATGTTTGCAGTATCATTGCTTTCCGTTCGTAATTCCATTGATGTAATCTCATTTTCTCTAGATTTCTTTTGAAATATTTCGTCACTACAATTTAAGCAGAAATATCACATCACACTCTCCAGTTTTCAATTTTTTTATTTCTAATGCAAATTTTTTCATGTTTAGGAATTTTCTCCTGTTGTTTTTTATGATTGTATGTAAAGGACACGGAATTGTCAACAAGCATTCTTTCTTGTTTTCATCAATTAGTACTACGTCTAGTATATTCAATACCACTGTTGTATCCTTTATTATCTGTCTCTATAAATAATAGCATTCCCTACTTTCACTACGGCTGCAGATTTGTATTTACAATTTCACGAGGATCCACTATTTACCAATCCAAGCTTTATAGCCAGATGCCGATGAACTACATTAGCCAGTTGGTTAATCCCAAGTGTACGTTGTCAACAAATGCAGTACATTAAGCTAAGTACAGCCCGTATGCTCTATTTCATCACTGAAGCCGCATATACTCGTCTACCTCGGGCATGTTCAAGCAATGTTTTTATTTTTCCTAGTCCAGCAAACTTTATCTTGGAATTGGCATTATGAATCCCTTGCTTTCAGGGTAGTGATAACTATCTCACAACCATTGCAGTGATTTGGTGTTTCAACATGTAATTCATTGATATGATTAGAAAATTTGTAGTGCACTGCCTTTTGTTGCCAATTCTCCATATTTTCTTCCATTGTCCTTTTTTTATGTAGCCATTGTTGTTCCTGCTGCAGTTGCTGAGGTTTCCATGTTGAAGGCACTCCTATTCAGTGAAATTTAGTCGACATCCAGTTGTACAGCTAATTTCATTAAACCATCTTTGCAAGCGAATACCGTTTGCGTCATTTTGCATCCTTGGGTTCTTCAGAGTCTTTGAATGTTTAAGAGACCCCTCCCTTCTAATCTTCGAGGTAGGTGCAGACTCTTGACAGAGGATTTTGTATGAAGGTTAGCAGCCTTATAATAATAATATTAATAATAATAATAATAATAATAATAATAATAATAATAATAATAATAATAAAGATAATAACTATTATTATTAATTACGGAATATTTTGAAAAAATACAAAACCTCTCCCTCGCACACGTACATCGCAGAAAATTTTCATAATCAAGAGAGAATTCATCCGGTTTCTGGCCAATTTGCTCCCCCTGGCAATGTTTACACAATCACTTTCAACATGACATAAATATATCAATATAATTTTCCCAAATTAGATACAGGCTAGATTAAATTCCGGGCAAATTTTTTAGCCTCTGTCAATGCTCGTACAATTACTTTGGTCATGAAAAATTATCCCAAGACATCTGTTAAGTGATATTCTTATTAGTAATTAATAATTAATAACGCCAGAATATTGAGCACGTGACAGTAGGACTGGTCAACAGAATATAAGCGTCAAAGGAATTATTGGGCAACTATTGTCATTTGTATAATATTAAGTTGATTCAAGTTATATTACTGATAATTTCACCAAAACATCCATGCTCAAACTTCTACGTTGTCAAGTTTTTATTGCTTCGTAATTATTGCTTTCAGGCGTTGAATGAATGAGTGAGAAAGACTCTTGTGTAGAAATATTAGAGAAATTCACGCAGAAAGCATTTTTGAAACAAAGCGTTTTTCCTAATTCTCTAAAAATTACAACCAGCTACAACAAATCCGATCCGGTGGGAGCTCTTTAATGGAGGGATTTCTCTCGTAATTTACTTCAAATTTTAAAAAATGTTCCAAAATGTTCGAAACTAAAAAGAATAAATTCCTACTAATTGAGATTTTACGGGAATACCAATAGTATACGAACAGGAAAGAATAAATTGTTACAGCTCTGCTCTCACAAATCTCTCTGATTCGTGGACTTTGCTCTTTCCCAACGCGACAACTCTCTTTAGCGTGAAATGTGTTCCATCCTCTACAATAATATGTTACTCTCCAAGCTAGCACACTTTCATTTCAAAGAGCAGAATATACTACTATGTATCTCCCTACGTGGGTCCATTACTCAACAATAAAAATGCAGAGTGCAGTTTGCTCTCGTCATCATCTCTAATATTCGAAATAACGGATGATATACTCTTTCCCTCATGCGGAAACGAATTTTCTTCACATGTAGGCATTTTTTAAATGAATCTATTTTAGTTCCTTTTAGAAATCCAGGCTTTATTCCATCACAACAATCATTTAGAATTAATCATAAATAAATTATATGAAAGTATTTGTTATTCATTTGAGAACGAATTTCGTATAACTTAAAGATACTTTTGATTGTAGGGATTTAATTCCATGCTTGTTACTACCATGAAAATATGTTTATTTTAATGTAGCATCAAAGCATTTAATAGTGACTTCATCTTTCGATATTACACAGAATATAAGACGCAGTTGAACAAGCTCTTTGTCTTTGATATTTCTCTGTCTTCTCTTCTTGTTCGTCTCATTCTTTAAAAATATCTCAAGCTACATTTGCATGGAGCCTCTGAAGAGTATTTTCATATTAAAAAGGTTGGTGCTGAATATCTTTATGATACAAAGAAATTGTAAATAGAATGTACTTCCTGGATCATCTATCCATGCTACAATTTTTTCATTCGTTATTTTCCTCGTGAAAAGCAAAGGACGCTAAAGAAGGGCGCAGATTTCATTGTCCTGACTCTTCCTGAATTTTCAAAAATCGCGAAAGGTACACTCAATAATAGAAAGTATATTCTGTTGTAGCATTGTTTTTATTTTGTAACAATGTTCTGAAAGGATCTGAGAAAATGCTTCTCACTCGAATGGTGGTCCGGAAGAACGCATTTCAGCACGTGTAAGCTTACGTATTTGAAAGAATGTTCTCAACACACTTTAAAAACAAAACAAAAATATCTCTTATATGCCGAAGAGTTTCAGTAGCTCGTTTATGAATATCAACGCAAAAAACACTTCACAGACCGGGGATTTTAAATTATATTCTAAGGACAGTTCCAAGTTATTTATTCGAAGAACCAGATTTGTAGATATTAAACCGCAAGTGACAGACGGACGACGGATGGACCCAGACATGCGATGGTTATCTGATTATTATGTAGAACAAGAGTATCTCTATTAGCTTGTCTCCATTTTTACTTTCTCGCACATAATAATGTAAGACGAAAAAGTGTTGTAACCGTGCACCGGAAAAAGGCAAATTATTGACATAAAAACTCTTATTGGTGGGCTCTGGCAACAGAGAAACATGCAGTTGCTAAATATAAAAAAAATCTTCTATGGCGTGGTGTAGTCAGCATCCATGTTTTGTGCGTCCTTCGTACCGAAAAATCGATTGACGGCAAAACTTCTGTCTGTCCGCCTGTCCGCATGTGCACAACGCTAGCGTATAAACGGTTCAGTTGATTTTCTTCAAAATTGACTTCCAGTCGTTCTGGCTGATGTCGCGGGTCCTCGAATTTGAAACCAATATTTTAATTTTGAGGGTACTTTACACGAATGTCCTCGGACATTTTATAATTTAAAAAAACAAACTAGTGAGAACCCTTTAAAATTTGATGGTGAGATCTGAGATAAATGTAAAATACTGTGCCCAGAAAAATGTTCACAATACGTTGCTTTGTTTGAATCTTCAGGGTACAACGAAGATATTCTGCGATGTGGAGTTCCCAAAATTTTAAACACGTATGGCCCATGACCAGATGGCAATGTAATATCGGCACCAAATTACCCAAAAGAAAGAGCTCAATTATACTGACGGTTATTATTTCTAAAGCTTTTTGATGTGTCATCATCTCCTATAAGCAACTGTTTGATTTCTTCTGGCATATTGGTCGAAGGTAAACTTATTTTCCCATTTAAGCAACACAGAGTAAACTCGTTTGCAGAATTTCTCTCACATAGGAAGTTCAAAGCATAACAAAACTGACATTTCACAGACAACGACCCAACAGAAAAAATTAAATGACCTCACTATCACGACACCTACGCTGACTTTCTCTTTCCCTGCGTCCAGTTAATGTACCACGTAGTGTAAAAATCAAAGGAAAAAATTTCGAGGATAATGAGACCACCACTTTCTTAAACGTTCTTTGCACTATCCAACAACAAAATTTAATTAAAAAATTTGGAGCAATCTATATATTTCAAAAAATGAGGTATTCTGCCATAGCTTTGTTTAGAGCGTCTACCAAACCGATTGTAGTATTTTTTCCCTTTAAATGAAAGAATGTGATTCCTAGATGTGTTATCATATATTGTTTGCCTTGATTCACCAACATTTATGGTGTAAATTAATTAATTAAATCATTCTTTAATAGTACGCTTATCAATAGTCAATTGTTTTCTTCCAAAGGTGGCTGTTTCGAATTCGATATATATGAGTCGATATATGTGAGTCCACGCTGCTTCATGGTGGCGCTGCTTGATTTTGCTATTTTGATTGTTGAGATTTGTTTACAATTCGTCAAGGTTTTGTTTCAGTGTAATAATTGCATTGTGGTGTTGACAGTTTGCATGTATTTCCTTTTGTGGTGTATTTGGTAGAGAACATTCGGACAGTGTGTTTTGCTCGATTGAACTGAAGTAATGAAGTTGATCACACGTTATGTCGAATTCCGAATCCTTGCCCACGCGTCCCAAAAGACGCAAACGTACTACGTTCGTAGAAAATACTACAATCGGTTTAGTGAAAGCCATGGCAGAATACCTCATTTTTTTAAATACAGAGAATGCTCCAAATTTTTTAATTAAACTTTGTTATTGGATAGTGCAAAGAACGTTTAAGAAAATGGTGGTCTCATTTTCCTTGAATTTTTTTCCTTATATGTGAGAAAATATTTAAGTTTTGAAAATTCATAGATTTTAATGAAAATGCCACTTAAGCCAAACAGTCGAGAATTTTGTTGTTTGTTCGAATAAAATGTTTACTGAGAAAACACATTATTTTTTTATGTTCTACGTATATGTTTGGTACAAACCTGTATACGATAAATTAAAATATTTACGTGAGGAAAGACTCAATTTATCTACTTGCCTGTAAAATGAAGTTTTAAATCTTTTTTTATTTGTCGTAACTAATATACGTCCCACTGAAAAACGTAGCAATAAGGAGAACTGGGCTGCCAGCAACACTTACGCGAAAATATTAACTGCAACCTTTGGGGAATTGACGTCCGGAACGAATCACGCGAAGCGCTCAAGAAACGAAGCAAAAGCGAAAAGTCGAATCTGAGTGTCGGAGTCACAAAAGATTTGATGCGCTGCGAAAAGCTGCGTCTCCATAGCGATGGCACTGTTGGTAGAGGAGAAAACGGGCCACCGTAATTCTGGCGGAACCGTCAATTGTGCGCGAAATAGAAAGCCTGAGGACTGCTACAAAACGGTGATTCACGACGGCGCGGAGGTTGGAAAGACTGCAGCGTATTGAGCCGTAGATCGAATTAGATTCAACTGAAACGACAAGAGAATCCCTGAACAAGTATTGAATGGGTAAGAAAATACAGCCGTCTGTTTACCCAGAATGACGATGAAAAATACGAGAGGCAGTATTGATAAGGACAGGGCGGGAGAGGTGACGGCGGAAATGGCGTTGCTTTGGGAGCAAGGTGGTAGGAAAGGCACGTGAGGCTGAAATAGACAATTACACATCACTTCTAACTTTTCTAATTATAATTAGATAAGAAGAGTAAAACATGAAAGAAAGATGATTGAGGAAGGAAGTTAAACATTTGTAGAACAAGAAAGGTTGGAAAGGATAAGAAACTGCGTAGGGTGTTTTTTTTTTGTTGCGTCTTTATTCTTACTTTATTGACGCAACGCCGCCTCGCCACTGCTGGTCGAGCGTTGAGCGCTTCCTAAGGAGTAATCGTTCATTAATATCTAATCGAAACTGTATACATATCCAGCCTTGTCTCATCACGTCAGTTGTCAAAGAGGACCGCCAGGTAGCATCTCCGCGTACGCGCCTCGTACTCCACGCGTCCCCGCATCATTGTCCAGCGGCCAGGTCGAGGGAGCGGCGGGCCGGAAAAGGCGGCCGCCCAGATTCGCTCGGGAGGTGGGGTTGAAGGACGCCGCCCACTGGGCAGCACGTGCGGTGGCCGTGCATGTGGCGGCGCGTCACGGAGCGGCACCGCAAAGCCAGGCGCTCGGGGCGGAAGCAGGGCGGGGGAGCCACGGAGACGGAGGGAGCAGGGGGGGCACTGGGATGTAGGCGCAGGCCACAGATGGCCCTGGCGGTGCAGGGCGGGCGGGAAGGGGGAGAAAGGGACGGTGGCCATGGTGATGGGGACGGTGGCCGTGAGGTGACCATGACAGTGACCGTGACGGTGATCATGCCTGTGACGGTGTCCGTGATGGTGACCGTAATGGTGACAATGATGGTGACGGTGAAGACAAAGGAGGCGGTTGTGGAAGCAGTGTAGGTGGGGGTGACAGTAGATGTGGCGATGGCAATGTAGGTGGTGCTGGAGGCGGCAGGTGGAGTTGGCGGCAGAGGGGAGGGCCGGGGCGGAAACCGCCGGCTGCGAGTGACGCCCCCGGGCCGCGGGGGCCACCGCCGCCGCCGCCACTCGTAAATTCGGCGGGCCAAAGGGACTCGCGGCGCGCGGTCCCCCTCCCAGAAGCCGCCGCCGCCGCCCCCGCCGCCACCCCGCCCCGCCGCCGCCACCGCCGTCCGCCGCAGCTATGCCGTTCGTTCCCGCCGCCCGCTCCCGGCGTTTCTTCCTCTGAGACGCTTTCCACCGCGCGCCTTTGCGTCCGGCCCCGCTTTGCGCGGGAGTTCTCTCCCAGAAATTGTCCTTCTGTTCACCTGTGTAATGTTTTCCACTCTCCAAATTCACTCTTGTAGAATATTTCGCGGTGACCTTTCTCGCAAAGAAATAAGGTAATTCTGTTTTATTCCTTTCCGTTTGTTCGATTAAACTGTTTCCGTTTTAATTTCTCACAGTTGGATGCACGATATATTTCCACTTTTCTATCTTTTATTTATATACATTTCTTTTCCCTTAGGAATCGCCTCTAATCATTATGCTGGAAAAGGGCTCGGAATTCTAATGCACCAACCACCGTGGGTTCAATGCATCTGCTTATGAGAATGCGCTTATCTTCAATAAACGATTATTTGCAATTTTTACATACTACCTATTCTTGAAAGTACCAAGAGCAAACACTTCACAGATACTATGTACACGTAAAGGCACCAGGAAATAGTAATTTCACGTACTTATCTTTACTTGTATACTTCATATCTATTTTTCTTTACTAATATATGAAGACACAAGGGCGTTGGTTACAGCGCGATAATTTCTGAATGCTCTGGACCAATAACAATGAAACTTTTGTGCTATCTTTCTTTGAAGGTCAGGAGTACTATAGGGTATGACTTACAACTATAAACCATAATACATTTACAAAATAATTACTTTTCTAGACTTTTTTTGCCTAGCATTACATCACAGATTCAAGAGTGCGTCAATGTGCAATACTTTAACTACGCACCACTAGAGGATGATAACTGCGATCTACGATTGAATTCATCAATGCACAGAATTGCATATTTAGAGGACTGTTTGTTTATTTTTACCGCCAATTGTCTAAACCGAAATGATTCTAAGTTTTTCTTTATTAAATTTTAAAATTGATTTGGATTTTTTTAATTACTTTTAGGCGTTAATTATTAAGGGAAATGCGATTAATATTGTCGTAAAAAAGCACACATGTTTAGTTAGAGTAAATTAATCTAGATTATGTATTTGTGAGTGGCACGAACGACAGTGCGAGCGGAAACATATTATGAATCATTTACGTGTTATGCTGAAACTGTGACGGATGGATAATTTCAAAATGTTTTCTTTCTGTAGGGAAGTGTTTTTATTACCGTGCAGAGTGAAAGCATACATTCTAGTGTTGAAAGAATGTTTAAATTGATGAAAGTTCGGCAAGAAGTATAATTCAGGTAAAACAGTAATGATAAATCGGTATTTGCAGGAATTAAATGAATGTCAAGGCTGTTTTCAAGGTTGTTGAAGACAGAACAAAAGAGGTTATTTTAGATAATACAAAATGTTTTGTCAAGCCGGGATTCACTGAGATCTCGGATTTTTGTAGATATTATAATTGTTTAAGTGTAAGTGGGTCCTTCCGTAGCCACATTAAATTTAAACCTTAAGCGTACTACAATTTAACGAGAATTCATTTAAATATTTTTTTGAACGTCAATTGCTTACGGCATAATCAATTTCAAACGTTTTTTTATAAATACGTGAGAAGGAAAAAAATATAAAAAAGGAGTAAGTTTTACAATGTGCGAACTGGCTGAAAGTATTGGTAAAAACACTTCAACAAAAATAATATACGTGTGTACATGTATTTTATTTATTTAGTTTAGACTTCTTTATTATTTTCAGTTGTAAATAGAATGAAGTTTGAGACGGGAGCCTCAATAAAAAAAAGTATTATAATATTTGTTAGTGAGATAGTGTTTTGGTGAAAGCTACATAGCTTAATCTAATTCACCCTCGTCTGGAGATGAATTCTAACAGCCCTCTTCTGATCGGCGGTTTCTCCGAATACCAGTTGAATGTCGGAGCAGTACCTCAACAAACAGGCCATGAACCGCGCGCTATCTTTTCTTCCTCTTCCTCGTCCTACCTTCACTCCTTACCTACTCATAGTTACACTTACATGCACTACACATTCTGGAAAACCAATCGGGAGCCTTTATAAGTATCTTCTCCCGGCAGGGGGAGGTGCTATACTGGCAGGAGGTTGGTAGAAAACCTCCGTTAGCCGATGTTTAGGTCGGTACCGGATCTCGCCATACATCGGGGGAAGATCACCGCCAGCTATCATGATAAAAACATTCATTACACCTACAGAACTAATGACCTTAGTAGTTGACGCGCCAGTAAAACTAATAAATCGATCAATTTTTCCTACAAGGCAAATAGAGCCGACTCGCGAAGGCGGTTTGAGGGGTGGGTTCTATTCCGGTCGATCGCTTTCTTGTGCGCCGCCTCCCCTCGCCCCGCGCGGCGGCCGAGGTGACGGAGCACGCCCGAGAACCCTCGCGGCGGGCGCCGCTCCATTTACCATTTGGGAACTTTTATGGCGAACCAAAAAAGTTCTCTGCCGCCCCTCCGAGGGAGGGCGGCGGCTGATGGCAGACGACAAGAGGCGGCGTCGGGCTGCGGGATCCAAAAGCAGCCAATATGGCGAACACTATACGTACTGGACGCTTGTCAGACCATGCAGGGGATAATCATGACCGCGGAAGCGGGCATAGTTTTTGTTGGTGACTTGTACACAACCACCCGGACCCTGCGTTTCAGGGCGGCACTCACGTCGTTAGTTTCAAGTTGAAGGCGCTGAGTAGGCGATGTTAAGATCCGTGTTGCCGGGTTCGCCCGCTAATTCACCAGTTGGACCGGGAGCGGTAGCTTAGTGCATCAACTGATGCCACTGCAGCGCCTCTGACCGGGAGGTCCTAGGTTAGAGTCCTGATGGCGGCAGGATTTTTGACACTAGCTTTTCAGCTAGGTCGAATTCAGTCGCTGTCTGGAGGAGAATTCTAGCGGCCGGCTGCTCTGATCGGTAGTTTTCCGTTCTTTCTCCGATCAACACCAGGCGAATGCCGGAGCAGTACCCTACCAAACGGGCCACGGACCGCGCGCGATCTGTCCTTCCTACTCCTTGTCCTATCCTCTCCCCTTACACACACACTTACACTAACATTCACTACACTACCACATATTCCGGGAGACCGGTCGGGAGTTTAGAGCTTGTCCCGGCTGGGGTGGTGCCCCGCTGGTGGGAGAGTCCTGGTTAGGGGGAAACCCCACTAGACGACGGTAGGTCGGTGCCGGATCTCGTCATTCAGCGAGGTGAAAATCACCGCCATCTCCCGAGAAAAAACATGCACTACAATAACGGGACTAATGACCGAAGCAGTTGACGCGCCCAGAAACACGAAAAAATCAATCAATCAATTCACTCGTTGGATTGACGCCTGGCGCAACGACCCTTAGCCGGTTGGGCGAAGGGTTCCTTCGTAATTATCCGGATCGCACTTACGAAAGTCTACACGAGGACCATGATCCCCCATGTCAGGTTGCCTAGGTTTCGGTGATACTCACGCCGATAGCATAAGGGGATTGCGTTGAGAATCGGAAAGGGGGCTCCAAACCGTGGATGCATTATTATATGAAGTTGAAAGTCCATTTAAATTTACAGGACTACGAGGTTCTTCTGTCCTCTCAACGATTGCGGATTTTCAAATCTACATAGCTAGGCGAAATTCAGTTTTTGTCTGCAGGAGAGCTCTAGCAACGGATGTAAGAGAGAGAGAGAGAGAGAGAGAGAAGAGAGAGAGGGGGGGAGAATGGCCATGAAGAGGAGAGCTGCGGCAGTTGACTATCAGGTTCCGACAAAGGTATTTTACCGCCGCGCAGAGCTGTGCATTGCCCAGTGGGGGGGGGGGAGAGTTGGCGCTAGTAAGAGAAGTAAACGAATTTTGATTGATGACAACACGATGAAATTATAATGAATAACATTCCATATACTATTTATTTAGTAGACTTAGTACAGAACTTGCAAATGAAAGTTGATTGTAACTCTGAATGAATTATTTATATACAAATATCTTGAGGCAACAGAAATGAAACAGGAACATACATATTAACATAAATGAAGGCGTTTTAAATAATGCGTCCCTTAATCTGGTGAATAATAATTGTTCAGTTCCTGGCATGTAGTTCACAAGTCACACGGTATGATGGGCCTGAGTGAAGCTTATACTTTTTCAGACGCAGGTGGATGTGAAGTGTAGACCTCTGCGATTCACAGTCGGTTCGATTGGTTGGTTGGTTGGTTGTTAGTGGTTCCGGGTGCGCTCACAGCTTAGGCCATTAGTCCTCTAAGTGTAGTACATGTTTTTTCTCTGGAGATGGTTTTGATTTTCTCCCCGCCGGATGGTGAGATCCAGCGCCGACCTACCGCCAGCTAGCGGGGTTTTCCCTTAATCAGGACTCTCCCACCAGCGGGGCACCGCCCCAGCCGGCAATTCAACCCAGCAGAAAAGCTAGTGTCGAAACTCCTGTCGCCACCGGGACTCGAATCTAGGACCTCCCGGAGCATCAGTTGATGGATTGAGCTACCGCTCCCGGTACAGTCGGTTCGATGTCGGAATGCAAGCATCGATTGCAGAGCTCGTGTTCAGCGCCGAAAGGGGACCGCACTACTGGACAAGCAGTCACAGATGGTAGCAGTACAGAAAGGCAGCGACCCACTTGGCCAGCTCACTGCCGGCGAGCGAGAAGATGAATGCCGCACAGCACGGAGCGACGTAGGAACGGTCAGCAAAACTGACACTCTTGAAAGATCATAAATGCACTGCTCAAACACATTTGTAAGATTGCTGAAGGCAACGTATAGTTTGAAGTCTAAAGCAGCAGTCTAAAGCTAAAACAGCACGTACTTTCTCTCCCGTACTTCCATGCAAAATTACGAGAAAAGTACTCAAATTTTCGAAAAATTGTTCATGACCTTATTTCAAAAGATATCTTTAAAGAATAGATTTTACTAAGGGGAAAATCTCTATCTTTAGTATTTTAGTTGTAGGAATACTCTTTGATTAAACCTTTCTCATTGATTGTTTTTATACAAGAATAAAATATTTTTCTTCTTCGAACCGTAGAAGGTTGTTGTAGCCGATGCTCTAAGACAAATGTGAGCGATGCATGGAAAGTCAATTGTTACATAATTGTGTCAAAAATAAGTAATGTTTCATCTCAATACTGTAAAACTATTTAACGCCACAAATAATACTACAACTCCTCACTTAATAATTGTGGTGGATATATTATGTCCGGTTCCCCTGAAAATACATTCCTAACACAATCGGTTTATATAAATGATTTTATTAAACTTTCTATTACCTAGATGAGTAAAAAATATTCAAGTTCGATTTTTCGACGAGTTTTCATTGCGCTTTAGAAATCTTTAACATTCAATAAACTGTACTCTCGAGAGGTCAACGAGCACAAAATAGATCCAGTGAAGACTCGGAGTTGGTGGTGAATGGCTAATTGAAATGTAGGTTACGCCCCAAGAACGAGACTCGGTCCTACTGCAAACGCCGTACAGTTCAATATCTCCGGAACCATTTCACTTCTTTATGCAAGATGAATCTCGTAAGTTGATCAAAGGAACTTCACTCACATAGGTCCGAGCTTTGGGCCTCTTCATGGTTTCAATTCAATGTTCAAGTAGGTGAGATCCCTGCAAGAGGTTTTATCTGTTTAGTACATTTAGTAAAATTCATGAATACAAAGAGGATCGGTGTGGCACCAAAAACAGGAAATACTATATACACAGAAGCTCAAAAAAAGTGGTAACAGAATTGTTGCAGTTCATGCGCTTATATAGTGAATAAGTAGGCAATCATTATTTCTTGTAATTGACGTTTCACTGGCACTTTCGTACGTCCTCACTATCAATCCGCTACAGTACTGCGACCCTCGCTACCAGTGATGGCCGATATGACGAATGACCAAGGAATTATTTGCACAGTAGGATGCATGAGGTTTGTGGAGTTAAAAAGCGATAAAGAATAATAAAAGGAAGACTAGCTAAAGACAAGAAATAAGGGAATAAATAATATTAAAAGCAACAAAAAATCAGTGAAAAAAAAGCAAGTCAGAGAAATGACAAAGATCCGTTTTTTAAAATGCGTTTTCCATTTATTGTTTTTTTTTTCTTCCAATGATGTTAACAGTATTACATAAATTAACTTTTGGAACTGAACATCCTAAGCCTATTTGCGATTTTATTTTTCTGTTATAAGTACGTAAAGAACTTAACTATAGATTTAAAAAGTAGACTTTTTTAAAAATGTAGTTTAGCTTAATACGTTAAAATTATCGTGGTCTAAATACACCTTTGGGAGAAAGAGGGAGACGCAGCTTGCGTTCTTCCTGCACGAAAGCGCGACCGTGTTTGCGAGTGTTTCGACTTGAAAACAGCGAGGGGAGGTAGGGGCATCGACGAGTGGGCGATGGCAAGAGACAGCATGAGGGCGCTGGCAGCTTATATCGGGGAGAGGGTTGCGCATGGCGGCGAAATAGAGAAACTTCTGTCGAGGTAGTTACATGGTTCCATAACGACGGAGGCTGATTACTATCGTTATCTGCCTCCTAATCCCAGCATTTGTCTGCTACGAGTTTCAGCGTCCGTCTGAACATCATCATAAATAAATACACGAGGCTATCGCAGAAGCGAACTTTTCCCCGTTTTTCCTTCATTCCGAATCACTGAACGACGAGGGTTGGAGGTGACAGACGGGCAAGGCGCGCTGCTGCCGCCAGCTTCTTTGTGAACGCAGTGGCTTGGGGCGGAGGCGGCGATGGCAGCGGGGGTGGTGGTGGAGGTGGGCGCAGGGTGTGTGAGGTGCTTGGAGCGGAGGGGATGGCGGAGTCGTCGGATACAGCGGGGACGGCGAGGGAGGCGGGGGCGGGAAAGTGACGGTGCCTCATGGTGCCGTGGAGGGCGAGGGCGGCACGGCTTTGGGGCCAGCGGGGTCGGTGGGGCGGCGGGGTGGCGGGGCGGGGCGGGGGTGGGTGCGGCGGGGTGGCGGGGCGGGGCCGCGGGGCGGGGGCGGCGGGGCGGTGGGATATGGGGCGGGGGCGGCGGGGGCGGGCGCGGGGCGGCGGGGCGGCGGGGACGGCGAGACAGTGTTGTTAAGGCCGGCAGAGGCGTTGCGGAGGCGTCGGGGGCGCTGGCGGTGGCAGTAGCAAGGGTGGGGCGGGGGGGGGACGGGTGATGTCGCGCCGCCCAGACGTGTGTTGGGCTGTCGCCAAAGCGGTTTTGCCGCGGCGTTCGTTTGGGGCTTGGAAGTCTTTCAGGGAGAAGTCTGCATAACTTGGCGTTTTCTGCCACTTTGTGTCGTCCGCTGGGTTAAAAAGAAAGAGCTTCGGAACTGAAAGGCGGAACTATTCTTCCAAGGGCATATTTCTTGCATCATTTTTTAAAATTATTTCAATCCCTTACGTTGTATTCGCTTTGGTATATTAACATTCTGTTTTAACAAAAATAAAGTAAAATTCTAGTAATTTTACGGAAGTTTTAGCTAGAATATTTTAACCTTATTTAGAGAATTTTCTATTTTATTTAACGTCTTGTCGTTTCGTTGGCCGTTTTGATTCTCAATCCGTATCTTCTTCTCACTTTCATCAACAAACAACATCTGAGACACATTATTTACGTCTAATTTTTCTACTGAGAAATTACTACCTCGAGAGGGGCTACGAATCTCCATGAGGTGCTGGTCACTCTCTTGCCTAGCAATTTGTTTACGAATGTTTCAGTTTTAATTCCGTGTAAACTCTCTGTAACAAACTTCTTTATGATGGCAAACTCTCTACAACGTAGATATTACCTGAGTTTGGTTCGTTCACGTTTTAACCATCTACATTGGCATACTCCTTGTAACGAAAAAACTATAAAACGATAGTAAGTTCTTTCGAGAGTTATGCTACAAAGATTTTTAACGATATTTCAGAGGTCGCATTGTTTTCTGTAGAAATTTAGACTTTTATGTGTTCTTACTTCGTGGTAGAGTGTTTACTTGCTAACAAGTTATTTAAACGTTCTTTTCGATTATTTTTCTTTATATGTTTATATTAATTGCATCTTTTATATTTTAGTGATCATTATTTCGATTTAAATTCTTAAATTTAAATATATATATATATATATATATATATATATATATATATATATATATATATATAATAACTGCAGCATTGATTGCTTCTATGATAGCGTGATATGATTGACATGAGTAGACGTAGAGTGCCGTGCTATATAAAGTTTCAGTGCTACCACGGGCGTGGGAGTCATTTATAACGCGCACGTTGATAGCTCAGCAGTAACTAAAGACGAACTCGTCATACACGGGTATTTTGCCATCAAACTGACGTCAGTGACTACGGAAGATTGACTTACAGTTCTTTCAAGGGGAAGCATATGTTGTGATAAGCCAAATACTACCGGTTTTATTTAAAAAGAAAACATTATGAATACCACGTAAATGAATGCTTTATGAATACTTACAGTCAAATAATACATGTTGTCAGGGTGACCTGTATACAAGAAATCCATGGTCGAAAGCATGAGTTCTTCATTGTGAGAAAGAAGCAGGGCCCTATGGTAGTATAAAAAGAATGTATAGTGGAGACCGTGCAAGCTGTAGTTTTATAGAAATTTAGTATTATATGCGCACGTTTTCTTGAGCCCCGGAATGCCTACCCCTACTACTTTGCTAACATTAGTTTAATTAAGAATAAATAGTTTCAATGAGAGTTGTAGAAAAAATGTGATAACCAGAAATGT
Source organism: Teleogryllus oceanicus (assembly GCA_964035755.1). NCBI lineage: Eukaryota > Metazoa > Arthropoda > Insecta > Orthoptera > Gryllidae > Teleogryllus > Teleogryllus oceanicus. Next base: position 34,088,142 of record CAXIVR010000002.1, read on the forward strand.
TCGTTCCAGTGTAAGAAACTACTTTTAGTCGGCCCGGTGCCCGAGATCGCTAAGGCAGTTGTGTAGTAGTGATCTCGGACCAAAGGATCGCGGGTTCGAGTCCCGCCTCGGGCATGGTTGTATTTGTGTTCGTCCTTTCACCCCTTATCATCACCATATCGTTTCATCCTCATAGTTACCATACCGTTAACAGCAATAGTGGTCGCTAATGACTTAAGGTGTTGATGCGACCTTAAATAACCAATTTAAAAAAACCGCTTTTAATCGAAAAACGAACTACAAATTTGATACAAAATTATTTTTGTCGAAATAACCAAACTTCCCAAACTCTCCCAACGACCGAAGCGAGGGCTCAAGAAAACGTGCGCAGATAAGTATGTTCTCACCTGAGGCACATAACTGGGTAATTAATTTATTTGCAATGTTTGTTTATAATGAGTCGATCAAATAACTTATAATACTCCGGGGGCAATTTGAAAACTGATTTTGACATTAGGTAAGATTGCGGTAGGAGGAACATCAACACACGCATCTAATGGGCAAAGACAGAAGATTTGGAATTTCGAGAAATCAACGTTGTACGCGAATATCATAGTAAGCCATGAACTTAAATACTTGACCGTACGGAATTACAATTACTGTATGCAGGACAAATAAGTTCAGATCGTTTATGAGCTCATTTAGTAAGTGAAACAGATTTGTAATAAATGTTAAGTTTATTTTGAAAACAAGCATGATAATTTATAGATATTTGTCATCAATGCAAATGACCAATTTTAATCAACAAAACTTCCAGGAATCTTAATTCTGTATAGAATTGCACGTCCACATACGACAGATAAGCATGTTGTACCCATCAGCAAAAATTGAAGTAGAATGAAGATAATAACATTTCAGTACCGGGCAAATGTATGAGCATAGCGGGGCAAATATATGATGCATATTTCTAGATCAATATAATGTGAATTCCCATAACGTTCCCAAGTAGGAATATAATAATATTAATAAAAGTAGAGAGATTCATAAGTTTGTGATAATTCACAAATTAATAAGAAATATTTATTATTATTATTATTATTATTATTATTATTATTATTATTTATTACATATCAGTAGCGGATACTTCATAAATGACTTGCCCAGCGTCAGGCAACAAATGTAAATAAGAACCAAAAGGTTTAAGTATTGCACAATGTATTTTCCCCGAAAAGTAGCTATACTGGAAGCTATATACAAATATGAAGCGGATGCTGTCAGTTATTTAATTGAATTTTTCTTTATTGTGCTCTTTAAAGGTGGATACGTAAGATGAAAACAGTCCAGAGATTACTGGAAAGGGAAAAGGAATGGCGAGGCGGAGGTGAGGCGGAGGGAACGACAGTGTATGAATATAGTGTTAAAAGTGCAAGAATGCTTTATTTACTATAGTAGCACGCTCATCTTCGTTTGTGAGGATTATTTATCAAAATATCACTCTTTTCTAATTTTTTAAAACACACGTTAGACAGAATTTATGAAAAATACGCATATATAATGCCTTCCTAAATTTAATTTCCAAATAATTGAGACTGTAGTAGTGCCCACAACAAGTTCATGGTAATTTTTATAAATGTTCGTAATTGTAACTTGTAATTTTGTGCTTCTACCTAAATAATATCATCACTGAGAACTTAGAATTAAATTTGAATATGTAATAATATTTTGGCTAGTCGTTAATGAAGGGGGCATCTTTTCAATTACACTTTTATCTACAGTTTTAAATCATATAAACAATTATACGAAATAGTTATAGCCATGAAGAGAAGTAAAGAATACGATAAGTTCAGGTTTTGGGGGAGCCATCAATACAAATTTTGAAAGTTGACCATATATTTCATTCACCTACCAATACGATTTTTGTAACAACAACGAAAAATATTGTTATTGGTCCGGCTGACGTTTGTAACAATGCAGCCTCGGAGTCAACCCGCGTCCGTCGTCCCCTGCTGCCCGGAAGGATCCTGCTCGCTTTTGGACGCGCATGCGCGGAGCAGAGCGCAGCGGAGTAAATCGACGCGCGCGCTCCGAAAACAAAAGCAAAGCGCGGGTCGACAAGTCCCAGTGCGCTTTCTATTAGTTATGACGGCCGCGTGAGTTGAATTTTTTCCCTTCGCTCGTGTGCGAGGCCCGCGCGGGCGCAGAGCGGCATCTGCGGTCGGCTCCGCTCCATTTGCCATCGGGGAACTTTCCGGCCGCCCCGAAAACTTTCCCGCTCCGCACCCGCCTCGTGACGGCACGAAACCGCGCGGGGGGGCATTTGGGTGGGCGGGCGCTTGGGCTGGCAGGCATTTGGGTAGGCGTTTGGGCATGTGTGCCTTCGGGCGGGCGGACGGGCGTTTGGGCGCGTGTGCCTTAGGGGTGGCGAACGGGCGTTGGTGCGTGTGCGCCTTTGAGCGGACGGACGGGCGTTTGGGCGCTTTTGGGCGGGTGGGCGGGTTGGGGGCGAGCGGACGGACGGACAAGCGGATGGGGGGCGTGAGGCGGGGTGGGTGAGTGAGTGAGTGAGTGAGTGAGTAGATGGGCGGGCTCGCTCTGGCAGCAGTCCCTACTAGGTGGGGAGAGTGACCGTGCAGGACGGGACGACAGAGCTTGTCGGCGGAACGAGCTTCTTTGGCAGGCGGGGTAGACTGGGCAGAGAGAGCTGCGGTAAAATGGGGGGCAGGGAATTGGCGAGAAAGCTTAATGACCCACACTACGGAGTGCGAGCGACGGCACGAACCGATCGATATGTCAATATTGGTGCTCCTTATCGATACTTCAGAATTTCGAGGGAGGTAATTAAAATTAGTCATTTTGATAATCTATCCTTTTCATTGGAAGTCAAATATGCTGTAAATATACTAAATAACTATCGAAACCATTTCGCAATTGATTTTAAAAGAGAGCAATTGTCTGCTCAAAATTCGTAAAATCTTACAGAAAATATAGTAAGAACATGACAATTCAGATTTCTTTTCAAAACATTTGATTTAAATGAAAAGAAACGAATATATGACACGTTTTTCTAAGAGCAATTTTAGAAAGATGTGTAAAATTCATATTAAAATACGCTGGGGTCACGAAGTTGTGGCATAGAACTCAATTATCGTAGTCATATGAATCGATTCTAATATTAACATTGTTATTGTAAGCATTGTATTTTGTTACCGATGCCCCAACAGTATCAACTCGTCCCAAAATATACGAATACTAATGGTAAATTATCGAATTACAAGTGTGTATTTTATAATCCTTCATTACTTTCATTTGTTAATTTTTTCAAAGTGATATATAAATTTAAACAATCTTATGATGATGAAATGGAGAATGAGTTAGATGCATCAATTTTTTACATCACAAAAGTAATTATAGTGTTTTATTAGGGATCACCATACTCGCGTTGACAGAAATCGATAAAATTTATTACAGTACCATTCAGTGAAAATTGTACTAAAACTTTTTGGTTTCCGTAGTAATCAATGTATCAAATTATTCTACTTCTTGTTAACAATTGGTATAAAGTATCTGTATGCCGATTCACCTTTCGCAGCATTAGTTCTTTTCTTGGTTAATTACATATTTCATTGCACAGCACACAATATGCCTGTCGAATAGATGATTTCATTTCCATTTATAAATTAGAAAATATTGGCCTATAACAGTTTCTCGAATCATTCAAAATTACGCGAAGACGACTCACATTTTCCAAAAAAAATTTACATGACATTTGAATATCTAATTTTGAACAGATTTCATCAAGGAACCACATCACTATCAACAACATTGTAGTTGTGGAAACATATTGAAAAAATTGTTAAACTTTTAAAGTTTGGAAATTCAGACTAGTGAACGATGCCTAAGACTAGTGAATTTTTCCTGCGGGAAACCAACCTAATAGAGCGTGTTGGTGTGAACTGGCTCAAGAGTGGGCGCGTAGTGTTACATATTCCTGGAATATTTGCACAGCTGACCTTTTAAATTTATTTACGTAGTTAATATATGTTTTATTTCTCCATTCTCATATGAATCACTAGAAATTTATAGTGTTCTCTTTACGTAATTCTGGATTAAGAACATCTTCTCTCGATGTAATTATTTCTGAAAAAAAAAAAAGAATATTCGACGAAAGTTACGAAGGGAAGAACCTTAGTAAACGCACACGTTACCCTGGCATCGGACCCCCTAAGGACTGAAGCTAAGGAGACCGAAGACCTCAAAGAAAAACAGCCTCAAAAAACCCCTGTGTCCTGGCAGACCAAATTCTTAAGTAATTCTCATCTATCACCACTTCATCTTTTATGCACAAATGTTTAGTTTAAAGTTTGCAATGCATCTCATCTCCGTTTTCACTCGCCTGAAATTTGCGTTTCGAGCAGAGCATTGTGCGATGCGCGACCGTCGTCATCTTCTTCTATTTCCGTACCTCTTGCTATTCCCGCTATTCACCGAGAAATGTTTGCATAATAATATGTGATTGTCTCCTTGCCAAAAGCAGCTTATCTGTTTCCGTGTTAAGGAGTATGTACTGTAATGAAATACGCTTGTTTCACCGGCCAGAGTGATGTCCGGACATCTCTACAAGTCTACGTAGTGTCTAGGGGATATGACCTCGTCGTGATGTGAAAAACAACACAGACACCAAGTTTCTTTGTACAGGTTTATTTACAATGACTGTATATTACATTGTTATCTACACACTCCTCCAGAAACTACCGCTGCGCTTCACAGCACTTCCATTCCTGAGGCAAGCCGCCCCAGCCTGGCCCAGCGTACCCCAGAGTGCTAACTTGTAGCACCGCTCCCGTCATCTGCCGTGGACACCCTCGCAAACCTGCGACCACACCTCACGGATCAGCAAAGTGCCTCCGCACCGCGATTCGGCCCAAACTCGAATGCCAACGGCGAATCCATCGGCGTCTAGAGCGAGGAGTCACGTGACAGACCTCCCACGTTGAAGACCCGCGAACCGCGTCACTTCATTACAGAGTTTTGGGCCGGAAGCAAAATGGGGCCCGCCGACAGCTGCAGACGATCTGCTCTCACACATCTTTCTGCGCTAGCTGACCCCCAGATGTTCCCAGACACGCCACCGCCGGCCGGGAGTCTTGCAGCAACCGCTCCGGTTGCACCGCCAGCCCGACGCCTGGACCACCCACTCCCACGCCCCGGCCGCGCAATGCTATGACGTTACAGACTACTGAAATGCTATGACGTTACAGACTACTGAAATGCTATGACGTTACAGACTACTGAAATGCTATGACGTTACAGAATACTGAAATGCTATGACGTTACAGACTACTGAAATGCTCGACGGAGCCAACGCTACAACAGTATTAGACATTATCGCCAATTTCAGTGTCAGAGTTTCAAAGTCAGAGATTATAGTGTGCTCTGTAAATGTATATTTTGGCCCTTTAATTCAGGCAAAATGCATGTGTACTACGTTTATTTTATTTAGTTAAATGGCGTGTTGAAAGTAAACTTATTAAAGAATACAGCGTATTCAATCCTCTTGCTTTTTAGAATCGGTCCTCAACTGAGGTTCGGAGGGCTCCAAACTACGTGTCAAATAAATGTATTGAACTATTTCTCTCTTTAAAACTCACGGTCTATGACAGCATCACTGGCAACATTATTGCATCCACTGCATCGTCACTGAGTGGGAGGTCCTAGAGTTCGAGGTACAACATCGGTGGACTTTCGACTCTAGCTACATTGCGAGATTGATTTCAACCTCTACCTAAAGAAGATTTCAAACGACTGACATATCTCTCTCTCTCTCTCTCTCTCTCTTCTTCTTATATATATATATATATATATATATATATATATATATATAGAGAGAGAGAGAGAGAGAGAGAAATAGTTACTTTCACTACACTATTACACATGTCGGGAGACTAGTCGAAAGCTTATAGCTTTCACCGATAGAGGCGGTGCCCCCTGAGGGAGTTACCTAAAAAGAAAAAAGAAAAGAACCGTAAGCAGACGTATTAGTCAGCCAGCCACCTCCTGGGACAAAGCGTACCCCCCTCTTGCAAGACTAATGACAATCGTAATTAACACGCCCGGAAATTATATAATCAATAAACAATAGATGTAAACGTGAAATTTTATTACATTTATTTAATCTTCGTCATATTTCTTCATCGTCAATGAAATGCTTCATAGAACCACATATCACTTCTTTGGTACTAAATGCCATTTAATTCCTCTTGGAGATTTACGAATATTATGTCTGGAATAGTAAAAAATGCGATGGCTAAATCACAAAAATTATGTAAAAAAATTAAAGAAATTGTATATTAATATTGACAGCTATTTTTATAAGTACAAACGTCTACATCATTTTATCACAATTTTACATTTCTTTTTGAAAAGTTTAAGAAAAATAATTTTTCAATGTTATTGTAGCCCATTGGTCCCCTAATAAATTACATTTTAGATATAACTCAGTCCCGGTTGGAAATTTTCCATCACTTACAATAACCGACACATTGTAATATCTATTCGCTTTTCCTGGCGGGCAATAAGAAAGGACCTTGTACGATTTATTACTCAAGCATCTCCTTTCCCTCTTGCCACCCTCACGCGTATCCAGTGAAGAGAATATTGACACTAAAACGAAGAGATCGTGAAACATTATTTTTGATAGAAAGGTCTTCTAGTCTCCAAACTACATCTCGTCGGGGATACGCATGAATAAATGAACACATATCTGAATAGTCCGGGACGCCTCCCACGCAACGCGGAAGAAAGCGATGTGAAAGGAGGGAGAGAAGAAATCCGCCCAGGCTACAACTCAACAGACGAATCACAGCGCGAGAAAGACGTTGAAGGAGAGCGGAAGCTCATAAAACGTCTCCAAATGGTCACCCTTCACCCCCAGGACGGGCGCACGCATAAAAAAGGACCGGTCTTCGAAAATGACTAACGCAACGGTTAAAGTTTTATGACCGTCATTCAGTGATGGTCCCTTTTACTTTCCTTCCGTCTTTCCCGATGGGGAAAGGAGGGATGTCGAAAAAAAATCGTTTCAGAGAGCGGTAGTTCTAGCAAGATAAACGAAATGGATATTTTCGATTTGCTGTTTTGGTGTTTTAGTATTTCAACTTTAATATTTCGTATGCATTGCCTGGAAATCAGTCATTTGTGTTTCGCGGATTGTGGTTTATTACTTTATTCTCTGATAGATGACAGATATATGTGCGGTAGATGCTCAATAACTGTCTATTTCTCAATTAATTGGCCAGCTTTTACATCGGAAATGCAGACTTAAGAAGTGACATGCACTTAAATATTTCTTTATGTATTCACATTCATACATTTTACTTACTACTACTCAACTACTATGAAAATAATTTCAACAGGAATCACAGTGAAAATAAAACGAAGATTTTTTAAATTTTATTTAATATCGATAAACTGCATTGCTCATAAGCGACTGAATCAACACACTATAACAATGTTACACTTTTTACTAACGCTTATGCATTATTATTATTATTATTATTATTATTATTATCATTATTATTACTCTTACTAATATTCACAAAATATGAAACTCAATAAACAGTTATTTTACAGTTTACTAAGACCAAAACATGACGAATTCTTAGATGTATTTTTGGGGAGACAGGGAAGATATAATGACCTCTATACTGTAGCAAATAACATTTCGAATATTTTGGTATAAATTTGCGTATATTTTCTCAAACAGGAATCATATTATTCTTGAAACGTTAATAATGCACCAATGAAACTATTTCAAATTATTCTGCATATAAGTATAAAGAATCATGTGATAGATAACGCAGAGACGAAACATTTATGTAACTTTATGTTAATACATATTTTCTATTCAATAACTTTACAACATTGTACTACACAGACCTTTTATTAGAAAATTATTTTTTCAATTTATTTTTATTCATAATATATTAATGGTCACCATATATACACACAATGCAAATTTCATGGATTTGAGAGATTTGTAACTACTCATCCATCTTTAATGTATGAAACAATAAATTCACAAAGAACATATTCTCATTTATACACCACACATTTTTGGAAGCAAACCACATCATAAAACAACGTCTATAAATAATTAGTGACTTGTAGAAGCTACTGCAAAGATAATACGTTAAAAACTTCCATTTCATTTTAAAAAAATGACACAAAATATTTTTGACAGCTTAATTTTCTTGCTTTCAAATTTTGTTGCTTTCCAATGCGTCTCATATACCAGTGTCAATTCGAACAAACAAAACGACCGCGTAATCAGGCTCCAAATGCACTTCCCAAGCACTATTTAGCACCCCCACAAGCATTCAGCACTATTTAGAACTGCGGATTCAGCGTTATTTTTGCAGAGCAAATGGCACGCGACCAACAGACGACTGCGTGGCATCCTAAAGGGGACATTCCGACGCGCGCTCTCCCAGTGACAAAGGGGCCTCCCGTCCCACGAACTCAGCGGGGAAAGGTCTCCATCCCCCCCCTCACCGGCTTCTGACCCACCCCTTGCACTCTCGCCCCCTCCCGCCCGACCGCATTCTCCTCCCGGGCCTCCCCGACTTTCTCTTTGCCTCTTCTTTCTACTCATCCTTCTTCTTTCGACTTCTCTTCTTCGCCCCCTGACCCTCCTATACTTCCAGCATCTCTTTCCCTCATCTATCACTCATCTCCGCCTCTCGTGATGTCTCCTTCACGACCCCCCTCCCTTGGCCCCCCTGTCGTCCCCTGCTCTTGCTCCACGTCCTGTGGCGTCATCGCCGTCCCCCGCGGTTCGCGTCCGCGCCCCCGCACTGCTCGGCGCAACACAGACGCCCCGGCTTCTTCGCCCATTTCCATGAGAAATTGCCAAAAGGTGTATCTCAAAGTCGCGGCGGCGCATATCTCCGCGAAAAGAAGGTCTCCCAGAATGTAACGAGAATTCGCGTTGAAAGAAAAGAAAAAAAAAAGAATCGTGCGAAGAAGGAAATTTTCTGTATTAGGCGATAGAAAAGAAGGAAAAGTGCAGAAGATAAAAGAAAATATAGCCAAATAAATATCGTTTGATGTTTAAGTATGGAGTGGGGTCTGTTGAGCGTTAGGAGGGCGATCGAGATTGAAAAAGTCAAAGGCAAAGTGGTTTTGAAAGAAGGAAACTTTCTCCTCGTTGGTATATCGGTCGTACTTAACAAGCTCCCGGATTTCTCTTATTGGTTATGCGGTTCAAGAAATCCTGTAATTATTTAAAAAAATCAATGTAATATATTAAATAAAAATAAGAACATTAATCGTATTGGATACTGTTCTACATGGATTGCGTTAAATTTTATTCAACATACATCTGCGTTAATCAAAGTTCAGTATAAATTTTCCAAGAGAAAAAAGTATTTTTTTAAAGTTACCCTCTTCTATGAAGAAGGATAATAAGTAAAATAAATTATCTACAATAAGTTATGTAAATATATTAGTGTAATAACATCTTATTCCTGGGATTTAATTAACATTATCACTTAATCTCAATTATGTGTTGCATTACAAAGTACGTTATGAAACGATTATGTAATGATGGATATTAATACACGTGTGATAATATGATACGAGCGAGTATCGTAAACTTCACACGAGTTTCATACGGTAATTTTTCTAGTACTTATGGTGACTTTCATAGTTAACTTTACTCGAATCGTTCGTGCAGTTGAATGCGAGATCAAAGCCACCTAGTGGACAGTTCCCCACACTGCGGCAGGTGGCTTTGATTTACCAATCCGCCAACGAGGGAGAACAAAAGTTGTTTTGACTGACTAAAGAAATATATTTCCATTAGCCACAAGACAACTAATTGAACACTGTTTTCTATGAATAAAGGAAATAAATGAATTAAACCTTATATATAATATTTATTAATCTTATTTTTTCTCCTATTTCTGGAGGTGACAATACCACCTCTGAGTCAGTAGAGGTGTTAAACTAAAGAATTTGCCGCTTTAAGACTAACCACACGCCAGCAACGTATAACATAAAATGACTTGCGACCTTTGCTATTTGTACACTGACTGGGTGGTTCAATGGTTCGAGCCCCATAGTGATAGGATTTTCGACACTCGCGTAATAACTTGGTTGAATTTGGTGGCGGTCTGGCGGAGAACTCAAGCGGTCGGCTGTTCTGATACGTAGTGTTCTACGTTTTCTCCGATCAACACCTGGCGAATGTCAGATTAGTTCCTAACAAACGGGTCACGCGCGCTCGCAATCTTCTCTTCTTCTTCCTTATCCTATCCTTTACCTTACACATTCCCACACTTACACGCATACATGAGTTATGTATTCCATTGGAAACATCAACAGGAAATCCATCTCTGCCACCTCCAGACGGCCCTTGACACGCCCATCTGCTACTTCTTAGTTTCCAAATGTACAATTATGTTTGACGATTCAGTGATAAACAAAGTACATCCTGAAACGTTCTGAAACTATCTTTTGAAACTGAAACCTTGTTCTAGTAATTTCTTGTAAACATGTAAAATCATATATATATATATATATATAATATATATATATATATATATATATATAAAATTGAAAATGACGCTAATAGCAGCGTATTCGCTCAAGTCACTGAGCTCATAACATCTTTCGCCGTTCAACTGTACACAATTGCAAATTAAATGTTGTAATATCTTCTGTGAGTTTTACTTCTTGTCATCCTGTGAAGCGGATACTGCAGATTTCATCTCTACCTGACTGCTGGTTTGCAAATTTAACTCATGTCTGTAGTTTTGAAGACCAGTTTAGAGCTTAGAGTTTGTCACGGTTAGGGTGGTAGCTCGCTGGAGGACATACTTTGAGTGGAAATACCCCGCAAATCGGCGTGTAGGTTAGCAATTTCATTCATCAGGAGTAACACCGCTCCTCCACGGTAAAATTTCACTCACCTATGATATTAACGACTATAGCAGTTGACGTGCCTGAAAAAACAGGTATTTTCTGCCTGAAGGACATCTGCCGGCTAGGTCCCAACTCCAGGACCAACCACCTGGTTCTACATGAATAAAATTGTGGTTGACATTTAAATGTCACGTGGCAACGCTATTGCATAGTATTATAACCTCAAATTACAGAACAAATGAATCGGATGGCTCGAATGTCTGAGTTAATCAGTTGAACGTCATTACAAATGTGAAGAGTGAGGTTAATTGTAATAAATGGTGTTGCGTGAGAGATAAATGTTAGTGTCCAGTGATGTTAGAATTACTGTCAATGTTAATCCCATATCGTATGTTGGTTGCTACATCGTTAAGTGATACAGCGCCTAGTACGCAGTAACGCCGACTCGCTCCACATCCAACCGCCAGCCACATTCCTATTTTTGGTATTTTATTCACTAATCTGCTCATGCCATTCTACTGACGTGACTGCAATTCAGAACACTGGTCACAGTTCCCACTTATTTCCCGGCCAGCGCAGTTTGTAATCCCGTTAATGTTTAGACGGAGTTGGAGAAAAGAAGACCAAGCTTCTCATAGAATGCTCTGGCATCAATAAGTAGACAATTCCTGGTGGCGCAGCAGACATTAGTTTTACTGTACACGCACACTAACTATCGGGAAGAGGATAGGAATTAGGAGAATAAATCGGGTTCATAGTGTACTAGGAATGTTTACAATGATACGAAATAACTGAGAACAACCGTACTTCAGGCGGTATTCGCACCAACAGTATTGGTAAAACGCGTACTTAGACGTTTTGACCGAGCCCCTGCATCACCAAGACGTCGTAACATTTAAGTGGCTCACTGTTTCTGAGAGCTTTGGAACATACTTCCTTGTAGTATTCACTACAAGACCAAAAGACCCGCAAGTCTAGTGCATGTTATATCCGGGGAGGTGGCGGTGTTCGTCTCCCGCTGTATATGTGAGATTCGACGTCGACTTGCATATCTGTTTGCGGGCTTCCTTCTACAGGTACCTCCTCCAGGGTCACCGCGCCAACCGGTACACACTCTGAGCTCGTGACTCGTCTCCCCGCACGCTTGGTAGTGTAGTGCATGAAAATGTCAATGTGTAAGGATAGAGGAGAGGACAAAGATAAAAAGGAAAATCGCGCGGAGGAAAATTATAGGATAATTCTCCTCCAGACAGTGTTTGACTCCAGCCTAACCCCGCAGTTAGTGTCGAAATCTCTCACCATCGGTTCTCGAACTCTGAAACCTTCCCATCAGCGACGCTCCAGAGGCAACATATAAGCCATCAATGCGTCATCATAGCTTCGTGGCATTGTGACTGTTTGTGATTAAGATAATTCCGAAGAATTGCCCCAAAAAGATGACGAACAAGAACAGGACATCAGGCTGTGGCTTCGTGGCAACGTTTTCGAGCCAGTGGGGCTGGAGAACCCCGTTGCACCCGCACGCTTGAGACGGACGCTGTCGGGGAAGGGGGAGGTTGGTTGCTCTTCCCAGATTTGCGTGCCTGGCGCCGTGGAGACGACGATGGGGGGAGCGCGCCTGCCCTGAATAGAGGGGCGCCAGGGGGAGGCGGCCGCAGGAAAGCCCCGCTCTAAAACCTATTGAGAAAGGTTAGTGGCCAATCTGAGATGATTGTGCAAGACCCCTGAAGAAGGCTGGTCGTCGATCCTTCGGGACGCCGACAGCTGCAAGCGCCGAGGGGAGGGGGCAAGCCCTCAGGGTACTTAACGCAGCGTGGACTGCGCCCACGCGGGATACGTTGAGAGCCGAAAGACTGGGCGATATCTCCTGCGCTCTCATGCACACGGTCAGCCAGGCGGAGACCGTTTCGTCGTCTGGCCATGGAATAACTGGGTTTATAATGGACTCAGCGATGAGCATCGCACCACGCGTTGCTCATCTGCGTTAGTGCAGTGGCACTGGGCTGTAGGCCTAGAGACGGTCGCGGAGTTTTCGGCTAAGAGGAAGAAAAAAGTTGCCGGAGATATTTTCCCAATATTTCTAAATTTAACGTGTTATTTTTTGTGTAAATGTATGTAAATATTTTCTCTCAGAAACAATTGCCTGTGTTCTTGAATTCGGCCGGCCTGCGCCGCGCGGGCCGGACGCACGTGTACGTGGTGGTAGTGCGTGTTGGGGCTGCGAGGCACCTGCCATGAAGTGAGCGGCAGCGGCCGGCTGGCACTTCTCGTTACGCGAACACGCCTTCGCACTCGCGCGCACAAGCGCCGGAAAGTTTGCGCGATCCACTGACCACTCGCGTGCCGCCCGGGCCACTCGCCGCGGCCCCGCCGCCGTGCGGGTGTCGCGTTCCTTTGACGCGAATGACTTTGGACGATGTCTGCGATTTCTTCGCGTGTTTTTTTCTTTCTTTTAGAAATCGGAAGAGTAAGGAACTTATTTTAGAAGCTCAACTCAGAAAGAAATACGTTTTTTCTTTTCTTCTCATTTATTTACATAGATGGTGGATACATAGCTCAGTTTAGAACAACTCTACGTTTGATGGCTTAATAGCTAACTTAAATTAAAACTTAAATGTCGAGGTTACCCTTCTGGGTCCGCTAGTCGTAATCTAATTCAGAGAATTTTTTCAGGAAAATGTGGAATGGAAACTTATTTTGTATTCGGGTTTTTTATGATGAGTTTTTGCCGAGTCTGTGAACTGATAGTGAAAGTATTTGCGATGTATTTGAGAAGTTGGTAGCTAGATAGGTGATGTGATGGTCTACAGTCTCCAGGTCGAATTCATTATGTAACTGTTTGTTGGTGACATATAAGGGAGCGTTTGAAATAATTCTGAGAAATTGATTTTGTATTATTTGAAGTTTCCTTTGGTTGGTTTTCGCTGCATTTAACCAGATTGGGCAGGCGTATAGAAGCAAGGGTCTTATTATTGTTTTGTATGTTTGTAATTGTTTGGCTATTTAGTGTTGTGCGTATTGCTTCAGTTTCTACACCTGGTGTCTGTGGAATGTCAACTTTGTAATGAATGATGTGAGATGATATTGCGATAAATACGCCGCCTCCTTTTCTTTCATTTTTATCATTTCTGTAGATTAGGTATTTGGGGGGGTGTAGAGTTTGTTTTTATTATCACTGATAAATGAACAGTATGCAAGTAATGACATGATTGCAGTTGTTTTTCATGTGTTCGTGGTCTAGGCATCGTTGACTTTGAATGGGCCCTTTAGATTTCCGACGCCTTTCTGTGGTCACACGATCATATTTGGGTGATTTTGAGAATTTTTTCTACAGGTTCATTATCACTAAAGTCGGCCGCAACTACCGGAATTGGAATGTTATCTTTTTGCAGCATTGTAATTTTTATAGTTGATGGGTGACGTAGTTTGAATTCTGTTAAGATATCCGATTCTGTTATGGATTGGTGCAGATTTTTTAACACAACTAAATTTTTTTATTTGAAGGGTTTTTGTAAGAATTGAAGCTTCTTCTTGTCTCTAGGAGGTATTTAATAAGTTTAAGGAAATCTGTTATGGAGTTTACTTATTTTTTTTTTTGAAGTCTGCTACAAAATCATTAGTTCCTTGATGAAACTATTGAATTGGAGATATTTGATACGAAAAATGGGGGTATTTTAGCCGGGAAATCTGTTTGTTTACTTGTATTTTCACTGCGGAATTGAAAACGAATGGTTTCTGGCGAAGTTACACCAAATCTATTGTCAATTTCACAGTTACATTGACTGGAATCTAACGGTTCATTAGAATTGTTTTTTTTTCGACTTTTATTTTTATTTTCATGCGAATCAACAAACTCACTGTCTGACCTTTTTCGTGTAGGGTTTCCTGATGACGATGATGGCGGCGGCTGTTCGCTGTGCAACAAACCTGATACGAAGCCCGCTTCCATGTTGCCTTCGGCGGAGTTCGGGTTCTGTGTTACCTGACCACTTGTATCCATCGATTCACTGGTTGTTATATCTTGCGGAACATGATGCACTGCACTGCTGGTGAAATACTTTTTGTCTACATTGTGTAGGGTTAATAGGGCCTGAGAAAGTAAAAACCCCGTGGATGTATCAGCTTCATTTTGCATTAACTATGCAAATAATGAAGTAAAACTACCGCTTTTCTGAGTGAAAAGCTGACAGTTCTTAATAACGGCAAACGAGTGGCGTATTCCACGCCACTTAGCCTTGCTGCGCGTTATCTCTAGAACGACACTTGCACTAGCTGCGATGGCTTATCGCTCGGAGCGCTCTCAGGTGTTACCCCGGCAAGAGCTGAGCACGAACTGGAGAAGAAAATACTAAGTAGTAGGTTTTGAAACATCACTTCTACATTAGGGTTAAAATAATCATTTCTCTTACAAAATCTTGCAAAAACAGTTACTGCGAGTATGCTGTCGCGTTTACTGTTGAAAAATGAAAACTGTAAAAACCATTCGGATATTGGTGCAGAGATTAATTTTATTAAAATGATATTTCTTGGAACATTAAAATATAGCTTTGTTCAAAATATGTAATAGTTTGCAAAACAAATGCAAAATAATAATTACAAGTAGAATATTATAAATATACTAAATAAATATACTAGTACTATCTGTGTGTGTGTGTGTGTGTGTAGTGTGTGGTGTGTGTGTGTGTGTGTAGAATATTAGAATACCTGGCCTATCACCATGAATGTAAACACTCTTGAATTATCAATGTGTGAGAATTTCTCTTACTAATTTAGATATGAGTAGTAGAAATATCCTGTGGCAAGAAAGGCTTTGGACATTTTCAATGCTTCAGTGAAAAGGATTTAATCATGAACATTTCAAAAGATTCAGAAAATTGTTGAAACATTCATTTAGAGCACTTGCTCCAAATAAATTACAAATAACACACGTTCTCTACAGAATCCCTGAGTAGCCTGATCGATTTCATCTCTCAGAAATTGTAATGTCAGCTGTTGTATGTAATCTAAGGTTCAAGCAAATATCGACACAAATTTGACAATTATAACTGCTTTTTTATACAGCTAAATCGTGTTACAATAATAAGACATAATTCACAGATTCACAAATTCGGTTGCCGAGTGGCAGCGGGGAATGCCATTGTTGCATTTCAATCAGATATTCTCTGAGGGCCTACAATGTTTATTTCGTATATTTCAAAAAGATTTTAAATAACTTCTAATTGATTCATTGGTAAAAGTATAAAAAATTTCGAATGTTGGAAACGAACAAAGAAATATGAAATAATATACAAATTCGAACTTTCGAAGAATCCAGCTCCATAGAAACAATTCTCATATTACGTTTACGAACCTTTTTGGTTCTCTTGGTATGTCTCTTATTCACATTTGCAGCGTATTTTTTATGTTGATAAAATTGTAATAAACAGTTCGTGTTTGTAACTTTTGATGTAGAAAAAAAACATTGCAAACATCAAATACATCAAATGAAGATTTGTTGAATATTCCTAAAAGCTCATAGCCATTCGTAAATAACAACATACTTTCTGTTGTTTTAGCTTTGTAGATGTTAGGATACACTTATCCCAAGACGAGAGGCTTTTAGAAATAATATTGCAAATCGACGTGAAAGGATGGACGCTTTCTCTCTTGAGTATTATTTCATCGCTGAAATTTTGCATTCCGAAAACTCTTCCTTCGCCTCCGGAAGCACAGTTTATGTTTCCGAACTTTCAGCAATATTGTGCGATTTTCCTTTCTATTTATGCAGAGTGTAGTGATGTAAGCGGAAGAATATTACTTCATCGCAGCAGAAACAGCCGTTAAATAAATTTCCGTTAGGGAGGACGCTTCTGTTATGCATTTGCAGAGGGCAAAATGCGTCTACAGCCTGAGTTGGGGAGAGGAGTGAGTTGGAGAAGGGAGGTGTACGTGATGGGCGGTGTGGATGTGGAATGAGTGGGGTGGGTTGGCGGAGTGACATGGAGAAGGACGGGGAACGGGAACCGGGAGAAGGGTTCGTGATGGGTGGGGATGCTTGTGATGGGCGGTGTGGATAAAGGTGGAATGGGCGGTGTGTGCTGTATGCTGTAAGTGGGTGTGGATGAAAAATAAGTGAGGGTTTGCGGAACCGGGCGCGGTCGGCCTGGGCTAATTGTGGGGGATACCAGAGGGAGCTGAGAGGGTGGGAAGATGTCAGAGTGAAAGGGCAGGGGAAACAGAGTAGGCGGGAAGAGCGGAGTTAGTGTGGGAAGTGAAACGACGATAAAGGAGAGGACTGGGGGAGCGGAAGGAGATTTGATGGTCCGGGTTGGACGTGACGATCGGCGGTGCATAGTGATGGGAGGCGTTGTAATGGTGCGGGCGGGGAAAGGGGGATGCAGATGTTAACGGGATCGACAGGGCTGGACGGTGGGAGTGAGAGAGAAGGGGATGGGCGAAGTGGAGGGACAGAGTGCCGACAGGAGTGGGTGGGCCGGGAAGGGCGGGCGGCGCTGGTGGCTAGGGTGGGTTTGGACAAGTCAGCGGGGATGAACGAGGGGCGAGATCATACATGGTTGATTCATTCTTAGTGATTCCGCGGCAACTACTAGTCAATACTCCCGTAAGTTGTCATAAAAGGTCGTGTCCACAGGAGGCGGCGGTGGTCTTCCTCCGCTGGATGCCCAGATGCGGTGCTGACCTACCGTCAACTAGGTGGGGTTTTCCCCAACATGGTATCACCCAGCCAGGACAAGCTTGGCACTTGTAGTAGTGTAGTGCACGTTACTGTAAATGTGTATAAGGGGAGACGATAAGACAAGGAAGATGTAGGAAAGATCATGCGCGGTCCGTGGCCCGTTTGTTAGGATACTGCCCGGGCATCCGCCTGGTGTAGATCAGAGAAACCACGAAAAACTACCGATCGTAGCAGCCGGACGCTAGAATTCTCCTCCAGGCAGAGATTAAATTCGACCTAGTAGCTCTCAAGCTGATGTCGAAAATTCTTCAACCATCGGAACTCCAACCTAGGACCTCCGGATCATAGGGACTGCAGTGACATCAGTTGATGCCCTGAGCCACTCTCCCGTTGCGCAATCATACAGCACGGGTGGATATCGATGAGGTGGGCGGGCGGGGCAGTGAGAGTGGAAGTTGATGCGATGGACGGAGTGGGCGGAGATGGAAGAGGTCGAAATGGGCGGAGGGTGGGGGCGGGAGGGGCCGGGAACGGCCGGCCCGCCGCCGACGTCTCGTTCCGGGCCTCACCCACTGCTTATCGTTCGTGTTGTAATTACAAAGTTGGCAGGCCTGCGCCACTCAGCAGCAGCAGCTTCGAGACTTGGCTCTTTTATCATCTCCGAAGTTTCTTCGCGCCGGCTGCCGGCGATCGGGGCAGGCGCCGCCGCGCGCGCCCGGGCATTGGGCGGGGAAGTCTGCTCGTGGCGTTTTTCGACCCGCGGAAATCCGATGTTTTCTAGTCGCTTCGGCCCTTTGTGCCGAGAGATTTATGGGGGAAATTGTCTGAAAGTTGGCGGACGTCTAAAAGGCGAAACGTTCAGGCTTCAGATAATTGTGTGCTCGAGGAGGTATTTTCGATAAGATACGCATGATTTTGAATGCATTTGGGGTTTATTTTTCGCAGACGTACAGTGAAATAACATTGTGAAATGCTCTGAACCCCAGTGAACAATCTTTTTGAATTTTTTTTTCATTTTTCATTTTTTTTTCATTTTTTTCATTTTTTAAAATTTTCTTACATATTTTTCAATTTTTCATTTTTCTATTTTTTTAAACAATGAAAATCACATAAAATTTGATGTTTACTTTGGTGTCTTACAGATTATATACCTACTATAATAAATACTACCTGTAAACAACAAAATCATGTTTTCCCTGAAAAATTTCAAATGCTATTAGTTTTTGGAAAACGTTCTGATAAACTTCTCGTAACCACAATTCAAATTTATAACTACTAACAACAATGATGATTTTAATACCTTTATTATCTAGACAAATTTCCAGACTTTTTGAAAATGTGAAATTGTAAGCCCCTTCCATTCAACTTACTTTCATTAAAGGATATTTCCTTTCCAGAGCGCGAGAGATATAATTATGAACAAAAAGAAAAAAGTGTGTACTTTAGTATGTTCCCTTTGGGCCGGCAAATCCTTCATTCGAGTGTTTCTAGGAAGTCACAGGTACAAATTACCACTCATTTTGGCAATGACGAATTCACATTTTAAATATGAAGTCTTTCGCCGTTAATTGGAATGAGGATTCAGGCCTATTACAAAAGAATGTCTCGTTTCACGCTACATGCGCGTATATTATTACTCATTGCTTTTATCTTCTCGTTAACGCTGTTCCGCAACCGTTCAAACCCTCTCCCTCTCCCGAGCTAAACCGTACGCTAGTTAGAATATGCGAAAGGGTCCAGCAAGAGCGAGAATTTTCGCCTGGAATCTCGAGTGTTTACTATTATTATTCGGCGAGCATTTGGGGGAGATGTTGCTAAGCAGCTTGTACGACGTACGTGGTGTCTGAGGGGTGACGGAAATTGTTTCCCCTCGCAGGTTTCTCACCTTTTTTCCCTCTTCAGTCCCCCTTTCGTAGGATGGTGTGATGCCCCTTGCTCGTAATTGGTAGAGCGAGGATGGGTAAGCGTCATTATGACACGAGAGGGACCGAAAGCTATGTAGTGGCAAGTTAAAGAAGAAGCGGAAAGGAACCACGCTTTACTTTTATCGTTTACTCTCCAAAAGTTTTACTTTTGGAGAGGAATTTCTGTTGTGAGGACGGTAAATAAAATGTTGCATAATTTTTATCGGAGTTCAGAACTTCTTTTAATTGAACAATAAAAATATCTTTTGAAAATGAAATATTTTACCTATGGAAAATCTTGCATGAAAAGTAAATTCGGTCGTTTACTCAGAATCATTCGAAATTATATTTACGAAAAGAACGATGAGATGTGGTCATTCACTAAATAATTTAGTATAATTGCATTTACTAAATTATGCAGGTGAAACATTTAAAAGTGAGGATCGGCAGAAGTGAAGTGGCATTTTGGAGGTTATTACAAAATAAGTTTATCCCTGTCTAGAAAATTTTACATACCACATTTATGAATGAGACCTCGGACCTCATTCTTAGTCAGCGTTGTCTTTCTTTATGCTGACTCAATATTTAATCATTTTGTAGACCATTACATCGGCACTCATTCTATGATGTATCCAAAATTAGCTACACCGACTGCCCTTGGTGCTTGTGGCCTCGTTAAACAGCGGGCTTTAGCCGAGACTCGCTCCCCTGCCTCGGTGTTGCACCCGCACTTGCTGCAACTCCAGCCGCCTTCAAAGATCATGCGCTGCCCACGGGGCGTGGGCGGTCACTATAAATATTCGCCGCATATAACACATTCTAATTCAGGGCTGCTCAAGCAGAGCGAATGGGGAGCGTGTTGGTTACCGAGAGTACCACATCGGAGCTCGAGCGTTTGGCGGCTTGCGATAACCTCTGGCACAGTGTCCCGATAACGCCAGTCGCGTAAACGTGGAAGTCGACTCGAGCACTTCGCAAACCAAAGCGTCCTCGTCGACCATTTTCAAAGCAGCTTGGGAAGAAAAGTATCTTTTTGCAGATGGCGGCAACTATTCTGTATGTTTAGGGCGCAATAACGTGTTTTATCACGTGAAGTTAAATTTGCAAACGACATACGGTTAATCATGATGCCGAATATGACAAATACTCTAAAGAAGAATGTAAGGAAATTTGCGGTGCTACGATTAATCGTCAAATTATCGAGACCATCAGAAAAAAAAAATTTATTATAAATTTTGGAGAACTACATTTTCAAAAAGTTAGTTTTGAAACAAGAGAGTGTGCAGATGTATTCTAAAAATTGTTTTCTAACGTGAAATGCGATTTAAGAATTTGTTTGATTTACTGTTAGATTTTAAAGTACTTTTACAGCTTTTTCTCTTGATATTGGCTTTTTCTTTGTGATTTAATAAATACCTTGTAGAGTGTGACACTGCATTAAAGAAACATTTGAAACAAAACATTATTAGAATATTATGAGACGTCACTCAAAACATTTTTACGAAACTGCATGGGAATGCTGCTCGAATGTTACGTAGTATGGATAAACATACAAATGTGAGCGTATTTTTCTTGAAAATTTGTAAATCTCGAATGAGAAGTAGTATTACAGATCACAAAGTGAAATGCAAGAAGAAAATAATTGATTTCGCAATTATCATGATTTTTAAAAATTTTAGTCTCATTTACTGTCCGTATTTCGGTTATTAGTTTATTTAGTAACATTCTTTCGATAACCTTTAGAATAATTTTCATAATCAGCTTCATGATAAACTGTGTCGCAGCAATTAAATTTCTTTGTGTGCTTGAGCACTCTTTTGCAACTAAAAATTTGGCATATCTGGCATAATCCATAATCTGAAAAAGATTTTTCATTCCATACTGCAACTAAAATTGCCCTTTTATTTTGAAATAACAAAATGTGTATAACTAGTAAATGCTTTTAATAATGTTACAAAAATATTCCACTGTTTTTCTATCGGAATAACCTTTCCCAGAACAGTGAGACATTTTCAGTCCGAGCATGGAAAATACTCGCAAAAACAATATGCAATCACTGCACCGCAAGCTGCCAATCGATAAAAGTTGAGGTAATCTGCTCCGTCTGCCGACAGAGCTGCTAGAAAAAACAGGAGCAAACACGAGCGCTTCCTTGGAGTAGATCGGTGGGAATCGAATGGCTTTCTCGTTCGGACGATTTTTCCGGCGCAGGTAAAATAAACCACTCGCAATTGCTACTCGTATTCTGAGAAATTTCTATTATGAGTATGATGCCTTTAGTTTTGGAATAATAAATCAAATAGTAAATTAATATTTACTCATCTTCATAGCGTTTCATTCGAGTTATTTCATTGTACTCTCTCACTTGTGCTTACTGCAGTTGCTAATACTGTAAAATCTCAAATCGATCATTCTTTATCTAGACGATTCTATGCCTAATGTTTCGCTATTTTTGTGTTGAAACACGTTTGTATACATTTTCAACACAGTGGTCTTCTAAGCTAAGCCAGTCAAGTCAGCCAAGACTTTACGCGAAATAAATAGTCCTTAAGCCACCAATTTTAATTCATAGATACTTCAAATTAAATAAGTAGAAGAAGAATAATTTATGTTATTCTCACAAAGATGATAATATGTTCTCTTCAGTTTTCTTTATTCGTCCTCCTTTTAATCCGTTCAGATTTGTTGCTATGTTCCAATTAATTTAATACACAGTGGCATTCATATTTTTAAGTATAACGTTTTATTCGTATCACAATCTAAATTTTGTGTTCACTGTAGTGGATCCTTCATGTAATACAAGCTTCCGATAAATGAAGAGATATAAAATATAAGTAACTACTTAAATGAGGCAAATTATCATGATGGGGCTTGAAATAAATAATAGCGTCCACGACATAACTTATTTAATTTCAAGTATCAATCTCCCCGACAATTCAAGTGACTCCAGTACTTGAAGCACTTACTGCTTGGGCATTCACTTATTCTTTAAATGACAACGACTCACGTCGCAAGTAAACAGCACCTGTCGAATGGCGAGCGCGTCTTCTTTAAGTCTCCGCGAGGAGGCGCGTCGGTTGCTCGGAGCGGGGCGGAGAAGGCTGGGCCTCGGCGAGGGCCAGCGTTGCAGCGCTGTACAGCACGGGCGAGCGTCCGTCCGGCCGCCAGGCAGGCACTTTTCATCGTCAGTCCTTTCCATTCGCACCGTCATTATGCAGAGTGTTAATTTTTCACAGCGGATCCGGGCCTGCAGCCTCGCCCTTCCCTGCCACGTCCCTTCCCCGCTGCCTTCATCCTGCGAGATGCCCCTCCACCTCTCGCCCCGCCCCGCCTCCGGGGTAAAAGCGCCGTCCCGAGAAGAGCAGGAGAGAGAGAGAGAGAGAGAGAGAGAGCAAGCGCAAAGCGCTTCTTTAGCACCTGAGAGGAGGAATTTTGATGCGAGAGGGGAAGGGTGAAGAACGACGCTTAGAAATTAGGTTGGTGTGCGAGCGGGGTATTCAAACGCGATTAGATGCCGAAATTGCGCGCACTGCGCCGTCTTTGAGGTGTACATTGCGTGCAATGCACCCCAGAAGGGGAGAGGATATTGTGTGGATATTAAATTGTTGTAGAAAGTGAGAATGTGAATGGCCTGGTACGCTGGAATTGGGGGCAGTTTCTTTTGTATCACAGAGACGAGGAATTTTGATGCGAAGGTTGGAATACGGAAAATGTCGCTTAGAAATGAGATACATAAAAGAAGAATTTAAATGTGATGAAACGCTAAAATTGCGTGATCATGAAAAATTGAAAGTTGTTTTGAAGATGGTTTAGAATAAGGCTAAGAAGTCAGATCATTCAAACTAAAGTTTTGAATGTCTCGCTGCTTCAGAATTCTATAGATTCTTTTTCCTGATCGAAGAAATATTTTTTGAGGTAATGAGAGGATGAAAAGTTAAATGGATTACTTTTTCAGATCCATCGGATAACTTTAGGCGCAACTGAATGCTGTGTGTTTTACTTCTGAAAAAAACTTTCATTGATATAATCAGAAGACAATAATGATACACCATGGGCTATCATAAACAACAGTTACTTGCCAGTATTGCAAGCTATTTTCTTGAAATATAAGATTTGCTATTACAAATGACCACAAAAAAACCATAGTACTCAATTATGTATTTTATGAAATGAAATTGCCTAAAGAGATTTAGGTTACAAAAAGTCCTGCCCAAAATATAATATACTATAACAAACAAACTATAGCCAAAACAAACTATAATTCATATTTTACTTTTTCAACATCAAATATGTCTATGTTTATCTATGTGGCATTTTAGGGTTGAATTAATCCGAATTTTGCCAGCTAGGAGTGTTCCTAGGCCTGATTCTTGTTTGTACTTATTATCCACACCTTGAGGATAAAGAAGATATGTAGTGAGCATGATGCATTTTTTTAATCATACCTACTTTTCTTGCCTGCCAGAGCTTCTCATATCCTCACACAGCCATAGAAATTGAGACGATTTTTAATACAAAACTACATATTCCCTTTTGTCCCGGCCGGGAATCGAACACGGGACCGCCTCTCAGAATGCTAACGCGGTGTTGGTGAGCCACCCGCGGGGCTGTTTAAAAATAATACATCGAATTCATTTTCTGTGGTTTTTCGCTCGTTAAAACTGCAAAATTTATTTAAGAGCATATACTCTAAATCATATTACTTTTCAAACTCGGTTTTGTCCTGGTTGAACTATCGCTTGTTATCCATAATATATTTCCTGGGCTTTAGCGCGTGTTGCTGCACCCAACTTGCTTTCTCTTTTTGCATCGTTTGTTTCATATTACATTCGCTTGCCTTGCTCAAAACTGGCCATTCTCAAGCGGATTTTTTTTTTCAAAATAGCGATTTATCTACTGGGAACATGAAAAATGGTCCAAAGGGATTTAAAAACCGGAATTGCGTGTGACCAGCTTCGAAACACGCTTTGGGACACGTCATAAACTTTGTGTCTTAATTTGCACTGTCACATTTCAACGACTTCGCTCTCGGGAATACATATATTTCTGTCAATGCGATGAATTGTACGTGATTTTACTCGACGAAACAACACGGGGAACGAGGCAAATTATTTGAATTGGAAACATTGCCGGGACGTTGGTTTGGAAATGACTAGAACTATATTGAGTGAGTAGATGCGACTGAAGTCCGGGAACAGATCTTTCTCTTTTTTCATTACCCCCTGGGCATAAACCGAAAGTAGAAATAATACTTCAAAGTGTAAAGACAATTGGACGTAATTAAAGCTCTTCTTATGTTCTGCAAAGGAACTTCTCATGAAGTTTTACCAAAGGAAAGATGAGTAATTTCCTTTGCGTTGTCCGCGATGAGCGGAGATTCAAGTCTTTTACCTAATAAACATCTTGAGTAATTAAAGACAGTTTAATTTTGAAGATCTCACATATAGTCGTGTGCAAATTAAACAAAGCCTACTCTTGGTTTAGTGTTATTTCATTTTTAATTATTGGTATCACAACTTGCAATATGCATATCGCGCACCAGTTCTTGTTAGCTAATGAGCAGAAAAAAATCTTTTTGCCAGGAAATTATTCTGATCATAATACTATAGAGATCTTCTCAGCATTTGTTGCAATTGTATGACTTAATAGAACTGACCACATTCAAATATGTCAATATTTTCAATATTACAAAGGTGTGATGTGATACGTTGATATGAACAATTAATACGTTAAACTTCTGTCAGAAAGAGCAGGAATATCGTACTGGCATGAAAAAACGTTTACTTATCTTTTCCAAATATGAATTAAGAATGAGGTCCTGCAAATCTCAATGTTAGGGCTGGTTCTCATTTTATAAGTAAATTATTAGTCTTCGTCTAGTAGAAACGGAAGATGTTTTCTTAAGTGATGGCATGAATAATCTTAGAAACTAGTAGCGCAACAACTGCACATACTAACTAGTATTGTTTATAGATTTGCAGTTTTCTAAAATTCAGAGACTTGAACGAAAATTATTTCTGTGCCATTCTTGTAAGCAGTTTTTTTATATCCGTGCAAAAAATTGAAGAAAATATTTGGAACCGTTTGTGAGAACTTTTGTAATTTCATATTTATAATTTTATTTATATTTATAATTTACTTTAAATTCAAACAGAAATTGCGCAAACACTTACCAAAAATGTTTAAATGACCTTTTTTAAAGAAATCATTTTTACATCGGGTTTGTGGAAGACAGAAGTCTCTATCATCAAATTCGTAGTTTTGGAATGTTACATTTTCAATTTTCGAAAATACAGAGTTTCGTAAATGATAGATTCCATTTTACAGACTTATACATTTAGAAGAAAATATAAAGAAACAATTTGGAGCAGTTTTAAGAAAATAAATTTTAAAATTGGCGCGTACTAGAAAATGTCAGTTCAAAATTTTAAACATTGTGACTTTAATACTCATTCCAATGTCTATAATAAAAACTGAAATATAGATTTTGGAGTTGAAGAAAATGTGCAAATGTTCGTACTCCCTCGTACGCCACATTCAGCTTTTACTTTTTTTCGAAACATATCAAATCAAATCTCCCATTGGTAGAAGCTTGGCGCAAAAATGGCGGCTTCTCCGCATGACCACTAACTTGACTGGTAATGACTTCCTTTTTCTGCACAACAATACGTAAGAAAGATTCGGTATTGGTTGAAGAATACGCAACATTAGTTACGTATGTTTATAACATTCTTAACAAGACATCTCGCACCGAAAAATATGGGAGAAGTTTCGTGATAAGGAGAGTATGAGTGACGGGCCAATTGATGGCTTCCATACAGTATAATTATGAAGGTAGTGTAATTTTAATCAGAACAACTGAGTTGGATGAACTGGAGAGATGTCAAACGGGTAGTGGAGGTATTATGAGAAATCGTGCCAGATCGATAAGAAAGGAAGTAAATGAATGTGAGAGAGAGAGAGAAGAGAGAAGAGAGAGAGAGAGAAAGAGAGAGAAAAAGGAAAGAGAGAGAAGAGAAAGAGGACAGAGAGAGAAGAGAGAAGAGAGAGAGAAAGAGAGAAAAAGAGAAAAAAGAGAGGAGAGAGAGAAGAAGAGAGGAGAAGAGAGAGAGAGAGAGAAGAGAGGGGAGAGAGAGAGAGAGAGAGAGAGAAAGAGAGAGAGAGAGAAGAGAGAAGAAGAGAAGAAGAAAGAGAGGGAAAGAGAGAAAGAAGAGAGAAGAAGAGAGAGGAAGAGAGAGAGAGAGAGAGAGAGAGAGAAGAGAGAGGAGAGTAGAGAGACAGAGACAGAGAGACAGAGACAGAGATGCCAGAGAAGAGACAGAGAAGAGGGAGAGACCTGATGAAGGTGGCTAAGGAACACAGAAAGGGAAGTGCAACAGCCGAACTAAAATTTTGTCTTTGATCTGTAAAAAGGCCAAGATTTGTAATAGCAATTATAATATAAATTCATCATAATATAGTAAAATAATAATAATGAGTGATAATAAATGTGAAAAAGTGCTTTAAAATATGAATGGTGAAATTAGTTTTTCTCTTCTTTATGTATTGCTGCCTTGAGACATTGTATATTGTGTTTGTGGTTTTTGTTCAATTGATAGCCAGCAGAGGGCAATTATAATATTTCTAGAAAGAAGAAGTATTTATTTTAGCAGAAGCATAATAATTTTCACGATCCTAAATTCATGAGCATAAATAATCTCTTACGTAAGATTTTGGGGCTGAAAATTCGTAGGAACGTCTATCAGCCCACAAATATTATTTTTACTGTAAACAGAAAAGTTTTTTTTGTTCGCGAATAGGCCATCTGAGGCCACGCAGGACATGCACTTGCAAGGGGTCAGTATAATTTTTATTACGTTGCTTGTCTTACATGTAACTAATCAGGGATTACGCAATCAGCATTACGCTGAATCGGAGTTTTATACCCCAGGGTTGATAGTCCTGGGGGGATGGGAGATGCAATGATGATGATAACAATAACAATAATAATAATAATGGATGAAGGAAAGGAGCACATAAACGACGAACAAAATACAACCATAATTTAATGTGGACTCTAACCATCCCACCTTTCGTTTCCAGTTTCTACGAAGCACTTTTGCTTTGCGATCTCAGCACACCGTGGCGAGCAGCAATAGTAACATTATTTAGTTATTGTAATTATTATTATTTATTATTATTATTATTATTATTATTATTATTATTGTTCTTGTATTCTTTAAATAAACAAAATCCATCCCATCCATTTCAGTTACCCCTCCGTTTCATATGGGAGTAGTGGCATTCTCTTATCTTGTTGCAAGACTCCCTTTCAGCCATTTCTGATCAGTAAGAATGGAATTTCTTGAGCAAATAGATTTTCGACATTAGCTTTTCAGCTAGGTCGAATTCAGTCGCTGTCTGGAGGAGAATTCTAGAGGTCGGCTGCTCTGATCGGTAGTTTTCCGCGGTTTCTCCGATCAACACCATGCGAATGCCGGAGCAGTACCCTACCAAACGGGACACGCACCGCGCGCGATCTGTCCTTCCTCTTCCTTGTCCTATCCTCTCCCCTTACACACACACTTACACTAACATGCATTACACTATCACATATTCCGGGAGACCGGTCGGGAGCTTAGAGCTTGTCCCGGCTGGGGCGGTGCCCCGCTGGTGAGAGAGTCCTGGTTAGGGGGAAACCCCACTGGCCGACGGTAGGTCGGCGCCGGATCTCGCCATCCAGCGGGGGAAGATCACCGCCATCTCCCGAGAGAAGAACATGCATTACACTAACGGGACTTATGACCTAAGCAGTTGACGCGCCCGGAAACACGAAAAATCAATCAATTAATTGAGCAAATACCCGAGCAAAAGTAAAATTAGGCCCTTTAAAGCATTACTAGCTGGACTCTTGCGAATACATCGTACAAAAAGATTAACAGTAAGAACGTTACTACACAAGAGTATAGCTCAGCGAGATCTGTACATGTACGTTGTAGTGGGCAAAATCGGAAAGCTCTGTCTCTATCTGCGCACGTGTTCTTGAACCCTAATTTTGCCAGGTGCGGGAGGAGTGACGTGTTTCATTATTTAATCGATAAGACTGTTATATTAAATTTGCAGTTCGCTTTTTCGAAGTAAAATAAGTCTCTGTTACATGGGAGCATGCATTTATTGTTATTAGAGTTTGCGAAAAACGCTCCTTGGTATCGTTATGCTTAACTCAACTAATGTTATTTAAGGAATGAGGGTAGGTATTACAGGGATCAAAAAACGTATAATGTACACTTTAACTTACAAAACGTAATACCTCACCTGCAATGGAGTCACATGACGTATTTTAAATTTTTCGTAAAGGGACACAACCTGTGTTAAATGATTTCTGGACATTGCTTTTATATGCACTCATTAAGTTTGCATTCAAAGACACTCAACCTTAAAACTTAAAAACAAAATCACCAGCCCATTCGATTTGCTGACGTATAACTTCATAGTCACACGAGACGCGATGAAATATCGACTGATTTTGTTAAATCTACTGCAACTGGCATCACAAAACGCTTTGATGAAAAAATGACGCGCGATATTAATTCATCTTATTAATTTTAAGGCATTAAAAGTAAGTGTCAATACTATAAAACACAGGAACAAATGAAAAAACATTTAGAGCCTACTACATTTCAATTTTTAGATAAATAACTTAATTTGATTGAGTAGAAAGCTAAAATTGATTTTTAAGTAAAAATCCGTAGTTTCACATACTTATACAAAAATAATAACTCCTAATACACCGTCTGTTTCCATTTTATACATTGTCAAAATGTCTCTCAAGCAAGACCAGTCTTTCGAAATTTATGGCTAGAAATTATATTTTCCTACTTTTTCTGTATGTACACGTGGAGAGTTTTTTGAACTTTTGCGCCTAATGCTATTAATTCACGTGGAGTAAATATTGAAAGGAGAAATATATAGCACAACACTTTATTTATTTCTATTGCTTTGTTAGTAGATTTAAGACAGATTTCTCCGAGACATGCTATTTAAAGCGTATACGTTGAATTACACCGAAGTCCTCTTTTATTCTTTTTCTTCTCTAAGAAACCACAATTGAACCCTTTTTTCTTCTACATTGTTTCTGCACGGAGTCGTTCCTTCAACTGTTGCCGCATTCATTCCATCAGGCAACTCCACTCCCAGCGCCTTGGCGATCTTATCCGCTCGCCTCTGTTTCTGTTCCGCCTCCCCACCTGCAGCAGCCGAACCCCACGAATAGCCCTTCCGCAGGAGCCAGCTTTCTTAAGCGCGTGTTGCGGCTTGGGATCCTTTCAGCCACGCACACCTCCTTCCCCTGCCCTTGCCCCTCATCACAGCCCTCGGAGCCCTTCTCGGTTTACGTTATCCACTTTCAGTCCGCTCAATTTCTGTCAATTTCCTGGCTCCGCAGCTCGTATTTTCTCCTGTGTCGCGCCCCGCCCCGCCCACTTGGGGAGCTCCCTGTTTTCGGATAAGATCGCGGACGTGCGAGAGCGACCGCGGGCGAAGAACAGTGGGGCGAAGTGACGACGAAAGCCCCGACACTCGTCTTTTTATTTCCAAATAAATGTTTCATTACGTTAAATATACTTGTCAATAATAATGTTTATTTATACTCATATAATATACATGAATGTTATAGTATATTAATGTATTATATAAATTATATATAACTTTATTAAAAATATATAACTTTATTAAAAATTTCGTAGTTTGTATAACAAAGAAAAACACATGAAATAAGTGTGTTTCGTTCTTTAAAAAGATTGTTCGAGGGTCTATTTAGTTTGTTTTTTTAATTCCATACTGACAGATATATCCAATGGCAATGTTGGAAAATTTTCTGCTCGCATGCAGTTACAAAATGTTCTTTACAAAAGACTACGTAGAATTTCTTGTAGAGTACAATTTCAGATGGGAACATTTAATATTTTTTGTCTGTCTTAAAGATTTTTATAGAAGTCTTTATAGCGAATTAGAAATAATAGCATCTGATACTTCTCTCATCTGTCAAAGATAATACTACAGCGCCTCAGACCGGGAGGTCTTAGGTTCGAGTCCCGACGGCGGCAGGATTTTCGACACTAGCTTTTCAGCTAGGTCGAATTCAGTCGCTGTCTGGAGGAGAATTATAGTAGCCGGCTGCTCTGATCGGTAGTTTTCCGTAGTTTCTCCATCAACACCAGGCGAATGCCGGATCAATACCTAACAAACGGGCCACGGACCGCGCGTGATCTGTCCTTCCTCTTCCTTGTCCTATCCTCTCCCCTTACACACACTCACTCACACTAACATGCACTTCACTACCACATATTCCGGGAGGCCGGTCGGGAGCTTAGAGCTTGACCCGGCTGGGGCGGTGCCCCGCTGGTGGGAGAGTCCTGGTTAGGGGGAAACCCCACTAGCCGACGGTAGGTCGGCGCCGGATCTCGCCATCCAGTGGGAGAAGATCACCGCCATCTCCCGAGAAAAACATGCACTACACTAACGGGACTAACGACCAAAGCAGTTGGCGTGCCCGGAAACACGAAAAAATCAATCAATCAATTAATCGAAGATAATACCACAATTGATATTCAAATTATAATTTATTGAACGACGGCAGAGGAGAGGGTATATCTGTCTGAATTTTCAAACATAGTTTCAGCATATTCTATTTCCCGATTGGAATTAAAAAATACAAATAGAAATTACCGAAATCATTTTACCCACACACTAAACGTCACAGCGTATGCACCATTCGTAGACTAGAAACAACTTCGATTTTACTGGTGGAGACAGCATCAAAATGACAAATAAAAAAAGACTTACGTGCCCGCTACAGCATGGGGAAATTAAGTATTATGGTTAGGGGGCGGATTTTAATAAAATGTCTTTTTTTTCTTTTCACTGTAGAACAATGCCGTTTAGTATGGAAATTACTTTGCATTCTTGGTATATTTCGACGAATAACTCATTTTTTACCATTTTACGTCATTTTAAAGCATTTTTGCTAATTTCATTGATTTTAATGTCATTTTCAATGACACTACTTTAAATAATATTTACTATATGCAACCATTGTTCTTCACAGAAGTACTCAGTAGCCTATTTGATTTTGTCGCTGAGAAATGAAGAACTGAACTCGTGGCTCATTGCAGAGCTGAACTCCTGGCTCATTGCAAAGTCGCAAGCCTTTCACCACTGAGATCCGGGTTAGATTCCCGTCGAATCTCATGTGATATTTGTTCCAACAAAACGAGTTCGGCTGCTTCACAAGGGCTAGTCCAACCCTGTAAAGTGTCCTAAACCCTACCCTATCCTTATTCCTTCCTAATTCTGGCCGCTGGGTAGTGACGCAGGAGCGCGCGATAGGAGGCGCGTACGCGGAGATGCTACCTGGCGGTCCTCTTGACAACCGACTACGACGAGACGCGACAGACAATGTTAACGGAGGATTACTCCATAAAAAACAAGCACAGTAATGGGAGGATTACTCCGAGAAGCGCAAAGCGCTCAACGCCCCCCAAGGGCTTGGAGACGCGTTGCGTCGAAGTAGACGCAACAAAAACTGAAAGAAAAAAAAGAAAAAGAAATTGTTTTGACAGCCATAGTGCGTATGTAATTCTTGTGACGTATATCTGCGCCATTGCCGGTTCAACC
This sequence comes from Teleogryllus oceanicus, assembly GCA_964035755.1. Lineage (NCBI taxonomy): Eukaryota > Metazoa > Arthropoda > Insecta > Orthoptera > Gryllidae > Teleogryllus > Teleogryllus oceanicus. Next base: position 34,120,278 of record CAXIVR010000002.1, read on the forward strand.
GATTTCGGGATAACTAAAGACAGAGATTTCCTGATAAAGAACAGTCCAAACCAAACGTTTGCAAGCTGAGTTCATTCGAACGATTGGAAGAAGCCTCGATTACATCAGTAACGAATCCAGCAGCTTGAGTTGTTTATCCGATCTGTATTTGATAAGATTTTTTACGTCATTTTTCTTTGATTTGAGGCATTTTAAAGCGTTTTAAGAACTTTATATTGACCATTTTTGGCGATGTTTTAGGTCATCAAAATCCGCCCCCTAATTATGATGCATCGGGACAGGGCGGAAGGCGCGGCAGTGATGGGTACCGGCGCTGTGACCGCGGTAACGAAACGTAACTTTTTCGATGTGCACCCTTTCAGAGGCGCTGACCACTGTTTGACCTTGAGGCCGACATCACAGCGGAACCATTGAGCCGTGTGTGGCAGAGCATTGTGGTCTATGTCCTGTTATGTGGTCCTATGCATGGGGTGCATTTTGTACGAGTGTACGTGTTTGCGTCAGAGAATGCACTTGCGTCAGCAAATGTTATACTTTTGATTTAGTTATTTTATGGTCTTTGTTCTTCTCACAAACCGCCTATTCCCCGTTCTACCATGTGGTTTGGGCTAATCACTAGTTTCCATGCAGCTGTTCTCCGTTGTAATAGTCGGCAAAAGAAACTGTGTCGTTCATCTTGCTAGTTGGTGGGGATTATCCTTTTGCAATCTACCGTTGTCCCACTGAATACGGACATCGCAAGGCTTTCAAGTACTACCTTTTGTATTAATACAAAATCAGCCTACCACAATGTGCAACATTGTTATCAAATGCCCGATCATTTCAAACTTTCCTTAATTTGTAAATGATTCATCATGTGTATCCTTAGTTGTATGAACTTGTGAGGCAATGTCGAAAAAAACGGAGTACAAACGACGAAATACAATGTTTACATAGCTAATGTTTCACGAGTGGAATTGTCACTTTACTGCTCCATCACGTAAAGCTTGGATTATCTCACCTATTTGCAACAAAATGTACTCATTTGTAGGTAAGTACTATCAGGCTTTTACTTTGAATTAGTTTTACTTTCGTGCTTCGGAGTAGAGAGAAAGTTGTGCAGCACTGAACGAAAAAACGGCGCATTTTCGGCAGAAAAACAAAAATGGCCAAGTTTCAAAATAGTGGCTCCATCGTTTTTGATAATATTTCGTTGTTTGGTAGTGTGGAGAACGTTTAAGAGAATGATGAAGGTCTCAGGTTCGATGAAAAATCCTAATTTTTCGAAAATTGCAAAAGTTCAAAATTTCTTCGGCGTCTTCCTCCAACTAAAATATGAAAGATTTTTTCCTTCTTGTTATCCGTTCCGTAAAGATAGATTTGGAAAAAAGGTCATGTACAATTTTTGAAAAAATTGATTACTTTTCGCGTAATTTTGCCTGAAAATAGAGCGAGAGTGTACGCATCACTAGTTTATTTCGTTCCGTAAGGGTTGCGACATCAACTGATGTCACTGCAGCGCCTCTGACCGGGAGGTCCTAGGTTCCCACTCTCCACGGCGGAAGGATTTTCGACACTAGCTTTTCAGCTAGGTCGAATTCAGTCCCTGTCTGGAGGAGAATTCTTGCAGCCGATGCTCTGATTGGTAGTTTTCAGTGGTTTCTCCGATCAACGCCAGGCGAATGCCGGAGCAGTACCCTACCAAACGGGCCATGGATCGCGCGCGATCTGTCTTTCCTCTTCCTTGTCCTATCCTCTCCCCTTACACACACACACACACACACACACACACACACACACTTATTCTAATACGCACTACACTACTACATATTCCGGGAGACCGGTCGGGAGCTTAGAGTTCGTCTCGGCTGGGGCGGTGCCCTGCTGGTAGGTGAGTCCTGGTTAGGGGGAAACCCCACTAGCCGACGGTAGGTCGGCACCGGATCTCGCCATCCAGCGGGGGAAGAACACCGCCATCTCCTGAAAAAACAAGCACTATACTAACGGGACTAATGACCAAAAACAGTTGACGCGTCCGGAAACACGAAAAAATCAATCAATCAATCAACCGGAGGCACTGGTGGCGACGGCAGCGCGCGTCCGTTCCCTGCCAGCCCTCCGTGCAAGGCGGCGCAGAGCTACATTTCTATTTCAATCGAGTGACTTTTGATGTGCTATCAAGTGGACGTTGTTATCCAAGTGGAAAGTTCGCTACTACTTAATTTCGGGTTTTGAAGTTCCCGATTGGAAAAGCGCTTCCCAGTTAATCGTACGTCAGAAGTCACTATAATGAAATCGGAGAATTCTGATGTAATTTAGCAACATAAAAATTCGACAATAGTAGTTGTTTACGTGAGTTAAAACCTAAGTCTTTGGCTTCATTGAGTAGTGATTCCGGGCGCGTCAACTGATAAGGTCATTAGCCCCGTAAGTGTAGTGTATGCGTTTTCCTCGACAGGTGGCGATGACCTTCCCCCGCTAGATAGTGAGATCCAGAGTCGACCTATCGTCAGCTAACGGGGTTTGCTCCCATTAACCAGGCAGCACCTGCGCCTCTTTCCGTAACGTCAGTGCACGCACCTGGTCTCACATATTGCACACACGCACACACGCATACGCACACACACACACACACATATATGAGAATGAAGTCTCCCAATAAAAATACTTTTTCTCTGCAAAAGACAATGAATTTTCGTGCGTGATAAGTACTGTTTTTAACCCTCACATTGGTAAATGGAAATTTTTCATTAAGCACTTTGAAATAATGAAATAACAGTGGCTTTGTCAATATTGGAATCACATTTAAACCAAGTATGCACAAATAACAATATTTACATAAACGAAGGCTCCTACTCGATCCTTACCACACCTAATACATTTATTCTCTTCTTCAACAAATATCGGAGGGCGTCTTATTTCTACTACCTTTAAAAGCTCTCTATATCGGCCGTAACGGTTTGGAGATGCAAAGCGTCGGCTTATGATACCTCAGGACCTAGGCGGTTTCAGTTAGCTCAGGGCCGAAATCCTCTACTCAGAATTTGCACAATGGGACATTCTAGAGAGCAAATTTCGTAATTAGGCTTCGGGAAGCCAAAATAGTTATATGTAAGTTGGTCCATGTTCTCGTCATTTCCAGAACCTTGTGGGTGGCTCTTCAAATAGAGCACGACCAGAAATTGCTAAGCTGTTCCTACATCAGAGCTCACTCAGAGAGCATGTGCTCATCCTCTACAATTATTTTCTTCTTATAATAAGAAATAAATAAAATAAAGGGCATAATAATAATAATAATAATAATAATAATAATAATAATAATAATAATAATAACCCTGTGTGGTGACCGGGGATTTTAGTAGAATAGCACCACGGGATCTCTCCCTGTCGTAAGAGGCGACTAACCGGAGCAGCTGTCCGCTGTCCCTTCCTGTAAAATTGATCCATCTCTCATTATCCCTCTTGCCCCTGTCCTAAATTGTCCCTCGTCTTTTCCCTTCCTCAGGTGAAATACGAACTCCCCATGATATCCCACCTCTTTCCCTTCCCCTCTTCCTGCAAGTCTTCTTAAGTCCAACCCTACGTGTTAGCAGGGACAACTATGCCACGTGGAAGACAAGCAATTGTCACCTATTATAAAGGTGCTTGGGGCAATGGCAATTACCCATACTCATATGGAGAGACGTCTAAGAAGTCATAAGGCCTCGGAAAAAGAGCCGCTGCCCGGGGAGCGCCGGGGCACGTCTGGAGCCGGTGCCGGGCGTGACAGCATGCGAGCCACCGGTGGAGGATCTGAACAGGCGGGCGCCTACCGGGTCACCCGAACAAACTACAGCCAAATCCCAAGAAGCAACCAACAATCTGTGGCTTCACCTGCCGACAGTGTTTGCCCGAGCAGCTGCTCGCAACCACTAAGGCGGGAAGTGAGGCAACGTATGAAGTGGACAAAATTAAATGAGTATATTATGCGCGTCTACTACCGAGCCACACGTTTAGAAACAGAAATGATTGGATACAGACAATCTCTGCATGCTGAATTCAGAGAAGGTTTCCTCATATTGCGTCACAGATCAGAGGCTCGTAGATCAGAAAAGAGCTATACTTAAAACAATCTAATCCCAAAGTAGGTTGGAACAAATTAAACAGGAAGTAGCAGCAGAAATCTCTTCCTCCAGTAATGAATGTCCCTTGCACAAACTGTCACAGATTCACACGAAGCTCCAAATTCAACCCAATTAGATGAAGCAAACCCAGGATCCATCAACACAGGTGCCAAGGAAGACAACATATCAGACGTAATTGACTATACCAGGAACTTTTCTCAAGTACTCAGGATTAGATCCAACACTTCGCCCCAGAATCCCTAAACTCAACAGCAATAGAAACAACAGGCTCTTCAAATTATTCAATATATAAATGAGCATGTTTTGCCCTGTCAGATCAAGAAGAAGATACATTAACAGATATACATGCTATAGTTTACTGTGCAGCTGCTACGTAGCTGTAAAATCTGGTTTTAAATTGAAGGATCAGTCAGAAAGTGAAAGGAAGTCAATCAAGAAAAATGAAACCACCATGGCAGCAAAGACTGAAAATCAAATTCAGTATCTCAGACGGGAAATAGGTCGAGTAACGCAATATTTGAACCAACCAAACAACAAGAAATTAGCCAAGAAATTAAGAAAACACTTGCAAAGATCAGAAAACGTAATCAAGAAAACACAAGAACCAGGAACATAACACCATTGATTCAAATTTAATAGCTGAACATTTAGATGAATTGAAACAGAAACTTGCAGCTAAATCACAAAGACTGAGACGATACAAAGAAGAAACAAAACGTAAACAACAAAAATTCAGTGTTTCATAAGAATAAAAAAGTGTTCTATCAACAACTCAGAAAAAATTGCAATTTCCAACAAGAGAACAACGGTGCACCAGATCAACAAAATTTAGAACAGTTCTGGTCAAACATTTGGTCAGAAACTAGTCATCACAATAGTGAGGCACACTGGGTTAAGGACAAATTAATAATGTTCAAAATATAGATCCAATGTTATATCAAGAGATCACAGTAAAGGACGTCAGCACCGCAATTGCAAAAACCCACAACTGGAAAGCTCCGGGTCCAGAACATATTCACAATTTCTACATAAGCAGTTTACAACGCTTCACTATAAGTTAGCCCATGCTTCCACAGTCATTAAAGCCCAGAAGACATGCCTTTATTTCTAACCAAGCATTACATACATGAAACCCAAAAGTAGAGACACACAGAACCCATCCAATACCGCAATCTCTTGCCTTCCCACAATGTACAAATTTTGACTTCATGCATTACAAATAAAATCCAAGATTATATTGAGGACAGAGAACAATGGCAGAACAACAGAAAGGTTGCAGTCGATTACATAAAGGATGTAAAGAACAACTTCTAACAGATATGGTCATTCTCCAACAAGCACATAAAAACCATAGAAACTTGCACCTGGCATACATTGACTACAAGAAAGCATTTGATAGCGTTGGCACAGTTGGCTTATTGAAGTTCTCCGCATATACAAAATTAACGAAACCATCATCAACTTCCGAACATATCATGACTCATTGAGAACAACATTGTCCTTAAGGCAGCAAGAGTTAACAATCTCAACAAAAAAGATCAGAATTATGCGGGAATCTTCCCAGGAGATTCTTAAGCCCATTGTTGTTCTGTCTGGCTCTAAATCCTATCAACACAACAACAGTTCTCACTATGGCTTTCAAATTCGTAAAAATAAGATGACTATCCACACCATATCACATCTGATGTATATGGATGACATTAAACTTTACAGCTCAACAGAAAAACAGCTTCAACATCTCCTTGAAATAACACGAACTTTTCTGAAGACATTCATATGAGTTTTGGTATTGACAAATGTAAGACCCTTCACGTAGACAAAACTGGAAAGTTACAGAAGATAGACAGTACACTCAGTGATCAAACGACAATTCAGGCAATGGGCGATGAAGAAATATATAAGTATTTAGATTGATCAAGCAGCAATCACAGACAACAAGGCAATCAAACAATCTCTAACAAAACTGTACAATCAAGAGTCACTGCACTCCTGAAAACCAAATTAACAGGTAATAACATGATAAAGCAATCAACACATTTGCAGTACCAGTATACACGTACTCATTTGGAATTATACCATGGAGCGACACAGACCTCGAAGACATCCCGAGACTTACCGCACAATTTGACAAAATTCAGACATCACCATCCAAATAGCGCAATAGAACGAGTGACACTCCCACGAAGTGAGGAGGAAGAGCCTAATAGATCTAAAGAACTTGTGTTACAAAAAAACCCATTCATTAAGCAACTCTTATTATGAGAAACAGGCAACCCCAGAACTACACGCTGCAATAGTTCAAGTAGATACTAAATTAACCCCCTTAACCTTAACAACAAACAGCTGGACATTTCCTGCGGGTTACAGACAATAACTGCAAAATAGACACGTGGTCAAGAAAGGAACTCCATGGACGCCATGCAAATGATCTCAAGCAACCTCATGTAGACTCAAAGCCTCAAACACTTGGCTAAATACGGTAATCTGTTTGGGAAACAGAGGTTCATGGTCGCCATACAGGATCAAGTGATCAACACTAAAGTTACAGGAAGCATATCCTCAAACAAACAATGATGACAAATGTAGAAAATGCCATACAACAGTTGAGAGCATACAGCACATCACATCAGGATGCAAATTATGGCTCAAGATTACACCTATAGGCACAATCAAGTTGCAAATATCATTCACCAGAAACTGGCAGCGAAATCCAACCTACAAGAAATGACCTGCCCATATTACAAATATGTTCCCTAACTGTACTTGAAAATTCAAACTTTAAGTTGTACTATGACAGAGAAATTATTACAGATAAAACTATTCACCATAACAGACCAGACATAACTTTTGTAGACAAACGGCAAAAGATTGGCTTACTGATTGAAAAATAACTGTTTCACAAACAGCTAATCTCCCAAAAAGCAAATGCAGAAAAAAAAACAAAGTATACAGAACTAGCAACTGAAGTCAAGGCACTATGGCATCTCCAAAAAGTTCATATTGTTCCTCTGGTCATTTCGTGCACAGGAGTTATACCAAATAACATCCATAAAAATCTGGAACTTATTCAAATACCAAAATATACCTATAAAATTATGCAAAAATCGATCGTCTTAAACACATGCAGGATTGTTCTGAAAAATTCCCAAATTGTGACGAAACATGAAATTGACCTGTGTCATGGTTATTAACCCGACACAAAGTCAAATAAAAATCCGGTGAATACCGAGAAAAACAATGTATAATAATAATAATAATAATAATAATAATAATAATAATAAAGGGCACTTCATACAACATTACCTTCACTTTTAGATCAATCTGGACCAAAATTGGATATTTTTCTTTAGGACCAGGACACCAAATATTTTTCAGAGCTTAAACAATTGGTTCCAAATCCATTACAGCATTCTCTCCTTCAATATCAAAATTTTTCGTTACACAAGTAGAGAATTATTCAGCTTCAATCTCCATAATAGCTTTGACACACTCTGTCACAATAGAAATGTTTTTGAAATCTTAAAAGCATTTGTTGAATTTACATTTTAATTTTAAAAAAATTCAGCACATTTTTTGCAGTTGTAAGAAGTCATTGAAGAACCTTGCTGGTCAAAGTTTTGCTTCTAACAGGCAAAGTGTTTGTATTTACCTTGGATGATACTTTTTTCCCAAAGATCCAACGTTTTTGAGAATGAAGCAACATCTGGAATTGATCCATCAGCTTTTTATTCTTAACTTGAAGCTGCAAGTTAAGACTATGTCGGCAAGAAAAGCGAAATACTCCAGCTAAACCGAATCTTCTGATTTAGAGAAGAATTCACCTAGTTCTTTTCAATATTCTTCTAAGGTAAGAAGCAAGTCTTTGCAACGTAAAACGCTGCCGCTGATAAGCCAACGAACTTCCGTATGAAGCAGTGGATTTCCTTTCTAGATATTATTTGGATTATTTGGATATTATCTAAAGACATTCTTGCAAAAATTGCCAACTGAGCTATATCAACTATATCAGTCGATTCATCGAGTAGGAGGAGAAAATATCTGCTGCTCTGTAGTACAAGTCCAGGATGTCCAACCTTCAGCAGGACCACGATCTACCGAAAATTGCTTCGCGAACTACTAGTCGCTCGCGATCGACGATTTGGCGATCACTGTACTAGATTATTTCTGCATCAAAGAAATACACTCAAGTATCATAAATCCTCGTCGCCATGCAAGTATTTTAAGGGTTTTATATTTTTTTAATTAAGTGTTTCACAAATAGGTTTTAAGTCGTGGAAAAACCAGCAAATACTTATCAGGAAAGTTAAGCCATTTTTTCTTCGGTGTAATTTTACCTCTAGGGTTCCAAATCTTACCTGCATCTCAGGAAAAATAACATATTTCTCTTGCTTGCACAATCTACTACTTTGGCCGCAAGAGCAAAGGTTTCACCCCTCTCGGTCTTTTGGTAATATAGAAACCTACTTCTTCTCTCTGTCATGAAGCAAAACGTATTTAATTATAAATAAACGCGGGAAATGTGTTAACGATACTTTTCGATATATTTCCTCATCTTTTTGTCACTATAAAAAGATATTTCTATCCATTTCAGGATTTAAAGTGAATATTTATCTTTAAGTTTTCTGCTATTTAAACAATTACAATTGCTTATTATTTATCTTGGAGAAAGTAAACATTGTATTAACCTCTAGGCAGTTGAAGCATGCGTAGATCCGGGTTTGACAAACCTATATGGTAATATTTTATATCCTCTTGGCAGAGAACTGACACTTGTAGTTAGAAATTTATGAAGAAATGTTATTGTCGTATATCATGTGGATAATAGGATAAAGCGGATTTATTTACTCGAGGGATTACAGTCTACAAACGCGCTCCGTATATAACATATCTCTCGCGTGGCTAAACCTCTATTTTAATACTTCGTTGTAAAAACAACTAAAACATACATTTGTCACGCATCGCAGAAAAAAATCATCTATAATCTGAAGGAAGTAAAATAGCAAGAAGACGCTGCGGGTACAACTTCAACCCGCTTCAGAGGTTCCCGTAAATCCGATCCGTACGAGAAGGGCGAACGCGGAGGCGCATTCAATGAAGAGGAGACGCAGTGGATGGAAGAGAGACGTCGGCGCTGGAAGCCATAAATACCCCGAGGGCGGAAGTGACAGCAGCGCGGACCGACGCGACGGCGACGGCGACGGCGGCTGACGGGGGCGCGACGGGGCGGGGTGGGTGGCGACTGGTTGAGACACATCAGGGGCGACGGCTGTAAAGGAGATACTTCCCGATGAAAGCAAAGTTAGAAAGATCCAGGGTGTTCTTTCGCTTATTGATTCCGCCTAAACTTACTGATTCGAGAAAAGTCACAAAAGCCATCTGACCGTTCAAGACGAATAATAATGATTAATGTCAAATTCGTATTCAATTTTACAAATGTTTTGATAAAAATTTGTAAAAATTAAACTATTAAAATATGTTTAAATTAAATTTAATAAGCCTCGAGTTGGTTTTTTAAAATGTTGAAAAATTAGTGTGGAAATTCATTATGCTTTCAGTTTTGCCACGACCGTCAACCATTAAAAGATGAGGTTAATATTAATGAAAAATCGAACATTTTCGAACCACCGCGTTCCATAAAATCAATGTGTTGTGCCTTACAGTGTTGTAGATCGATTCACACCATTTTTATTGAATCGAGAATAATGCCGTTTGTTTTTGACCTGACTCAACCATGTCCTGCCACATCGTCGTTGATAATGGACAACCTTCTTTGTGACGAAATTGACGACTTTTACATTTTGTTATTAATAATTCAGAATTTGATTGTTCTTTGTTTTGTTAAGAAAATTTCGAAACAAAACAAGAAATTGTGGTCTTAAAATATAAAATAATACAGTTTATGTGACCTTTACAATTTATTGAAGATAGAATGTCTCGTATGTAGTAAGACCACAATGAGAAATTTACGTAAGGTGCGGGAGCGGTAGCTCAGTGCATCAACTGATGTCACTGCAGCGCCTCTGACCGGGAGGTCTTAGGTTCCCACTCCTGACGGCGGAAGGATTTTCGACACTAGCTTTTCAGCTAGGTCGAATTCAGTCGCTGCCTGGAGGAGAATTCTAGCGGCCGGCTGCTCTGATCGGTAGTTTTCCGTGGTATCTCTGATCAACACCAGGCGAATGCCGGAGCAGTACCCTAACAAACGGACCACGGACCGCGCGTGATCTGTTCTTCCTCTTCCTTGTCCTATCCTCTCCCCTTACACACACTCACTTACACTAACATGCACTTCACTACCACATATTCCGGGAGGCCGGTCGGGAGCTTAGAGCTTGTCTCGTCTGGGGCGGTGTCTCGCTGGTGGGAGAGTCCTGGTTAGGGGGAAATCCCACTAGCCGACGGTAGGTCGGCGCCGGATCTCACCATTCAGTGGGGAAAGAGCACTGCCATCTCCCTGGGAAAAACATGCCCTACACTAACGGGACTAATGACCAAAGCAGTTGACGCGCCCGGAAACATGAAAAAATCAAATCAAACGTAAGGTACTTTCAGAAAAATATCAATAAATAACTAATACTATTCTATAAAAAAGGAAACTGCTTAAACTTAGCCAACTGAGCTATTAGCATCAAAAAGTGTTGTACCTTCCTCCTGCAACATTTGCTTTTTTCACGTAGGAGGTTGTCTATCATCATCATGACGACATTCCGAAGTCACAAAGAGTTGGTCTGTGCCTTGAAGGCTAGTGCAAAGCTAAAGGCCGCGCATGGCAACCAGCGGATGGCCTTTGCCTGCCAGGGCGAATGGAGGCAGCGCAGGCAACGCAGCGGGGCCTGGAGCTGGCTGGCGACGCACGCGAGTCGGGGCCTCGAGATAAGCGGATCGAACGGGAGGAGGCGAAATTGAATGAAGACGTTGCGCCGTAAAATCTGGCTTTTGTGACGGATGCCTGCTCGTCTTTTATCGCCAATGGAATCCGAAATCACGCACTTTGTTTGTGATGTGTTCTCGCTGCACCTTTCTAGGAGTTTCTATAACCGAACCCCTTTGTGTTTATCTATATTCACTTTGAATGTCTTTGGCTTTATGGTTTATTAAATTGTAAAGGGTGTAAACTGGACTGCAAGCTCGGATTTGTGTGCGAATCAATGAGACCTATTAAGAGAGGATTTTACTATTCAGAACCTCACATGATGTTAAATCATAAAACTTAAAACGTGTCCCTCAAACCACAGAATTGTAATGTGTGAATGTTACAATTAAAAATAAATCTTTAATCAAATTAGATTAGATTTTTCTTTTTCTTTTGGTCGGAACCACTTTTGCACGAGCCTCTTCTAGGGTGCCATATTTGATCGCCTAACGAACTTACGAGAAACTCTATCGGTCACAACTGCTCTCCTGGCAATTCTTCTGAATAAGCATTTCATCGTATACTTCAAGCATCACACTCAGATTCCATTTTGACCATTTGTAAATATTATCAGATAAAGAGAGAGGTGAGGATTAAGGTGTTTTCCGGGGATGCGCCCTATGCCACGAGCACAGTTAAACGATCAAGGGCGTCTACCGCCTCAAATACAACGATCACGTGCCTCACATGCAAGCTCCTTCGCCACCCAAGGTGGGTAATGACAGGAGATGCATGAATGACATAAAAAAACGGCCAATAAACCCGTGCCCATACGGGTCACGAACACGCCATACCTTCCATACTCGGAATGAAAATTCTACAGACAAGCTGCTTTAATAAGTCATTTCTCTGGTCTTGTACAATCAGTTCAAGGTTTGCCATCCCTAAGATCGAGTATAGAGTGATTTGATTTGATTTATTTGGTGAAAAAGAATAGAAACTGTGTATGGCGTATGGGGGAGAAGATTATCTGCGCACGTCTTCTTGAGTTCCAGAATCCCATCCCAATATTTTAATGATAAATGGTTGAAAGATGAATGAAAGTTAAAACAACAGCAGCAATAATAATAATAATAATAATAATAATAATAATAATAATAATAATAATAATAAAGGCGCAAGATTAGCAACATTTGATAAACTAGACATTTTAATTTCCGAGTTTTAGAAAAACTATTTGCAGCGGCAAACGAAGGGCAGATTTGATTTTTCTGCATTACTAACAATGTAGTTACTCACCTCCAGCTCTACTCCTACCACCACAAGCAAAAGGAGAGCACAACAAAACGTGCGTATAGTGAAGCTACATTTATCTCCGGAAGCAAATCAAGGGGCCATCTCAGCATTTGCTCAATGGATCAGGGAAACTGGGCATTAACTCGATCGAGATAGGGGTCATTGGCCTGGAAGCTGAAATACATTACTTGTTACAGGCATATTAAGTCTTTTTTAAAAATTGTACAATACAAATCTACATCTGGCTTTCATTAACATGAAAATCACGACCGAGAGAGAGACAGAGAGAGGGGGGAGTGTAGTGGGAGAGAGAGAGAGGGGCCGATCTGTCTGGCGCGGGCTGAGCGAAGGCCTGGAGGTGCGTAACGGTGGCACAGATGTTGGCCGGCGGCAACTCCGGCGGGCGCCCGCCGCGGTTTCATTAGCGGCGGCAGCAGGAACAGGGGTGGCAATGGCGGGGTTTAAGGCAGCGGGACTACAACGGGACGACGGCGGTGGCGGCGGTGGCGGCGGTGGCGGCGGGGCGGCGGGGCGGCGGGGCGGCGGGGGCGGCGGGGCGGCGGGGCGGCGGGGCGGCGGGGGCGGCGGGGCGGCGGGGCGGCGGGGCGGCGGGGCGGCGGGGCGGCGGGGGCGGCGGGGCGGCGGGGCGGCGGGGCGGCGGGGGCGGGGCGGCGGGGCGGCGGGGCGGCGGGGGCGGACGGCACCCGAAACGTGACAGTCCCGGAGAGCCTTGGCTCGGAGGAGGTGGAGCACCCGCGAACCGCTCGGTGCAAACGTTCACACCGCTCGCCCGCAGCGCCACTGTCGCCCACCGACGGGCTGCGGGGGCCACGCTCGATTGGAATAACACAGGCTCAATTGGTCGAGATGCGACGGGAGTAAAACAATTCGCTGACTTGAAGAGCAGCTGCGACACGAACGCAAAAGGCGCGCGTGTTAAAGAAAGTAACATGTTCGGTGAATTGATAGAGGGAGAACAAGCAACTAGCCGAAATCATTGGGCGGACATATAACAAGTACAAAATATTTGCTATTGTATTGCCTTACACACCTTTTGTGATAACTAAGTTGCCAAGGCATTAGTTTTTGAATCAGATTTTTTTTACAAAAATAATTAGAACCGTAATTTTCGTACGTCTTCAATTTCGAAAACTATTAACTAGATTGTATTATAATTGAAATTGCAATACGCAAAATATTAATAAATGTAGACCTATCACAGATTACTATATTCATATTACATTTGTCATTATAATAAAATACTTATAATATTAATAATATTCTTTTTGGAAGCAATGTTACCAAACCTAAGGCCCAATAGAAATATCTTAACGCATAAGAAATAAAATAAACAAATTGTTCGTTAATGTATTTCAATTAGAATTATCTTGCAAATATTTCTTTTTCAACTCCAAATATCTATTTTAATATGCAAAGTATTTAAACTAAAGATATTACGTTCAGTGTTATTTAAACTATTACTATTGTCTTTCACTCAGAGGTGCCTTTTCTTTGCAATGTTTTCTGAAACAAACGACTAATCCAAAGATAATCTGCAGTTACAATTTTACATTTGGACGAGAACGAATAAGGGTAAGAGTTAGCGATATTCCATCCCTTCTGCATGAATAATGAACATGAACGGTAATACAGTAGCCAAGATTATTTAGATCTACCACGTATTTGAACTTTGTGTGTCTGAATGACGATACAACCTAATTGTGAAAAGTACATTGCCTCCTAATACTACAATGTGTGTGATAATAAACATGGTGAAGGAATTGGACTGAGCTTTCGTAGAACGCTCGAAACTAATTTTTTTTAATATATACAGCAGATAAATAATCACAAATGTGTTACAACTATGGAGAAAATTGCAACTTTTTTACTTGAACATTTCCTACACTTGATAAGAATATTTTTAGAAATTGTACTTCAATAAATAATCAATTATAGATCATATTCTTGATTGTGAAGAAAAATTAAATCACAAAGGAAATAAGTTGTATTACATATTTTGCCTAACCATGAAATCATGAAAACTACAACAACAAAAATTTACAAACACATTCTGTTACGGATGTTGGCATTATCTCATAAGATAAAATAATTGGGTTGCACCCAATTATAACACAAACTACAATAGAAGTGGTTATGCAAACATACGCATGTGTGCGAGTGCAGCAGCAAGTAGATGGACTATCACTATTATAATCTTTTGCTTATTGAGCAAACGTGTATATTTGGAGTGATCTTCCGTTAAATCTTAACTTCACATTGAGCCATTCCCATTTCTTTCTTTGGGCTCGGTCACAGTAGTGACCGGGGTTCCCGAGCGGTTACCCATCCAGAAATTCGTGGTGGCTCAAGTTGCATAACCTCCGTGAATTCTCACTGCGTAGTAAAGCAATTCGCTACCGCAATTCGGATACGTACATAGAGAGCGAATGATCGGAAATGATGGCCTGACTATCGCACATGGCACTTTAATTTAATTATTTCATCTCTTTGCATGACGATTTCCAGAAGGCATGGCATGCCATTGTCATAGTTAATAGAGAACTTCACTTCGAGCATCCATGGTGTGGACATACCTTAAATATATTACGCATGAATCTTGAATCTTAACTGATCACTCTTATTTTAAATAAGTTTTCTTATGAACGCATTGAGTAACACTGAAATTATAGGAAATTTCAGAACCCATTAAACATTGAATGACTGGTGGTGACTTGTCTGCACATATGTAGTTTCACATTCTTGGTCGCAGATACTCTACAGGTTCTTATTATTTCTACAATAATTCAAGGAACCTAATGACTCATCAAAATAATCGTACTGTAATATTTCAAAATTAAGAATAGTTAAAATGTGATTTATTTAATTCCATATTCATTTTGTTTGTATATTACTACGGTAACAAATTTGTATTCATTTTGTTTATATATTACCATGGTAACAAATTTGTATTCATTTTGCTTCAACAATATGATGGGTACCTGAAAGAGTAATGGTATTTATTCGTGCCACTATTGTAATTCTATTTATTTTCGCAAGCTGAACATTACCATCATGAATTACAATATGTGTTGTTATAAATTCAATATTGCATGCATATCCTGACAACTAGAGATCGAATGTACAGTTTTCTCGTACAGCGAATGTAAGGGATGAGCGAAATCATTGAGGGAGACGCAGTGAAGATGGAAGGGCCGCCCAGTATATTATGAGCCACGTAGTAAACATGACACACGACTAGATCACCAAATAGTAATAGCCCTCAGAGCATTTGAAATACCCGACCCGTCGAGATTCAACATTGCATGTGCTCTGCAGTTAGAGGTCTGCAATCCAAAGTTGTCCAAGTTTGGAACGGTCGCCAATCCAAAGTGGGAAGAGGCGTCCTCTCAGAGCCTATGCGTCGACTGCGATTGCTCGCGAGTGTGTGTGTGTGTGTGTGTGTGTGTGTGTGTGTGCGTAGCTGGTGGCGACGGCCGAGGCGCGCACAGAGCTTTGCACGCACGCAAATCGAGCAGCGGGCGCTGGGCAGTTGGCGAGGTGGTGGGTGGAGGGGAGTTCGGTGCACCGCGTGCTGCGTACGTGCCTCGCCCAGGGCCCTCCGCCCTCCGCCCTCTGCCCGTCGCCCTTTGCCTTCCGCGCGGCCGCCTTCGCCCGGACGCTACGAGCGACGCATCTGCCGCCGCCACGCCCCCCCGCCCCCACCCCCCGCCCACCTCGTGCTCCTGGCATCGGCTCATAAGCACGGCGCTTCCCTCGTCATCGACGCCCACCCCCCTCCCAAACAAAGTGATGCAACTTTCCAGAAAATGGGTGTTACATTGAAAAATGAAGTTATTCACTTATTATTGTGCGGATATATCGCATTACCGTAATACAATGTTACTGTTGTATGTAATCCTAAGCATTCCTAATTTCTTACAAAATAATTTTGATTTAAATATTGAAAAACCGGGTTCAACAAGGTTGAGAGCGGTAAATAAGTTTCAGTCGTCGCATTTCAATTTCCTCCCGACTGCGCAAAGAAAGAAGACACCTCATGGGGGTCATATTTTCTTACCATGCACTGAATGCTTCCCGCCCTCATTACTTTTAAATCATTCATCGGGCTTTAATAATTAATAAACCGAACAATTTATTTTAAACCTGGTAAAATATATAATGTGTATAAAAAGAGGCGAATCCAGCCGTTCATTTTGGGGCCCATTATAGAGTTTTGTTGAATAATAGACATATTTGTTATAACATTGTATATTATTTTTGTAGTGTATGATACTACACAAGATTATTTTTTCAATAATTATAACATAAATAAATATTTAAATCGCCTTTTGGCGAATAAATCAAGCACGAAAATTCTATGCCTTTTTTGGTAGTGTGAGCATAACCTCCATATCTCCCCTCGATCAGCCACTGTGTAAAAGTTGTTAAACAGTTCCAGTGTCATTTTGGTACCTGCAGAACACTAACGAGAGATCGGCGGTCATCGATGGTTCCCGGAATAAATTTCAAAATAATTTAAGGAAAATTATATTGATTTAAAAACTAAGAATAAGTGTATTTGGCAATATATTACCATCATTTTCTGGAAGTTTTTCTTAAAATACTTTCAATTTTTGAGATGAGGTAAAAACATGTACTTAGTTCTTTCTACACTTAGTCCTTTCCGCAGGATCACAAATAGCGATGTCCTCTTTCGAGGAAGTAATTCAATATTCATTATGTTACTTCGTACGCACAAATATTCTCATATTTCAGATGTTTTTAACTAAGATTTTAATGTTCCTGGCGCGCATGATTGTGCGAGATCCCCGGAGCATCGACGAGCCTAATATGAAATGTGTCGGTTTCGATATTTTTTTGGAAACATCGGATAAGCGTTGAAAGACGAAACAATCGGTATGGGTTGGGAAACATTCTATTAACAAGAAAAGTCTCAAAATATGGAACAGTAAGTCCTTACCTAAACAAATCTATTGAAAAAACTGGAGCCCATCGTTGATCTCCTCCCCGTCCCCAGATTGATAGGTGACCGAATACCCTTTGGTTTTATTATTTCAGCCATCAAATATTAAAAACACTCAATATCATAATATCAAAAGTATGTTGTTTAAAAATTGTTTCACATGTGACTAAGAGGTTGAGGATCCTAAATAATACATTAAAGAGCATGTGCTATAATAAAACTGTTAAAACCATCCACATTATTTATCTAAAAATATTCACGTCATAGATTTTATTTCAAAGCAAACAAATGTTTTGTTATATATTTGAGTAAAAATGATATTTTCAGAAACTTTTCCGTTGCCTAAAAACGTTTATGATTCTCTTCCAATCTTCACTTTAACCTCCCTATTCTGTGCTTACAAGCTATACCTAGTCCGTGACCAACGGCCATCGCAAAGCCACCCTCTCTATATCCACATTCGCTCCGCAGCCATGGCGGCATCTCGCGGCGCCAGCTGAGCCAGCGCTCCACGCGGCAGCCCAAGCAAACAGGCGCGCCGCGCGGCTCGTGCCCGGTCGCTGGCAAATTGCAGGGATGAGATGCGCCTCCGGAGGACGTAAACTCCGCGAGAGAACGCTTCTTCTGCCTTTCGCACTTGATATTCAGTGGAGACTTGAGAGGAACGGGCGCCCCTGCGCCAGACGGCAGAGGAGAAAGTGGAGGAATCTGAGCTCGGGGATTCTATTTGATGCTAGCTGAAAAAAATGCGTTAGTGGAGTATTTATTTATTCCAATGTCTAGTCGGGAAAATAAATGGATTCTATATATCGTGGGCATACAAGGAAAAGATTTTAAGGCCAAAATTATGGAACTAGAGACTTATCTACTAAAGCTTAATTATATTTATTTAGCATAGCATTCTTCAGAAATATCTGTTCACAACATGGTGGTTGCGAAAACCTAGTTCCCATTTGTAGGTATCTAATTCCAAAAATGTGGATTAATACCTTTTCTTTGTTAAGCCCACGATATACTTCATTACCGTTGAATCCTGCCCTGCCGTGCCCCTCCCCACTTCTCCAAATCCACACTCAACTTCCCCTCCCCGCCTTGTCTCAGTTCCGCTTCCGTCTGTTTGAATTGATAGTTGCGGCCTCCATCGCTTTTACAGGCAGCTGTAAACAGATACATTGTCACACACAGTCCTAACATCCAAAAATAATGTTGAAGAAGAAGAAAAACCGTTAGAACTTAGCTGCGAATGCCCCGTCAACATCCGTGCGAACCAACCACCGTTTGCTTTACACCGGCCTCTCCCTCCGACTTAACCACAGGCATATAGCAGCTAAGTACGGTTTTAGATGAAATTTTAAATCAACGCAAATCATGTGTAGCCGCGGGCCAGGAGTGTACAATGACTTACCGATTACAGATAAATCGACATTTGACATTCAGGAATGAAAATACTTGTTTATTTGTTTCATTTAGGATATCTTCGTCTATTGAAACAATAAAATTAGCAAATTTGTCCAATAGCTGCAAAAACGGGTTGACCAGAAATGTGGTTACACAGTGTAACAAGGGGCACCTAGAGGTTTAAATTCAATTACTCAAAGCTTAATGCCACTATCGGAATGGATTAAAATGCATTTAGTAGAACATTGTATAGGATTTCAGAAGCGTTTATTCTTAATTAAGCGTTAGTACAAAGTACGCGTTGATACAAAATTCCCAGAAGAAACATTACAAACTTTCAGACCATAAATGAAGGTCTAAGATGATAACACGGGGATTGAAATAATCAGTGCGTTTGTTGTTGTTTTTTGCTAATGAACATTAGAAAACCTTCACACAATCAATTTACAGATGTGTGATTTGTTCATTGATTATAAGTAATCGTTAATTGTACGTAAGCTGTTCTGCTGTGGTGCTTGATAGGACCATGAAATATCACAAACTGGGGTGGCAAATACCAATGTATGACACGTTGCCTATCATTCAGGGGCAAATGTGGCATGTGTAACTTCATTTCATAAAATTTTCTACTACATGTTCATCGACAAAAAGTAATCATCTTCCACACTCTACTTGTTCTAGAAACTTCAAATATTAATTTTTAGATATTTTAATATTTCCACATTTGATAAGGAACAATGAATCATAAATTGCAACCGGTAGCGGTAGCTCAGTGCATCAACTGATGTCACTGCAGCGCCTCTGATCGGGAGGGCCTAGGTTCGAGTCCTGACTGTGGCAGGATTTTCGACACTAGCTTTTCAGCTAGGTCGAAATCAGTCGCTGTCTGGAGGAGAATTCTAGCGGCCGGCTGCTCTGATCGGTATTTTTCCGTGATTTCTCCGATCAACACCACGCAAATGCCTGAGCAGTACCCTAACAAACAAGCCACGGACCGCGCGCGATCTTTCCTTCCTCTTCTTTGTCCTATCCTCGCCTCTTACACACACTCACTTACACGAACATGCACTACACTACCACATATTCCGGGAGACCGGTCGGGAGCTTAGTCCCGGCTGGGGCGGTGCCCCGCTGGTGGGAGAGTCCTGATTAGGGGGAACCCCACTAGTCGACAGTAGGTCGGCGCCGGATCTCGCCATCCAGCGGGGGAAGATCATCGCCATCTCCCGAGAAAAAACATGCACTACAGTAACGGGACTAATGACCGACGCAGTTGACGAGCCGGGAAACACGAAAAAATCAATCAATCATTAATTGTAGATTACACCTGCATTTAAAATGTCGTTTCTTGCTCATCTCCTAAGTACTTTATTTTATTAATTCTAATTCTAATAATTATTAATTTCCAGTTTCAACACTCGTTAATGTCGCTTCTTCCAGATTCCCGATGGGAATACTTTGGAGTGCACAGTGGTGTAGAAGTGTGTATTACATTTTCCGAAAAGACCAATCCTACTTGAGCTGTACCTGAATGTTAAATTTTCGTAAGACAAAAATGGAAATCATTGCAACGATTATACTCCAGTTTTGGGGTGATTAGAGTACCCCAAACATGAATTAGAATCTACTTTCAGCGACTCTGAATACTTGTCGAGAACTAATCTGCGACGTTCTATGGTCGGAAAATGCTTGTAGAAAACAATTTTAAACACAGCAATGAATTTTTATGTCACATATTTTATACTTTTTCTTACATGTTTTGGAAAAACCAAGTACATATATATGTACATATTTTGCATTTTTTATTACAATAAATTCCGTTCCCTACTTATCAAACTCCAATAGACTAAACAAAACCAGGCACTCTAACGTAAGCAGCACATACTTCTCTGCCGACACAAGCTCTAACCACTTCCCCGTTCAGGTGCTCATCTTCCGGAATTGGATTATCAGTTACTGCCTCCTGGCGCTCGCAGCAGGGGCCACGCCACGCCAACGACTCGCCTCAAACCTTTCTGACGGTGTGGATGTTTCTTAGAACGGGAGAACCCTGAAACCGCGCGCTGCCTTGCTGTACGCGCATCATTTTCGAAAAATACGAGCACTGGACGAAAGTGCACAAGTAATTGCACGACAATTGCCAGTAATGTACTCTTCTATTAAAATATTTTCAATATTTATGACAAGTTCACGAGGCAAACAGTTCCGGAAATAACATGGAATAACCACTTAACTTTGATGATCACTTACTCGTGCCCTTCCTTATTTTAAAATATTTTCTTAGATTGTAGCAGATGCAGCCCGTGCGAGGTGCCGTGCTGCGAGTGCGACTACATACGGGGATCAGAACGGGTTTCAGGGAATTGTTTGGTCTTTATAGGAATGATAAACAGTATGCAATGTGAATGAATATAAATTTAATTGCATAGTATAAATACAGTTGATTTGTTTATAGTAAGCCGGAGAACCATAGAAAGTTTACAAAGTTTACAAAGTTTACTGCTGCTCTTCTTTCTTGTAGTGCGCGGGTTTAGCTTACTTACAACTTTGTGGAAAGGAAGGCACCAACTCAAATCACTCGGCTGAGTGTGTCGCTGTCCGGGCTGAGGTTGGCTCCAGGCAATTCGGCGGTGCGAACTGGCATGGGCGCGGACTCAGATGACCGGAGCTGGTGGTGGAGATTGCCGTGAATTCGGCCAGGTGGCGGCTGCGGCCCGCGAGTGGCACGAATTTGAGGCAGGCTGGATGTGGCCGTACTAATCGCCTTGATAGGCAAAGCAGGAACAGCCGACTCTGTTGAGTCTTGTCGGTCAGTCAGTTTGACCAGTTCGGAGCAGTGTAGTTTTGAGAAGTTCTCGGTTCCATTTGGTCTGTTCTCAATTCGGTCATGACTGTGATTCTGTCATGACTAAACTGTTCTGTTTAGTCTTCTGTTTCGTCGGTTCTGTTTCATTCTGTTCTGACTGTGATTCTCAATTCTGTCCTGTCGGAGCGAAGTTACAGTATTTATTGTATCGCGGGTGTGATTGAGGCCGTGCAAGGGAGAGTCACGTGGCTATGACTTGGCCTATGGTAAGGCGGGAAAGTTAGAAGTGCCCGCGATCGGCTCCCGATTCGTGATGCGCCTTCGGGCCCGAGTGTCAGAGATGGCCCGTTTGTATTCGAGAGTTTGTTGTAACGGAAATTGAGGCATCTGGCTTGCAGATGGCCAAGGAGCGGGGCAGCGCACCTGAAGCTCTCTTTGTCGGCGAGGTACATTGACGGGCTTATACTTGCGAGGGAGGCCCGAAGCGATTCCCAGAAATATTTGTATACATTGCAGTCCCCAGCTGTGGCGGCGGTCAGTGTTCTCGGCGGGCGTGGGCCCGTGAGAACGGCGGTTTGCGCGGAAGACAATGTAAATGCTTTTATTGCCGCAGCGTGCTGGCATGCACAGAGAGCGACTTGTGAGAGGTTGGTGAAAGTACGCTCTTAATAGTGGGTGGCCGCGCGGGAAGAAAGCTTTTAGTGGCTGCGCCTTGGTGGCGAGATCGAAAATTTGATCGCGAGATTGAACATAGATTATTTTAGAATTTCGAATAACAGGAGTTTAATTTCCCAATTTTGAATTCAGTTAAATCAGGGTAAAAGTTCAGAACACAATGCTGGTTTAAATCGTCTAGCATTGTAATGTATTGCATTGATCTTAAAATTTCAAGAACTAACGTTTTATTTTGGAACATTATTTTCTTTCAATAGCGATATGAAGTTGTGTGTTGTTTATATTAGATGCTTTAATAGTTATAATTTAATTTAACTTTTAACAAAAATTTAAAACATCCATTATGTTGACAAACTTGTAAAAGAATACTGAAAATCGAAATCAAAACTTTCCAAAACATCCTAAAAAAAAACAACGAATGCGAAACAGGAAATGTGTATATACCTCATAAAAAATATAAAGAACACCCATTTCTAACAGACGAGTGTTGATGTTCTCGATACAGGAGTCTATAAATAATTCAGGCACAGCTGCACATTCATATCTCACATAACAAAAAGCAACTGACGTGAAAATCTCTGGCGCAGCATATTTGGCGCGAAATGCGCACGACCGGAAGGGCACGAAGCGGCGCGCGGCGGTATCTGCGCGCCTTCCAAGATTCATGGCGGCCCCCTTCGCGCCTCCTCAGAAACGCATCAAAGGCAAAGAAATTCGCCAGCAGATATCCCACTCGCCCGCCCGCGCCGCGCCGCACAGTGGGCCGAAATAATGACGTATATAGTTTCTTAATTTTTGGAAGGTCCTTTGATTTTTAGGCAGACATTCATTTTTATTAAAATTTTTACATTTTTTTGTAAAAATATTGTACTGTGAAAATGAATAAAATGTACAGATGTTAATAAAAATTGATATAATATGAATGTCTGCCTTAAAATTCATAGGACCTTCCAAAAATTATAAAAATAACAAATAAGGCAGTCTGTTAAGCAATACCAAAATTTGATCTTTGTAAAGAATATTTATTTTGACAGCGCTAGTAAAAAGTTCTTTCACCGCTTTCGAAGAGTGCTAAAGTTCCATTCATAGCGCCAAAGTACAGTGAGACGATGCTCGGTTAGATAAATTGCAATGCAACAAGAAACAAAACAATTTGTCTGATCGTATCAGCTACTACTGACCTAAACGTATCATTAAGTGATTTTTATTCTTAAAAAATGCCAGTAAGACAGTGGAAAAATAATGTATGATATACGTGGTAAAAGCGATTTTGATCCAAGGACTGTGTCGGGAGGAGAATTCTAACGGCCGGCTGATCTGATCGGTAGTTTTCCGTGGTTTCTCCGACCAACACCAGGTGAATGCCCGAGCAGTACCCTACCAAACGGGCCACGGACCGCGCGCGATCTTTCCTTCCTCTTCCTTATCCTATACTCTCCCCTTACACACACACTTACACTAACATGCGCCACACTACTACATATTCCGGGAGACTGGTCGGGAGCTTAGAGCTTCTCCCGACTGGGGCGGTGCCCCGCTGGTGGGAGAGTCCTGGTTAGGGGGAAACCCCGCTAGCCGACAGAAGGTCGGTGCCGGATCTCGCCATCCAGTGGGGAAAGATCACCGCCATCTCCCTAGAAAAAAGAACATGCACTACACTAACGGGACTAATGACCGAAGCAGTTGACGCGCCCGGAAACACGAAAAAATCAATCAATCCAAGGACTGCTTCACTCGACCTACCGGACTCGTATCGCAACCATTTCTACTTGAAAAATGCCACTTTTACCACTAGTACCATAAATGACTGTTCTTGGACTTCTAGAGAAGCATTCACACGAACGTATTATCAAGCCATAATACAGCATGAGAATTAAAGAAAATGGTGTGCATGAGTTCCGTTGATTATTAGCACTTCAAAGTTACTACATACCTTTGAATTTTCATTTCATAGAAAGAGAAATTCTAATATCGCCTATAGCAACAAAATATACTACAAAATGAAATAACTTATCCGCTGTGGAAAATTCATTTTTATATAAGTAGTTTCATGGAGAAGTGCAATGTATCTTGTGCAGTATTTTTTTAAACTTAATCTTCCCTGGGGAAAAGGTCAAAAAAAAAAGTACTCCAGAAATAGAAGGTAATGTTACATAAAAACATAATGTGTTATACGCCCGAGATAGGATATCTAATACACGAAAGACGGAAATTCAAAGTGAGTGGATAAAATGAATCGTCATCCATTAACAGCAGCACAAATCATTACATAGTTCTGTCTTTAAAATTACAATAACTTTTAGATCAGTATAGAATTATAACTTTTAGGGCAAAAAGCAGCCACTATTTCACACCTTATCCCAAAACGTTCACTCACTTTGGGGAGCATTTCCTGAAATATATTTACTTCTATAACGTGCGCTCATTGGTCAATGTCGGCCCATTGTGTGCCGCCATCTCGAGGACGCGAAGGGGTATTTCAGGAAGCGAGACCCATCAGAGGCACCTGGTGGCCGCCCTTCGAGTGAAACATACAGCCGCCCCTCGCTCCGTGAGAAGGCGGAGGTGCAGGAGCGGAGGGAAACGGAGAAATTCTCTCCCGGCGCCATTTGCGCGGGCCGGAGGTGATGCGAATGTAAACGGAGGGGCGAGACGGAGGAATTTATTTCCCTCACCGCTTAATTTCCTCGGCCTCGACCGTGCGATCGCAGACGAGTCGATTCCACGGATTCTTACTACACACTCGATCTTACTCCTCTTACATCTCGACTTACTACCCCCATCTCGATCAGGTTTTTCGTCCAGTTTCCCTGATCCATTGAGCAAATGCTGAGATGGCCCCTTGTTTTGCTTCTGGATGTAAATGTAACTTTATTTTCTGTGCACGTCTTCTAGAATTCAGTGGGAAATACAATTATTCAAATTATCGTTTCCATGTTGTCGCAGCAGGAAGTAATAAGAGCCAAAATTTATTGCATATTTATCTTTGAATATAGATTTTATTACATGGGGGATTTTTTTCTCCCTTTCAAAATTCAAAAGTTATTGCTTGTTTATCCTTGAAAATAGATTTTATTACATGGGAGTTTTTTTTCTCCCTTTCAAAAAATTCAAAATTTAAGTAGTAGATGACTTAGTGTAGGGATCACAGAATTTTGAAAATGTGCACACAATTCACTTTTCCCCATAGCACGTCATACGCAGTTTTTAACTGTTTTTTACGTAAAATAAATAAATAAATAAACACACCGTCCGAGTATCGTGGTGAAAGGCACGTTACCTAATGTCCCAATAATATTTCTGTCAACTTGACAGCTGAGATGAGGGTAGAACCATGTTGCCACTTACTCGGGCGACAGACATGTAGTCATGTGATCGTTCAGCATCAGATCACAACAGTAGCAAGAATAAAAGCAGAATAAGAGCACACACCAGTAGACGACACAAAACTGCACACGCGATGCATAACCAGAGAAGTAATGCGCTCTTAAATTTACAGTTGCTTCGCGCTGTAATTTTCATTTTTTTCTTAATAAGAATCGGCATCTCTGCAGTGACGTCAGCAGAAATTGAAACCTCCGATTGGATAACGGAGCCATTTCTTCTCAGTCACTCGCTAGCTGCCAAGAAGAAATATTACTGGAACAATATCGACCGATTAAAATGAGTAGGTGATTGACATTTGTGTGAGATGAAAGGACCCTTCCATGGAAGTTTCCAATCAGAGTTAAACGTAATGAGTCAGGTTGCTTCGTTGCTACTGACGAAGTGGAAACATAAGCAACGCCCAGAGAATGTTCTCTCCTGCCATCCATTTTTCTGCCTTTGCTGCGAGCTCATTGTGTTCTGTGTTGCGACATCTTGCGTTGAAGTTTTTTTTTTATTTATTATTGTACCCGAACAGTGGATAAACCACTTTACAGGTCTGAAATTGAGTACATACACTAACCAATAATACCATAACTGAAAAAGCACCGAGGTACTTGCAAAATAAACCAACTCAACCCAGCTTACTTGTGAGAGGGAATCCCCTCTGGGAACCTCGTTTATAAGGATCTTATGCACAGGGCAGTCGAGTGAAGGGAGTGGGAAAGGGGGCGGGGAGCGAGATTAGGATTACGTGTTTATGATGCTTACGGAGGTCTGAATTGATCTTTGGGAAGGCGGTATTTGATTCTGGTTGGACCGTTGCTGGATTTTCCTAGCTGGTAGAGTCTAGCACCGGGAACTAGGTTTAGATTGGAGAAGAATTTTTTTTGATAATAATGAAATATGGTGAGTAATGGTATCGATGTTCAATTCCTATGGAGCTGATTATTGATACATACACGGTGCGTTAACCGATGTTCGGAGGATTTTGTTTTGGAAAACTTAGCCTTTTAAGTTTGTTTGTGCAGCACCTCCCAAACAGGGCAGGCATATGTTAGTGATGGTCTAAGTGCAGTTTTATAAATATGGAGGTTATATCAGTTGTGCGCTGATTTACGGTTAATGAGTGGATATAGGTTGAAGAGAGCAGCTAGTTTGTTCAGCCTATGGGTAATGTGGGGTTTCCACGTAGACGGGTTCTAGGATTGCTCCTAGGTTTTATGGGTTTTTTGGGATGGGAGCCAGGGAATAGGTGAACTTCCATTGTGAGTGTAGGAGGGTTGGCTATTCTTTTGAGTGCAAAGATTTTAGCTTCGCATTTTGCTGCGTTTAAGTGCAGGCGCCATTTTGCTGCTCCAGTCATAGAAAGTGTTGATGTATAATTGTAAATTGTTCATTGCTATTGCAAGACCATGGTGTATAGAGAATATCGCAGGTGTCATCTCATATAAAGCTGTGGAATAAGTTGTGTACATGGTATATCTGCTGTGAACAGATTGAAGAGAGTTGGGAGAGAGGTGAGCCTTGAGGTACCCGGCCTGAATTATTTTAGGGCGGAGATGAGGAATTTATTGCACCGAGAAGCTTCTATTTTCGAGAAAGCTGCTAATGATTTTGAAAAGATAATCGGAGTGCCTTGGTTCCTTAATTTGTAGAGCAGACCTGTGAGCCAGACTTTGTCAAAGGCATTAGCGAGTCTAAAGACTGCAGCAGTACTGCTTATTTTGAAATGCTTGTCCTATGTTTTCTACTATTCTGAGAAGCTGGTGGTGGTCGAATGAAGAGGGCGGAATCCGAATTGAAAAGGAGGAATAGCTTGTAACTTGAAGAAATTTGTTAAGTCTGATTAGGATCAATTTCTCGAAGATTTTGGACAGAGGGGTAAAAGGCTTATGGGTCTATAGCTGGAGGGATGTTTCGGGAGATTTTTAGGTTTTAATATTGGAATTACAATGGATTTTTTCCAGCTTGCTGAAATAGCCTAGTCTGAGGCAACTGTTGAAGATGGCAGTTAAGTAAGCAATGGAATGAGGAGGTAAATGTTTTAGAACTATGTTGGGGATACGTCTATCCTGGAGAAGATATGTTTTTGTATTCTTAATTATTTGTTTGACATTAGCGAGAGATATAACTAATTGGTGATGGAGCTGTATGGAATGGGATCTTACAAATTCCTCTACCACGTTTTGGAAATTCAAATCAGTAGAAGTATTGGGATAAAAGCATCTTTGAAATGGTTGGCAGCATTTCTAATTTGTCTACTTCGAGTAAGCGATTTCAGAGTTGGCTGATAATGGGGATTGCTTGGTTGGGTGGAGAAATGACGACAGAGTTTCCAAAGTATTGAGTTTTTATCAATATTTGAAGAAGGTTTTGAAGTTCTGATAGCGAAACTTACTTAACTCTTCGTGAACTTTCTGCGTCATCTGATTTAACGCGGTTTTAATTGGGGTAGCCGGAGAGTTTGCCATTGTCGTCTTATATATCGCTTATGTCTAATAAGATTCAGGATGTTGGGTGAAGCGGATTTGATGGGGGTGGCTCTGGTGGTTGTAATTGGGTGTAGCCTACTTATTACCGTGCAGATGGTGCTTGCGAAGAAGAAAATAGCTGAATCGACTTGATCTGGGGTTTTAAGAAAGGTGGTATGGGGTGGATGTCGAAAGATACTCTGAATGAATTCCAATTAATATTCTTATGATACGTTGATTAAGGTGATTAGATACTACGAGATTAGCATCGCATGATAGAAGCACCGGCAGTGAACGAGTTTGATTCTGCTAGAACTGATTGAAATAACGGTTTCGTAAAATTTTTGCAAACTGCAATATCTAGATATCCAGGGAGGATGGTTATACGGATAATGTGAGGGTTCCGGTGGAGCAGAGATAATTAAATTATTATTGATAGCATATCTGAGTAAGAAATTTCCATCTGGGGTGCATGTTCTGCATCCCCATGCGGAATGTTTATGTTGAAATCGCCTATGGCTATGGTTGTAGTTGAGTTAGAAAACAGAGTATTAAGGTGTGTTTGTTTCAGGGGATATTAGAGGCTTATATACTGCAGTTAATGTAATTGGCGTACCGTGTGACTGATGTAGCGTTATTGATATATTTCAAGTCCTGGGGTGATAAACGGTGGCAGCGGATCGTTCGAATCCGTTTTAATTTAAAATAGCAACTCCTCCTGCTGCAGTTCGAGAAGGTCGGTCGGATCTGTACGTCAAGTAATCCAGAACATTAACCTTATTTTAGGATGTAAGGAGCCTTTCTATGATGAAAACAATATCTATATTATAGTTATTAAAAATATATTTTATAAAATTGATTTTTGAAATGAATCTGTTTATATTCCAGTTTAGAAGAGTGAGAGACGAAAATTTATTTTGGGACATTTTCTTGGTTATTTTGAGTATTATGGATCTGGGACAAATATGGATGTGAAGCAAGAGCTAAATGAATTTGGTGTTGATTATGGAATGAGGGCTTTGATTACCTAGTTTATTATTTCTGAAATTATATCAGGATGTAGTGAGGTGCATGGTGGGAGGGGAAGTGGGTGTGCAGAGTTTGTTGATGGGCATTGTGAATAAGATGGAAAATATTTTGTTGAGGAGGCGGGGAGGGAATGTTTGGAGAGCTGAGGAGGAAGTAATGTTGTGAGGATTTCAGACTGATGATAGTTGGTATTAGCAAGAAGTGGGGAAATGAGGCGGGAGGAGGGGAAACTGTTAACTGCCTGTGAATAAAGATAGTTAGATGAACTTCTTTCATGAATGCTACTTGTCGTCTTTGAAATATTTACATTTGCGTGACGATGCGAGATGAGCTTGATTACAGTTAACGCAAGTGGGATTAGTTGGGGTTTGCTGCATTTACCCGGTTCATGGAGTTAAACGCATCTTACACATTTTGAAGTTTTTACAGTAATTTTAGTATGTCCGAAGTCCGACATCTTTTTCATCTCACAATAAATGCATTACGGCGTCTGAGTTCTACTGAAACCACGGCACTGAAAAGTCTATTGATGCTAAATAGTTTTCAAAGGTTGATCTGTCATTCATTTGAACTGCACATAATGGCATGGGAGATTTATCAAATCTTAACAAGTCGGGTTTCTTTGACGTTCATAATGTCAACCTTGCTAAGTTCTTCAGTAATTTCATCTTCATCGTAATCAATCGGCACTCCACGAATAACTGCACTAAATGTGTTAGCTGAAGGGTCTTTGAACGGGGATATTGACACTATTCTGATCTAGAAAGTGAATTGTTTTTCTGAAATCTTCTATTGAATTAAGAATAGTTTTAACAGAATTTCCTTTATTTGAGTGATAAAGTTTTCTCCTATCTCGAGGTTAATTTACTGATGAGTTCTTTATAGTTTGAACTTTTGTGAATGAATATTGAGGTGGCTTTTGATCACAGGCTCTTTGGGTGAGACAAAATTTGGGATTTTCCTCGCGGTCGTCGTCAGTCAGAGGCCTGAGCGGGGCAAATCGTTATTTAAAGGTAGATCCATTACGCCGGGAGAGAATTAGCCTTGCGTTTTGCGCCGGTTACCTGGAGGTTGTCAAGGCTGCGTTTCCTCGGGTCTGACCTTAGTACTTGAATGTTGTTGTTGGCGGTTGAGTTCTGATAGAGTTGATGGTGATACATTGCAGAGACATCTGGAAGGGCTGCCTTAGGGGCCTGGATTTGAGCACTATGTAGCACTGTGACAACTTTGAGCACGAGAAATAACCACTGCACTGCACGAGTTGATAGAGACTGACTGTTCGTCGCACAGTTGTGCAAGCACCCTCGCGGTCGGCGCAGGAACGACACTGAGTAAAGAAACTTCGCTAGTCGGCGCTAGTTGAGCTGTACGGTGCGGAGCGATCCGCACAGCACGACAGTCGACGAGAGAATGCGTTGAAGGTAGACGTTTGAGAACAAGCTGTTGCTTCTTAAAATATGAGTATATGATTTGGGTACTTTTATTAATATTTATTTAAAATGTTTATTTTCGTGTCCTGAGAACACGTGCTCAGTGTTATGAAATCTGGCAACGTCCCTCCTTTCCATACGCAACTGCTAATCACGAGCGTCTTTTAATCGGACCATAGAATACATTTATACTGCGATTTAAATAGGGTGACTTCTGATAGATTATCAGCTGCGTTGCGGTTAGCCAATCGGGAGCTTCTTTACGACTTAATTTTTGGTATTGAATCTCCGGATGGATAATTTCGTAAGAGTTGGCTATCTCTCAGAACTCACTCAACTTAAATCGGAGTACAAGCCATTAAAATATTCGTATACTACTTCCAGTCTGCAAAAGGATGTTCCTGAAAATGCAATTCTTAAGACGTTCGAGCTTATTTAAAAGTAAGGGAATGGATAAATTGATCTGTGATATTGATTTCTGAAAAAGATCCCAATTTCGAAACTCAAGTTTTTGAGTTACTATTTTTTATATTTGAGAGTACATTCCAATAAATGCCTAGGAAGAGATAATTTTAAAAATCTTTATTTCTACCAGCTCTTTAGAAAGTTTGCATTGCGTTTACGGGGGGTATATTCTTAGCAGAACATTCCTTAAATAATGGTCTATATTTTTATTTAACAAAACGGTAATTGAATAACCTTCATATTATCTCTCATGCTTCAGTGAGACCTTTTCTTTTCTCCATGAATTCTCAAAATATAATTTTTTTTCGAAAGTTTCCTTCCCTTAGTAGCTAATTATTATTATTATGGCAGATTTGAAAGATTTGAGAGTTAAAGAAAATCTAAAAATGTCTAGGATTTCGATTACAAAATTTTTTAATTGTAATGTCACACTCCATTCTCATCATTAAGTGTGGGTGATATTCTATATATTTGACATTGGTGTTTCATAGCTTGTGACAATAAGAAAAAATAGGTTATGAAATAGTATTTGGCCAATAGTTCAGCCAAAGTATCTAAATTTTAATAGTAAACTCATGGAAAATATGTATTTTGAAGATCACACTCTCTAATTATAAATCCGCTAACAAAATAAGAGTTCATTTCCTATCAAGACTTTCCGACAATAAGAACGCCTCCATGACTATCAAAGGTAATGTAAAAACGATTAACGTTTAAAAGTGGATTGATATGACACGTGTGATTGTCATTTTAAACAACAGATTTCAGAGGACTGCAGCTTATAAACATTTTGTATTTATTCCTATAAACGTGTACATGCTGCGTTCATAGCGCCATACAAAGAGGTACAATTTCCACTTTTTTACACACACACGTACACAATAAAACAAACAACTTTATCGAACATTGGACATATCTTTTGGTTCTTTGTGACACAATACGACCGCTTGCGAAATATATTTTTGAGGAATACATGTGCCTATCTGCTATTGTGAGGGAAGGTCATTCTCGAAGAAAAATGCCTCCACTATTTAATTTTCTAACATGTATGGAATTTCTGAAAATCTACATTACTACTTTCCAATGAACACAGAAAGTCAAAAACAACTAGGCATCCTCCGAATATGTGAGTGTATTTTTGGTTTTCTTCAATACTCAGGAACTCGTGAAAAATTCATTCATGTAGACTGTTCGTGTTAAAATATTTAATCCGCTTTAGTGCTATGAGAGAGTATTTTATTTGACTCTTCATTACTGATAGTGATTTTCAGAAGATAATTTTGTGTGATTTTGTCCAGCAGCGTTTTCCCTGCCGCAGCCCATTAGCACATATACTGACCGTCCGTTTTCTTAGATTCCGAAAACGTGTCACATACCGCCCTAAGAAAGCGAGGAAAGGAATATTTTGAACGAGGCCAACGCGGATGAATATTTGGAATGCTAATTAGAATTTAGAACAAGAGAGACCGCCACCATAGACCAAGGGCGAGACCGGAGGTCGGATGAAAGAAAAGTTCTTTCTGAAGGTAGCAGCTGAACTGGGCGGACGTATGGAAAACGGACGCCAGGAAGTGACATTGCAGCGGACTTCAGATTTGCAACTTTGAGGAAAACTCTTCTAGAAGACCAGAAGAGGTAATTATTATATTATAAATTGATTTAAACATAATCTTAGAAGAAAGATAATAAGAAATGTTATGAATTTATAATGGAAGAATGAGGGAGAGAAATTTTGAATAGATGGCAGTAATTAATAGCTTGCATTAATTTCTTTCCAGTTTTTTTCTCTCTCACATGCTTTTCTTATATTTAAATACTCTCTTGAAGTTGGTGTTCGTATAAAAGGGTGATCTTGATTCATTTTCACTCTGAATATCCAGTTGGTCATTAACTGTAATCGAAAATAAAGTAAAATTCATATGAGAGTATTCAAGAATATAAAACTTGAACGAGAAGAAGAAGGCGATTTCTGGGAGCAACTGCGTTCTCAACCTGAGGCCACGACGCTTCAAGGCCGAAGCAGCTCGGTAAAAGGTGTAGAAGGAAGCAAAGTGGACTGCTCTACGCGGCCGAGAACACAGTAAGGTCGTTCCAAATAAACTATTTTGTAGGGATAGGAGTGATTCAGTTTAATCAGAAAGCTTATTCTGTATCCATCACGTAGAAAGAAAAGGAAGGTAACAGATTTACCATGCTTAAAAGATAAGAAAAGTAAAAGTACATTTGTTTCGACTTCTAATACGTGAGAACAGAATCAATCTTTTCTTTCAAAAAGGATTTGAAGATCTAATATTGTAATATAGTGATTAAGAGTTTGTGTAAGAGTATAATTATAATAATAGTCATTCTCTGGATTTTAGAGAGAGAAAGAGTCTCCTTTTGTTGTAAAAGTAATGTTAAGTCAAAAGTATTAATTTTGATTTTCAAAATTATCATTATTTAAATTAATGGTGTGTTTCTTTCACATTTTTGTAAAGTAATATTTTAACGATTCTTTCAAATTTCTGAAAGTGTGTTTGTTAAACAATTGGGTTGTAGATGAAAGTAGGAAATTGTGTATTGAGTTATTAGTGTGTGTGTTTTTTTTAGTCAAGAGTATTTTGTATTTGATTTTTTCTGTGTGCCATTGTATGTATTTGTCATAGCAGCAAATATTTTTAGAATATATTCTGAATTTAGTGAAAAGTGATTCTCACCTGAGTTGTTTGTAATTTTGCATCCAATCCATAAACGATCTTCACGACCCTGCCCTCTATTTTTTTATTTATTGTTCCACACTGGGACGTCTATACTGAGCTAGTCGACCATCTGGTGAATTGTGTCTCGCCACCCCCAAGACGTCTCAGGTCGGGTGCTGGCCTCACGGCTTGTACCGACGGTACTGTGGCTCGCAATACACTGAATTTAAAAAATTGCTAAAACTTTATCAACGCACAGGTGATTCCAGATCTATTCGTTGTTGAATGAATGGTTCACTCCCGCTCACAAAACGGCTGAGTTTTGAAAAGGGATGATTTCAGCGCCGAGAAAACGAAGTAATTCAGGAATCTTGTTGCTTCTGGAAATTTGACTAAAAATACCAAAGTTTCTATGTAGTTTTAATGATTGACATATTCTCTGAATTATTTATAACAATTTAACTCTGTTAGTAAAGTAGAAACATTACAATTATAATTATTTATTTTCCTTTATAAAGCCATTAAAAATAAATCATAATTACAATTATTATTATTATTATTATTATTATTATCATTTTAATTGTGGATGATCTTGAGTAAAAATCTTCGGTTTCAATTTTTAATGATTTTTATCCTAAAATAACTCTAAACATTAAAAATCTGTGTATAATCGTTGATTGATTATTTCGTGTTTCCTGGCGCGTCAACTGCTTTAGCAATCAGTCTTCCAAAGTGTAGTGAATGTTTATTATCGGAAAGTGGAGCTGTTCTTCCCCCGTTGGATGATGAGATCGGGGGCGACGTACATAACTCGCTTGTAGAATCTTCCCTCACCAGGCATCTAACACCAGCGGGACACTGCCCTAGCCCAGACAAGCTCTAAGCTCCCGACTGGTCTCCCGGCATGTGTGGAAGTGTAGTGTGTAAAAGTTTAAGTGTAAGTAAAGGGGAGGATTGGAGAAGGCGTGCGGTCCCTGACCTGTTTGTTAGGGTACTACTCTGTCATTCACCTGATGCTGAGAGAAACCTCGGAAAACCGTAGTTCAGAGTAGCCCTCCCTGACGGCGAGTGAATTCGACCTAGTTATCTAGCTAGAGTCGAAAATCCTGCAATTATTGGGACTCGAAGTGACAGTTAAATCATTTGATGCCCTGAGTCACTTACTCCGGTGGGTGTATACTGAAAATGTAATTAACCATAGAAACGAATATGTGTCTTGACGACTTAAAAAGATATCTTCATCCTAATATTTACTGATTCTATTTTATTGTATAATTCTGAGTCTTATTTTTTTAATATTAATATCACCGACTTTAATCGGCTAGGTAGATCTCAGAAAACAAAAACCTTGATATCAAACCGATCATAACTCACATATCTCTTTAAAATGCTGAAAGGATTAACGCACCAAGACATAATACCATTTTACGACTTCTAAAAATACATATTCAAAGAACTCATACGTTCATCCGGGCAACGCAGAAGAACCCTTACTCGCAATATCTTGCGTCCACATTGAAAGGATATTCAACCGCATCCCTCTACATTTTCTGCAAATCACAACCTTGGCTGTCTTGAGGTTAGTCCTTTTAGGGATTTTCCTTTCACCTTCAAGCTTCACGCAGAAAGCCCAGCAGTGTGATACGCCTCCGAAGCAGAAGTGTTGCAGAGAATGCGGAACGCAGGGATTTGCTACAAGTCCAGAGAAGAGAATATGATAAAAGGTCATAACAACCTCAACGTGCATTGGATGGAAAGAAACTATTAATCTACATAAAGAATTCAGAATCAACTCAAATATTAAATGAAACGTTAGCTTCGTTTTCGGATGATTATATGCATAAAAGTGTCGAGAGATGTCAGTCATCTAAACAACTGGGCGATAAATTCTAAGATAATATCTCAAAATCATAAGACAAATTGTCTTCCCAATATGTTCTAACATCAAACACACAATGATTTCTTAATGTTTGGTAATGTACCTTCCAGAGTTTGTGAGTTATCTCGTATACTCAGTATTTGTATAT
Source organism: Teleogryllus oceanicus (assembly GCA_964035755.1). Classification (NCBI taxonomy): domain Eukaryota; kingdom Metazoa; phylum Arthropoda; class Insecta; order Orthoptera; family Gryllidae; genus Teleogryllus; species Teleogryllus oceanicus. The sequence continues at coordinate 34,155,862 of CAXIVR010000002.1, forward strand.
TTTCAGAAATCGTGTGAACTATTCTAAAATTCCATTCGCCAAAACCCATGGACGACTGCGTGTGAAGTCAGGAATATTAATTCAAAGCAAAAATACTTCTTTGCTGATCACTGTTTGGGGAAAAAGCGAAAAAAATGGTATTTTATAAAGATTTATTTCTCAGACATGAAATTTTTTAACTTTTACTGTAAACGTGTATATTCTCATACAATAATCAAAAGATTATTAAACGTGATTCAAAGATACTTTAATCACTTCCTTTCCATTGCAATAATATGCATGAAGTGTAACGATAACTGGAATATCATGACGAACGCCAAGTCTTTTAACAAAGTAAACTAGTGGTGCTAAAACAACACGTACTTTCTCACCTGAACTTTTCTGCAAAATTATGCGGAAAAATAATCAAATTTTCGAAAAATTGTGCATGACTTTATTTCATAATCTATTTTTACGGAACAGATTTCATTAAGAGCAATATCTCTACCTTGATAATTGTAGTTGTAGAAAAACGCAGAAAGACTTTTGAAGTATTGCAATTGTCGAAAAGTTAGAGTATTCAAAGAGAATGAGACCTGCACCATTCTCTTAAATGTTCTTTACATTATTCAACAACAAAAATTAAACAAAAACGATGGAGCCATTTTTTTTTAAATTTTGAAAATGTTCCAGGATCTTCATGTAAAGTACCTCCATAATTAAAATTCAAAGGACCGCAACATCAGCCAGATCGATTGAGGAATATGAATTTTGAAGAACATCCACTGAACGGTTTAGCCGCTAGCGTTTTTAACAGACGAACAAACAGGCAGACGTTTTGCCATCATTCGATTTTTGGGAATCAAGGACCTACAAAATATGGGTTCTGGCTACACCACGGGTTAGAGGATTCGTTTTTCTAAATTTAGCAACTGGATTTATCCAATTTCTTTGTTACCAGGGCCCTGTATTAAGAGGTTTTCTGCCGAAAATTTGCGGTTTTTTCGCACAGCATTACATAAGTTTCTTTCTACTGCGTAAGCGGTAGTGACAAAGTAAATATCCTAGAACAATGTGCACCTGGAGAAAATATCGAGCGAGATTTCTCAAATTTCTTCGTCTGCATGTGCCTGCATGAACATCATCTGCACATCATTAGCAAAAATCAGCACTTGTTTATGATACGTAGCGCCTCCTAGGACGGGATTTTCAGCATAATTGTCGTGACTCGCTACAAGCACACAAGTTTCTGGACTTGTTTGCGTCAACACGAGTCTGGACTTGTTTTTGGACTTGTGTGCTTTAAAACTGACAGTAACGAGATTATTAATTTTATCACAATTAACAATAAATTATTGTTAATATTTCAACAAACATGAAAAGAAAACGAAACATATACATTAAATTATCAGAAAACATTGATGTGTTTTGTTTCTTTCATGTAAAATGACTCACTTCGTATATGAGTCAAAGCGTATAACATTGACCCCAGTGAATGAGCTGATAAGTCATGAAAACTTAATTTTACAGGAGAGCGAAAAACAACTTTTAACGCAAGTAAATCAGGGATTAACGATATTCAAACTAAACCTACACGCGAATCGTTTCGTTTGAATATCACCTTCGTTTGAATACCATTAATCCTTGATTCCCTTCAGCTGAAAGTTGTTTTTGCTCTCCTGTAAAATTGAGTTTTCATGTCTTATCAGCTTATTCACCTTCATTAAAGATAAAATGATATACGCACAGATCCTCAACTGACAAACCGATAATTCATATCAACCAGTCATATATTTCTTCTTTAGTTTGGTGACCACTCTGATGATTTTGTAGTAGAAGTTTAAAAAAAAAACGTAATAAACCATTATATGAAAAACGTAATAATAATAATAATAATAATAATAATAAAACTAATAGTAATAGTAATAATAGTAGTAATAATAATAATAAAACTAATAATAGTAGTAATAATAATAACAACAACAACAACAACAACAACAACAACAACAACAACAAGCCCGGATAGGACAGCTGCCTTCGGTGCTGCAGCCTGCCTCCTGTCGTGTCCGGCGCGGCGCCGCTGGCGTATGCAGCTCCTTTCGTGCATCCTCCTCCACCCGCCTCGCCCTCGCCCTCGCGATCCTCGCGGCCTTAAAGTGGATTCGCGACCATCCCTCTCGAGACGGCTCCCGGGGGACGTCACCCGCACCGCCCCCCAGCTTCTGTTTTCCTTATAACCGTTTCTTCTTCTTCGCCGGTTTTGCCCCGTTTCCTCGAGTACCTCCCGACACTCCCGTCTCTGGCGCCGTCGCCGACATTGTCATTTTCAATGTGAGCAGGTGATACACCTGCCATTAGAAGACGCTATCCGAGCGATGAATATGTCTTTCTTTGGATATCGTCCAAGTCGTTCTGAATGAAGAAAAAAAACGAAAGAAAGAAAAAAAAGAAGGGAGGAAAGAGCAGGACGGAAAAAAGAGGACAAAGGCATCAATTAAGGAGACTGCGAGAGTCTATTTTGCATCCCAGGGCGTCGGAAGAGAGCTCTGAGGATAACGATCTGAGTTGCCTCAACTTCATCAGAATGAAAAAAGTGCTCCGTCAGCGATTACGTACAGACGGGCAGAATCGTATATTTCCTTCCCGACGCTTTCTTCTCCCCCTCCCCAGATCTCCTGACTGTCGTAACTTCGTTTTTCCTTCGTGGCGAGAGAATTCACCTGAGATTTCGTTTTCTGCAGAATCTCAAGTTCAACTTACCATGACGGAACTATCTTGAAAAATAAATCTCTGATTGAGAATGAATGCAATTTCCAAAGTCGAATCAATCATCAAACTATTATGTATTCATTTCCATAATAATAAAAAATATATTCATCTGCACTAAATGTTAAATTCACACAAACTCATTATATTTTTCTGCATATTCAAAATAACCCAATCTACGTTTAAATGACCCACATTTATGATTTCGCAGTTGTTTCATGAGTCTCGAATGTCGTTTCAATTTTTAAGTGACCATTGATTTCTCTCTAGAGAACACACCAAGAGCAATAACCCATTATAATTTTACCGTCCATCAACCGTACCATTAATTTCATCCTGCATGTTGGAACAACCTATAAAGCTGTTGTACCGTTCAAACTAATCAATTCTAGCTGAGATTAGTAGAATTGTTTACTGTGAGGTAATGAGTTAGTAATGGGATAATCACAGTTACCTAATGAGATAGGTAGTGGTTTGTCGTTGTCTCCCATGCCACACATATATGAACAGATCTCTCATACTTGCCGTAATTTCATTAAATATGTGGTATTTAGCACAATTCGTATAAACAGTTACTACACAATACAATTTCAAAATGAAATTTATATTTAGTGAGGTGCAATCACATTTCGTGAGAATACATTCTCATATTTATTTTAGCGAAAATATATTATTACTTATGACAGATAAGAAAGGTAACGCGCTTACTAGGTCAAACAAAATTAATATATATTCTATGTTTCCCATGCAATAAGTGGTAAGACAGACAACTAAAAGTAATTTACACAATTATCAATATTTTTTATGTTAAAAACATTTATTATTTAAAAGCTTTAGGAAGTAATATGATATAATTGCATTTATTTCATAAGAAAAGATTAGCGGACTACAATTTTAATTTTTATGAGCAAGCTGAGAAATGAAATTTAACTACTGTATGTGCAGATACTTCAGTATATCTCTTGAAATGAGAGCTTCCCATTCAACGAATACGGTCAGTTCTGGTCACTGCTTTTTTTCAGTTTGAATATTACTTGATCATTTCCATAATCAACATCCGCATGAAGAATAAAAAAAACATACGTTTGTTTTTCGCATCGTGTTTCTTCCCCCCTTGCAAAGTTATGGAATCACTACAGCTAAAAGTTACCAGAGAGAATGTTTGGAGCTAACTTTTGATGTGACCACGTATAATTAAATACGAGTAAATGAAATGAGACTTGTAAAATAAGGATGAAGTATTTGAACGCTACACTAATATGAGAAAATGTAAATGCATCGTCATGGAACATTAATTCAACAACAAAGGAAAAGCCACGCGCATTTACGGTAAGATTTCGATACGATAAAGTTTGGTTTTGATGTACTGCAGGAATTAAAAATCAAATACGAGTAACGCATCTAAAGGGAAAACATACCCTAATAAAAATAATATTTTGGTAGTAGAATAAGAAATCTAATGAGTGTAAGAAAACCTACAACACAATATCAACGAATTTTGGATTTCGTATTTATCTACTGTGAACTTTCACAAAAAAAAAAAATTCGAAACCACTGATAAATTCAACACTTTGACTGCTTGGCTCCATATTCCTAAGATTATTCTATTAATTTCAAAGAAAGGGGAGTCGTACCCTGTGGAGTTAAGATCATTGCTTGATATTTTTCAAACATTGGCATTGAAATTATATTCCGCAGCAGGAGACCGAAGACCGAATTTCCTTAAACTAAGTTATTGGATTACGTAATAAATTACACGAATTTTCCATTCTGCCACAATATAAATAATATGTAGATACTAAATTTTCAAAGTGAAGAAAACTATATATATATACATATATATATATATATATATATATATATATATATATAAAGTACAGAAAACATTACGTGGCACAAGGTTGTCGTGAAAAACAGTATTGATTGATTAATTAGTGATTCCGAGCGCATCAAAGCTCAAGTCATTAGTCCCGTAAATGTATTTTTTTCGCGGTTGTTGCCGGTGACCTTCTCCCTCTGAATGGCGATATCCGGCGCCCCCTACCGTCGTCTAATGAGGTTTTCCTCAACCACGTATCTCTCATTAGCAGGGCACTGCCCAAGCCGGGACAAGTTCTAAGCTCCCGATCAGTCTCCCGGCATGTGTGGTAAGTGCAGTGTAGGTAAGTGTGTGTATGAAGGGGCTAGGAGGATAGGACAAGGAAGAGGGAGGAAAGATCGCGCGCGGTCCGTGGTCTGTTTGTTAGTGTACTGCTCTGGTATTCACATGTTGTTGATCGAAAAAAAACACGGAAAACTACCGATTAGAGCAGCCTGCAGCTAGAGTTCTCCAGTCAGTGGCTGAATTTGACCTACTTAATTAGTGTCAAAAATCCTGCCACCGTTGGGACTCGTACCTAGAACCTCCCGGGTCACAGGCACTGTTTGATGCCTTGAGGCACACCTCCCGGCAGCGACATCAACTGATGCCCTGGGCCATCTAAGCCGGCGAAAACCCAATATTGGTATGCCTTATTTGAAAAGTGCCAAAACCGCGTCTAGCCAGGCGCGTGCGCCAGCCCGCAGCGTCGGCCCCACGGCAGAGACACGCGCCCGCGGCCGGTGGGCGGCGGCTGCGACGGCGACCGCGCTGTTTGCCAGCTAAAACGAAAACCAATATTTATGCCTGACGGACGCAAATGATTGTTTACATTGTTCGACATGGCGAGCGATCGGCGCAAATTGACGTTGCCGCCCCCGCCGCCCTCGCCACCGCCGCCGCCGCCGCCGCCGTTGCCACTGGCGCGCGCTCTCACGAGAGCCGTATTTTTGCAGCCAAGAGCGCGTGTCGCCTCCACGGAGCGCCGCGTGCTTGTAGAGAGCGCTGGCGGGAGTGGTGTTGACGGGGCACAGGAAAGTTGCGCAGATGACGCAGGTCCTAGAAGGAAATGAAGTGTGTACTCTGGCTACGCACTGGCAGAGCCGGCTTATTGGCAGCTTTATCGTCTCTCCTCTGCAGCCATGCTGGTAGGGAAGTAGTAGGGTTCCAGTCCTGACGGTGGTTCATTTTCAATGATGGATTGATTGTTAGTCATTTCGCGCGCATTAACTAACGTCATAATTCGTCCCGTAAGTGTAGTACATGTTTTGCTCGGGGGGTCGGTGATAATGCCCTCTAGATGGTGAGATCAGTCGTCGACTTACTGTCGACAAGTGGGGTTTTTCTCAAACAGGTATCTCCCACTAGTGGAGTATTACCCTATCTGGGGCAAACTAGCCCCGTACCGGACTCCCGGCATGTGTGATAGTGAAGTGAATGTTAGTATAAGTGTGTGTGTGTGTGTGTGTGTGTGTAAGGGGTGAGGATAGGAAAAGGAAGAGGAAGGAAAGAACGCGCGCTGTCCGTGGCCCGTTTGTTAAGCTCTGGTATTCGCCTAATTTTTCGGAGAAACCACGGAAAACTACGCATCAGAGCAGTTCGACCTAGTTCACAAGCAAGTGACGAAAACCCTGCCGCCGTTGGGGTTCGAACATAGGACTGTCAGAGGCACTGCAATGACATCAGCTGATGCACTGAGCCACATCTTGCGGTCTAATATTTAACCCTGGTGCTATCACTAGGTTAAATTCATCTACGATCTGGAGAATCCTAAAGTTCTGCTGCTCTGAACAGTAATTTCCCGTTGTTATTTTTTTGTAAGTACCAGATGGATGCCGGAGCTGAACCTTATTCGCGTGTTGGAACCCGTATAGGGCTGGGCAGATACACTTTTTACATACATACATACATTTATTTGAACTGCAATTGGGTATGACGCAGTGACAGTTAAATAACAATAATTACAATAATAATAACAATATTAATAATAATAACAATAATAATAATAAAGGAATACAGTACAAGCCGAACATCCAATAATCATACTATCACTAATATTAAGTATTATAACAAATATTTCAACTTTGTCATGATATCCAATAATTATATGTCTGTGATGCTAAAATTTAACCCAAGCTACATACGTTTTTTTTTAAATTCATTGATCGCGTTCACTACACTTAACTGCACTGCACTGCACTGCACTACACTACACTACACTACACTGTTTTTGCTTTGAATTTAGACCGTATTTAAAAGACAGCGATAAAACCTGTAGGAAAAAAAACAATGATCAAACTCAGATATGAGAGCTTTTAGGCAATCGTCGAAAGATATCTGGGCTAGTAAATCTTTTCAAAGCGTACACTGAATGTAAAGCGTTACACGACATTCCAACTAGGATAGGGCGCTCTCAATAGTTTGGAAGAGGGATCACCCGTCCAAAATTAAATACAGGAGTCAGAAAACCGACGTAGCAAAATTCTCTTTTACCAGCCGGACAATAAGTGGAACAATCTACCTGCTGCAGTAGTAGCGACTTTTCCCGCTAGTGTGCGTTGCTTCTGGAATTGTCTACGTGTGATGCCAATATTTATGAGTCTTGTATGTCTTCGTGGGATCTAATTAGTAGTTGTATATTCCCTACAATATTTTTTCTTAACTTTTCTTGTGTATTCAAAGTTTCTTATTAGTAGTTGAATACTCGTTGTAATATGTATTATTAACTTTTCTTAGACTTCGTATCTCTTTATGTTCTGTGTAAATACTGCCGCCGAGCGAAAGCTTATCAGTAGGAAATCATCATCATCATCATAATCATCATCATCATCATCATCATCATCATCATTATTATTATTATTATTATTATTATTATCAAACGGGCTAGGAACCGATTGCAATCTTTCCCTTTTCATCCTTGACCCCTCGTGTCCCCATACACAAACACACTTGCATCACCTACTACACTAGTTGCTTGAACACTACACACATTGTACTACACTAGCCCACACTAGTACAGCCGCCGGATTTCACGTTTCAATGAAGGAAGATAATCTACCGAGCATACATTAATTATGCTCACGGGAGTATAAAAGCCCCAGCAAATTAACGCGCCCGAAACACTTATCAATCGCCTCCTATATTACTTCTGTTGTATACACCTTTTGCGACTCTCACATGCAACCAATCCTTACACAGGAGGTCTCTAATCAAATACAAGTTCACGGACACGGGACTAATTGCACTTTGACTTTATATATTAGTATATATATATATATATATATATATATATATATATATATATATATATATCTGGTGTGTAACGTGGGCACGTGTTGTTTGTGATATTGAGTCTTTGGGTTCAGTGAACCCTCTCGCAAATAAAACCACAATACCTCACACATCTTTTTACTCCTTACTCTGCGAATTCGTAACTATCTGATCATTCTTCCCGCTAATTTAATTTGTTTCCATAAATGCGATGTTCAACTGTTAAACTTCCAGCGCTTTTTGCGGCGTTTGGAGGAAGTATTTTCATCACGATTACGTACAGACCAGGAGTGACCGTGTAAAACGCTGGAATTACGTTCATCCAGTTTCGGTACGCATAGAACTGAGCGTCCTTTTTCCATCCAGTTTCTGTACAGAAAAATTATGAAAAAATGACCGTGTAAAACAGGCTTTACTAATCATGACAAATACAACCCGCAACACTCTTCCGCATTTTGTATTATATATCATTTCGTAACTCCTAACCGAAACATTTTAGGGCCTTAACAACTCAAATTTTGAGTTCAAAGACCTCAAAAAAACATTCATCACATCGTAATCTACAGGAAGAGATCTTCCTAACAATTCTATTACATTATTACTCGACGCTTCTCCATTCTACCCCAACTGTTCAGAGCATATAGAATCTGCAATTGCATGTGAAAGTACACTAGTTACTTGATATTCTACGCGATTGAACACGGATGTACCTCTCTGCTCGGTAATAACGTTAAATAAGAATAGTTCGTATTGACAAGGGTGTATTGTATTGTTATCAATTACAAGGAGACATATAGAACAAGTGACGGAGGATAAGAGTCTTGAAGAAAAATATATATTAAAGGCTTAATATGAATATGGAAAAATAGGAAAGAGGGTGAGGTTTAATCTGCGGGAGCTCTTGCACGGGTACGCTAATTAAACCTTTAATCTGGCTACGTGCAGTGCACTCCGCTAACGATTAGTTCATGACAAGGGCAACTCCAGGCTAACATGGAGCCAAGATCTCAACTTGAAAGTGAACAAAATGAAGAGATGGTTAAAAACAATTAAAAATAATTTAATTTTATATAAATTTACTTTAATATTATATAATATATAATTTTAATATTATATCGTCACGTTGGTAAATGTTTGTGTTTTAAATGTTTCTACATACTTTAATTTTAACTATTTTAAGTGGGAAAATTAGTACTATTAAGAGATAAATAACGATTGAATAAAATTGTGCAAACATTCCTCACATTACAAATTATTGTTTTAATAAGGGGAAATAGCGACATTCCAGAGCTCAAATTCAAACTGAGCAAAGCTATAAAATGTAAATGATGTATGGGTTCGCAATCATGAAATATTACAGCAAATTTGGAGGTTCCTAGAAAATTGTGTGAATGAAAATTCGGGGAAACGTTGCCGGGCAACGCCATTGTTGCTATGCGTCGCCAGGCGAGATGGGGAGGAAGGATTAGAAAGTTTGGAAGAGCCTGATGTTCATCCCAACCATTGTGGAAGAATTTTTCCTATTCACACTTCTGAAGGGCAAAATATATATTTTGTTAAAAGTTTATATTGAATCAGTTATTTTTAAAACCTTGTAATTAACTATTTTGCACTTTCATTTTTTGTAAGAACATATAAGCTGCAGGATAAATGCATGGTTTCATGCTAAAATCCAGTAAATCAGATGAATAGAATGGCCGTGAGGACACTGGAAAGTTTGGGTAGGGTTTTGAAACTCTGTAAGTCATTGATTTTCGAGGTATGTATGATTGCATATGGATGTACGTATTTATGTATGTTTTATGTACTAGACAGTCTGTATAACCGGGATATCACTGACAGAGAGATTGGTTAAAAGAGATGTTAAATACGAAAATATTACTATGTACTAACGTATTACATGTTTCTCGCAACTGTTTCTGTCGTATGAAACATGTTTGATGGAGATACACATTGTCATTTGACGTATAATGTTGTAAAAATTGTGTCAAATTATAAACGGAAGCTGCAGTGTGTATTTATTTACATGTTCGGCACAAACATCCTGATTAGTTTTTGAATTCCCATAACTCATAAAAGTCAAGCGACTTTTGTACTATTGATATAAGTCAATTACATGACTCCATGGCATTTTCAATCAAGAATTAACCATCAGAAATAAAAAAAACTGAGAAAAGTTCTCTATGTATTTAATTATTCATTTTTTCTTGTTTTCCCACAACTTTACAATTCCTCACTTGCGAGATGTTAAAATAGTTTCATTCAATTATACCCACGCACTATTAAATTTGGGTTCATCATAAATCCTTAAGGAAAGTACTTAAAAGGGATATTATTGCTTAAGTTGAAATGCGAACGTAGTGGTCTGATGTGTGGTATGGATAAAGCGTACACTGTGAACAGAGCGTGCCCTGCTAGCTTTGGTTGGTTGGTTAGTTAGTGATTCCGGGCGGGACAGCAGATTATATCATTAGTCCCGTAAGTGTAGTGCGTGCTTGTTTTTTCCTCAGGAGATGGTGCGGATCTTCCCCCGCTGGATGGCGAGATCCAGCGCCGACCTACCGTCGGTTAACCGGGTTTCCGCCAGCTGGGACAAGCTCTAAGCGCCCAACGGATCTCCGGGAATATGTGGTAGTGTGGTGCATGTTAGTGTAAGTGTGTGTGTGTAAGGGGAGAGGATAGTACAAGGAAGAGGAAGGAAAGATCGCGCGCCGTCCGTGGCCCGTTTGTTAGGGTACTTCTCCAGCATTCGCCTGATGTAGAAGGAGAAACCACGGAAAACTACAGATCAGAGCAGTCGGCCGCTAGAATTCTCCTTCGGAAATGTCGAAAATCCTAGATGTGTAACCTAGGACCTCCCGGTCAGAGGCGCTGCAGTGACATCAGTTGATGCACTGGGCTTACCGCTCCCGGTACGCTGCTAGCAGAACGTGCGGTTCGGACAATATAGCCTCAACGTGCTGCACGGACAGAGCATGCGGTGCGGAATTAGAAAACGGCGGAATTAGAAAACATTGAAGAAAATCTTTAGAGCGGTTTTTGACATTCTTTTACAAATTTCATTAATACAAGCCGAAATTATAATAAAACAAACTTTTTTTTCAAATTACTGTACATGATCACTTTTAACGATATAATTTTGTAGAACATATTTTATTTAAGAAAAAATTCTATCATTAATCTTGTCCTTTTTTAATGACATTGTTATTGTAAATATTTAATTTACAGTGACTGGCCAAAAATAGGACAACCCTAACTTATTTTATCTTTATTCGCTACACAGTATGAAATTTTCTTAATGGCCCTTTTTAAAAAATTTAAATTTCAAGAAATGTCTTTAAAAAGCAGAATTCAGGATAAACATCACTCCAACTAGAAAAATTTTTGAAATTTGCAATTTTCCAAAATTCAGAGATTTTAATCAAAGCGATACTTGCGTCATTTTTGTTTACTTAAATCTTGTACGCTGTCCCACGACAAGATTTAATCCACTACTTTGAGACGTTTTTGAGAAAATTTAGAAAATGTCCTTGCGTTATGCGTAAAATACGATATGTAAAGTACTCTTAAAAATCAAAATATCCGTTTCAAAATCTTCTGATACTTTGTAAATATATCTGACTCTGTATTACAACCTTGTGGTCGCTCAAGACCTAGTTGTTTATGCGACCTTTATAAATAAATTATATTTCAAAAAAATCTTCTGAACGGTTTAGGTGTTAGCATTAACCACAAATTGTCAAACGGAGAGACAAATGATTTGTCGTCGATCAATTTTTCGGTATCAGGGTCCCACAAAACATGAATTTTGACTACACAAAGTGTTAGAGAAAGTTATTCACTATATATGAGAAAACTATTTATCAACTTTTTCCTTAACTGAGCCCAACAGTAAGAGTTTTTCTTTCGAAAAACTGTCATTTCCATTTCTTTCATCCATTCACCTAAACAGCTTATAATTATTAATACCAACAGCTAAATAAAAAAATAATTATCTAGTTTCAAACACAAAACATTCTGGAAGACACCTCAAACCACTACAAATAGCATACGTTTAAAAATTCAACATTTATTTAAAAACAAAACAACCTAAACAATTAATGCACTGATACCATTTTAAATACTCGCTCGTGAATTCATGTCCTTTCATAGGTTGATATTTTATTTAAAAAAATAATAGAGGAACATTTCTTGGACAGAAAAAACTTCCTTCGTTGCCCTTGTCACTTTTACCTTCATTCTTTTTCGTTACTTTTTCGGTCCTTTTTTTTGTTGGCTTCCTGGGTCTAGAATACTGCTTTCTGCTTAAGTACGGATTCCTTATAACCCATTTTGCTTCTCATTTAATTTTCTCTCCGTATATTGTTTTGTAAAAGTTTCCCCGTGTTCTCCCGCAGGTCCCTCTCGTCCTATCTTCCTTTAATGTTGCCATTGAAAACATCTCTTTCCTTCTATCTTTGCTGGCGTTGTGATCCGTTCCTCCCATCATTTGCAGCCCCTAACCCATTGTCTTTGTGGTGCTTTCCCTGCTCCCGGCGATCGCTGCTCGTCGAAACAAATGGCCCGCGGCGGTCACGTGGGGGAGGTTGCGAGTCGCGCTCCACATATCTATCACATGGCGCCGCGCCCGCCCGCTCGCCCCCCCCGCCCCCCCCATTCACCCACCCGCCCGCCCACTCGCCCACCCGCCCGCTCGCTCGCACTCGTCCGCGCTCGCCCACCCGCCCGTCCGCTCGCCCGCCCGCCCGCACTCTCCCGCGCTCGCCCACCCGCTCGCCCACCCGCCCACTCGCCCACCCGCACTCGCCCGCACTCGCCCGCACTCGCCCGCACTGCCCTCGCCCGCACTCGCCCGCACTCCGCCCCGCACTCGCCCGCACTCGCCCTCGCCCGCACTCGCCCCACTCGCCACTCCGCACTCGCCCGCACTCGCCCGCACTCGCCCGCACCCGCACTAATAAAAATGTCCGAATAAACAAATTGACATTAATTCATTATTTAAGATCAAATAAGTGTCTTGAAATTATCAGTTTGTGTTGTTAATGTATTTTACCGTATTTCTGTATTATTAAAATTAATCGTTGTGGAGAAATTCTATTTAATTTCGACATCATCGGACATAGTGAAAAAAAAAAAATTAGTCCCCAGAAGTTCACTATAACCGGAGTCGACTCTAACACTCTACGACGAGCTTTGAAGGATGAGCGACGACGAGCTTTGAAGGAGGAGGAGATTTTTGGGAGTCTGGATACTTCCATACAGAATTCACTGCCTTGCCAATAAAAAAAAACATTTTTTTAAAATTGAAATTTCCTTTCTTGTCTTTATTTTATTTCAAGCTAAAATAATACATTGATAACAGCTCTAAAGTACTGCAAAAATACCTCTTCAGCGATTTTCACGTTTAAAATGCAAATGCAAGCAAATAAAAATATTATCTCAGTAGAAAACATATAAATAGAAAACACTTTTTACTGGTATATTTCTATAAGAGAATTTGCTTTGATCATAAAAACTCTCTATAGTGTGTTGAAGTATTTTACCGTGTAGATTTTTACGTTATCTGAGACCACGTATTCTGCCCTTCAAAACGAACGTATCGTAAAAATGAACCAAATTAACAGTATTAATAACTATTTTCGTTTACATGAACAGTGTCTATTGGGATTCAGCGATTTCAATTCAGCGTTTTTTGACAGCTGGATGTAACAGAGTTTACACAGTTTTAACAAAGCGGAGTTAGCCTTGGAGTCTCTGACTTCTAACTTAACTCTTTTCTTCCAGGATTATAAACTAAGTTTTATAATGCAAAACTTAGAATGGTTAATCTTTTCACCAAATTTATCTTGGAGGATGTAGTGAGTGTAGCAATGAAGTCAATTACAAAAAAAGTGGGGTTCGAATCAAAACGTCTTTAAAATTGAAGTATATGTGGGAAAGGTTTGGGAAAACCGCCTGTAACGTTATATGTTTCCTCACGTTTCATCTGGTGCTACAGCAGCTTATACTTTCACGCATTATTTCTAAATTTGCAATTTTCGAAAATTTAGAAAGTTCAATGAAAATGAGTCCTCCGTCATTCCTTTAAACTTCCCTTCCTCTATCTGTGAAAAAAAGAAAAAGAAAAAATTGAAGCAATTTTTGAAAAAAATATTAAAATTTTTAGATTTCCTCCATTTGGCGTCATATTTTTAAAAAAACTACTTACGTTTTCAAAAAAACATGATCTTATTTAAAAATCAGTCTTTAGACAACGTATGTCAATAAAGAAAACTTATCTTTCTCCAATAATGCAGTTGTAGGAAGATTACAATAAAATTTGCACTTTTGCAATTTTCAAAACATTTGGGATTTCAACGACTAAGGTTAAGTGACCTTTATGCTATCCCAAAAGAAAATTTGATCACAATTGGTGCCATTTTTGAGAGAATTTTGAAAAGATTATGGGGGCTCACGTAAAGAACCCACAAAAATCAAAATATGTTTGATACTCGAAAAACCTTGAGTTTTTGAGATCGATTGAGGAAAAGCACTTTTCAAGAAAATTGGTTGAGTAGTTTAGGTGCTAGCGTTGACCACAGACGGACAGACTGACAGGAAGAAGTTTTTACGTCAATCAATTTTTCGTTATCAAGGACTCACAAAATATGGATTCTGGCTACACCACGTGTTAGAGGATTTTTTCCCCTAGATTTAACAATAGGATTTATTCACTTTTCCATTACCAAGACCCCAATAAAGGGGTTTTCTGACGAAAATCTGCTGTTTTCCGGCAAACGATTACATAACTTTCTCTTCTCACGAAGTATCTTCATAATGTCCCCTTCCTTATTCCCCCATTAGGTTAGGTTTTTGGACGAATGACTCGAGCAAAAGATTATATTTGCTTGATGGCAGTTGAAATATTCCCACTGGAATGCAGTGCATGGGGTCGTCTTTCGACACCAATGAAAAGAAAGATCAGGTACTTTTGAAAAAATTAAGGAGGAGATTATATTCTTTCTTAGAACTACAAAAAAAAAAGAAAAAGAATCGCAGTAATCGTTGAATCGGATTACATCAAACATTAGCACTTAAGACATAAACACAAATGATTATATTCTAATTACAGTACCAAAGAAAAGACATTATCTGAAAAGAATGAACGTACACATATACCCTTATGTACAAATATGCACAACATATAAAACAAAAAAAATCGGGAAATAATCCTCTCAAATAATTCCTATACAGTACGTAACAACTCTTGTGTAGATTAAAATGAACTTCAACTTATTTTCAAATGCATAACATTCTATAATCCAGTGAAATAAAAAAAATAGTTTTAATGTTAACCTCATACCGTTTTAAAAGAAATTTCACAAAAATTATGCCAGTGAATAAGTAACTAGATTGCATTCTGTGATTATATAAAAACGTAGCATCAAGTTAACACTTTCTTTTACCTCGATAGAATTTTAATTCCAAGGGTAAATGTAAAATCATCTGTTTTCAGTTTTTCTATAGAAGTTACTTCAATCATGTACGCCACCTAAAGTAACTAGAATTCTGTTCACGTTGCTTGCAAATGTAGCTTCTAGATAAATTACGTCATATACGCTAACAAGAAAAAACGGCAATGCAGCTCACAACAGAACGTTACAACTCACGATACCACTGGTTGTTTTTAATCTGCACGCAGTCGTGTGAAATATAGACGTCCTCCGCAAACCAAGGTGAGGCAGCCGAGTCTCCAGGCGAGGCGTTGTTGCCGCAGCAAAGAATTCTATCTTGTGTTCCGTCACTGCACTCAGTGGTGTGCTCGCACCGTATATTTCGTTTCCCAGAACGAAAATTAGTCCTCTTGCATCTGCGTCACGTAGGAAAGAAAAGTAGGCAAAAGAAAAAAAGCTGTGGGGAAAAACGTTAGTTGTTAGTCGCGAAATCACCCTAAGTTACAAGTGCACGCTATGGTGCACTGTAATCCTTCATTTGAAGTTACATGGTACGCTTTTCATGGAATTGCATGACTATTCTTGGCACATGTGAGTATAAAAATCTTGTACTTCATTTTATTAAATATTTCCATTCAGAAAATTGTAAATTGATTACCTGTGTTATTAATGAACTTTCGTAGAAGACGTTATCCGTCGCTTTCCTCCGCAGTCGGCAATCTTCCAGGAAATCTTTTTCCTCATAGGTCTCGGGCAAAATGGACGAGAATTCGTTTCTTAATCGTAATTTGTGAGAACTTGTCGAATTATCTGCGCATTCTAGTGGTCCATATGAGTACTCTTTCATCATAGGTATAGCGCTCCACATTGATAAGAGGTTAAGTTGCAAATATTCTAGCTTGTAAACGCGAGATAGGGGTTACAGTAAGGGCAAGAAAGTAAAAATAATATACCTTACAATCGCTTATTTTTTTCAACCATACTTCCTGCGCATCCAATATTAGTATCGTTGGGGAGAGGAAAGAAGGTGTTTATTCGATTACGCTTGTGTAGGTGTGGAACTGGCATTGTTATTGCACAACGCATGGTGGAATAGAAACTATTTTAAAATCCCGTTCGAGGCATGAAAAGAGACACATCTTGGCAGGCGATTGTCAATTCTAACCATTGATTTTTTTTTAAAATAACTCATTCTGCCCTAAAAATATACTCAATCAAACCAACCCTGCACATCGGCATTATCATGCTTAAAAGTGTGTGTGTGTGTGTGTGTGTGTGTGTTTAAGAAATTACACGGTTACTCGGTTATGGGTCTTTTGCGAAATAAACAGGCCTGTAACCCTCGGTAACAAAACCTTTGGAAGAAAAACCGGACACAATGTACACTTATTGAAGCCAATACATGTCCTTCAGTTCACTGGCAACTGGATATTTTCTTTTAATATTCTTTCTTCTTCACTGTCAATAGTTCCTTTTTTTATGATGCTTTTTTATATATTTATTTGCTACCTATTTAATTGCATTACAACTTTTCAGGTATTTTAATTTTTCAGGTATTACTACATAACGTAGAAGCAATATGCTAGCATTTAATTGCCTGGTATATAGTGATGATACTGACTGTAATTATTGAACCCGATTTTGTAATGAAACATGAATATTTTAACAAAAGTCCCTCTACTTATCCATTGTAACGCAACTTGCTATCTTCAGTATGGATGAGCTAGGCGACTATTTTAAGTTTATAATTTATTTTTTTAATGATTTGCATAACGCAAAATAAGTTTTAATATGAAGATACCTAATAGGGTCATCTCACTAAGCAAGCACAGAGCATTAAATTTATCTGGAGAGTGAATTTAGTCTTTCAAAAAGCCGTTCGTTCACGCAGAATGCACAACTAACGAAATGAGTGTTTCTCGGAAGCCCCACATGTTAATTTCCAGCCACCAACCTCCCCTCTGCTCAGTCCACAAAAGCAGCTATTGTAATTTTCCGGGAGACTCGTTTTGACGCAAACAAGAAAAAAATTAACAACGTGTATTTGGTTCCAGAACGCAATTCTTTTAAATATCCCGAATTCAAAAGAATTGTCTTATTCAACAGAAAAATGGCATTTTGGCCACTCCTTTATGCAGTGAATCTTAATTATGTATTGTTTTTATTAAATGTAAACAACAATTTAACACCCTATTCCACATCTGCTCACAGTGCGTTATAAATGCGAGCGCACAGGATTGCCAATTCCTGAGCGAAAGTGCAGTTTCATTTTTGCGCGACGAATCGCAGTGTGGATTGTCCCAGATGGTTTGTAGTGGGCAGATTCTCTTCATCAACATCCCTAAAGAGGCTCAATGGTTGACTATTCCTTAAAACGTTTTAATCTTCAATACTTAAAAAGTTTTAACATTTATTTCCATAACACGAGAACTCGATATATTTACTATCGATCGAAGGTGATTTAAGTTTGATTAGTTTTCTTACAAATAATGTACACAAATAAATATGAAGACCCACCTATCATTAATAAAATTTATCAAAACGTATTGCCCCATTAGCAAAGTGAAAACTTAAGTGAACAATTAAAAATGTTCTAGATTTCTAATCATTAATTAATATTTTTAAAAATACCAACTACTGAGCAAGTAAAATGCATTAAAGAACCATTTCCTTCGACAAAATATTAGTTTTAGTAACTGCGATTTTAATATAAAATAAATTGTAATGGGTCCCAATTCACTCAGTTTTGTAGAAATTATCTGAATTTTTAGATTGATAGTGATCTTAATAATCTACTTTCTTCATTTTTGGGTAGAAAATTCTAAAAGAAAAAATTGCCAACTTTTTTGAAGAAACATTAACAATGTAAAATATCTTCAATAATTCCCGCACAATAAACAAAACTACTTATTGCAGAAAATACAATATTTTGAAACATTATTTTAATATTTATTACGCAAATTACTATATGTACTAAGTAGTTTATTTTCCCAAATGCAGCTTATTATAGTTTTTCAAGAATCCTTCTGACTTCCTCCGAACTAAAAATTAAACTGTTTCGGTTGTTACTTTCGGAATTCCCAGGGAGAAAATTATTTTACAAGAAATTGTTATAAAATTTAAACTCATTTTTGAAAACTAAAATGCTTGAAGAAATAATTACACGAGAAACATCATTCGTTTTGCGATTAAAGAATACAAGGTAACAATATATTTTAGTTCCTCTGCTGCTGTGTTTCACTATAGGGCGAATGCTAATCGAGAAGCACCGTTTTGCCAAAGTATCCAACAAAGCTCTTTGACGACCTCGCAACCGTCGCAGGGGTCCGGTTAATATTCATGTCGAGCAGATGTGTCCACACAAACTGTCCTCGAAGTCAGGGAACTGCACTTAAGCCCCAAGCCGTCCGCCGCGAGGATTCACAAATCCGGCGCTGCGCCATGCTCCCGCGGGGCGGCCGGGCCGCGACTTCCTGTCCGGGAGCGCGGTGGAACTCCGTCAGAGAGGCTGCCTTATGAAACAATGGCCGAGTTGGCCCGAGCGGAAGGCGCCGCGACCGACGCACAACTCCGAGAGCGGAGGCGGAGGCCGGAGCGGGCGTGGCCGCTCCGAGCGACACGCCTCTAGCGGCGGCGAAAGGAACCCAGATCGCTAGTTTGGGGCTTCGTCTCAGAGAGTTAGAGTGTGCACATGCAATTATTAAATACAGTCCATATTCTTGTTTTAGTTAACAAACAAAAATCCTCTCATACAATAAAATAAAAGGATCCTCTCATCATTAAAACTTAATACTATAAATGCACATATATACGTCACGAAACCTTAGCACATCCTGCAATTTTTGAAAGGGTGAAATTATTGCAACGTGCAAATTAGGGAATGGGACTAGTTTGTTGATGTATTCACTTGCATTTTATTACTTGTATTTTACGAGATATTGAGGTAACGTAAGTTGTTTTTTAAATGAAACTAAACATATTTTGTTAGTCTACCATGATGATCGTAAAAAGACGAATGCAATGAAACACACATTCACATATGTTAGCTAAGCAGTTTTTTTTAATGATTTTGACTAGTGTCTAATGGACATAGGCGTGTAATGGCGAGAGAGAGAGAGCGAGAGACAGAGCGAGGGAGAGAGAGACCAAGCGAGAGAGAGCTAGAGAGTGAGCGAGAGAGAGCGAGCGAGAGTGAGAGAGAGAGGGAGAGAGACCCCCACTCGGAGGAACACCCCTCACCCCTCTACTCCTATCTAATTGGGCAGACCTGGAGCGTGTCTGCCAGACTGCTATCTGGCAGGGACGTGGCGTCATTATAGTAAGGATCAGCTCCAACTTTCCGTGGGAGGTTTCATTTCTCAGATACTTAATGTGAGTTTTGTGACGCGCAAAGTGAATTTGAGTCAGATTTTCTCGGGTTTGCTTATCCCACCTGCCCCTCACGCGTTCATTGCTCAATGCCGTCATCAACTGCAACCTATTCGTCTGTTATTTGATATTTTGGAGGGGTGTACAAGGGCAAATAAACTCTGTGAATAATATTACATAATATTAATAATAAAAAGATCTGATTAGATTCATAGTTTCAGAATGTTCTGTTTGTGGTCCTCTTGTCTGCTAGTTTTGAAAGAAAAACAACAGAGACACTAATGCTCACAAACGCAACATAAACAGCATCCAGCAATTCTTTTTTCATTAATATGTTATGTTATGTTGAAATAACTTCATTTCTACTTAAAAATACCTTTCCTGAAGCGCCCCGCAACGTCTAACTTAAGCGAGCAGTTCCTCCTATCGCAACCTTCTTATACTCGTAATATCTCGTTCAATTTCACCCGCCCCTGCCGCCCACCGTTTCCTCTGATACCACCTCCCTCTGGTGCTTCTTCTCTACTAAAACTGTCACGTCTCAAAACGCGTTTTTGAACTTTTAGCTCTTCTCTGCATCTCCTCGGACAGTTTGAGTAAATGTGTAAAAAAATCGATTATGATATTTTGACGAAAAAACAAGTTTAAATGATTCGTGGTAACTAAAATCTAATATTTTCATATAATATTTCTTTTTGTTTGTCCGTACGTGCAAAGACAAGCCGTTTCTGAAAGGCACAAACTGCAGATATGCCACTTGGCCATTAAGTGAAAGATGCGGGGAAGAATTTGGCCATTCAATAAGGGAAATGAGATAAGAGCGTTTCAAGGAAAATTGATTTAAAAAGGAGTATATAATTCCAGGGAAAAATTGGAAAATGTGTATGAGTATATAATGTAAAATGTGTCTATGAGCTGAAATTGTTAAGGAGGAGATGTTCAACGAAAGAATTGTAAAATAAATTGAAATAAAAAAAAAAAAAAAAAAAGTATAAATTAAATTCACAATAAAAGGCATGAAAATAATTGAAGAGGACAAACAATAAAAAGTTCTGTAAACTTTAATACTAACAATACTGTTTAGTTACATAAAGTAAATTATTTGAAACACCAATTAACATAGAAGTAACAATTAGCAAGTTCGCGAAGAGAAAATAAATTATTGACAAAACCAGTAAAATAATGTATAACATCGTGTGGGGTGAGAGAGCCCAGAACTAAACTTAAAAAGTGAAAATTGGAAGGAAAAAATAGTAGTACAACATCAAATTTCTCAAGAGTTAGTTAAATTGTAACTCGCCCATGAAAGAGTTGCTCCGCTTTGCATGGGCGTGGGGAAAGCAGTCGTGAGCGGTGGAAAGGAAGTCGGGCAAACGGAAAACAAGCAAAGGAGACAATGCGGGAAAATTACTTGGTAATAAGGCCGAGGACAAAAGAGAAGAAAGACCAAATAAAGGAGAACGATGAAGAACAATAAAATCAATAAACAATTTCTGAGCTTTTTTTAACTTCAAAGGATCGATAGCGAGTACATTTGATACGAGATAATTTAGTTTCAAGTATATTGCCTGAATGTTAAAATACAGAAAATTGGTTGAAGAGACAGGCGGAGTAAGTCGATACAGGAAGTCGATAAGGCCAGGCGGAGAAATCAAAGTGATTAAGAATTCAGTAGTGCGATGGTTGGATTAGTGAGGTGTTTGTAGTGAGTGGAAATGTAAGTTCATGGGAGCGAATAAAAATTGAAGGATAATGTAGTATATTCATAATAATAATAATAATAATAATAATAATAATAATAATAATAATAATAATAATATATGTGTGTGTATATATGCATTAGAAGAGTGCGGGGAGCGTATGTATGTATACGTGCTTGAGATTGTAGATTATGATAAATTCGACTTTAGACAGCTAGCGGTGTTCTGAGGTGTAGATCTTGAGGTACGAGAGACATGTTACGACATTCCCATCGCCGTTTCTAGGGCTGCATACGCGTTTCTTTCGTCACATGGCTAAAGAAACTGAGGCGATTGTAAAATAAAGCTCCAGCTCTTTTTATGCCCAGGCCTGGAATCAAACTCGAGATGGCACCACGGAAAGCTAGAATGCTGTACGCCGACCATGAGACACCCGAGGGGCAATAATAATAATAATAATAATAATAATAATAATAATAATAATAATAATAATAATAATAATATAATCTATTTCTCATTTCCCAGACTTTACCAGACATATTTGGAGTGCAATTTTTGGTTGGATAATGGGTGAAATGACTCGAGTAATGATAGGACAAACATTGAATGAAACGCGGAAAACCTGAGAAAATCTGCCGCGAACCAGCTTTGAGCGTCACAAATTGCATATGAATAGTCATGGGTTCGAATCCCGCGACACAGAGGAGAAAGTTGAGCAGTGCGGAGGGGGCGGGGCGGGGCAGGGGATCGGGGGTGACAAGGGCCGCGGCGAGGCCGCAAGGGACCTCCTTCAAAGCCCCGCCCCGCGGCGCAGCTCCCCAAGCGAGGGAAGGAGGAATGACCGCTTGTTCGGGCGCCGAGGGGACTTCCGGCTGGCGCATTGGCGGCTCCGCGGGGCGTCTTCATCGCGGGGCTTCGCCTCGCCGGCCCGGCCGCCAAGTTCCAGCGAAACACTGCCAGCGGAAGGGGCGGTGGCTCTGTGACAGGCGGAGCCAAATACCACAGCAGCCGAGCGAAGTTCTCGCAGAACCATTTCCTCGTCGAGGAAAGGTAACGGCACCGAACACGATGAAGACGGGCAGGGAAAAGAGAAAATAAATAAATACCATAAATATTATGGTTAGTTGCAAACTTGTTAACAGTGCAATAATGCAATTAAATGTTGTACGTTACATGTTTGTAAAATGAGGTAGTCCAGAAGAAAAGTGATAAAGTGAATTGTGGCAGTTCTCAGCTCGTTACCACAATTCACGTTCATCGCACTCTGGTCTTTCCCACTATTTATCCATTGTTCCTATGCACCCTTCTGTGAAACAAGCTGATTTGTCTGTCGGCTTAGCTATAATATGGAACGGCTGCGTAAAAGCAAATTGATTCCGTTCGAATCACTACGCCTAAAGCAGAACAGTCGATTTCGGATCCATCGAAAGTAACAGATCAATGACAACTTGTGTATAATGTTGGAATGAAGTCGGTGATGTCTACTGGAAGACCAATAAAGTCCTGAAAATGGTTATAAATGCCAGAGCTGATTTGTTGTTTGCGAAAGAATAGTAACTATTGTTACGAACAGACTGGTATTTAAATTTCTGTGCAGCAATTCAATTTAAATGAAAATCTGCAATTTAAGCCTTCAATAATTATGAACAATAATGATTTTTTGATTTTATGCTTTTGAATGATGACATTTAAAACTCGTTGCAGGTCAGGATCAGAATATCATAAGAATATAAGTAAAACCGTTTTTTTTATTTTTCTCCTATATTCCGCAAATAATTTCAACTGATAGAAAACTTACAGTTGAATAGCACATTATATATTATTGAATAAAAGCAAGATCAGAGGTATACAAATCATTTACTACGAAATTCTCATAGCGAGCACACTATGTGTTTACTGAAAAATATAATTTTAAAGGGTAAAGAACACAGCTATTTTCGCATTTGCTGAATTGTTGAGCAAGGATTTTATAAAAATCTACATAATAGAGTAGAAAAATATAAATTGATCTTTTTTCATCCTTAAGTTAATTTACAAACACTGAAATTTACTATTTATATACTAAATAGTATATAATTTATATAATATATAAATAGTAGTAATAATAATAACTATATAAATGGTAGGAATAGTAACAACTATATAAATAGTATTTATTATATAAATTTTAAATATACTATTTTTTATTAAAAAAATATTTCAAGATTCTGTAACAAATGAACTTCTATCAATTACGATTTTTTCTCTGTTTACGAATTCGTATTTTTTTACATTCTCGTATACATACGTAGTACAGAGAAAGTTATGTAATGCTGTGGAAAATCGACTTTTTAACGAAATTTCAACGGAAATTCACGTTTTCGAGTCCCCTGATACCGAAAAAGTGTTATTTTTTAAAACGTCCGTCCGTCAGTCTATCTGTCTGTCCATCCGTCCGTCCGTCTGTGAACACTGCTAGCGCCTAAACCATGGGTACAGCCTTTTCCAAATTGAAGAAAGCCCCATCGATCTTTCTCTTGTTGAATCTTTGAGATTTTGAAAAACATTCTTTAATCTTTGCGGGTACGTTACACGAAGCTCACTGGATATAGAATAGAGTACGTTTATGAAGGGTGCATACATCCGATTTTCGCAGTTAACTGAAGTTTCGAAAATTGCAAAAGTTTGATTCTTTCCGCCGTCTTCCTACAACTATAAAATAGACGATAGAGATTTTCCTTGAAACGAAATTTGTTGTTCATAAATAGTTGTATCATAAAGGTCATGTACATTTTTTCGAAAATAACAATTTTCGTGCAATAGACCATGAAATATTTGCAATTTTAAAAAAATTCAAAAACAAGATATGCTCAAAAATAGTTTCAATTTTTTTCTTTAAATTTTCGGAAGAGTTAGTAACATATGCACTCTAATCGATGACATGAACGCCATATTGCTCTATTTACATGTTTTTTTCAAAAATTATAAAATTGTAATTATTCTTACCTGTCTCTCACGTCGGTAATATTTACATTAGAGGCGATTTCTTCACGTTATTGTATTTATGAGTATATTCACTTTAAATAATGTCAAATAAAGTTTCTCGAAAACACAACAATTTTCTAAAAATGAGCTAAAAATTCCGCATTTCCAGAATCACATAAACTCCTTTTTTTTCAAAAATGAATGATGAATGATGAAAAAAATGAAACATGAATATCGTCAGTGTGCAAACAAAAGCGACTATTATAGCAGCAAAATATATATATATATATATATATATATATATATATATATATATATATATATATAACACATCGTGCATGTAATGTGCGAGAAAACAACGCTACTGATCGATTATTCTAGACATAGCGTTCTTACTGCGCGCCAGTAGCACAGAAGTGGAAGTAAACCTGAACACGCTGAACAAAAAGTTCATATAAATCTTTCGAAACAATTATATGTTAACTCGTTTTATATGGTGAACTTATCGTTTTTCATATCACAGTTTCAAAACAGCTAAAACAAAGTGAATTGTCACTCTAATTCGAATTAATAATCATTATATTTTGCAATTAACAATATTATGAAGCTTTCTTACCGACTGCGATGGTTCAGCAGCGAGTCGTTGCCTTTGCTGGGTCGTTGACTGCCTGGTTTTGGTTGAAAAGCAGGTAGCGGATTTTCGACAAATATTTCCTTTTTCGTCCTTCACTTCCCTTACACACACACACACACACACACACACACACACACACACACACACACACACACACACACACACACACACACACACTTACTACACTACCACGCAAGCTGGGAAAGCAAATAGGAGCTTACAGATTGTCACGGCTGAGACAATGACATGAATATCCGCGAGCCATTTCCATTGGAAGGAGCACCACTACCCCCCCTCTCGGATGATTGATTGAGTGATTAGTAATTCCGGGCGCGTGGACTGCTAAGCTCATTACCCGAAGAGTAGTAATGATTTTCGGCTCGGACGAGGGTGGTGATTTTTCTCCTCTGGATGGTGACATCCGGCGCCGACCTTCCCGTGGGCTTGTCGGTTTTCCCAACCGAGTATCTCCCACCAGAGGGGCACTGCTCCAGCCGGAACAAGTTCTATTCCCGACTGTTTTTCCGGCATGTGTGTTAGAGTAGCGCATTTAAGTGTAAGCGTATGTAAGTATTGGATGAGGAGAGGACAAGGAAGGGGAAGGAGGAAAACGTGCGCGGTCCGAGGCCCGTTTGTAAGGGCACTACTCTGGCATTCGCCTGGTACCGATCGGAGAAATAACGGAAAACTACCGATTAGAGCAGCCGTCTACTAGAATTCTCCTTGATACAGAGCCTGAACTCTAGCTATCAAGAGCTATTCGAAAATCATGCCACGGTCAACACTCGAACCCTAGGACCTCCCGGTCAGAGGCACTGTAGTGACATCAGTTGATGCTCTGAGCTGCCACTCGGAATATAACATGCACTCTACTTACGAGTCTGACAATCTAAGTAGATGAACCGTCCGAAAACAATAATTACCTTACGTAGCGACGGAAGCGTTCACATTTTTCGCCCAGGGAAACACTGTCTTAAAGGTTTTGCCCGTTTTGAGCGAGAGTTTCGCCGCTGTGCTCCTGCCTGGCGGAATGGGGGGGCTGAGGGCATCGTGGAGCACGGCCTCTGCCAATGGCCGCTCGGAGAGCGCCCGCCAGCGCCTCCAGTGGGTCCCCCGAGAAGCTCCGCGTCGAGCAGCACGCTCTATCGCCTACGAGCTGAGATAGGTCGCGTCCACTTCCAGAGGGTCAGTCGAACGTGCTCCCCGATAAGAAGTCGTCTCACGGCGTCGCTGGGAACACGTGACATTTGAGTAGAAACGGCAGTCACAGTCAGCAAAATGCTGAAAACGCGAAATTCCAGGAATTACTGTCTGTAGTCATAACCGTGGATTCTTGCGCTGCCCGCGTCCATGTCACAATTGATGTTTCGACCAAGATATAAGGACATGGATAAGCCGCTGCATAGCCTATCCTGCTTCAGAAATGGAACTTTGTGCATCATTGTGCGTCACAATATTAGCGGAAATTTTCAAATGTAACCAGATACCAAACCAATTATCACCTTTACAAGTCATTTAAACATATATACGAAGAATTTTTTAAACATATTTCATCTTTAATTTTAACTGTATCTTCATGGCATTGTATTTAGTTGGTCACCGTTGAAAATTATCACTTTATGCCGCTCTCAAAATGTTTCACAACACTTCTCGCTTGCCATGCCGCATGGCGGCCAGCGTCTAGCCTGGCTTTTCAAACAAATTGCTCGTGCTGTGGTCACGTGATTCCAGACGTATCTGGTGCTGCTGAAAACGAGGTACGCTGCGCAAAATCGTGTGTGAAACAGCTCACACACGTCACTGCCGTCGTACTGGTTTCGGCCGTCGTACTGCATCCTTCCTCAGGGCAAAATAATTTTTAGAGGGCAAAAAATTCAAGTGCTGCGGTCTCAAAGAAAAGCGTAGAATATTATTAATAGTGCACATGCATGTCAAACTCGTGAAATCCTTTCTCCCTGAAGAAGGTTGCAGTAAGTTGGATGAAACGTTGGAAAATGTTTCAAGGGCGATGTGTCTCCCGAACAGCAAAGAATAGATCGACACCTGTCGCGGTAGCCAGCACTTTCTTTCGTCTCCCAAACGTTCTCCGTAACAGAGATGATGTTTTATTTCCGTTCACACACGCATTATACATGAAACATCAAGCAATGAAAAAGTGAATGTAAATAATACTGAGTGGTGTTCCAGAACGTGATACGTTGAGTCACTACATATTTAGGAATATCTTGGATGGTTAATTGGCTGAAGTGAACATGTTTAAATGTTACATTGTGGCCATATTAACTATCGAGGTGGCAGTGATCCGACTTCATTGTCTAAGGATGTGTGAGGTGTTAACTGGTCTTACTATTTTTAAGTAAATCACTGGCGACGTGTACTCGTTTTAATATTAATTTTGTTTGTGATAATACGTCTATTTAAGTTGAAGATATGCCCCTGCAGTCTTCCTCATTATTACTATATTCTTGCTTTATAGGTAAGTTACTGTAACTAATTTTGAATGTTATATCTTGCCACTTTGAAAATTAACTTCCGGGCAAATTGGTTCAGAAAATTATGGAGACCCATGGATCAAACTAATGTACTTTTTCCCGATATGGTTCGAACATTCAGAAAAAAAGCTACCAAATGTAGAGTCGAGAAAGCAGACATAAAAGTTGATTACATAAAGACATTCTACAAAATAATAACAATAATAATAATAATTATTATTATTATTATTAAAATAATTTAAATTAATATTATTATTATTATTATTATTATTATTATTGCTAGCAATGAACGTTACATATTAGTTACATAAAAAGATTTCTTGCCCACCCTTGAAAAAGCGAAGTTCGTGTTCAAGGAATTTCACATAAAAGGTAGTACAAGTAGTCATAAATAAATTAATAACACTAATTTACTTAAAGGATCTTCATGCTAGTCTAATGTAAAGATAAAAATATAATATTAGAGAAAGAAGAAGAAAATTAAAAACTAACTCTTACTTATATTAGAGGAGATCAGCAAACGTATACATGAACCATTTTAGTAATCAACGAAACTAATGTGTAAAGAAGGGTATAATTGCACAAATGGTATGTTCAAGAAAACGAGCAACGATAGGAGCGAGTTTTCTTATATAGCACGAGTGCAATTCTATCCCTTTATACACATGTTACGTTCAATATTTTTTCGTTTCCATTTAAGAATAATTTAAATTTTGAGAAATATAAGCACATCTTTACCATCCGAAGCATACATTTCATGACAAGGTATTGCTTCTGAAAAAGATTTATTTTAGTGGGCCTTGCATTGGTTTTGTTTCCAGAAATATTTCCAAATGGAAAGAAGTGAACATATCGCGAATAAAATCACGAATAAAGTTACGAATACATTACTTCTCACGAAAAGTAAATAAAAGTATGAGAAAGAATACAACATGTATAAATATTGGGGAAAGGGGAGGAATAGTCACTTCTGATACAGTTTTGCTTTAGCGAACTTTCTAGAACTGAACACAATTGACGTTTTTTACATTCGTAATCGTAGGACCAAATGTATTACAACATTTAATTTATTCACGTTAAATATTTTATATTGTTCCATACGTCAGCTAGATTAACGTTTACTTTCCCAATTTAGTTTTATTTATTCGTTGTTTATACCCAATAGTTGTTGTAGATACGTAACTCTGATGTACATTTTTGTTTGTTTCATGGCCAAATGCAAATACATTGACAACGTTTGTGTTATAGTTTCTTAATTAAATGACTTGTCTCTTTTTCTGAATTTTGATTGGTAGGTGTGTAGTTTTCATTGCGCGGTGGAATTTTAATTGCATGTATGCTATTCACATAGAGATAATCAACAATTTTTCATGAAATTAATAAGCATATTTAGTAAACTAAACGAAAAAAATTTAATAGGTCATTTTGAATTAGGTTTTTTATTTCGTATTGTGTGCAATTTGCAGTTGATGATTGAGGGTATTTTTCAACAATATTGTTATATAGTCTTAGGCCAAAATTTGCACTATATTTATACTCAGCAGTTGTAAGAATCTTTGGTTCTAAAAAATGACCAGTGTCTGAGCGACTTGTGTAGTAATTATTATACTGGAAATTTCTCTTTATTTCTGTAGACATAATTTAGTAAAATATAAAGATAATTTCTCTTTATGCTTAGTACTTTTAAGTCGGTGAATAGAGAAGTCGGAGAATGTTATGGAGATATCTGGCTAAGACTTTTCAAAATAAACAGTTATCCGGGTGAAAAACATACTTCCTCTTCAAACATGTCTTGACGAATTTTGAAACCAGAATATTTTCTCAGTTATATAATCAAAAACATGTTTCAGCCATGGCAGACTCATATATGACGCAGAAGAAAATAATAATGATTCACGTTCCTCTTATGTATATATTCTTATGCTTAACAAACTTTTGAAAAAACATCTACGAACTTATGAACCATTCCAATAATGTTCAATGATTATTAATTTTCTTCTACGCAGCAAGATATACAGATACAGACACCTGAGTTCAGCAACTGAGTAGCGTACAATGGTAATTGTATTTAAGCTCTTTTGTCTTGCTAATATAGTATCGTACTAAAGGATTAAACGAATCAAATGTTGATGAAGCACTTTTTTGGTAATAACTTTTTTAACTAACGTTTGATACGCAATATTTACAAAGATATATTATTTCAAAAATATGTAAAAATATTTCATTGTAGGCAAGTTAAAAGATTGAAATTACATAACTAGTAAAGAGCTAAAACTGTCTGATTTTGAATTTTGTGCCTGAAGACCCTTAGTGAGATCGGCAGCCATTCTCGAAAAGTATTGGTTAAAGAGATTAGCCACTGTTGCCGGATCGTTCACATTTATATCGTTATATTTTAAAACAACATTCTTTACGGGTTTTCTAGTTGATTTGGTAGTATTTTTTATTATATTCCACATTGCTTTAGTTTTATTATTTGAGTTCAAAATATCCTGATCGTTTTTCATGATTTTCGCCTGTCTTATGACTTTTCGTAACAATGTTTTGTATTTTTTAAAGTAGATAAGAAAATCTTGAGATACGTCATGACGTTTAGAAATAAAGTAGAGAGTACGTTTATTTTTACACGATGTTCTAATTTTTATGTGATCCAAGTATTAGCTTTTGTGAAATGTTTAATTTTTTTTAATAGGAAAGCATTAAGAGAAATGAAAGCTTTGAAAAAGAAATATTTTTCATTCATTCATTCAACTATTGCTAATAAAATTCAACTCAGGTAGATATAATTGTGCAAATATCCGAAAGAAATATTTATTGTGCAGATTACATTATGAAACAAAAATCAAGGCAAAATGTGAAATGAAACGTTCATTCCGGTGCGCGTTTTGCAGTTTACGTTCGTGAAATATCTTATTAACTGCTTTCGGCACGTTTAACTTGCTTGTTAAAGAATGGACAAACTTTTTCTCCGCAATCCTGGGAACAGCTGGTATCGCTTTTGTGGTTCTATAAACTTTTCCCATTTAACAACCGTCTACCAGTTGGCCTCAACTCTGAAAAGTCTTTTAAGTGTTACATTAATACAAGGAATATACTGAATGAGTTTTTAACTCAGTTTACGGAAATAAGAGTTTACAGGGTAACGACGCAAAAGGTAATCAATTGAACTGTTCTTTGCATCTTTTGTTCCTTCTGAAAACAACTGCGAATGGAGTTAAAGTAAAACATTTAATCCCATACACGAGGACTTTCTGAGGAAGTCTCCAATATTTAACGAAGAAACTGCACAGTTCTAATTGGAACATTGCATATAAATATACTTGTACAAGTTTTGTTTGAATTAAAATGTAAAGAAGAATAAAATTAATTCATGTACAAAAGTAAACGTCGGAAAGCTGAAAATTTAGAAAACAATTTAAAAAAGCAGAATTTATACACAATTTACACTTTATGAACACTCCTTATAGGTAGATAGAAATTTATTCTACAATTGGGCAGATGATGCCCGGTGGCAGAATGCAAAATTACAATTACAAATAAAATAATAATATATAAAAAATGAATATAAACAAATTGAGTTTGGCATTTCCTATATATGCAAATGGCATTTACAGTCCTATACTAAACATTAAAAAAAAACTTACATATTACACAATTATACATACATACACACATATACGCTTGTATACATAGACGAAGGAACCCTCATATACACACCAGTCAGAACTTATTCAGTCATATTCAGAATAAATGATATCACTTCACTTCACTTCACTGCACTGCATATAACTTTATCTAAATATTAATTGTTCAATACTTTTTACTGTAGACTACTCATAATCGCACCTTTCACTTCACTATGCCTTTCATTTCGTCATATATTTAGTATCCGTAATTTCAAACGTTTCATTATCTATGTTTCCTCCCTGTCATCGTTTTCTTTCTGTATCTTCAACCTTTTTTTATAAACTTAGGCTTGTGATTTGTTGTTTACTCTTATTAAACATGCATTGAATTCACACAAGTTTGGTGAGTTTTCTCAAAATTTATTTAGTTTACAACTTTACGTTTCATCGTTTATAATAATGGGTATCATTCCTGTAACTTATTTTCAGAATTAGTTGTGAATTCACTAATAATGGGATGTAGAACAGAACCAAAATATGTTTGATTGTTTAAAGATTTAATAATTTCTGGAAAGAGATGTTTGGATGAAGATTATTTGATTTATCGCACTTCACAATAAAATAAATAAATGTCAATTACCTCAAATAATTTGCACATTTCGTTGTATCCACATTAGAGCGCTTTTATTTTGTTCAATTAAAACAATTCATAGGAGTCTCAGCATCTCCAAAAAAGAATTGTTTTTGCCTTTGTAAGAAATTTATGCTTGTGAGATTTTGGCTTCATAGAAAACACTCAGATGCATTTTAAAGTATTTTACACCTTCCTAAGTATGAAAAGGTACGCAACAAAAGGATGAAGTTTGTTTGAAGTCGTCTGTCACAATTAAAATTATTACAATTTACTATCAAATTGCAGATCAAACATGTTTATCGGTTTTTAATTCAGTAGATAATATTCTTTTTGCAAACAACCAAAATAAATGTAATTAAAACACCTAATAACATCCACGCAAACAGTTAATATATACTCATTTTGCAATAGAGTACATATGGTTATATTTGCCTTCCATTATAAAGCTAATTTTAAGACCAAAATGCGGCGTAAAATCGGTTGAGGGTTTAAACAAGCCTCGCATAAAACTCCCGTAGCCGAACGTAAGGGAGGGGGCGTATTTTATTTGGTGTAAACAGCGGTATTTTTCGGAGGGCCCGCCTCGCAAATCCCGCTCCCCGTGAGATCGGGGGTGGTGCAGGACGACACCCACCCCGCGACCGCTGCGCTGCGGCTTTATGTGGCGAGAAGCTAATGAATTTCGGGTGGAGGGTGCGGCTTTGATCTCCCAGCCCCGCCCGACTCGTCCAATTTAACGGCGAACTCGCCCGCTCTCGGATGCACTATCTGCGAAATCTGACTTGCGTAGAAAAAGGTTTCAACGACACATATTCAATGTGGTCAAAAGAATCGCAGAGAGAATCGACTGAAATTCGGGCGAATAGTCAACGTAAAGTACATTTAAAAAACACGGGTATTCGTTTTGTATTAAACGTTTTTGTGTACTTTCATGTAAATCAGATGGAATATTCTTTCACTGGGTCCACAGCTTTAAAAATATATTTGGAAATACAAACAGTACATCGAATTACATAAAATATTGATCAGAGATATGTTGGGTATCATGTGAATGATCATGGAATACAAAGCATAAAAAACATTAGTGTAATAGTAAAAATCACATCATATTCGTATTTTCTATAGCTGCATACCGTACACCCTTGTATCCATTAACATTAATCATATAGTAAATCTATTTACGAAACAAAATGTGTATTTTTCTTGTAACTATCGTACTTCTTTATCATTCTACGAATTTTAATTACTTCAAAATATTGAAAACAACAAATCACTATAATTCTGTGGATGCGTTTGGATGTTCACAGAATACATGTCAAAATTAAAATAATATTGTTATACTTCCGCAGATGCGTGTAATTCATTGACAATGAAACAAAACAATACTGAAATAAAAAGCTTCTAAATTCGTTCCCATGGATTTGTTTAAATTAGTTCGTTCTAGGGTGGGTGGGGTGCAAAACTGGGGTCGTGAAAATTAGTGATTTTCTCGAAATGACTAGTTAAATTAAATTCAAATAGCAGATATTTGGTAACCGTATGCCTTTAAATTAATAGTTTTGCTATTTTCGGACCGAAATTCAAAAAGTTTCGTAGCAATTACTGTAATTGCAAGAAATCGAACTACGCCTGTTCAAACCATACCTTACAGAAGACTTTCGAATATACCTTTTGAAGTAGAAAACCAATTTATTAACCAATATGCGTGAAATCGTGCATCTCCAAGCTGGCCAATGTGGCAATCAAGTTGGAGCGAAGGTAAGAAAATAAATTTGACACAATGTTTGTGCAATTATGTTTACTGACAATCACTTTATAGAAAAAAACACATTGTGAGTATAATGAACAGGCACTGAGTTGCATACGTAATTTCAGTTTTGGGAAGTGATATCTGATGAACACGGCATTGACCCAACTGGATGTTATCATGGAGATTCCGACTTGCAGCTTGAAAGAATAAACGTGTACTATGTGGAGGCTACAGGTAAACAACATAATATATTATATCATATTTTACTAAACAAATTAAAGGAATATTTTTATTGTTATGATTTCCAATGTTTAGTGGATAAAATCTTTTCTTAAACTCGAAAAACGTGATTTCAATACGATGATTGTATTAAATATTGATAAAATCCTATCATTACAGCACCTATTAGTGTATGAGTTGTGTAATATGTGTTAAAACAAAGGTATGCTGCTTAGAAATCGAGAATGACTGTGTACATTCTGTCGAGGCCTAGTTGACAGAATATTAAGGCGTTCAGTAAAATGTGTCAGGGACAACAAATTTATTAAAGCTCCTTTTGACAGTGTTTCCGTCATCAATCTATTCAAATCGACGTTAAATTAAAGCAGGTTTTATAAACAATATGTGAAAAAATGCGTGTCATGAATTTTGATGCCTAGTTTTTATGAACTTCGGACTAAAAATAGTCAATTACTAATCATATACATAATTATTCCATTTTCTTCTTAAATTAGGTACACTCGGAAGTTATTCAGTGAATTTTAACTATGAATTATTTTTTTTTAAAAACTGCTTTTCATCAGGTTTTTGTAAAATGTTTTATTACATGTTAAAAGAGATTCGTGCTCTCCCATCATACACGTTAAACCATGGTTTCCCCGTTAAACCATGGTCATCACGCACAATTTTCTCGTCTGCAGCAGTCCAGTGTGAAGTTTTAACAACAAATGTAAACTTGCACTGGACGTATACATGACGCCAATGGAAACCAGGTTTGCCCTGCGTGTTGAGATAATGCATATCTACATTTTCATTGATTTTTTTCTTTTACTAGCATCCACTGATTAGTGCGTAGGCTAGCCTCCAGAAGGCCCTAGCGCCTTCTTGTGTGGCTTATCCTGAGCAAGTGTACCTAGGGTAGTTTGCCAGTGATCATTTTTTCGATTCTTTTTCTTTTACTACCATCCACTAATTAGTGCGTAGGCTAGCCTCCAGAAGCCCCTAACGCCTTCTTGTGAGACTTATCCTGAGCAAGTGTAGCTGAGCACCTAATAGGAGGAGGAAATTAGAATAATTATGTCAATTAAACAATAATATTATAAATTAAAATTATATAAATAGTGGCCACGAAAATATCAATTCTCGAAAACAGAATTTGCTTTTATTTATTTCATTGGAGATCAGTGTTAGTATGTACCTGAACCTACAGTGATTCACATCAACCATACCAAAACTTTTATGACTTCAATTCTCCTATCAACAAAATTGACAATAACACTAAAATCAAAATTTAAATTTCAAAATAAAATGCAATTTGTAAAACGTTGCTCTGTTCAAGTGAAATCCTTAGGGTAAAACAATAAATGTTAATTACGTTGTAAAAAAGTTATTGAAATTCGATGCCAACAAGGATATCTATTGTGATTGATAAAATATTTAAACTCATGCAACATGAAACAAGTGAATGAACAAATTATTCCAATTTGTGTTACAAGGTGGAAAATACGTACCTCGCGCCGTGCTCGTCGATTTGGAGCCTGGTACAATGGACGCCGTGCGCGCCAGTCCATTTGGACAACTCTTCCGCCCGGACAACTTCGTCTTCGGGCAGTCCGGCGCCGGCAACAACTGGGCCAAGGGCCACTACACGGAGGGCGCCGAACTGGTGGACTCGGTGATGGACGTGGCCAGGAAGGAGGCGGAGGGCTGCGACTGCCTGCAGGGCTTCCAGCTGGCGCATTCGCTGGGCGGCGGCACGGGCTCTGGCCTGGGCACGCTGCTCATGTCCAAGCTCCGGGAGGAGTACCCCGACCGCATCCTCGCCACCTTCAGCGTCTTCCCTTCAGGAAAGGTATTCATTTCCACTGAACGAACTAATGCACAAACATCAATAAGATTCCTATATTCAGATAAGTTCCGAGATGTATAACCGCGTCATATTTTTGAATTGCAATGAAGCGACCCAATATTTATAACGGTACCGAACCAAATATTTGAAGCAAGGATTTTTTTAAAATTTAAATAATATTTTGGTGAATATTTTTTCGAAATATTTCATCATTTAAATACATTAAGATTACCACACTTTTGTTGCTTCAGTTTTGAATGGTGTCGTTTTAAAGTAAGAGGAAACGTTCATGGTAAACGAAGTCTTACAACTAAGGTATTGATGATGATAAATAAGACACTCGTTTCACTACCAATTAGTTTGTCACTATTTTTGCCGCCTTGCAGGTATGTTTGGAATTATGTTGCAGTCATTCCCAGGTGTAAATATTTTTGTCAGATTGCAAATTTAAAAATGACTTCAAACTATAAGTAGGTTACAAATAGTTAAATATTAGTAGTTATTTCTTATTAGTTCAAACTAATCATTAGTTGAATATCCAATCTAAAAAAAATAAAAATTATGTAATCTTCCCATATGCTTCTGGAAATATGTATAGGCTTTCATTTAAAAGTAATATATCTTAAAATATTAACAAAACACTTTACATGGATCTTGCTAATCTCTCTTATCATCATTCTTTGTAATATAAATCTCATGCCATATATTACGGTTTCCTTGTAGGTATCCGACACCGTGGTGGAGCCGTATAATTCTGTGTTGTCCGTGCACATTTTGCTGGAGAATACAGATCTTACTTTCTGCATCGACAACGAAGCTCTGTACGATATCTGCTTCCGTACACTAAAGCTCACGTGCCCGACATTTGGTGACCTCAACCATTTGGTGTCCGTCACCATGTCCGGAGTCACCACTTGCCTCCGCTTCCCTGGTCAGCTGAATGCCGATTTACGAAAACTGGCAGTCAACATGGTGCCCTTCCCTCGCCTCCACTTCTTCGTACCCGGCTTCGCGCCGCTCACGTCTCGAGGCAGCCAGCAGTACCGCTGCCTCACCGTGCCAGAACTCACCCAGCAGATGTTCGATGCCAAGAACATGATGGCGGCGTGCGACCCGCGCCACGGCCGCTACCTCACGGCGGCCGCCATGTTCCGAGGCCGCATGTCGGTCAAGGAAGTGGACGAGCAAATGCTGAATGTACAAAATAAGAATTGCAGCTACTTCGTGGAGTGGATTCCAGACCACATCAAAACGGCCGTCTGCGATATCCCGCCTCGAGGTTTGAAGATGTCT
This sequence comes from Teleogryllus oceanicus, assembly GCA_964035755.1. Taxonomy (NCBI): domain Eukaryota; kingdom Metazoa; phylum Arthropoda; class Insecta; order Orthoptera; family Gryllidae; genus Teleogryllus; species Teleogryllus oceanicus. The sequence goes on from CAXIVR010000002.1 coordinate 34,192,697, forward strand.
GTTACATTCTTGGGTAACACGACAGCTGTTGTGGAGCTTTTCAAGCGAATGACGGAGCATTTCACTTCCATGTTCCGTCGCAAGGCTTTCTTGCATTGGTACTTGGGCGAGGGCATGGACGAGATGGAGTTCACGGAGGCTGAGTCGAACTTGAACGACTTGATTTCGGAGTATCAGCAATACCAAGAAGCCGGAGGAGAAGATGACGGAGAATATGGTGATGAAGGAGAGTAAATTCATACCTCCCAATTCAAACCAAATGCTTCATCCGAGATGTGGAGGAAGAAGGGAATTAAGTTACAAAATTTTATTTTAAAATTATTTCTAAAATTCATTTTAAAGATATTATTCTGATATTTTATTTATTATACTCTTTTGAAGAGTGCTATTTAATTTGATGGGGAGAATTATTTATTTTTGATATATATTATTTATTTGGATTTATTTTTACGTTTCTATTTATTTGTAATAAATGTTTTGAAATATGAATTGTGACGATGATTTCATATTAAAAATATCTTAATTTAAGCATAATGACACGGGAGAAAGAAGTTTTGTGCAAAGAACGTGGATTGCACCGTGATGTGATTTATAACTAAAAAAGAAATACTTCGCGATTTTATTCATGTCAAGTTACAAAAAATGATAAGCACTGAGCACATCACAATCCTTGAACTTTTCTTAGCATAGTGGCAAAAAATAGTGATTATTTCCTGGATACGATATTGGCTAGCTAGTAAAGTTTAAATAGCGAGAGTGCAATGTAAGATAAAAAAATTTTAAAAAAATAGGTGATATATTTCATATAACTATCCCTTTGGCTCATTTTAATATAAAACAATTCCTTTTCAAAGAAGTTTAAAGCTTTACAGCTTCTAGTCGGAATATGTTGCTTTAAAATAAAGGATTGAAATATTCTGCAATAGCTTTAGGTAAAATAAAAGAACTTTTCGAAAATATATTCTCTCTAGTACGAATCCAAAATATTTTATTAACATATACGAATAATAAAAATCTGTTGGGTTTTAGGAGATGTCTAAACTTTGAGGTCTAAATTCTTTATCTGAATGTGTAATTGGTCACTGGCATTAACTATATTTGTTGTGCCGATCCTAGTTTATATTGCTTTTTTACCCGGGTATTTTCTTTATTTTTGTGAAATGTTTGTTAGATATTCATAAAGAGAAACCTTTTAACGCACACCTACACATAACGCACGTTCACAAAAATGGTTTTCTGACATACTGTTCTTTACGGCTAGGAGGGTGAAGGAAAGGAATTTTCTCCAATTATGGATCACTCCCAATTTCCCAATTACTTCCCAACGATTAACCCTCAACTGCCGTCGTGGTGCTATTTTCACCCCACTCGAATTTCGGAAATGAATATCCTGCCTTTTTTTCAAATGAGAATGTTGGTATGTTGTTTACCTTCAAATAGTTTATCTTTGATGTGAGGAAGTACTGTTGAATTTCGCGCAGTTTTTTGCAGTGGCGTGAGAGCAAATATGTGTTGTCTAGATGGTTAGAAGAGATAGAGAGTAATTATAGCGACATTGAAGACATACAAAATGAGTATGACTGCAATAGCAAGAATTCTTGAAGACGCTGCTATGCCAACTAGCCGAACCTCACATGAACATCACTCTTGAACGTGCATCTAACTAGAGAGCTTCCTGAAACCACTTCAGTAATATAGAAGAAATCTATTCCCGGTCGTGAATGTAATCCACAAGTAGGCAGGCAAATGAAGCTGTGCGCAATATGTGAGAACAAATGACCGAAAAACAAAAAAGATATTTGTGATACATGTGGCTGGTCAATCCGCGAAGCATTGGTAAGGAGTGTCTATGAGTCTATTTTTGCAATATATTTTATGATTAAATATGTCTACCAGAAAATGATAATACGGAAAAAGTTATATTTTAATACAATTGGTAAATAAGGTTTTTTTTTATCAGTAATCCGTTATAAAGTTAATTATTACTTAGTTACGTAAAAAATATTAAATATGAGTTATTTTTCTAAATGATTTTTAAAATTCTATAAAAATATAATTAAACAGAAATAATTTAAAGTAGTAAGATATGGATCACCGGATCGGTCAATTAATGAAGCACATTAGTTTGCCAACGTTTCGGAATATTTAATTCCTTCATCAGGGCTACAGGAACACAATCACACGGAACAAAGGCAACTTGTCTGAACAAAAACATTAGAAATCACACAAAATATGCCATGAATCAACATACATGAAGCAAAATAAGTAAATAAATAAATTCTCTTTCTCTCCGAAGCAAAACAAAGCGCAGTGCTGTCCTTACCGCCGGTCGTACACTACGCTTGGCCGGGTTGTAAAATAATACACTTTTGCTGGCAAATAAGATTATCAAAGTGTCAGGGCAACGCATCTTTAAATCATCACTTTCTGCCATACATGAACTATATCAGTTGTATCAATACGCTGATAGAGGCGATCCGATCGTTTCTAGAGCTATCCTCCGTTCCAGGAGTATACGAAGGAAACGGAGTGTACGAGCTTTCCTTTCTATTCAAACAGGTACGAAGTGTTACGAACCATCGGATAAGTAGTCTTCAATATAAAGTGTTTTACAAGCAATTAAATTTAATTTGCAAGGCAAGGTTCAGTCTTAGAATCAACAATTTGTTTTCGTAGGAATAGTGATTTTTTTTAATTAAACGTAGCTTGTCGCATTAGGAATATTTATTATTCAAAATGTCGTGCTGCTTTGCATTCGAATGAAGATTAAGGTCCAAACACTGGAAGATATTTCTTGAATCTCTCAAGAATTGGATAGGCAAGAGCATTTCATAGAAGATACACGTCAAACAGAACAATCTGCTACCGGCAATGCTGCCTTTTCTGCATGGTTGCTAATTGAATATGACATATTTACCATTGAAGGCAAGTTGAATATTGAAGAATTAATTGCGCTAACTTTATTAAGTTCCTCATATTAAATGAAGTATTTACCTACGTCAGCGTGAAGGAGACAAAATACCCAGGAAAGTGAAGAACCAATTTTAAAAGCATATATACTAATGACATCATCTTACGAACACAGTATGAATATACGTGATTCAACGTGTAAACTAGGGTCCAGTGTTAGTAGTCCAATGAAGGAAATGTTTCGTATGAACAACCAATTAAAGGAACTGTTGAGAGACAGAATTATTATCATTACAAGAGAAAGTAAAGACTTCATATAGTACTTTTACCAGAGGTAAATTGAAAATGAACTCATAAAACTATAGTTTATAGTATTTCACGGGCAGTTGACAATGAAGGAAAAACTTGTAAGGAAAAAAAAAATACAGATTAAAAAGATCTATAAAATATGCGGAAAAATAATTGACCAATTATCTTTATTACGACATGTGGTACGTAGTATATGTTTTGTTTATTTTACATTCCTTAACTGTCATGTTCTTGGTAGTAAGTGATACCGTAGTTGGCGAATCTACATTTGTCCAATTGGCATGCGTAAATGGTATTTTATTACGAAATATGAAGAGCCAGAAAGCAAATATTTACAGAGAATAATGCTTGATGTAATTTTTAGGTTTAGGTTGCATAGTCTGTGGCTTCAAATGTCAAAATGTATCAGTGAAACGTGATTCATGCACGATTGATCAAATGACTCTGAATCTAAAATCGGAACTAGCGCCCCAGCGCTGATGGCACTGCGCACAAGCATGGCCACACTGTCTCTTTATTCTGTCAGCACTGATAGTATGAATGTGAATTAAAAAAATTACATTGAGATTCACTCCAAAAAAGACCTTTCGATTTTTGCCTTATTCAATTTCCTGTTGTAAAAAATGCGTACTATTGTGTGTAATTATATGTATTTATTCGGGTAAACGTAAACTTTATCCATGTAAAATCGCATATCTAAATAAAATCAATAAGTATAATATATTATTTACTTTAAAAGGAACTTTAAACTAATTTTACGAGCAAAACATCTACAATTTTGCAAAAAGACAAGTTCAATTAAAACAATGTCATACGTTTCCATGGGTATAATTCAATATATATAGAACTTTATTTTGTAGAGGGCGGGGCTAGTGGTTTTAATATTCACGCATTTTTTATATGAAGACGCATTTTACGGCATTTTGTATTAAAATTTTTTAAGTTCGGATTTTTGAAGCATATTTTGAAAGTTTTATTGGTAAAAAGTATAAAAACCAACCTCATCATTAGTCATACCTCCTTATTTTATGCCATCCATAATGCAGTTGTGTTGTATCCTACTATAAAATACACCATATTATTGTAATTATCTTTTTACGAAAATAAAGTGAAGTTCAATATTTAACATGCGTGAAATAGTGCATCTTCAAGCTGGTCAATGCGGGAATCAAGTTGGTGCCAAGGTAATTAAAGTTTATTTTTTCTTACTAGTGTATAATAATAATAATAATAATTATTATTATTATTATTATTATTATTATTATTATTATTATTACTGCTATTATTACTATTACTATTACTATTTTATAATTCTAAATATTTATTTTAAAACTTTCAGTTTTGGGAAGTGATATCTGATGAACATGGCATCGACCCTACGGGATGTTACCACGGTGATTCAGATCTGCAGCTCGAAAGAATAAATGTGTACTATGTGGAAGCCACAGGTAATTAATTATGGATTCTATTTCATTTTCATGTACATTGTTCAAAATAAGTAATGAAATAAAATTCCTAGATATATCCTCCCGAGAATTTTTAAGAAAGCTATAAAATTTAATAATTTTTGCTAGAATTGGAATATAATATTCACATCATATGTAATTTTAATCAATTCCCACAACGAAATAAAATTCTACATTCAAGACCAGGTAATCATTTTCACTTAAAATTTCTCTGTATTCAGTCACAAAATTTGCTAAAAAAATGATTTCCACACAAATCCTGTTCCCAGTTCGAGGAACAAAAATATTGCATCAAAACAAAATAACAGAAAATGCAGATTTGTAGTAATTTGCGTTCCGTGCTACGCGTAGTTCTTAAAATCTTCACGCATTATACATTATAAAATAACTATTACGCTTCATTAGAATAGAAAATTACATATTTTCAAATCTGTCGCACTTCGTAACAAAACGAATTTATGTAATTGTTCGCTCGAAGCTTTTCGGCAGAAAAACTTTTATCTCCTCCCCGGGTAACGCGAAAATGGACAAATCCTGCTACAACAAATCGTAAATTACTTCCTCTAACACGTGATGTAGCCAGAATCCATGTTTTGTGGGTCCATGATAGCGAAAACTCGACTGACGATAATACGTCGTTACAGGAAGCCTCAAAACATTTTCAAACCTTTCTCGAAAATTGCACCATTTTTTAAATTAATCTTTGCTCTCGGATAGCATAAAGGACGCTTAAAACGACGGTGCGTGTCTCATGTTCGTTAAAATCCCATATTTTTTTTTAAAATTGCAAAAGTGCCGTTTTTTGGGGGGGCGTCTTCCTACAACTACAATATTAAAAAAGATTTTTACCTAAATGAAATCTATTTTTTAAAGATAGTTTTTAAAATAAAGCCATGTTCAACTTTTATAATATATAAGTACTAGTGTAATTTTGCGCAAAATGTAAGCACTTTTTCCATAAAAAATCGTTCCAATTTTTTTCTTTAAATTTTCTCCTCGTATGTATCAAGGAACGGTAAAAAATTATGCTAGACCAATTTTCCGGCGTATTTTCGGTACTTTCGAAAATTGCAAAAAGGTAACATTTCAAAATTAAAAAATTGAAGAATGCAATTTTTGCCTTAAATAAAGTCGATTCTAAAAAATTAGCTGTTTTAAAAAAAATTGTGTACAATTTTTTGAAGAAACGAGTAGTTTTCGCATACTTAGTGCTTAAAATTAACGCAATTTATAAAAAAACATTTTCTCAAAAAAACACTCAAACGTTTTTCCATGATTAGGAATAAGGGACGCTCAATGAATGCTGCGGGTCTCATTTCCTTTGAACTCTCGTTGAATTTTCGAAAATATCAAATTTAGAAATAATACGAGAAAGTATGTAGTGTTGTAGTACAGTTTCAAATAAATTATTACCACTCACACAATAATGAAAGCGCCATTTTCTGGCGTACGATTCTAAAATTATTCTTCGTATGAAGTAGACGAGAAAGTAAAAAAGAAAAAGTGGTGCTTCTTATTAAATAATCATTACACAGTCGGGTAAATGCAACTTACCACATTTTTTAGGCGTAAATTCGTGACTAGCAACGTGCATGTTTCTGTTTGTGAATAATAATAATAATAATAATAATAATAATAATAATAATAATAATAACAGCAAAACAATATGTTTCTTCAACACTTAATTAAGACGTACCGAAAACTTTTGGCTCAAGTGCAACGATCATAGATAACGGTAAATAATACTTTTCGAAAAGGAAACTCTCAAAAATTAAATGTACAAAAATACTTTTTATGGGCATTCAAGATAAACAGAAAAATCTTCCAGTTCTCTAAAAAGAAAAACTTGTTATTTGTATTAATTAACATGAAATACGACGAAAAATAGACGTTGAATCAACACGAAGCACATGTATTTTTTCGTGTTTGTGCAGGCGGCAAGTACGTGCCGCGCGCAGTGCTGATCGACCTGGAGCCCGGCACCATGGACGCCGTCCGCTCCAGCCCCTTCGGCCAGCTCTTCCGCCCGGACAACTTCGTCTTCGGGCAGACGGGCGCCGGCAACAACTGGGCCAAGGGCCACTACACCGAGGGCGCCGAGTTGGTGGACTCGGTGATGGACGTGGTGCGCAAGGAGGCCGAGGGCTGCGACTGCCTGCAGGGCTTCCAGCTCACCCACTCGCTGGGCGGCGGCACGGGCTCCGGCATGGGCACGCTGCTCATGTCCAAGCTCCGGGAGGAGTACCCCGACCGCATCCTCGCCACCTTCAGCGTCTTCCCGTGCGGAAGGGTAATTCAAAACCGACATTTCACTCACAAACCAGTGATCTGAGAGCTTGTACAATTTTGATATCAATATATTTAGTCTTAAAACATTCCAGGGCCATCATACTCTTCACTTCCGATAGGTACAGGATAAGTAAATACGAAGTTATCTTCAACAATTTAAAAAAAAAGTACACTAATTATAGATCACGAAAACATTTTTCGAAATGTTTACCTTATCTTCAATGCTCCCAATCAGATATAAAATAAGGAAAATATACGAAAAAGAAATATGTGAAGAAGGAACGTGTCGGACGCTGGAAATGATTATTCTCAAATATAAACACATGGTAGAAAATAGGCAATCAGATATTGTTTCGTAATACACGTAAAGAGAACGATACGTGGAATATAATTACTGCAGAATATAATTCCAACCACGAAAATATTCCCGAAACATAAAAATATATAAAAAATCAATAAAAATTTAAAAAATTGGAAGAAGATTAAATGTCGGGAAAAATGAGAATTTGCCGCTGAGAAAGGAACTTATCAAAAAATTGTAGTTGTCCAGCACAAGATTCAAATGTAACACTTAACTTGAACTGCATTCAGGTGGAATTGACATTGAAATTTCAGATACAACAGACTGCAACACCGAACAGCTAGCAAATAACAACACATTCTAAGAATATCTAATTACTGGAGACCAGGATACTGCATTCAAATATGCTTTAAAATATACGATAACATGCACGATAAAGAAAAATATGCACAGACCAAAGTGTGTGTTTTGTTCTATACAAAATAACTTAATTTACATGTTGAAAGATACACACTGAATTCAACTTCTATTGCAAGAAATTATAATATATTTTTCCAAATTTACCTGCAAGAATATTCTTATACACAGAAAAAGTTCTTTCAACATTGCTTGAGTTTAGGAGACAATATCTTAAAGCTGCAATTTCTTTAGCTGTGTATTTTTTAACATCATGCTTTTCACCCTGTAAAATACAACTTATCTTTTCACACTTCTCAGAGGTTTCTTATTCAATTTACTTTATTTTTTCTGCTAAGACTTGCCTTATTGGTCGCGATAAAGTTTTGAATGACGTTGCTACAGTGTTCAATAAGTTAACTGCAGTAGTTCTAGATCACGTTCTTCAACCTTGCTAATGATTTTAGGCAACAATTATTAAGTGTGTACCTATATATGTCAGTTCCCGTTCGATTCCTTCAACATTTGCAGTCACTATTGCTTAACACGCGCCACATTCGCAATAAGGGAAGTATCTTCTTAATAGCTTCAACATGCGACTATTAAGAAGTGGGCATTGAGCCATGTTCCCATCCATTAAGGACAGGCTCTGGCGGAATGGGAATTTCTGGTAGTTCCTGTTTGAATAGGCCTTCTCGCCGTAGCTTCGACAAAACTCTTTTCACTTTAGGAATGAAATTATTAACTTTAGGGAGCTACCAACAAATCTCTTCGGCAGTACGATGTAGGCCATTAACACTCCAAGTAATGTGGAGCATTTTGGGGTAGATCACTTGAAGAGCAACTATTGCTTTCAGCTTGAATGCTGCACTATCCGTCAGAAATGCCAAGAATGTTTGTGATCTTTAGCTGGCTACAATAAACGCAATACATCTCTCACAGACCTTTCAATGGTGTCATAGTTTGTTTTCTCTAAGTCTCTGCACATAATTAAATGAGGATATTCTACATCTTTGGAATCCAATTTGCCCATAACTGCAATTTATACCTTCCACAGGAAACAGTTCTTTCATCAATTGAAAGCCAGATGAATAAATCTTTAATGTCATCTCTAATTTCTTTTAGCACTTTTTAATAGAGTCGATTAATGTTAATTTTTAATAAAGTGGACTCGTCGGGAAGGCTTCGAATCTAGAAGAGGTTAAATTGTATTTTTCGGTGCATTTGTTATGTGAAATGCAGTTTGCAAATCTTGATGCATTGAATTTTTTTGGTACAGTTTATCTGTACTATCTTTACTATCTTTTCAAAGAAAAAAGACCCATCAAAACTTCAATAAATCCATAGAACTTTTCTTTAATAAATATATTTTCATCCAGTTAAATGCCTCAACAGAAGAAGAGAATTTCATGAACTTTTTAACATTTCTTGATATCACTTCAGATATTTCAATAATTATTCCACAAACTGAAAGTTGACTGAAAGTTCACACTGATATCAGAAAATAACAGGGCATATCTGAAATTATGACGTGGCATAAAATCTGAGGGCTTTTATCATTATTAAGAGTTATTATCATTATTAATAATCTCTACTACTCAAGCTTACGTAATGATTATCCAACAGAACTTCCAATATACCTACGTATTTCAAACACAATCCTTTTTCAAAAAGCTCTTCTTAAATTATTGTTTACTGTGATTTTCCTCAGAATTCTATATGTCTCTCTCACATAAATTTGATAGGTATACGACAATATACATTGAATTCAATATATTCCAAAAATGCAGTAAAATCTTTGAGACTATGTTGAAATATAAAAATCCACTTAAGTGTGCGAATAAGCTTACTTGTAATAATAATTTTTTTATTTAAGATAAATTTGCAATCTATTTTTTACAAAATAATAAGTAAATGTGATGTCTATTGTAGAATTATTATGACAATGATTAGTAGTGAAGGTATCCCATCGGTACTCTTCATCTTCTTCTTCGTACTATAACAAAAAGCAATTATTATTATTTTAGGTTGACAGCAATTGGAATTGATAATTTGGTGGTGATGTTTCAGTTATTTCTTGAGTATCTGTATGCGAGTTGTATGGGTGAGGTTCTGGTTAGACGATGGATATCTGCACTATTGTCAAGGAGGTTGAGGGCTAAGTGATTTGGATGGATTTCAAGACGCTGGAGATAGATTGAGCTGATTGATTCTATTCTTTCAAAGACAGTGGGCATTTTTAAGTCTTTGTGTAATGCTGCGTTTGTGATGAACCAAGGCGCTGCTGCGATCATTCTTAGGTCTTGGACTGAAATCTCTAGATGACAGAGAGATTACTCTTGCTTGCTGTGCCCCAGATTTGGATGCCGTAGTAATAAATGAACGCCTAAGTAAACACGAACGTTACGACTATGAATTTAAAAGACTAATAAGTAAAAGCTTAAATGTTCCTCAAAAGTAAGAGTCGACCATGCATTCGGCCCTAAATTACGACACTAAACAAAATCTTTCAAAAATCGCAAATTTGAATCAATAAGACGCAAAACATTTACTTTCAAGACAGAGCAATATTATGTCATAACTTCCACGTACAAAATATTTTATTTTGCAAGCTAACATTGAAGAATGCTTACCATTGCAGGTTTCGGACACCGTCGTGGAGCCTTACAACTCCGTGCTCTCAGTACACATACTGATTGAGAACACTGACTTGACCTTCTGCATCGACAACGAAGCCTTGTACGATATCTGCTTTCGTACGCTAAAGCTCACGTGCCCGACATTTGGTGACCTCAACCATTTGGTGTCCGTCACCATGTCAGGTGTGACTACTTGCCTTCGCTTCCCCGGCCAGCTCAACGCAGATCTGCGCAAATTGGGAGTCAACATGGTGCCCTTCCCTCGCCTCCACTTCTTCGTACCCGGCTTCGCGCCGCTCACGTCTCGAGGCAGCCAGCAGTACCGCTGCCTCACCGTGCCAGAACTCACCCAGCAGATGTTCGATGCCAAGAACATGATGGCGGCGTGCGACCCGCGCCACGGCCGCTACCTCACGGCGGCCGCCATGTTCCGAGGCCGCATGTCGGTCAAGGAAGTGGACGAGCAAATGCTGAATGTACAAAATAAGAATTGCAGCTACTTCGTGGAGTGGATTCCAGACCACATCAAAACGGCCGTCTGCGATATCCCGCCTCGAGGTTTGAAGATGTCTGTTACATTTCTGGGAAATACGACCGCAGTGGTTGAGGTCTTCAAACGAATGACGGAACAGTTCACCGCTATGTTCCGTCGCAAGGCTTTCTTGCATTGGTATTTGGGTGAGGGCATGGACGAGATGGAGTTCACGGAGGCTGAGTCGAATTTGAACGACTTGATTTCGGAGTATCAGCAATACCAAGAAGCTGGAGGAGAAGAGGAAGGAGAATTCGGCGAAGAAGGCGGGGAGTAGTTTGAAAATGTTTACAATATTTTCGCAGGTGTGTCAAGGAATAGTATGGATGCAAGCATGACCTATTGGGGAAACTGATTTATTTTTTATTTTTTTGTTTATTTTGTATTATTTACTTATTTATATATTTATTTATTTGCAATAAAGGTTTTTTATGTCAATGTGACTTATAAAATGTGTTTCCTCTTGTTTATCAGCAACATTACTGACTCAGAATCCTTTGTTGCGATGTAATTTAGAAACTGTTGTAAATATATTTTGAATATAATTTTAATGTGGACATATAGTAGCCTCAATTACGTAGTGATTCATATAATTCATTGCACGTGTTCACTTTGAAATTTTGATTCAAATGAGTATGTCATTTGTATAATGTTTACATTCTTCTTTGGTATGTAAATTTTAACAATAACTGTAACATTAATCATTTCATTAAGGAACTTTCGTAAACTGGCGGAGATATTCCAAGTAGAAATTTCAGGATATTTTCCTAGTACAATCCTCTGATAATGGCTTATTATTATGTGCAGGAATACAGTAATATAATCAAAAAATTTAATTTAAAGTTTATTATTAACCTATATATATATATATATATATATATATATATATATATATATATATATATATACGTAGATTACTTAAATTAAATTATGAACTTTTCAAAATAGTATAGCAGTGGCGTCCAATCTCCAATGTTGGTGTTCACAGTATAACGATGCAACAATATCACTCAGACGTGTCAGGCAATAAATTCTGACACCAAATGGTCACAGACGTTCGTCGCAATGTTTGAAGAACAACGTCCTATCTATCATATATCCAAACGCAAAAATGCCCCAAGTAGAGAAATTTCTATTGAAATACATGGAAATGTACAAAATGTCTAATTCTTTACATTTTGATACATTTTACTGTAATGAGGTTTAAAATCGAACAATGTAAGGTTCTCTGTTACAGTAAAAGATAATTTTTCTTGCTTCTACATATAGAGTATTATTTTCTCTAAAAGTAGTGTAGTCAGAATCCACGTTTTGTGGTTCCTTTATACCGAAAAGGTTTTTCTTTTCAAAACGTTCGTCTCATGTTTCTGTAAACACTAACTAGCTGGTAAAATATTCGTACGATATTTGAAAAAATTAATACTCCAACTAATCTGGCCCAAGTGGAAACCCTGCAATGGAGAGAATTCTTTAAATGTCGAGAGTACTTCTCATAAATCCCCTAGCACATTTTCAACATTTTCTTAAAAATGGTTCAAAGTTTATTCTTTAAATTTCTTGTAGGATTAAAGTGAAATACACGCAGAAAGATGACACACTTATTTTCTTTAAGCTTTTGTACAGATAGTGATGCACTGAATATCATGAAATAAAGGCATTTTGATGTATCAAAAATTACACAAATGTAATTTTTGATATATCTTTCATGTCGTTAAAATTTACGTTCAAGATGTATTTCATTATTGAATATGTTTGTTAATAAAAACTGGGACATACATAGCTTGTCTGGTGCATGATATACACGGGTACCAGACGATGAGCTATGAAGTAATGCAACATTTGAATAGAGGGGTGAAAGATACAGCAGATATTCAAGTTCTGAAACATGGCGAATTCCTCCCTTGTTTATAATAACAAGGAGAGAACCCTTAGAAACAGAAAGGAAAATTGATGAAATAGAATATGAGGAACAGGAAGATGCCGTAAGAAAAATAAAAGTAATAAAAAAAGCGAGAGGAAGCGATGGTATTAAAGACGAAATGATCAAATATGCCTCAGAATATTTACAGAAACGGCTCTCATACTTTCTCAATCTATGTTGGAAGAAAGTGCTTATAGAGAGTGTAAAGTGCCTCAAGAGTGTAAAATTGCAGTAATACGCCTTTTCTTTAAGGAGGGACCGGTGGTCCTGCGAAAATTATTGAGAAATAAGTCTTTTAAATGTTGCTTACAAAATCTATTAAAAATAATCGCATCTAGAGTTCGCAATATTGCAGAGACCATGTTATTGGAAGAATAAAATGGTTTTAGGAAGGTTTTAAGGGCGGTCCATCACCTGGGCCAGGCATGGAACACGGAACAGGTGTCGGCTCGGCGCAGCAGTCTACCAATTTTGTCCGTGACTCCTTTGATGTAAGGTAAACGGGCTGGAAGGCTCGGTTCGTTGCCTCGATGTAGAAGAGTCGAGCCTTGATAGGGCATGATGTACGGTGGAATCGCTGTAACCATTAACCAGGAAGGTCTCTGTGAGTAGCGCTTTTTCCGACTCAAGACTGTTGAGGTCACATATCAGAGAGGCCCGTTGGGTGAGGGTAGAAAGGACACACAGTTTCGTGGCAGACTGGTAGTTGGAGTCGGCATGTTGACGTGGGTAGGATTGATAGATTGATTGATTTTTTCGTGTTTCCGGGCGCGTCAACTGCTTCGGTCATTAGTCCCGTTAGTGAAGTGCACGTTTTTCTCGGGAGATGGCGGTGATTTTCCCCTCGCTGGATGGCGAGATCCGGCACTGACCTACCGTCGGCTAGTGGGGTTTCCCCCTAACCTAAACTCTCCCACCAGCGGGGCACCGCCCCAGCCGGGACAAGCTCTAAGCTCCCGAGGGGTCTCCCGGAATATGTGGTAGTGTAGTGCATGTTAGTGTAAGTGTGTGTGTAAGGGGGAGAGGATAGGACAAGGAAGAGGAAGGACAGATCGCGCGCGGTCCGTGGCCCGTTTGGTATGGTACTGCTCCGGCATTCGCCTGGTGTTGATCGGAGAAACCACGGAAAACTACCGATCAGAGCAGCCGGCCGCTAGAATTCTCCTCCAGACACGTGGGTAGGTTTCTGGTAGACAATGGCCGAGCGCTCCATAAGGGCGCCTGGTTACTAGGACATCGAGGAAAGGGAGATGTCCGTTCTGTTTCCATGGTGAACTTAATGCGCGGGTGGATGTTGTTAAGGTGCGCGAGGAAGGTTCCAAGGTAATCGGTGCGATGGGGCAAGATGACGAATGTGTTATCGACGTTGTGCAGCCATTGCTACAGTTTTAAGGGCGCGTATTCTAGTGCCTGCTCGTCAAAGGATCCCATGAAGAGATTTGCTACAACAAGAGATAGCGGTGAGACCATAGCGGTGCCTTGTGTCTGAGTAAAATACTCCTGCCTGTATTGGAAAAATAGTCGTTCGGAACATCTCGGTGAGTTTGGCCAACTCCTTCGGTAGATGATGCAGTAAGAGGTTGTCATCTAGGATCTTGATCGCGTCACTGACGAGAACCATGGTGAAGAGGAGGGTGACGTCGAAGCTGACCAGGGCATCGTCAGGCTCTATTCTAGTGCAGTGGATGAGTTGGATGAAGTGTTTAGAGTTGACGGATGACGGCATATGGTCGGTGAGAGGTTTCAATTTTTTGGCCAAGAAGCGAGCTAAATGTTGGGTAATTGAGTTGATAACACTCACTATGGGGCGGAGGGGAACTTCGAGTTTTTAGATCTTGAGTAGGCCATAGATGCCGGGAATGCAGGGGTTGTGGATGAACTTAGGGCTTTTTTGTCTTCGCCACTAATGGAAGACGTTTCATTTATGCTGGACGTGACTTGTCTTACCTTCGGGTGAGGGTTGTGGTCCAGATTCTGATAGGTGTTCTTGTCACTAAGTATGCATTTTACTGTAATACGGTTTAAAGTCGAACAATGTAAGATTCCGTGCTACAGTAAAAGAATTTTTCTTGCTTCTACGTATAGAATATTATTTTCTCTAAAAGTAGTGTAGTCAGAATCCACGTTTTGTGGTTCCTTTATACCGAAAAGGTTTTTCTTTTTAAAACTTTCGTCTCATTTTTCTGTACACACTAACTAGCTCGTGAACTATTTGTACGATATTTGAGCTTAGGGCTTTCTTGTCTTCACCGCTAATGGAACCTTGGTCATCTTGGCATGGTATTCGGCGCTTTCCATGTTCACAGAGACGTTGCCTTTATCCGCAGGAAGAATGCCGATGTCTTCCCGCTGCTCGAGGTGTTTCAAGGCCATTCTCTCATCACGTGAGATATTGCAAGTTGGGGGAGTGGCACGGGTCAGAATTGCGCTTAAATCCCTTCTTATGCCTTCGGCAAAATCTTCGGGTAGCCCCCACAGAACTGTTTCCACAGCAGTGATAACGTCATCAGTAGGGATCAGCTTGAGGGTGACGACGAAATTGTGTTCATTAGAGAACGGTTGTGTTGGCCGTGTCAAACGTTTCACTGGTCCGGTTGACTACTGTTTTGCGGAGGACTTGGAGCTCCGGCGGAGAACACTTCCGCTGCAAGTTAGTGAATTTTCGCACCTGACGGCTTCTGGTGACGTCTCGAGAACGTTCAACTTTTTGTTAAATGAAGTGCTCTCCAGTCTGTCTCAGCCATCAAGGCGCAGAGTGTGGCTAATGCTCAGGTGCAATCAGTTGAGTTCGCGCTCAATAGTGGCGATATCCGCCCTCGTGTGATGGTTGCGCTCCAGTAACAGCTGTTCGCTGGGTGCGCCGTAAGATTTGTTGAGGTGCTCTGGTCTTGAAGTGATGTGCAATATTAAGAAAGGGTACCCCCGGATAAGATGGTAAAAAGTTCCCCTAAGCCAAATGATGTATGATTGGTTACATTATATTTCGAACATAAAAATAATGTGTTTGAAAGACTTCTAAGCCTCCGTCTCACCACCCACACCCATCTACAGCCAAAAACGTGTTTCTTTATTTTAATTTGGGGGGGGGGGCAAATTAACACGATTTTATCTGATAAGAAATGGAATAAATAAAAAGACAATTTATACTATTATAAAAATTCAAACAAAAATATTTTTGAAAAAATAAAAAAAAATATTGTGTTTTAGAATCATGGAACTGGCTCGAAAAAATGTCCAACGTTCCTCTTAAAACACTAATTGTTGTAAATGTTTTCAGAGGTTTTCGATTGCTGCCAATCTGTGACCTTACTCCTAGAGGAAGTTCGTAGGTGCCTAAAATACGGCGTCTACCGGACAGTGAGGTTCTTGCCTACAAAAGCCTAATTTTTTTAAAGTGTGGTTCAACAATTAAAAAAAAATAAAAAAATGCACAAGTGTTGATGTAGAAAAATCACAGGAGATGATTTTTTAGTGTCTGGGTCGGTGTTCTAAGACACAGTAAAACAGCTCAGAAAAATCCGGGTTCAACCTGTTCCCCATCATTTCCCACATGTCTTCCGCTTATTCTTCAATTATGATCGAATTATTTTCTCATAAACTGCCAAAAACTATAATCTTTCCTTAGCGTATGATATATTTATGTAAAGGATTAGAAAGATTCAAAAAATTAAATTTGTAACTAAGTTCCAAAACCAAAATATTAGTGTGTTAAGTAGACGAAGAAAGAAATTAAAAAACACGTTTTTGGTGTGAGAGGGGTGTGGATGGTGGGACGGGGACTAAGAAACATTTCAAAAATATTATTTTTATGTTCGAAATATAATGTAACCACCCATACGTCATTTGGCTAAGGGGCACTTTTTACCATCTTATTGGGGGAACGACATGGGAGTCGCCTCACCGTAGAAGGAGGCGAGTTGGCAAAGGCTCTTGGCACGAACAGTTCTCAGTTGGCTGAGTCGCCGGGAATTTTTGAAGGTACACTGTCCGTAGAGGTTCGTAACATGGATTTGCATGCTTCCGCATTAGATTCATATATAAACCTCCTTCCTGTCGCTTCGCTGGTGACCTGTCCCCAGAATATAGAAAGCCTCCACACGGAGGTCGTGACGCAGTGTCATGGCGCCCAGAGTAGTCCTAGGCAACAGCGTGATTTGCACATGGTCAGTTGTTTGGGTAGCAACGTTGTGTTGTAATTCCAAAGCTGTGAAGATTCTTGTACGATCATTTCAATCGGTGAAGATATTCAGAATTAATTTTAAGTATTGGCGCCAGGATATTAATGATGTTTCTTCTAAAAGGCCATATAGATGTGCTGTACCAACCTGCCGTGCGCTATCGTGAATATTACAAGGAGGGTCTACAGTCCATGTATTTGTTTTCCCAAAATATCATGAAATGCGATGAAAATGACTTGATAACATCGACGGAAATTCAACCCTTGAAGAACATCCAAGGTAAGTTAAGTATTCATTTTATTCGCAGTCATTTCGTCGCGTGAAACCTTTTAGAATGTTTTGCAACATGCTCGTTACATGAGTAGTATTCATTTTCTATTAATTAGACCAACTTTGAAATTAAATTATTACAATGAGATTACTCTTAAATCATTAAACAGTTCAAATAATAATGCTTATTTAAGCGAACATTTAAATAATTTCAAATATTTTTAGGTTATGCATTATAGCAGGACATAATAAAGATTATAATTCAGTTCAATTTTTTTAATCCGTTATTTCTATATGCAATGGTTGTTTTAATATTGTTTTTTTTTGAGAATGATCTTGATATCTATATTATTTTGCTGTTAATTATTTACTAGAATTAAAAATGTTCTAATTGTATGAAATATTTTACAGCCATCATCACTTTTACGAGAGAGATACATCGTGGGAAACAGTTGTGTATGATACGACGAGTGAAAAATGATTTTCTAAAATCTGTGTCACTCCATTAAATAATCTGTGGAGTCTTCCATATGTCTTGACTGACCTACCCATCTTTCTAGAAAAGAAACAAGGCGAGAAATTCTAGCAGAAAAGAAAAGAAGACTGAAGAACTCTCAACCGGTTGCTGCCGATGCTGATAGTGTGGTTTCGCAGCAAGTTTATAACCAACAGTTTTCTTGTATAACGTTGGAAGATTTGATGAATAATTTGAGGAAAGTTACAGTGTCTCCAGTTTAGAGAATTGTTAAACAATGTGATGATTGTGTTGCCCTTTTAAAACTAGTGAGGAAACCTCATCCAATGATTTCCCTTTCAGTAGTTATAGATATTGCTTTGAATTTCAGTTTAAACAAAAAAAATGCTTCTGTGAGGAAATTAATAAATCAAGATTTTCCAAGAAAAATTAACAATACTCTTTAATTTCAGACATGTTGGATTTCTTTTTGATTAGAATAATATTTTACAGAAGACGACTGTGTGTATGAAAATGTATCAAGAACTTAATATTCTCTATGTGGTAGAGCAGATAACTGAAAATAAATGATTTATTTTAAGTTTTTAATTGGAAAAATATAACTAAATTATGTTCATAAAAACGTAATAATTTGAGCTTCATCTTAATTACATTTTGCTGCCTTTTATTGTCAATTTCGTCACATTACTATAAATTTGATTTTAATTGAGAGATTAGATTGTCGGACATTGAAATAACCTGCACACAGTGGCTGTGGATGTGGTAGCTTGTACCAATAGGGTTATAGATCCCTTGAGTTTTCAGCAGGAAAAGCATACAAATGAATGCGTGTTTTTATGGCATTTGCCATAGTCGACATTATTCAGATTAAGATATTGACTATACCAGCAGTTAATACATTTTTTTAAATTATGTGAAATTGATAAAAGATTAAATACTTAGTAAAATTTCTTAACGCTGGAGTATTTGACCGGATAATTTATAATTTGATAACATTGTGTATGTGTTAATGTATTAATAAATGTGACTGAACTTTTCACACATACATTATATTTATATATAAACCACTACTCTTATTATATTTTCGCTATATTCATTGTAATAATTTTAAATACTTGGGGATGTAAGGTATCTGCCGTATGTTCTTGAGACTCTTAAAAACTTGAAAGTAAATGTATTTAAAACGAATTTTAATGGATTCTTGAAACCAATATATTACTTAATTTCAATGATGTGAACATGGAATGGGGACATTTTTTTAAATTTTTGTTATATTTTTCCAGAAAAGGGTTTCTAGTACAACTGGGGACTGCGCATCTGTCCGACGTTCGGACTAGCTATGATGACGTCATAAATCAGCGTGGAGGCTTTCTGTGTTGCCTGTGGGCGAGATGTGCATGTTGTAAAGGGTCTATGCTGTACACGCAATCTTGGCGGACTTGTACTATTTATTTCTAATTCGGACAATGCATTGATAGGCTCACACATTACGTTGCCTGAAGAAGAAATTCACATCAATGAAATTGTTAAGCTGGGAGGGGGAGACATCTTATAGAAGCCGAAATAAAGTACGGTTGAGAACAATGCAATACAGAGGGCGTATCAAATGTTTTGACTTCCTTTTTCGAAATATCAGGGGAAGTCAAAAAATTGTGGTATGGTAAGCAATTCACACCTATATTGAGTTATACAAAATTTTCTCTACATTAATATCTGCCAAAGATCTTAGCGTCCGGCTTGCTGGATCAATGGTTCACGATATATTATAATCCTTATTACCTTTATAATGGATTATAGGATCCGCTGACTATACAGCGCAGCTGGGAATCTGAAATAGAATGATTCTATTCCTAGTTCATTTCTGTTTGGATTGACTAAATGAAAGATCACTTTCTTTTCTAAAGAACAAAATTTAACAAAGTTTATTTTACCTTTTTATCAAACAATTTAGTGAATTTATGGTGTGCCTTTGATCAAGATATGTTTGAATTTAGAATTTTATACCGCGGTTAACTTATCTATTCTTCGTTGATGTCCCTCGTAGACTTCTTAGTCGAAATATCTTGCGAGCTTCCGTAGTCCAAAATTCCAAGAAATCCTCTTCTGATTCTTCGTTGATGTCCCTCGTAGACTTCTCAGTCGAAATATCTTGCGAGCTTGCCGTAGTCCAAAGTCCCAAGACATCCTCTTCTGCCCCTATCCAAGCTGGTCCCAAACTATCAAAATTATCAGTCCCGATTACGTCCTATGACATAGTCCCGAACTCGATTACCACTCCCGACAAAGTTCCCATTTATACATCAATATTACTTCCACATGAAAATATCGGCAATATCATTCACTGTCCTTAAAATTTCACTGATAACCCAATTCTGACTATCTGTATTATACTCGTTCCCTCTCACGAACCTACGATCAGTTCAGAAGCGCGATGCCGGTCAGAATGAAATCCTCCTGCATGATTCACTCCTCGAAGACTTCGTATTAAACTACCTTCCTTTTTTTTCATAACATTTGACCGTCCTTCTCTCACCCAGCCAATCCATACGTTCGTTATATTTTGGTGTAGCTGACCTTTTGATCGTCTAAACTTCTTTGCCCAATCCCAAATTTTCTACTTTCGGCATCCAGACAACTCTTAATGCATTTAGAAAAAAAAAACTACATTGTTTATTCACGGTCGTTGCTAAGCTCTAGCTCTCGTGATATTTCGTAATGCATATTCCACCATATTGTCTACAAATAAATGTTAGTTTATTTTAACGTGACATATCGGTATGTCACAATATTTAAAAGAAGTGGAAATTGCATTGGTTTGCTCGGTAAAAAAGCTACTTCAAATTCGTGATATTTTCACGTTTGGTGTAATATTTGCTGCAAACTTGGTTCTCTCAAGAATGCCTTTTTATTATTTCTGTCTGTACTTCTGCTGAAAGATTAAGAATGTACTTATAGTAATACTAAAATATCTGTAAAAAAACTGTAATTCGTAAATGTTTATAACTAGCAACATTCAGTCGCAGCCTCACATCTTCTGCTCTTGTTCTAAATATACAAAGATCCCTGTCGAAAAACTAATGTTTATTAATAGAGAGAGAAAGTTGGAGGTGTTGGCATCAAATTGGATTACCAGAACTACATGAGCAGCACAGAAGACAAATTAAAAATCAGAAGATGAATTAAGAAGAATTTCTAAATCTAAGACGAAAAGGAAGAGTTAACATTACCACCAAATGCAAAAATGTTAACATTTTCTCCGACGAAGATGAAGAGTCAGTTGATGTCAGGGATAAAGAATCTGAAGGTCTTGAGAGGATTCCTTGTGATGATTCTGATGTACCTTCTACTACAAATTCAAGACATTTTAATATATTATAATTATGCAATGTTGCATTGCATAGTATTTGATATTGTGTCGGTCTACGTACTACAGCTAGGATTACAACATTTTCATTTTTGGATGCTGAATTAATTACTGAAGGAGACCCGAGACTTTTGGTTGATCACAATGAAGAAGAGCACAAGAAAAAAATATGACATTACTTGATTAATTTCATGCTCGTTGCCGGATAGTCAATATTGAAAATATCTTCTTTGACGGCCGCGAAGGCTCCGCAAATGTTCTCTTACAAGAATATAACTCAAGCAATTAGTTTCCGAGTATTGTGAAAATAGATAATTACACTGTTTGCAGTAAGCCAGGTGGAAGATATCTTTTCTATTTTACTCCAGAGAAAGACTTAACAAAAAGGAAACCTGTTGAAGCTATCACTAATCATCTTGTGAATTTCTTAAAGATGAACAGCATTGATAAAAACTTGCAGGCTATTGATGGTGACTCAACAAATGTTAACACTGGTTGGGAAGGAGGAGTCGTGCATTGCTTATAAGCAAAGCTGAATCGTAAACTCATCTGATTAGTATGTGCTCTTTTACTAATTGCTACTAATATGTGACACTTGGTCACAGAAAAATTCGAATGTGAAAACTTTGCCTAAAAAAAGTATAGGGGTAAGATTGAGAACATGCTTAATACTGATACAGAACTTGAACTAAATCCCTCATATGTCAGAATATCCTTTCCAGAGCCTTTGGTTCAATTGAGTTGTCAAAGATCCCATTACATATCAGGCTTATGGTCACAGTATAACTCGTACAATAAGGATAGGTGCACTTCCAACTGATCTGGCCACTCTCTGTAGTTAACAACTACAAATAGGATTTGTGGCGTATGGGTTTCAAAACATGGCCTTAAAGGTAACAACTTGGAGACGTTGCATCTGCTTGTGGAATACATTGTTGGCGTTTAATATCCCTCCTGGTTAACAATCAAATCGAAATTTTCTTGGATGGAACGACCTCGCCAACTTTATTAATTGAAGCTCCTTAAATTTCTTAAGAAGACAGTAGCAGATATTGCCTTGCCAACAAACCAACGTTTACCGTGGTTTGCATTTACTGAAATGGTGATTCAGAAACTTTTATCCTTGTAAGACTAAGAAGAAAGAAAAGCAGGGGTCAAAACGTAAATTAAATTAAGGATTGAAGATGATGATGATGATCATCATCATCATCATACACCTTGAGATCTTGTTCAGACTAGGAAAACATCTGCAATAAATTTAAATGCAGTACATTTTGTATTTTTAATGTATTTCTACTAAATATTTTACTTCTATATTTTCAGAAACGGTTATGATTCGGCAGAAACGGAAATTTATTTTAATAATTTAAAAACGCATTATTACAAATTGTAAGTTATTTCATAATACTTTTTTAGGGAATCAAAATGCAGAAAATTGTAAAAGAAATACATAATTGACTGGTGTAAGGAACAACTTTAAAATATTTTTCAAATTGAGAGAAAATTAAAAGTCCAGTATTTACGAAATAATGGATTCTGAGTTTATGAAGCGATATTGATCTATATAATATGCAAATAAAATATTTATATATCCATTTGAATTGTTCTTCGGCATACTAAAAATTTATTATTTGAGTCTTCTCTGTAACCTTTTGTATCAGGATGACAGATTTGTAAAGAACACAGTTCACCTACCCCTTCAAAACATAACAATGAAACGAACATCTACAGAGCATCTCATAACTGAAACAATTCATTTCGTTTCCATGGGTTTGTTTAATTAACTTCGTAGTTTCATTTTATATCGGGTGGGTGATGTACATGATTCGGCGTGAAGCATTGGGATATTTATATTTTATATAGTTGGAGCGGTACGTTAAAGAAAATTAATATTGTGGAATTTAATAATATATATCTTCACAAGCTGTATTTGGATTGAAGCTCATAAAAGAAATAAAACATCGGACGAGAATCTACGCAAGTACGCGATTACTCGGCTCCATATAATCTTTTTATAGACACAACACTCCCAGGATGCGTGAAATCGTCCATCTTCAAGCTGGCCAGTGCGGCAACCAAGTCGGAGCAAAGGTAATTCTTGAAATATTATAAATTAAACAAATGTATAACCTACCAATAATTCAAAACAAATATTGTCATTTAAGAGGTAATTGTGAAAACACCAACAATTTTCAGTTTTGGGAAGTCATATCGGACGAACATGGCATTGATCCAACTGGATGCTACCACGGGGACTCCGATTTGCAGCTGGAAAGAATAAACGTGTACTACGTGGAAGCTACATGTAACTAAAATTACTTTATATATTACAATACATCGTAATTTTGGTAAATCCCGAGTTTAGGGTGGCACGGTTCCTTTGATTCACTGATTCGGTTCATTAGAAGAGAATCGACTCCATGAACTGAATCCTTGTTTATACGTAGTAGTTGCATGTAGTTAAGTTCATGATGTTACAGCAATAAATATAATTATTTAAAATAAAGGTAGATTGGGAGAATAGCTACTCCCCCTGCTCCAAAACCCCCTGTACGTATAAAAATCTCCGTAGCAACGTACTCTCATTAAGTGAACTGATTATTCGTATTTTTCACGCTACAAATTTAATTTTATAACCTACACAATTCTTTAACCAACGCATTTTTTTCACCAAGTGGTCCGCGACGTGCTACCGCACGTCGCAACGGTCCGACGGATCCAACGTGCTACGTTCGCGAGGGCCTTCCGGCCCTCGCTCTCGAGACCTGGTTCGCGCCTCCGCTGTCGCTCCGGCGCTCACGTTGTCTTATATACTCCCTCACTTTTAAGAGAATTTATTTTAATGGGAACTCTCACTTTTAAGAAAATGCACACCTTCCATCTGAGTAGACACACAAACCTATTTGAAGAAGACTTGAAATGCGAAAATACACACAATTCCACGCCAACAAATTATCAGGTGACTTCTTCTCATTTAACATTGAACATAAATAATTCAGTTGTTATAGTGAACCGCGCAACTATAAACATAGGAATCGCGAGAAATAATGAATCATAAAAGGAACCAAAGGAACCGTGCCACCCTAAACCCGGGATCAACCGTAATTTTTTCCAATAGAAAGTGTTCTAATATGCTAAAGTCGTATGCATATTAAATATTAAAATAATAACTACATTCTTCAGCTGATCGCGGGTTTACGGTGCACCCTAGCCTAGGCATCCTCAATTACTGTGCCTTGCCGTGATCCTATTCTCTTCCAATCGCTGCGGAAGAATATTATCGTTCACCAGACAGGAATCGTTTATATTATTTTGAGAAATATTTTTTAAAAAATTCTCTTAAAAGTGAGTGTTCCCTTTAAAGTAAATTCCCTTAAAAAAAGTTTTCCTGTATAAGTAGAGAACATAAAAAAAAATATTAACCCCACATGACTTTCAAAGAATTCAAATAAAATGCGTTGGTAATTATGCGTTGGACAGACTAAAGGAAGTTTTGATGATTACGCGAGGGCCGAAGGCGCGAGCATCGTCCTCAACAATTTGTGCTACAACGTCAACAACTCCAGACACGCCTAGCGAAGCGTCACAATTCCGCGCGCGTGAACGAAACGGATCACAAACTGCATTTCTACCAAAAGGAATTTTTCAAACTAGTGTTTAAATGTTCCGCGTAAATGATAACCATTTCTAATGTTCACGAGTCAGTAGTGGACGATGCAGACAGTAGTGTTAAAGAGGCCCAATCAGGGAAGGCCGAGGTGCACCGTAAATCCGGGATTAACCTATTCTTCAACACGTAAAATAATAATGTAAGTACACAAAAGTATTGAGTTATTCCTGTTGATACAACACCATCATTCTTGCTATTATTTTTCCCATATTTACTGGAGTCTTTAACTAAATAACTACATAGTTAGCGACTTGTACAAGATGCGTCGTTTGTGTTCTTATCCTATCAGAGATGTATTCAAAACAAATGAACGAATATTTAGTCAAGTTTTAACAGTGAATATCAAATACACTGTGACGAATGACTGAATTTCTTTAAGATCAGACATCTGGCAAAGAAAAAGAGACTTTTCGAATGAAATGGAAGAAAATCTCACAATGCCCATTTAAATATTTTACAAACTATAAAACAAAATTCAGCAGAACCATTGTTGATTTAAATATCAAATACTCAATGACAGTAATACTTTCAGGTGGAAAATATGTGCCACGGTCAGTTCTCATCGACTTGGAACCAGGAACTATGGACGCCGTCCGCTCCAGCCCCTTCGGCCAGCTCTTCCGCCCGGACAACTTCGTCTTCGGGCAGACGGGCGCCGGCAACAACTGGGCCAAGGGCCACTACACCGAGGGCGCCGAGTTGGTGGACTCGGTGATGGACGTGGTGAGGAAGGAGGCGGAGAGCTGCGACTGCCTGCAGGGCTTCCAGCTCACCCACTCCTTGGGCGGCGGCACTGGTTCTGGAATGGGCACGTTGCTCTTGTCCAAACTCCGAGAGGAGTACCCTGACCGCATTCTGGCTTCATTCAGCATATTTCCTTCGGCCAGGGTAAGCTAGGTTTAACCAAAATACACCTAATAGTGCTGGTAATGTTGTGGAGTTTACCTTTGAATAACTGTAAACGCCCAACTAAAACTTAAGGTATAACTGGGTAAGATGATCCGCGTATTTATATAGTCTGTATCTTTTTCACGCAATATTTATGATGTAAATTCAATATCTGATTTCTTTGCAGTTATACCAATACCTTGTCTTCAATTCATTGTATGCTTCCTACGTGACATCCTTTTCTAAATCTATGGCCAATGGTCGTTTGATCTATGGGTAATCATCGTAATTGTGAGATGAACTGTGTCATTCAAGCACTGAAAATAACATTGCATGTATAGCAATTGAAGGTTTTTCTACAATGTAGTTTTAGATTTAATAATTTTACTGATTTTTCTTACGATTGACGCTTGATCAGATTGTTTCAAGTTCCCTGACATTACCAATTTACATCTTGTTCCATCACTTCGAGACTTGTAATTAGTAAATTTGAGTCGGTGAGCTACAAGATTTCACTGATAGGCAAACTCAGATACCTAACAGTATCGAAATTGTTAAATTCCATTAGTTCACATCTCGAGATTTGAATCCCAAAATTAAATGTACCCAGAAATAATATTCGTGAACAAATGTCATTCCATAAGGATAGACTAATAAAAATATATCAAAACATACTATTATTTCACTATTGTTTAGTAGCAGATAACTCTATGAAGTAAAACGTAAAATAAAGACAAAAAATATACACAAGAATTCAAAGAAAATCTTTGGATTAAATGTGTTTACAGAAGACGGGACACTAAACTTGCTGGTTAACACGCACTGGAATGCATTCTATCGGTTTCACAACTACTCGGTCCCACTTGTTTGGCTTTGTTGGCCAACACTCAAATTGCTCAACTTATCAATCTGCGTTGACAGTGGAAAGCGTACGCGTCAAGTTCCAGCACACTGGAGTCAAGAATTCAATACCACTCACGAGCCAGAAATGGGCTTCATGTGTACTTTCAACACACACGACCCTCACAACACTTCAAAAATTACCATCGTATTCTCGTATCCTAGATGGCTACGAGGGCAACGGGAGGTATACTAGAGGTGATGCACCAGGTACGGAATTGATTTTAGGAGTTGGGCGCACGGGCAGTGAAGGAACGACCGACAACGGTCGCCGACAAGGTAGATTTTAGATGTAGCCGTTACCCGACGGTTGTTTTCCATAGAATGCAGAGCTCTAATAGTGATTAACATTCGAATTCATAAAGAACAGGAATCCCCTCTCAATGTTTCCTCTATAAAAATGTAGGGAACTCGTAATGCAAAGACGTTCTGGCAATTGTATAACTTATATCTCAATGCAACAGAGAAAACCGCTAAATTAGTTTGTTTTCATATGACATCGCAAGTGTTCTAATTAATTCGTTTTATTGCAGGTCTCCGACACCGTGGTAGAGCCTTACAATTCCGTGCTCTCCGTGCACATTCTTATTGAAAATACAGACATCACATTCTGCATCGACAACGAAGCTCTGTACGATATCTGCTTCCGTACTCTAAAGCTCACATGCCCGACATTTGGTGATCTCAACCATTTGGTGTCCGTCACCATGTCCGGAGTCACCACTTGCCTCCGCTTCCCTGGTCAGCTCAATGCCGATTTACGAAAACTGGCAGTCAACATGGTTCCCTTCCCTCGCCTCCACTTCTTCGTACCCGGCTTCGCGCCGCTCACGTCTCGAGGCAGCCAGCAGTACCGCTGCCTCACCGTGCCAGAACTCACCCAGCAGATGTTTGACGCCAAGAACATGATGGCGGCGTGCGACCCGCGCCACGGCCGCTACCTCACGGCGGCCGCCATGTTCCGAGGCCGCATGTCGGTCAAGGAAGTGGACGAGCAGATGCTCAACGTGCAAAACAAGAATTGCAGCTACTTCGTAGAGTGGATTCCGGACCACATCAAAACGGCCGTCTGCGATATCCCGCCTCGAGGTTTGAAGATGTCTGTTACATTCATGGGAAATACGACCGCAGTGGTTGAGGTCTTCAAACGAATGACGGAACAGTTCACCGCTATGTTCCGTCGCAAAGCTTTCTTGCATTGGTATTTGGGTGAGGGCATGGACGAGATGGAGTTCACGGAGGCTGAGTCGAATTTGAACGACTTAATTTCGGAATATCAGCAATACCAAGAAGCTGGAGGAGAAGATGAGGGAGAATTCGGCGGCGAAGAAGGAGGATAATAACATAAATGGCAATTGTCATGTGTCTTACGAGAATGCCATAGATTATTTTATGAACATAATGAAAAGGGGTATACAAATGTGAATCCTATTTACTAGGACACATGAATTGATAGCTGATATGGGATGGTTTTTTATTTTTCATATTTTAATTATTTGTATTTATTTACTCTTTTATTATTAATTTACGCTTTTGTTTATTTTTATTTAAATAAAAAATAATTATTTAACCATGTTTCTTTATTTCGAAATTCTATGAAGATTTACTTCAATTTATTTACACATTCTTTCGCAATTTCCAAGTCTTAGACTCGTAAACACTTCGTTTGAGTATATGTCTAAAGTTTTTGTCAGAACAACTCTTTAGTTGACTACAATGTAATATTCGACATAAAAATCCATATATAAACATAAATAGGTATACCCAATTATATATGTAGGTACGAGGTGCAGATGTAGGTAAAGATACAAAAAGATTACACTAGTCTGAAATTTTTAACTTTTTCTGAGCTGATTAATCAATAATAAGAAATTTTGTATCAATTTGTTATGCCAATTGAAGAAATGAGTTGCATTTTTCTCTACTCCGTCGGGTTTCTAGACAAAATGGTAAAATTTTTTAATTTTAACTCATTCAAACAATGTCATTAAATGGCTTATTTTCCTCAAAATCCTCATAAAAGCTACAAAAAAGACATACTAATACGTTTATGTGTAATTCGTTAACAAAAGAGACAAAAAATTGATTCATTGATTTAGAAATTTTCTCTTCTGTGACTTCCTTACACATTTTCCATCTTCATGAACACTTATATCTTCAGTAGTAGTCAGCCATCATATTTTCACTCCTCATCTTTTGATATATCTTTTCCCGTCTCCTTGATATCCTGGTGGAAGCGTTCACCTCGGTCTTGACTATAATGTCTTAGATTTTCTGGAAAATCACGTGAGAGGGAAGAAGTGATTCTTTACATTCATATTACAACCCAATTTCTAGGGGTTTTCTGACATCATTCCACAATAGTCTTTGAATATGAATCCTCTGTGTCTACGCTATGAAAAATGTGTTCTAGGTTACAGAATATTCTTACTTTTTAGCCGAGACCCTAGGAATTTCGGAATTCTCAAAACCAAACACAAACATCTCTTGAAACTGTACCAAACTAACAACCTACGGGTCTATATAGTGAAACCTCCCTTCGAAAATCCAAAAAATAAGTATGCTTCCATTGTGAGAAAACTGTACGAGATAGTTTTGAAAACAGGATGAGTAAATGAGCCAAGAACAATTAAAATTGTCATCTATTATCATGCAGATTAGTGTTATTGAATCGATTTTTTATCATTGTTTCACTGAGAGTTTGAGAATTTTTAACGTCTTTTTTAACATTTTATATTTTTAATGTCATAATTTTAATTTTTAACCTTAATAATGGTCGATCTTATTACAGATATGGCTTTACGATTGTGTAAGTAAAAGGTGCAGTTCAATTTTTAAATATCGCAAATTTATTCGAGGATTATTTGCTTACTTGTATATTCTTATTTCGTTGAAGAGATCAAGTTCATTCACTTCGCCATCTTTCAGTGACAACGAAAGCGCTAGTTGATTTAATCATGAAGCAACCGATTACCGAAATCTCCCGTGTCCTTTTACACACACACACACACACACACACACAATTCTTTGCTTCCATTCCTAAAGGACATAACATGCAGGTGACTCAAGTACTCGTACGGTGTTTTCCTTCGAATATCTCCTACACTGATTGAGATATTGAAATGTGGACTTAATTTATACAAATCTATGCAAGAGGCACATAACATGATGCATAAGTGTAATACGAGTGTAAGTCAATAAGTATGTGACATGAATTCATATTTTATTACAACCATGCAATTTTTATTGATGTCATTTTTTAACATAGTCACCCTGCTTTTCAATGGTCCACCGTTTCACAAGCTTTCCGATATCCTCTCAAAGAAAGGTTTTTGGATGCAGCAAGCCACGTATGCGGCGCTTCCTTCGCCTATGCTGAATCGACGGCATCTTAAAGCATTTTAACCCTGGATTCACAAGGCTCATTTCGACGAATACTAAGTACAAGGCGGGGTCACTGATGACCCCGCGCTCTCTTAAATATTCTTTCTTTTCTTCATGTTTAATATCCAACGATAGACAATGCAGTATCTGTTTTAGTGAAAAAAGTTTATTTATCATTTATCAAACAAACTGTATAACAAACTATATAAACTACTAAATAGATCAACTTGCAAACTAGGCTACTATTCCCTACAGATTAACCCACGAGATATACTTAGTGCTGTTGGCATACAAAATAACTTCAGAACGAAAACTGTTGAAAGCTTGATACAAAACTACAAATATAAAATAAATATTACAAATTATTAATGTTGCTAATCTGACTTTCAAACTGCCAAGAAGCTTCGACATAAAACTGCAAGGCGCAAAGAATAAATAAAACTCAATATTTAAAGCTATTTTTACAAATGGGTAACTTCGTTGACATTCTAACAGAAAATAAACGAAATCCATTACAAAAGCATACTCACAAGTTAGACAAATCTGTGACGTTAATTACAAGGTGGCGTTTTGTTTATTTTATTCTACCTGTGCCTAAAGAGCAACTTTGCTGTATAGTTGCAGCCCCTTCCACCAGGTGTGCTAATGTTTGTACGTTACACCTCGTCACGCTAGACTGTGGCGAAATAGTGGGCCACGGCGTGATATTTGACAGCAAGTAAACTTATAAAAGGGCCTGCGCACTCCAGAGAAATTGCCACTCGATGTAAACCTGTTGAACTGTTTAGATGTTTCGCTAAAATTATTATTTGAAATTCATAGTGAGCCCGTCCCAGTGTCGTTAGAACTGTGTTTTTATGTTTTTATGTAGGTGGTTCTCTTGTGTTGAATGCCCGTAGTCGGCCATGATGTTGGCTAAGAGCCACATTTTGGTATAGGCATGATCTTGGATTCTTTATATGTTGGAATGTATAGATTTAAGAATATTTATGTGATATGTTAACGGCTTGAACCTTATGTGCAGCAGCGTTTATTAATGTAAAGAAATCCCAATTAAGATGCGCATGGGTATATGGTTGCAGGCTCGTGATGATTGTATGATACGAGGCCCTGCACAATTTGTAATGCATCAGAGTATTGTCGGTTGCAGATTCTGCGCATTTGTTTAATGTGTATTCGAATGTTGCAGTGCCTTGGTTCCTAGTGCAGGAACACTTGAAGACGGGACGGTTGGGTCCGTACTGCGGATGAAGCAGTGACCTTTGTTTTGGAGCCCGTCATTTGGCCCCGTGAGCGGCTCAAGCGCGTCGCTCGGGCAACGCCGTAGTAAGGTCGCGAGTTCGGCCGCAAACGGCTTTTTGAAGCACTGCTGCAAGTGTAATGGGTACAATAGGGGCCACACAGAGGCAACCAGATTTAATATATGTTTCTGTACCAAGAATTCACAATCATGTTCCACAAATGAATCCATGAATCCACAATGTAACATGATATGTTATGAAATTCACAGAAGGACCAAATTAGTTGTTCCGACGCAAATATATTTGTTTAAAGAAAGTAACTCTAGTGAATTATTTTTCATATTTGTGTGTATTTGTTGCATTGATCCTAGTGGTGCAGTGCTCCTAAAGTGGAGAATTCAACAGAATTCTTGCGCAAGAAAATAATTCTGTGAAAAGTTAAAGAGGATATTTTGTTTATCTTTTTGTAAAGAGGCACGGTATGCTTTGCCTGACATTTTTGATGTTCATTCAGTAATTCTGTGTTGTTTCTCTTACAGGTAGGTGAAACTAATTGTAAATGTGAGGCGAGAGTCACCAATTAAATGTGTAATAGTTTAATGAATAAACATTGTGTTGTAAGCTGATCTTCAATTTAGATTGAACCTGGAAAAAGGATTCCAGAATTTTCCCGTTCCTGATTGCACTTTCCAATCCCGAAAGTTGCATGTAATCTCTACGAAATCCATAGCCTAGGACTTTTATGTTTTTTCAGGTCATATTTTCTCTTTCTTTGTGATAGGGTAAGGTGAATGATAATAAAAGAACTATATGAATTTGTTGCATTTTTACTTGGCAACTAGCGATTTTGGAAGTAAATTGAGATAATATTTACCTTTAAATATAACAACCTCAGTCTAGTGATTCCAGGATTTAACTGGATTAAACAGATAGAAATTCGACGGGCAAAAATTTTTAGAACCCAATAAAGAGATACATCGCGCAACAGACGTGAGAGTCTCAAGGAATCATTACAAAATATTAGCTTAGTGTGGCTTTTTTTATTGATTTCCAATGAAAAAATATTGATGGTAATTTACCTTTGCCTGAATTTTATACGCAGACGTTCACTTGAAATATTTTAATTTTCATCGTTTATTATAAAATTAAGATTAATTAACTTCATTGTGATTAACAGACAAAACGATTCATGAAATGACGGAAAGGTTGTACATTCTCAACTTGCAAAGTATTCTAAAATAATTCGAGAAAGGCCAAATTCCCTAAAAGCACTCCGAGACGCGTTGAAGGACACGATTGTTTCATAAGCGATTATATTATGAGATACAAAGAAGAGCGCATTATAAATGTTCGCTTAAAAGGTTTCGTTTATCAGCAAGGAATAACCAATCTCTTAAAACTCTCAGATCACTATTAACAATTATGGACGTTTCTATGGATATGTTTTATTATAGTAGTTACTTTTTCTTAAAGGGTGGGAGGGGCTGATTGTGCAGAGTAATATTTGGGAATTTTACATGTTTTATACTACTTTTCTACGGATTATAAACAAAAATTTATGAGGTAAAGATTCATTGAAGACAATTTATAATAATTGTCTCAGAAAAAGAGTTTAGATAATTATCTAAAAATATTTCAAATAACTCAAATGCAGTAGAGGGAAATTATCCCACTTAAACTGAATCTTCTATTTAAAAAATAACCATTCAATATGCGTGAGATTGTGCATCTGCAAGCTGGGCAATGCGGCAACCAAGTTGGAGCAAAGGTAAATTACATAGTTCTACAAGATGTATCATATGGAATCTAAATGTATAGTATAAGTCAAATATTCACCCTCCTAAAAATGTTTGATAGTGCAGTATACAATAAAATGAGATTAATGGAATACAATGACTTGAAAATATAAACTCTTTATACTTTAAATACCAAAACTTAAATATATAACCAGGGATAGTAGAGTATTATTTGCACTTTTTCCTTCAATTGAAATGCTTAGAGCCAGTTATACATAAATTAAAATAAACATAACAATGGATGAGGGTAATTCAAGAAATATAAAAAAAATTCAAGAAATTTTTAACTTTCGTAACTTTATACTTATAAATGTTGTTTTCAGTTTTGGGAAGTTATATCCGACGAACATGGTATTGATCCCACTGGATGCTACCACGGTGATTCAGATCTGCAGCTCGAAAGAATAAATGTGTACTATGTGGAAGCTACTGGTAAGAAAAGTAATATATTCAAAAGATATGTTAAAATCAGGACATTAAGTGAGTGCATTAAATAGTGTTATAATAGTGTGTCGGTACAGACATTGTTTTGGTACAGTCATAAAAGCAACAAAAACAAATCATTGACACTCAAGAACGAGATACTATACGGAAACAATATTGATGTCTTCTAAATAGTTTTAAAATTTTTAAAATTAAAAATTTTTTTTTTATATGTTTACAATGTTCCTATTCTAATACTACACACATTTATATCACAGTGAAAGAAATAGTTCAATGAGTTAAACCATAATCTGAGATAAAGAGAAACTGAAAATTTACATTTAATCACAATTTCACAATCATTAAAAAAATACGTTTGTTTGTGCAGGCGGCAAGTACGTGCCGCGCGCAGTGCTGATCGACCTGGAGCCCGGCACCATGGACGCCGTCCGCTCCAGCCCCTTCGGCCAGCTCTTCCGCCCGGACAACTTCGTCTTCGGGCAGACGGGCGCCGGCAACAACTGGGCCAAGGGCCACTACACCGAGGGCGCCGAGTTGGTGGACTCGGTGATGGACGTGGTGCGCAAGGAGGCCGAGGGCTGCGACTGCCTGCAGGGCTTCCAGCTCACCCACTCGCTGGGCGGCGGCACGGGCTCCGGCATGGGCACGCTGCTCATGTCCAAGCTCCGGGAGGAGTACCCCGACCGCATCCTCGCCACCTTCAGCGTCTTCCCGTGCGGAAGGGTAATTCGAAACCGACATTTCACTCTGAAACCAATGATCTGAGAGTTTGTACAATTTTGATATCAATATACTTAGTCTTAAAACATTCCAGGGCCATCATACTCTTCACTTCCGATAGGTATAGGATAAGTAAATACAAAGTTATCTTTCACAATTAAAAAAATATTGACACTAATTACAGATCACGAATACATTTTTCGAAATGTTTACCTCTTCTTCAATGCTCCCAATCAGATATAAAATAAGGAAAACATATAAAAAAGGTATATTTACAAAATAATGTATAAATTTAGACAAGAATAAAACGAAATAAATAAATAAAACTAAACAGTTACCCAAGCAACGTGGTACAAAACCTGGCTTTTTAAATGTGTATATTAGCCGGCACTATCTTGTGCATTGGGCGGTTTGATAACTATCAATGAAAGTAGGGTTGGGGGAGAAAGTAGGGTTGAGAAATCCAAATTTTGGATTTCAATGTTCTCTAACATATTTAATTTTTGGCATTTGTCCTTCTCATGTAAAAGTTTGAAATTTCTGTTTGAGTCGAAAGTGTTATATTTTTCAATACGATGGGAGGCAAAAATGAAGTTATTCCGTTGTAATCTCCATACTCTAAAATGTTCATTTATTCTCTGGAAGAATTTCCTTCCAGTCTGTCCTACAAATGCTGAATTGCAATCCTTGCAATTAAATCTTTATACCACACTCTTCTCTAAATTTGAAATTGTATCTTTATAATTAGGGAACGTGTTCTTAATTTTAAAAGTGCTCTTCTAAGAATCACGAATATTACCCGTTTGGAGGTATCTTAAAAGAGAATGAACCAAAATGTGGAATGCTAACATTTCTTTCACTTTTCTTAACTGTGGCTATATTTTTAAATTATTAATTTATTTTTTGTTTAAAAATTTTCTCCATGGTCTGGAGATTGTAATCATTGTTAATAGCAATACATTTTATGTTATTAATTTCTTCGTGGAAATCTGATTTTTGCATAGGAATCTTACTAAGCCGATGAATCCAACTGAAAGGTTGCTTCTTTTTTATGGTCCATATGCTTAGAATTATTGGGCTTTTGTAAAAACTTTAACATGGTGTTGCTTTCTACAGATAGAGATCTGATAAACCTAGTGAATGCTTTTCTTCCAGTTCAATTTTCAATTTAATTCTTGAATGAAGTGAATTTTGGTAATCTAAAAGCTGGTTAAATTGTTTGAGGTATCATTCCCAAGATAAATAATATCCACGTACCTATAAATTATATTATATTTTTAAGTAAGGAGATGAAGCTATTAAAAATTTATTTTCAAAAATGTCCATAAACATTTTTGGGAATAGATGAAGAACCTATCTCAAACCCTTGGGTTTGCTTTTAGTAATTATAATTAAATTCAAAGAAATTGTGTCCAATGCATGCATCAAGAATGTTAACGAAATCTATTTTTGTCATTATATGGAGCTTTATAAATCATAGTATGTTTAGTGTAAATATCTTGCACCTTACAGGGAGGAATACTAAGTAAATAAGTATGTGATACCAATTTTGCATTGAAAGCATTGATTGCATTGAAAGAACATGATATTTATTTTTTCAAAACGTTCAAACGAGTTTGAAATCTAAATTTTGCAGAAGTGTATCTTCTGTGTCTTAATGATCAAACAAATGTAAAACCTGTGGAACCTATTTTTAATATACAGATACATTGCAGACAATCAATAATATTACTACTGTAAAATCTGACACTTCATTAAATATCATTCCCCCCACATGTGCTTCCACCCCACCCAGCCTTTCATTTTCCAACTAAATTAAAAGTAATTTCTCGCAAAGTCAAGGATATGTATGACGTGTGTATCCCACTTTTTGAAAAGTTCATTCAAACTAGTGTAAATTTTAATTTTATTATTATTATAATAAAGAAATTCATTCCATTCTCCCTATGTGCGCAATAGGGAGCACACATTCTATTAAAGAGATAATTCCGACAATATTACCAGCAGTAAAATAATCTTTTAATGTGTTCGTAAATTATTACCGCATTTCGTTATCTTTTGAAATAAGATTTAATATGCATAAGCTCTGCAAAAAAACATTAAGTTGCTATTACGGGTAACATCTCCATCTGAAGGGCTTTCTTTTTTAGGTCTCCGACACCGTGGTGGAGCCTTACAATTCCGTGCTCTCAGTACACATACTGATTGAGAACACTGACTTGACCTTCTGCATCGACAACGAAGCCTTGTACGATATCTGCTTTCGTACGCTGAAGCTCACCTGCCCGACATTTGGTGACCTCAACCATTTGGTGTCCGTCACCATGTCGGGAGTCACCACTTGCCTCCGCTTCCCCGGCCAGCTCAACGCAGATCTGCGCAAATTGGGAGTCAACATGGTGCCCTTCCCTCGCCTCCACTTCTTCGTACCCGGCTTCGCGCCGCTCACGTCTCGAGGCAGCCAGCAGTACCGCTGCCTCACCGTGCCAGAACTCACCCAGCAGATGTTTGACGCCAAGAACATGATGGCGGCGTGCGACCCGCGCCACGGCCGCTACCTCACGGCGGCCGCCATGTTCCGAGGCCGCATGTCGGTCAAGGAAGTGGACGAGCAAATGCTGAATGTACAAAATAAGAATTGCAGCTACTTCGTGGAGTGGATTCCAGACCACATCAAAACGGCCGTCTGCGATATCCCGCCTCGAGGTTTGAAGATGTCTGTTACATTTCTGGGAAATACGACCGCAGTGGTTGAGGTCTTCAAACGAATGACGGAACAGTTCACCGCTATGTT
Organism: Teleogryllus oceanicus; assembly: GCA_964035755.1. Classification (NCBI taxonomy): domain Eukaryota; kingdom Metazoa; phylum Arthropoda; class Insecta; order Orthoptera; family Gryllidae; genus Teleogryllus; species Teleogryllus oceanicus. The sequence goes on from CAXIVR010000002.1 coordinate 34,229,584, forward strand.
CCGTCGCAAAGCTTTCTTGCATTGGTATTTGGGTGAGGGCATGGACGAGATGGAGTTCACGGAGGCTGAGTCGAACTTGAACGACTTGATTTCGGAGTATCAGCAATACCAAGAAGCTGGAGGAGAAGAGGAGGGAGAATTCGGCGAAGAAGGCGGAGAATAATTTTTAATGTAAAGTGGGGATCAAATATCAAAGTTTTTGATAGGACGAGGGAAGGGAAATATATATTAATACATCTCCATAACTGATTTTGGTTAATTAATACTTTTTGAACACACTTCATTATCTAGAAAATACTGAACTCTGTGTATTAGGAGGAATGTAGGTTTTTGTTTTTTATATTTTTTTATATTTATATATTATTTTTTATAATTTGTAATAAAAATTCATTTGAAATATGCCCTCTTTTTTCTACAATTAATTTAAAAAAATACGTTTGTCTGTACAATGAATAATGAACAAGATGTTGGTGCTATAGATAGGTTGATTATAAATATGTTTTGGAGATACGAAAAAGTCCTTCATAAAGATCAATAGAACTGTAGCATTGTTCAAACACCTCACTTAATGAAAAATTGGATTTAGTGCTTTGTTTCAAAGGTAGAAATTTATTTCTAAAATAATAATACACTACCATTTTCTGATACACATTATGAAACAGAGATATTTATCCTAAGACTTTTTACTATATTAAATTCTATTTTCTGCAAAAAAAATTAAATATTAAAGCTGGTTAATTTGTATACCGTACAGTTTTGAAATTACAAATGGTCGATTATTGACTAGCAATCACGAAGAGTATATTCTCTTTTACGATGTATGTGGAAGCCCACAGAAATTACAATGAAATCTTTAATATGTTTCACATTTGCTTTACGTCTCTGATGTTACACATTCAATTTGAAAACATTCTATACCTTCACACCAGTAGATTGCGAGCCACAGTGCCGTCCGGTACAAGCCGTAAGGCCAGCACCCGACCTGAGACGTCTTGGGGGGGTGGCGAACACAATTCACCAGATGGTCGACTAGCTCAGTATAGACGTCCCAGTGTGGACACAATAAATAAAAAAAATAGGGGGGGCAGGGTCGTGAAGATCGTTTATGGATTGGATGCAAAATTACAAATAACTCGGGTGAGAATCACTTTTCACTAAATTCAGAATATATTCTAAAAATATTTGCTGCTATGACAAATACATACAGTGGCACACAGAAAAAAATCAAATACAGAATACTCTTGACTGAAAAAAAACACACACACTAATAACTCAATACACAATTTCCTACTTTCATCTACAACCCAATTGTTTAACAAACCACTTTCAGAAATTAAAGAATCGTTAAAATATTACTTTACAAAAATGTGAAAGAAACACACATTGAAAATCAAAATTAATACTTTTGACTTAACATGACTTTTACAACAAAAAGGAAACTCTTTCTCTCTCTAAAATCCAGAGAATGACTATTATTATAATTATACTCTTACACCAACTCTTAATCACTATATTACAATATTAGATCTTGAAATCCTTTTTGAAAGAAAAGATTGATTCTGTTCTCACGTATTAGAAGTCGGAAACAAATGTACTTTTACTTTTCTTATCTTTTAAGCATGGTAAATCTGTTACCCTCCTTTTCTTTCTACGTGACAGATACAGAATAAGCTTTCTGATTAAACTGAATCACTCCTATCCCTACAAAATAGTTTATTTGGAACGACCTTACTGTGTTCTCGGCCGCGTAGAGCAGTCCGCTGGGCTTCCTTCTACCCCTTTTCACCGAGCTGCTTCGGCCTTGAAGCGTCGTGGCCTCGGGTTGAGAACGCAGTTGCTCCCCAGAAAACTCCTTCTTCTTCTCGTTCAAGTTTTATATTCTTGAATACTCTCATATGAATTTTACTTTATTTTCAATTACAATTAATGACCAACTGGATATTCAGAATTAAAATGAATCCAGAGATCACCCTTTTTTATACGAGCACCAACTTCAAGAGAGTATTTAAATATAAGAAAAGCATGTGAGAGAAAAAAAAACTGGAAAGAGAAATGAATGCAAGCTATTAATTACTGCCATCTATTCAAAACTCCACTCCCTAATTCTTCCATTATAAATTCATAACATTTCTTATTATCTTTCTTCTAAGATTATGTTTAAATCAATTTATAACAGAATAATTACCTCTTCTGGTCTTCTAGAAGAGTTTTCCTCAAAGTTGCAAATCTGAAGTTCGCTGCAATGTCACTTCCTGGCGTACCGTTTTCCATACGTCCGCCCAGTTCAGCTGCTACCTTCAGAAAGAACTTTTTCTTTCATCCGACCTCCGGTCTCGCCCTCGGTCTATGGTGGCGGTCTCTCTTGTTCTAAATTCTAATTAGCATTCCAAATATTCATCCGCGTTGGCGCGCGTACAAAATATTCCTTTCCCTCGCTTCCTTAGGGCGTATGTGACACGTTTTCGGAATCTAAGAAAACGGACGGTCACAAGATTAGAGGTTTATTCTCTTGTATTGTAAAGTATCGTGATGTAATTAAAAATACAGCTGCAGGAACTAGATTAATTTTTAAATATAAAAAAATATTTCAGCTTGTGGATTTACCAACAGCCTTTTACAGTGTCGTTTAGCAATTCTGCAACTTCTTCTAAGCTACTACTGCATAATTTGAACAAAATGAATCTTCAAAAGATCATATCGGAGAGCGATATTTTTAGGCGTTTCCGCTGACCTGTTTCTTCATGTGCCTCTGTGAACGTGTAGTTATTTTTGGATTGATTACTATAGGGGAAATGCAACATCCTTTTCACCCGGTGAAATCGTGATATCTATATCTCTCGTGAGATTGAGCGGTTCAGTGTAGGAGACATTGAGTCACACCAAGTTTTTCACACGCTTCGAGAAGGCGTAAATGCTCCTGGCGATATTGAAAACTAATTAATCCCTTTCCCATTGAAAAATAACCACAAAAGCACTCATTCCAGCTCCCAAGTTAACAAAAATTTCTTGAGGGCAAGCGTTAATGTCTCGGATAAATACTTCAATTTAAGTGCCTTTAAACTTAGTGTGAAATTGTTTCCAAAAGAATATCAAGAATGTGCGCATACTACATTAACAATTTGGAACTGTCTTCGTTATTGTATAATTAAACAACGTTCTACTCATCATAATTACTAGAAATACGTAAGAGGTCTCTTAAACTTCAATCTGAGCGAACATTTTCAATATCTTTACGGAAAAAAAATATATTAACATTATTTAAGTGCTAAGAATAACTGTGAGCATTGAGAAACAGATTCCGATGCTCGCAGTTCTCATATCAAAAACCGAAAAGAAACATTGTTCGTTTCTTGTAAATACGCCTAGAGATAAACTTGACCGTGAGAGAACTCGACATCTGGCGTAACAAGGAGGAAATTGATAGTATTGTTGTGTTAAAACCAAATTTAGAATATTCTATTAAAAATCTAAATAAAGTTTAGCCAAGCCATTTATTTAAACACGAACAGTGTATATTAAGTACGATTGGTGTGTGTGTGTTCCCTGTAGTGAAATTGCAGACTGGTTTGGCATTACGTGCTTGCAGACCACCCGAGGTCTCTCCAGGTCAAATGAAGAAGGGGATCAACCCTTAAGGATGAATGTAAGAAGACGTATGGAAAAGAAAGGTTCACTTTTTGTTCACGGTCCGTTTAAGATTTTCCTCCGGCCTTGACCTGGAGATGATAGGATAAAAGTAGGGAAAATCAGAGTAGCCTGTCTCTAGAATTTTCATCCAGGTAGAAGCATAATCCTTCCAGTTCTTGCTCGATAGTGTAAGAGTATTTAGAGCTTCCTGGCACGTCAACAAGTGTGCTCATTAGACCTGTGGGTGTAGTACGCGTTATAGTTTGGAGGTGGAGGTGTACCGGGACCTGCGATTTTTCCTCCCTGAAGGGGACCACTCCAGCCAGGATAATGTGCGGTGCATGTAATTTGTGTAAGTAAGGAGATAAAATACGACTAGGACGAGCAAAGGATGATCGCGCGAGGTCCGTGGTCAGTTTGTTACGGCACAGCTCTGACATTTCCTTGGTATTGGTGGGAAAAACCACGTGAAACCACCGACCAGCGCAGGCGGCCGCTGGAATTCTGAGCCACCCCTGGCACCCACAAAGGGTTTTTCTCGGGTTCCCACGGCCCTTCCCCGCCGAGGGCGCGTGTGTGGCGGGCGGAGGAGCGCTATCGATCCGCGCGCCGCGAGGGCGGGTGGCGAAGACGGGCGTCGGAATGGGGGGGGCGGGGCGGAACGTCGGACGTCCAGATGGCAGCGGCGGAGCGCGATGGAGGCGGCGCCGGCCCGGGCAGGGCTGGGCGCGTTCAGAAAGGTCAAAAGTAATACCGGGCTGATTGGAAGCTGAGCCTCGGGCCGTCTGCACTCCCAGCGGCAGCGCTAATGGACTCGCGCTCACGCAGACGGCGCGGCGGCGGCGGCGAGGAGGTGGCGGCGGAGGCGGAAGTGGAGGCGGCGGCGACGATGACGGCCACGGAGGAGGTAAAGGCGGCGGCATTTATTTAGATAGCCAGAAACAGTAGTCATTTCTAACTTTCAGAAATGAAGCTTACTATGATTACGGAGCAAAATTTCTGAAAGTAAACAACTAATTTTTAAGAAGAAATAAAAGAAGTCATCTTCGTCAACATATCAGCTTTATTAAGATAGCCGGCTTTCGAGCGACAGTCGCTCGACTTTTGCCGACCGCAGCGAGACTGACGATGACGGCAAAGCCGTCGAAAGCCGGCTATCTTAATAAAGCTGATATGTTGACGAAGATGACTTCTTTTATTTCTTCTTATAAGAACGTCAACAACATCCAATCAGAATTCCCACAACTAATTTTTAGTTAAATTTATTACCTTCCTTCAATCTATTTTCTTTTATAAGAATAGCCATAGCTTTCAAGCACCTCTCAACATATGTTCAGGGGTTCAAGGGCAGTAAATTCGCAGCGGGGAAACTTTGTAGCCAAATTACACAAAAAATACCCTTATTTTCAAAAATTCAACCTGACCGTATTGAAAGAGCTATTTTTATGAACACATTTCATAAGAAAGTATGTATCTTCACAACTGTAGTTGTAGGAAGACACCGAACTTTTTAAAAGTTTTTTAAACTTTCGTAAAATCAGGTATTTCAACATGGGACCTGCATCATTCTCTTACGCGTTCTTTACGATATCAAAGGTCTAAATTTAATCAAACAGTTGGTGTGGTTTTTAAGAAAAAATGGTAAAGAAAATAAAAATTGCCTGTGTATGACATACAATTTTGCAAAAAATAGCCATATTTTTGAAAAATTGCACATGACATTATTTTTAGATGTGTTTTTTATTAACACATTACTTTAAGAAAATATGTTTATCTTCATAATTATAGTTGTATGAAGACGCCAAACATTTTTGAATTTTTTCAGTTTTCGAAAAATCAGGTTTTTCAACAAACTCGAGAACTGCACCGTTCTCTTAAACGTTCTTGAGACTATTCAACAACAAAATTTCAACAAAAACGATGGAGGCATTTTTTTTTATTTTGAAAATGTCCCTGGTACTTCATGTAAAATTTCCCCCAAAATTAAAATATAGGTTTCAAGTTCAGGGGGTCGCGACATCAGCTGGAATGATCGCGGATTATCAATTTTGGAGAAGCTCGGCGGAACGGTTTACCCGCTAGCCTTGATCACACACGAACGGACAGACGAACACAGAAGTTTTGCCGTCATTGAATTCTTTGATATCAAGGATCCACAAAACATGGATTCTGGCTACGCCACGTGTTAGAGAATTTTTTTTTCTAAATTTAGTGACTGGATTTATCCACGTTTTTTTTTCCAAGACACTATAGTAAACTTTTTCTGCCCGAAATGCGTCGTTCTTTCGCGCAGTATTACATATCTTTCTATCAATTGCGAAAGCGGTACCGAGAAAGTACAAATATGCTTCCGCTCTTAATCTTAGAAGTTGCCGCGCTCAGAATCATTAATCAATTAATCAAAACCTAAGAAAACGCTTTCCGCCTTGGGTGATTTTCACCGTTTCATAGTTTAATCTGCATTATCATGCGTTTGGCGTAGAAAGGCTCAGGCGTTTGGTTTCATTTATAAATAACCGTGCAACAATAATATTTTAGCATGTTAAAGTGGACAATGGGATGACAAGTCATCAAGTAGAGTGACAAATTTTCTCATGAAGCAGTGTTTCAGGTTCTCTCTACTACTATTGTTAGCTACCTTTCTTTGATAATTTCAAACCGGCTGACCGGGTGAGTTTAGCTTTGAGTCAGAATTGACTCTGTCTCTACAGCGTCTCTGATCGAGAGGTTAAGTATTGACAATGCCGGATTTTCGACATTAGCTAACATACCTGGGTCGGATTCAGGCGCTGCATGGAGGAGAATTCTAGCGGCCGGCAGCTCCGATCCGTTGTTTTTCCGTGATTTATTCGTTCATCACCAAGCAAATGCCTGAGCAATACCCCCACCCCGTAAAAACATGAACCACGGACCGCGCGCGATCTTTCCTTCCTCTTTCTTTTCCTATTCCCTGCCCTTATACACACTTATTCTACACTACCACACATGTCGGGACACCATTCGAGATTTTAGAATTTCCGCCTGTTGGAGCGTTGCCCCACTGGAGGAGGTACCAGATGCCCTGAGTACTTCCGAATGTGAAAATTCATAATATCCCATTTAGCATTTATTTTAACTTTTCACTCTATGCCAAATTCGTCATAAACGTCAATTTTCTAATTGATTTATACAAGTGCATATTATTGCCATATCTGAAAGTTTCATCCATCAATTAAAATTTCTTACCAACACACCACAATGATTTTTCTATTCAACAATTTATTTTTAAAACACTGTCTCCTTGTTTTACTGACTTTCTCTGAGTTCTAATTGACTAGTTCTATGTACCACCTTTTAAATTCCTGGTAAATACCACCTGGTAAATTCGAAGCCATCCTAAATTATTACTTTAATGCAACTCAGCATCATATCCATATTTTTCGAATAGATAAAAATGTTCTTAAACAGCACGTATTCATTATTTTATGAGTATTTCTCTTTTAGAGTAATGAGTAATGACAGGCAATAACTTTTAAAGCTTTTAAAAATAGTTGTCAGGAACACTCGACTTAATTATGGTGTTGGTCTAATAAATGTCATTGAAACGCGGTGCAATTGGTCTTTAATGAAAATGGTATATTTGTATGTAGATTAATTGCTTTAATGTACGTTTAAAAGAACAGTTTTTATAGGATCATTTGCATTTATATTGGTTAAAACATCTAAAGGATCTGCGCTCACGAAACCAATAATTCTAAATTCACTCAACTGCGATTTTCAAGCCAACCAGTGTTGAAACGGTTTCCAATCTGAAGTTGCAGTGATGTACGAATTTTTTTCTCTGAACTGATAAATAAATGAAATCTTCGTAAATTCATTAAGCCCGAACGAATGGTACCCTCCAAAACAGAGGTCATGCAAAATTAATATTAAACCTGTTACTCTAAAATCTGAAACATGCAGTGTCACAAATATGTACATTTTTAGTAATGGAACAATTTGTGAGAAAATCATTAATATTTACCTATATTAAAATATAATGGATATACGTGCTCATTGAAAGATGTATTGAACATGAAAAATGAAGAATCGCCACCATAAATTATTGAAAATCCATGACTGTTTTATGAATAAAATAATTAGAAAAATCACGATTCCCGGTCGAGGCAAAAATAGAGTTGTAGTTTTCCTTTAAAATCGTCCCAGTTTCTGTAGCTGTGTGACGAAGAAAATCTCAAGCAGGCGGATATTGTAAGTTACGGTGAAGAGAATACGTCATGTTCACCTTATGTCGCTCTTACCCCCAAGCATAGGAATTTAACTAGGCCCAGGCATGGGGGACACCGGTAGCTGACTGGGGAAGTCGGACTGCCGACCCAATTAGGCGAAATTCACTATGTTGATACAAAACCACTATGTTGGGATTATAAAATCAGTGTATGCACATTTTTATAACAATCACAACATATTTTTTAATAATCTTTGATATATCACTGCTTTTCGTTTCCTGTCTTCAGATTTGTTTCTACTTACAAAATTAATTTCACACAATATTTGGATGGCGATTACATTGAAAATAGTGAATTTTGCCCACAAACGTGTAAATCTGCCTAGTGCAGTGTCATTTAGCAAGTTGCTGCAACTTCTATCATTGTTAATATCAATTACGGCATGTCACATCTTGACTGATTACCGGCAACAAATTTTAATTTCCATTGACATTTTATTTTTAGTAGTATTTTGTAGCAAACTCGTATATTTACGAATATTTTTATGCATTATTCATTGAATTATGAAGTGAATTTTTGAAACAATGGAATTTAATTCATCGGATTACGCTGTATATTTGCACATTTAATTAACTTATAGATAACAGAATAATGAAGTTTCCCAATACGGAAAAATCAGTATAGACACTATTAGATAAGTTTTCTCTCTTTTTCTACAGTATACACTTAGAATCTTATTTTTTTAACGTTTTGTTTGTCCTTACAGACAGTATCATTGTATGGGTTTGTGCTAGTGCTATGTTGCAAACTTTACACTTGAAATGCTACGAGGTGTAGAGAAAACATTGAAGGAGTTTTGAGAGCTGTGAGTGGGGTTTGGAAAAGAAACGAAAGTAAATATCCAAAGAGTGAAATATCACAGATCGATGATTTATGGACGTAAGGATCAGTAAAGAGTCAAAAACTTTCAAAACCGTCATATGAAATGTCTGATTTTGTACCGCACCAAAATATGAGGCTACTCGTACTGCAGACTTTTCATTCTAAAGGGCAAATTTGAAGTGCGGGAAGGAAGTCACAAGATGCATGAGCAATTTAACCAATAAGTCCTTTGTTGAGTCCTGTTGTTTGTTTTAATTTGAACTACGGTTGTATTAGTTTTTGTGTTGTTTTCTGAAGTAACTTTTTTTTGGTAAGTAATGTCATTCATATTAAACATATATTTTGCTTTTATAATGGCTCATTGCTCTTTCTATTTTAAACAAATACAAACAATTTCATTTTAATGTTGAATAGCAGTATTACATTAAAGAACTAGTACTCAAGATTGAAATTCAGTATATTAAACGAAACGTAGTAATGAATAAATAAACTTACTTATAACTGATGAGTCATATAAAGAGAAGTTCGTATCATGAAGTTGCTTCTCCATTGTTCTGCACGCAACAAAGGGAATGTGGCGACCGCACCATCACATGGCAAATTACGTGACAAGGCAAACTAGTGGTGCTATAACAGCACGTACGTTCTCGCGCGAATTTTTACGCTAAATTATGCAAAAAGTACTCTATTTTCGAAAAATTGTACATGAACTTATAGCTAAATCTATCTTTAAAAAATAGGTTTCATTAGGAGGAATTTTTTCTATATTCAATATTTTGCAATTTTCGAAAATTTGAACTTTTGCAATTTTCGAAAAATCGAGGTGTTCAATGAGCGTTAGACCTACACTATTCTCTTAAACGACCTTCACACAATCCAACAACAAAATTTACTAAAAACGATGGAGGCATTTTTTTTAATATTTTGAAAATGTCCTGGTTCTTCATGTAAATATGCCCAAAATTAAAATACCCTTTAAGTTCGTCGACATCAGCTGGAATGATCGCGGATTATCAGCTGAGAATATCGCGAAAGGTTTAGCCGCTAGCCTTGATCGCTAGACGGACAGGCAGACAGAAATTTGCCGTCATTCGATTTTTCGGCATCAAGGACCAACAAAACATGGATTCTGGCTACGCCACGTGTTAGAGTATTTGTTTCTAAATTTAGTAACTGGATTTATCCACGTTTTCTTTGCCAGGACACTGCAATAAGATTTTTCTGCCAAATATTCGCCGTTTTTTCGCGTAGTATTGCATCTCTCTATTGCGTACTATCTCTCCATTGCGTAAGCGGTAGCGAAAAAGTAAAAACATGCACTACGCTTCCAATGTTCCAACCTTAGAAGTTGGCGCGCTCAGACGTTTTTGCCGTCAATCGATTTGCATTTATCAAGGACCTAAAAATCATGGCTTCTGGCTACCCCACGTGTTTGATGATTTTTTTAAATTTAACTACGGGATTTATCTACGTTTTCGTTACCAGGGCTCTGTTTTTCTGCCAAAAATTCCCCATTTGTTCGCGCAGCATTACATAACTTTCTCTCTACTTCGTAGGGAGTAGACATATTTGGCTGGATCTCACATTTGTTTGGCATATCTTCGCTGAGACTCTACTCGTACTTACATATCGTTATTTTCATATCGCCAAATATTTGTTTGTTTATACACCGCCATCGCACTCCCAGTACACACTAATATTAAATTAAATAATAATATACTATGGTTAATAAAATGTTAAGAAATGACAAGAAATGTTAAATAAGAAACAAATTAATTTGAACAAAACAAAGCAATTTTTTTCTCTCAACACCCATAAACCTCATGTAATTACTTTCGCACGTGTGGGCGATTCAATATATTACAATATGTTTCATTGGATTGGAGTATTTGTCAAATGTATACTATTTGGTTATCCCAAAGACTTCAGAATAGTATTTAGTAGTAATCCAGGAGAACAGAATGCCAACCCGATGAAAATAATTTTTTACAACATTCTGTAAATTTTAATTAAACACTACTTTAAAACAAACTTAAGAAGTGAAGATAAACTCATTTGGGAAGTGTTGCGAGAAATTATTTTTTCACAAAATATAAGAAATTTAAATATTTGAATTTTATGTTCGCAAATCCAACGCTGCGACTTACAGTTACACAGGGAATTAGAGACTGCGCAGTTGGCAGCCCTGTGCGTAACTCAATCCCACCAGGGCAGGCGGCAAGCGCGGACTTTTGTTACGGTGCACGAAGTTGAAATGTGGGCCCTCGTAATTTGAATCCAATTAAGCTTAAATTAGCCGGGGCGGCGGGCGCGCAGGGGCGGTGGGGGGGGGTGTCCGGGAGAAGGCGGGGGGGCGGAGGAAAAGGAGGTTTCAGTGCGAAAAGGAGGTGAGACTGTCCGAGCGAGGAGGGAGGGGCTCACCACGGACGCCAGTACTGGAGACGTGGCGAAAGGTGGGAATAAATTGGAGTACAAAAAACACTCGTATATATTTTTAAAAGGTTACAAAATTTGAAAGTAGAAACTTTTACAATGAATTCATTCCATATTTTTAGTTAAATATGTTCCATATTATCACACAATTGAGATAAATTTGGGGAAAAAAACATCAAATGTCTATTACAAAAAAATTAAAATATGTAGGTGTGCACATAAGTCTTTAAAAATACAATTCATCCTTTGCCTCAAAAACTTTTGAACCAACTGATCAATTGTTACCAAATTTTACACGAATGCTATGAGCGGCCGAGTAGAGTAATTATGTCTGGGTTGCGATTCGAACTTGTTGCCCTAAAATGTACGTTTCGTTTTGTCCATCTAGATCAACAGAACCCGCAAAGCATCCGGACGGCATTGTCACCAAAAGACAAGCGGAGGGTTTGGGTGAAGTGGGAAAAACGAGACGGGAGAGGGAGGATAGTACTGATCGGTGTTTCCAGGCGCGTTAACTGTTAAGGCTCGTCAACCATTAGCCTCGTAAGTGTAGTGTAAGCTATTATTCCGGGAGATAACGGTCACCTTCTCCGCTGGACGGTGAAATCCAATGCCGACCTACACGGCGGTTTAAAGTATTTTCCCCCAACCAGGTATCTCCCACCAGCAGGACCCTGCAACAAGCTCTACGCTCCCGACTGGTCTCCCGGCATGTCTTGTAGTATAGTGCATGTAAGTGTAAATGTGTGTAAGTAAGGGTGAAGAAGTCTTATACGATTGACCCTTCCGTGAATTGCGAGATGCGTTATGTAATTCGATTTATTCAATAAGGGAATAACGCAGAATAAATTCTCAAAATAATGAGCCGAGAACAAGGAGTAAACGTTCAAACAAATGAGGAATGGTGGCTTCTAGAGATATTCTCACTCATAACAACGCTGACCCTCACAGTGATGCTGTGACTAAACAGCATCTGGGGAAGATAGGTCATGATGGATCATCGCTCGTTTAGTCCGACATAGTGGCGAAATATCATCTCTTCCCCGAATTGAGGAGATGCCTAGAAGTCTTCCAGACCAATTAGGATCTTCAAAGCAAAGTTCAGGCCTACCTGACATGAAAAGGGAATTGTACACAGATAAGACAAATATTTGAATTATGTTGAATTCAATATATAAGTGACCATGTTTGTACATAACTTTTAGTCGTAAATTCATTTTGTAGTAATGCTTGTCTGTTTATTACAGTACATTGGAGGTTGTACGATTGATTGATTAGTGAATACGAGAGCGTCAACTGCTAAAGTCATTAGTCCGGTAAGTGTGGTGCATTTTTTATTGCGTGTGGTGGCAGTGATATTCCCCCGCCAAATGGCGAGATCCGGCGCCCACCTACGCATCAAATTGCGGTTTTTCCCAAATGCAGGCATCTCACACCAGCAGGGTACCACCCCAGCCGGGACATGCCATCTGGTCTCCTGACATATATAGTGCATATAAGTCTGTATACAAGTAAGGGGTGAGGAAAGGACAAGGAAGAGAAAGGAAAGATCGCGCGCTGCCCGTGGTCCGTTCGTTGCGGTACTGTTCCCACATACTCCTGGTGTTGATCGGAGAAACCACGTAAAACTCCCAGAGTAGCCGGCCGCTAGAAACCATCTCCCGAAGCTGAACTCGACCTAGCTACATTTCTAGTGTCAAACATTCTGCCATAGTCGGGACTCGAACCCTGCGCCCCTTCCGTCAATGACACTGCAGTGACATCAATTGATGCCTTAAACTACCTGTTCGGGCCACACGCAAAAGCAGAAAGGGACGTATAAATATAAAACGCTTCCTACGCCTAAGCGGCAACATCGAAGCGCGGCATGGAAAGTAGTTGCCAAGCGCACCACTGCGCGCGTGATATTCGCTTTCGCGACCCGAACCTTCTAAAACTTCTAGAACATTTTCAAATTCCAGCAGTTGCCTATTGGACTGTTCAAATTCACCCACCTCGCCATACTGCAACCGCTGGAAAGCAGTCGCTAATTGGCCAGTTCAAATCAGTTCAAATCCCCTCTTCGCGTGCCCGATAGAACTGAACAGAAATCAGTCGCTGAGTAGTCCCCTTGCTAGAAGCATGTCTCGGCTCCGTGTTAAAAGATCACGTACATTCTTATACAGAAAGTAATATTCTGTGCTTATGTTGTGGTCAAGTGAAAGCCACATTGTTTCAATTTGTTATAGTTCAGCATTGTGTATGTATTGAACTAATTAATGTATTGTGATTCAAAATGGAAAATTCCTGTATTCTCACATTGAGAACAATAACTTACGTGTATTTTTATTGTAAAGAACAATTGTGACAACTCCAAGGTAATTAAACATCATTCTGCAAGGTGAGAAGTGTGTTTCTATGATAATCCACATTATTACAAAATTCCTAACGAGCGTCGAAAGGGACTGAGTGGATTGCCTACCTACTTTCAACAACCAATAATACAGTCCACTACAAGCAAAGGTAACCCGCCACGTCCATGGTCCTTTGAGCTGATATCGAACCAGTGACCTGTGGAAAGCAACCGCTCCGTCCACTACCTAAGGCGGTTTAGAGGTTGAAGAAACGGCGCTTGTACGTAGGTGGTGGTGCCGAGATGTGCATTATCCGCGCGCGTTTTCGATGCAAAATAGTTTCCACGTTTCGCGTTGCGAGAGGAGCGAGGAGTTTGATTAATTTGACAAAAGGAATATTTCATCAGATTTGTAGCTCTTTTTCGATGCAAAATAGTTTCCATTTCACGGCAGCGAATATTTCATATTATCAGATTTCGTCTATAACGCTCGTTGCTATCATTTATTCTTGTATGTATTCGGGTTTATTAGCTCGGTAGCCCGCCTTCGCCGGCCAGATACCGGTGTCCCCCTTGCCTGGGTCTAGTTAAATAGTCGTGTTGAGGGTAAGAGCGGCATGAGGTGAACATGACGTACTCTCCACACCGTAACTATCAAGATCCGCCTGCTTGAGCGTTTCTTCGTCACACAGCTACAGAAACTGGACGATTTTAAAGGAAAACTACAACTATATTTTGCCTCGATCGGGAATCGAACCCAGGGACCACAGCACGGGAAGATGGTACGCTGCCCATGAGCCATTCCAACGGGCAGATTATATATTCTTAATTCAACTAATTTGAGTAAAGGAGTGGGGGTAGGTATTCCCGGGCACAAGAAAACATGCGAGTCTCCTACCTCCCCGCGGAGACGAGCGCGAGCGAGTGTCGTGCGCGGGCAGAGGCAGAGTGGAGTCGGAGGAAGAGGAAGGCGCGGCCGTTGACAATGGGCGCCGGGTCGGCCGCATGCGGGGCCGAAACGGAAAAAAAGAAGGCGGTGCCGGCGCCGGGCGTACACGCGCGTGCGCGCGGCGGAACGCCCCCGCCAAATGGTAATTCGCGTGATGTATCGCGAGACGTCACGCCGCACGCACGCGCCTCGCCCAGCGCGCTCGCGCCGCAGCCCAATGAGAGCCAGCTCGCCCCACGCAAGCGTCGCCGCCGAGGACCAGCCCGCGGAACTCGTTTTGCAAACCGTGCTTATACCACAACGCCCCGCTGTGTAAGCAGAATGGCTCGTCGTAGCAAAGCAGGAGGCCCAGCATGTCCTGCACAGCGTTTTTAATCATGTTAATTTCTGCAAGTCTTCTAAAGGAGTCCCTGTCTACAAATAGACCACTGGCACCTTTCAAACTATGTGTGGTCAAGAGGTGAACAGTTTTCATCCACGCATTACCAGGATTTTTTTACCATTTTTTACCATACCAGGAAACCATTTACATACTTTTCTCGATCCCAAACGGATATCTTAAAGCAGCTGCCCATACATCAGGTACCTTTCTTCCTGAATCTGCTTCCATTTCCAACCCTAGAACTGAGCTATACACTAATATGTACGCCAATCTCTGATAACCTCCAATGACGCACACAGCATGTTCGAAGTAAGAAGATACAAAGGGAGAGCCCGAGAGAAATGCAATGAGAGTTAGAAGCAGAGAGAGAGAGAGAGATATTTCCCCCGGCTACATACTTCCCCCACGTCTTGAAGTCATCCTACCAACGAGAAAGATCTCGTTGCCTCCTGTCCTTCAGTTCAGAGAGAGCTCTGCACACTTTTTTGTGAGACGTTCCAAAAATGTAATGAAGATGGGGCGAAGTGACCGTAATTTCCTTTCGTACAGGATAAAAGCTACCTGATTCACCCTGGTCGCTAAATAAATTACTCTCAATTGTCCTGCCTTTGAGAGTGAAATATTGTACTAACGTACTGATTTGCACTATCAAATGTCACATTTTGCATGCTTTTATGTTCATTAAAAAAAGCTTATCACTACTTTTTTTCTTGCTTTATTACTTTTATGTAGTAACAAAAAGTATTGTAATTTTCCCGCGGAAATTGGCGATTTTCCAACGGAAAATGTTTTACCGGGATCTGATAAAATAAAAAAAAATTAATCTTGTTCCTATGTGTCACAAGTTCCTTGTATCTACATCGTCTAACATATGTAATTAGAATCCACCTTTTGTACGTCCTTCATAACGAAAAGTCGATCTCCCCGTCTGTTGCCAACGCCAGCCCCTAAACCGTTCTGACGATTTTCTACAAAATTGACTCTCCCGGATCGACCTACACAAATTCTGAAGACCCTGAATGTTTGAAACGGATATTTTAATTTTTGGTAGAACTATACATGAAGTCTCATCATTTTCAAAATTTTCACAAAAATAACTCTAAATTGATTGATTAAAAGTTGTCCGCAGATAGCGCAAAGAACGTTTAAAAATTGCACTAGACGCATTGTCGTTGAACTCTCCAATTTTTCAAAACTTGCAGGTTACAAATAATGCGAGGAACGTCTAGTTTTTTAAGCGTTGGAAAAATTAAAATTAGCAGGGCAGTAGTTTAGTACGAAGCACATATTCTTGAGAAATATTCGTATCTAAAGCCAAAACGAATCATAAAAAATGCTACGTTTTGGTATGAATATAAATAATTATTTTATTTTACATGTATAAATATAAATAGTATAATAAATAAATATTTAATATTTATTTATAATATTTGTATATTTATATATAATAAATCAATATAAATAGTATAATAAATGAATGTATAATAAATATATATATAATATATGAAGACATTAGATATAAACCTAATATTATACATACACATATTTCAAAAATATATTTTCCACATTCTATAACTCTATGGGCGTAAGAAGTATGGCAGGAAAACAGATGCGTGAAGCAAAGCTTGTCAGGAGTGATTAATGAATCTGTGTGCGAGCATCGAGGTCCCTGAATCACTTCAGCTCACTTCAGCTGCATAGGGAAGAGGATCCCAAGAGGGACATATTACAATGTACTTCAACGAAGGGCAATAGGCTTCTACGGTGTAATGCGTTAAATTTATCATCGTTAATCGGACATTAGCATGGCAATTTGCGTTTGTTTGGCAAGCCTCAGGAATGTATTACCATTGATTTTCACGGACGCTCATTGGAAATTTTTGATGAGTAGTCGTTAATCACTGGTGTGATTCAAATGACCTTGCTGCCAACATTCAATTTTTTCTGTGAACAACCCGTTGTGATTTGTGAATTACGTTGATTGGATCTTCGAAACAATTAATACAATTAATAATAACAAAGATAGGAAGTATTAAAACACATGAATCTGGTTAACTCACTCCACCATTATAGTGTGAGTCATTTGATTATTTTCTTTCAGTCACCGCGAAAGAAACATTTTAAGACCAACATGTATCTTAAGTAATGAAGAGATATTCCTTTTCCTTGATTTAAATACACCACTGAAAATAGTGACAAAGTAATATATTCATAAGAAAGAATATCAGAAAAGTTTCTCATCTATGCTGATGGGGATTACTTGTTATGATCTTTTATAATATTCTGAGAGTATTATATAGTCGTAGCACAAAAGGCAAAAAATGTAAGTCAAAACTTAAACTTAAAAACATTTTTTACTTAAATTTGGAGAACAAACATTGACTTCTGAAACGAAGATTTAGCCAGAGAGGATTGAGAGCTCTTCATACATTTTCATTTTTATTATAGCTTTTATAATAAAATTCATGTTTCCTGCGAAATGTCATTTACAAAAATCAGAATGTTTAGAGAAAATTAAGTCGTGAACATTCTGGTAAGCAAGCATATCCACAGTAGCGGGCAAACCTTGGAATAAATAAACTTGAATAGCCCTTTACAGCAGGTAATTGTGAGAAAATAAAACGCAAAACAATATTAGTCGAACAAGAAGTATTTTTCGCGGTTTCCACTGTTTATACATGTTGAAACAACACGAACAACGGAAGCAAAGCAACCCTTCCGCGAACAAAAAGAAGGAAGGCTGGTTCACTGCACAGCCGCTGGAGGCGCCGCAGGCGCGGGCGCGCGAGATTGCGCCGGAAATGAATACACGCCGCCGGAAGTGGCAGTTATGGCCCCTCGAGACGGATAGAACCTCCTTTACTTTTTCGCCAGCGTTGTTTGTTGCCGCCCTTTTTTTCGTGTCCTGTGTGCTCGCGCGTCTGGAGGCGTCTCTCGGGGCGGAATAGCAGACGCGGAAAGCACGTTGCAGCGCGAAGACACTCCACGTGGACCAGTGCCGGATTCAGAAAGTTTTTCAGGGGAGTCCAATTTCACTTCAGATCCCCACGTATGTTTTTTAATTGCTAGTATGAAATAAAAAGGGACGAGTGCAGCCATAATGGGAATTCTGCATTAGATATGAAGATATAGTAATAGTAAGCCGCCGTCTGCGCCGAGGAGGCGGCAGGTTCGCGTCCTGCGTAGGCATGGTCGTATTTGTGAATGTCTCTTCACCACTCATCAACATCCAATCACCTCAAATTCATAATTCAAGGCGTCACAATCTTGTCTTAGCAAGGGATACCACCGAAAAGCTGATCCCCATAATGACATACGTTAATCTCTCGGGATAATATTGAACTCGAAGATAACGTATCTAAATCGATATCATAATAATAATAATAATAATAATAATAATAATAATAATAATAATAATAATAATAATAATAATAATAATAAATACAATTAAAAAATTACAAAAATAGCTAGGTAAATAAACGTGGAAAAGTAGAAGTAGACATTGAGTATTGGCGAAAAAATGGGCTGTTTGGAAAGCGAAAATGAACAAACAGTGCAGTGTAACGATGGGGAGAAAAGGAATAGGAGAAGGTAAAAAAGAACAAGAGAATCTATTTGCTCGAAGTTAACAAGGAATAACGGATTAATACCAGCAGCAGATAGCGAAATGTAGTATTCATATAATTTGCAACTGACAATATTTGTGAAAAAAGAAATAAAGAACACTTGGGGATAGAAGGGAAGAGGCAAAAAGGAAAGCAAAACCCAAAATGGATCTCCAAGCAACAAAAGGTAGACATCGAGGAGAAGGGGATCTCTACGGCACATGTGGGGGAGCTGCTTTATGATTTCGGGGGCGACGCTTGTCGTGAATAATGTACGAGAGAGGGGTGAGTAAAGTTTCTTGGTCTCGAGCGTGAGTCCTTTTTAGGTGCGACACAAACCTCAAAGGACTGTTCCACAAAATCAAATTTTAATTTCAATGGTCTTATTAATTATATTTCGATCACAAATTCTTTCATAGAATTTTAGTACAGACCGAAAAGAAGATCACAAAACTAATTGAAGTACCTGTATTTACAAGTGAAAAAATATCAAACCGATAGTACATTTGTAAATTTATTATTACTTACTAATTAGTAAGAAGAACTTCAACTGCTTATGTAAATGAATCGAACAGTTTGGCGGTTATTACATCAATTTTCCTGATATGTTAATAATGCGATACGATTCAATTATTATTTTTCTAAAATATTAAATTAATGTATAAATTTAAGTTTGATGTCTCTACAAGAGTTAATTCTAGAACAGTTTCCATTGTATACATGAACGAAGTGAATAAGTTTTGTTCAGAAAATACAATTTACTAGACTCGTAATGAAGTTGAAAAGACAAAAGTGAATGCTCATTTGAATTATATATTTCACATTCATTTCAGTCTAGAGATTTACAACAGCCTAAATTATTCTCAACAACTAGCTAATTAACCACCGACACGTACCGGAAGCTAGTTTGTACCTCACTTAGTCATAATATATAATTCTTTTTGCACTGTACATCATTCTATCAGTAGTAGTCATGATATATGTTGGTGTGGTGAGGATTTTGGTATGTTCCTCATTTGTTGTGCCTAATATTGAAGAACATGTAGCACATAATTTAATTATGTATACACTTTGTTGGTAGTTGAAAGGTATATAACTCCTGTTCACAAAATATGTAAATGTGTTGAACTGTAGCCAGATATTGTAAATGCATCCGACACGTGTTTCTTGTAGCCTTATTGTAAGTGTGTTTTTCTTCGTTCTCATATTGTACAGCCCAGATGATGCAACAGTATTTTCCGAAATGTCGGCAAACAACCATGTGTTAATTCTTTTTATTTCTACTGACCAGCCTCGTGAACCTGCCTTCAATTATCCAATAATTTTAATTTACATTAAAATTATTGACTTAAAGTATCTTTGAATTTAACTAACTGAACATAATACATTTGTGAAGGTAACTGAATGTTACCAGATTTGCCATTTAGTGTATCACACCTACAACCATTTCCTCAATTTTCCACATTAAACGCGAAGTACAATAAATTTGCCAAAAGATTAACCCAGGTTTTCAGTACCATTCAGTGAATGCAATGAAGTACATTACATTTCAAATCATGAACCACAACAACAACTTTCTTCACCATAATAAAAATTATTTTCAGATAGAAGATATTGCAAGTGGTCAGAATTTTTTCTCACCGGATGAGAAATGTGTCCATCAACCAGAAATACTCCGTCTTCTTAACATTTCAACTTTTTATATGCAAAATGAATTAACGGGAATTCTAACATTAAAGGGAATATGTAAATACATTTATTCACTATAGCATTTATTTTAGAAAGCGCAAAAATGTCCTATTTAAAATAAATGTTTTTTTGCCCTTTTTAAAATAGATACTATAGTGGGTAATCGTATTTACCTTTTCCCTTTAATGTTAGAATTCCCGTTAATTCATTTTGCATATAAAAAGTAGAATTGTTTAGAAAGTATCCGTTCACAAAATGAACTTTTTATGATCAACCAGACAATAGAACGCTTAAATTATTATTGGAAGAAAAAAATAAACGAAAATCTACGAAGACTGAATCTACGATACATATTATCCATCTATTTAGAGCATACAATTCCTATAAATAAACTTCTCACTCTTTCTCACCTTTCTGACAAGGTTTACCCGTTCAGAATCTCGCTAATGCACTAACAGAGCCTCTGAGATCCTAAAAATGCTTCATTAAGCTCCGTAATCGATAAGACCGCCGGCGCTTAAGCGAAGCTGCGGTGAGTCGAGAGAAGCGAAATTCCTTTTTTCCTTCAAAAAAGAGCGATTCCTATTTTACGTCGGTCGAGAGTTTCGCTCGGGGCTTCTGCCCAGGAATATTCGGTGAAGGAGATGGATATGGCTAACGAGTGTAGAAGGCTTTCAATTGTTCTCCCTGCGGCCGGTTTTACTCAGCCTGGGGATGAGTTGCAAGCATTCCGGGAATAAGGCAGACTAAGAGATGGCTTCATTTTGAAACAAAGGTGTTACAATATTGAGTCTCTTTCAAAATCATACAAATGATGAAGATGTATCATATATTGCAAAATTATAACTAAATTAAGAGAACTGACCAAATGCTAAATCACATTCTTATAACTCTCAATATCTATAACTTATCTCAGGCAATACTAAGGGAGATTACTGAAGAATATTACCTTGAATGACTATTAATTGAAAAATATGAACAATACATGATTCATTTAATATCAATTTAGGATAATATCAATAAAACATATTAGAAAACAAGCACAAGATAAACGGAATAGGTAAAATTCTAACGAAAATATCACGCAGTAAATTATTCGTCTCTTGTAGACGCTAAAAACGGTTTTTATGTGTGCTTTGTCCTATCCAAAAAAGTTAGTCAAAAAATTCAAACCAAAAAACTCAATCCAAACATTTAATATGAAAGCAATTTCTGAAAAAAAATAGAAAATGTAGTTAAGACTACAAATAAAGAACTCTCCAAAATCAAAATATACATTTTAAATACGCAGGTTTTCGAGCTCGATCAGACCGATCGGGCATTATCAATTTTGAATAAAATCGTCTGAACGGTTTGGGTGCTAGAGTTGGCCACAGAAGAACAGACTGACATTTTGCCGTAAACACGCTTCTCTGTATCAGGACCTACAAAACGTGAATCCTGACTTCACGACCTGTTAGCAGAAGTAATTTCGGCAAGTAATATGGTAACACGATTTATCCATTTTTTAATATTATGGCCATACAATACGAGTTTGTTTGCTTTTAGCAAAAATTGCCTCATTTCGCTGCAGCATTAGAATACTTTCTCTTTAGTACGTAAGTAAATAGTATGACGAAAAAATAAACAAGTGGTGCCGAAGAATGTCACACACTTTCTTGTAGTGGTTAGTGTTCTAATAAATTTAATCTGACTAGCTTTTCAGTTTTGCGTTACCCTATTCCTAGCTGCGACCTATTGTGGCCTAAAAAACATTTTTTCACTTTTTTCAATTTTGGGACTCCTTAATGGTAGAACCAAAATATGACTTAAAGGATATTATTGAATTGTAAAATTTGACTCTCTATGCACATTTTCTTTGAAGAAATTGAAGACGTGTTTGAGAAAATGTCATTCAAGCATTTCTAAAAATGCACAATTTTGAATTTATCTTAAAAAAAATAAAAAGAAGGAAATGAAGGGGAAAAGAAGGGAGGGAACAAAGGAAAAGGGAAGGAGGAGAAGGAGAAGAAGAATCTATAAGTTAGTGTTTAACGTTTGATTCCCTGCGGCGTAAGGCATCGCAAGGGCGCCCGTGTCCTCTGGAGCAGCCGTCCTTGTGGGCGTGTCCGCCCCGCGCGGCACCCTCTGTTTGCCGCAGGGGGAGGGGGGGAGGGGCGAGGGCGCGCGCCCATCGCCTTCGCCGCCACCAGCTCATCGGATTTGCTGCCCCTCCGACCGCGCACATCCCCTGGCGGACGGGGGAGTGCAGGTTTGCACAAGCCCGCAGCTTATCTAATGCCGATATCAATTTCGGCAGAGGTCTCGCCGACTGGGAGACGGCAGTCCTCGTCCGCCCCCGCCCGCTCTTCCAAGCTTCGGCCCCCGGAACCCCCCGCCCACCTGATCTCGCTTTCAGCATCTCAGGGATGCGCGGAATGGAGTTGATAACCAGTAAACAAAAAAACAACAACAAAAAAACAAAAAAAACAAAACAAAAAAAAAACAATTGGCCGATGAAAACTTTAATCGTTCGAAGATTATGTCTAAAACATTTCGGCCTGCGAGAGAAAAGTGGGTTGTTTTCATGGAGAATAACCTAAAATATTATTAAAAAAATTATGAATTTACAAAACACTTGAATGAATTTATATATCACTCGACCTAGTTTATTCGGTCAATATAAAATATGCCTAAGACAAAAAAATGTTCACAGCCGAATACTAAGTAAAGCTTGAGATATCATTTGACATTAAATCATTTGGCGAGTAATTTGTCTCCAATTTTGCAAAACATTTATTTTTATAAAATAAAGAATAATAATTTTACTCATTTAAGTGTAAGGATGTATTTGCTCATTCAAGTTAATTTTGAAACGAAATATCAAAAACATAACTAATACGTTTTTAAAACAATTATTTCCAGATAATTTTTTTTAAATAAATTGCGATCGTTACGTCTACAACTAATATAATCAAGAAATTTAAAGAAGTTAAACTCTTTCTTTTGTTTTTTTTTCTCATTTTCGATCTCGTAGCTCCGACAGTAACACGAAGATATTCCTTCACCGCCGAGAACAAAGTTTAGACTTCTTATGACCACCCATTCATTATCGTATTCATAATATATATTTTATACCCTTCACCTGTCTAACGGAGTCGCCTCTTCACTACTCTTTTGAATTCCCCTACGAACAACCTAGAAACATCTAATAAGAATTTCATTATTCATTTTCGTCATGCTGTCATTATCTTCATTTAAAGCTATTCAATATATATATATATATATATATATATATATATATATATGTGTGTGTGTGTGTGTGTGTGTGTATCTTTATTACTTTTATTATTATTTTCTATTTCCATTTATCCCCTTACCCTATGCCCAGTCTTCTAATTTTAGCGAACATCCTATAATGAGTTCTTTTACCACCCCTTTTTGTGTTTCCCCATTAATATCAGCAACTTTAGCACATGTTTGAGATCACCTGCGACATAAATTGTGTAGCTGATGCCCTGTATATTTTAGTAGTAAGAATAATTCTGGGGTGAAAGGAAACAAAAAACTTCTGTTCCTCCATAGAATGAGTTATACCGAACTTGTGTTTATGCAATGAAAAATGCTGAAGAACTCAATGACTTCCATAATTGTAAAAAATTACGAAGAAATGCTTTATATTAATGCAAAATGTAGTTTTATTTTCTGTTAGACAGAACATGCGCCGCCATAACTATTACATATGACCTAACGAATGCAATTAGCAATAAATGTTCATACGCTCGTGGTAAGGTTACAAAGGGAAATGAAAAATGAGAACATAAAGCACCCAGAATGCAATGTACGAACGTTACTCACAATACATGTCTCTACGTTAACGGGAAAATACTTTCTTTCCCCCTGCATCGTAAATTTAAATAATAAAAGAGGGAAGAAAAGAAACGAAATACGAAGAGAAATCCTATAGATATAACGATTTTTAACTGTCCCAGAAATATACTTAAAAAACCGACCCTTAGAAAAGAGATTGAGGAAGAGAAGGAAAGAATGTGGTAGTAAGGGCACTAGAATATCAGAGCAAGAAGAGACGAAAAAAAGAAAGGAAACAGGAATGAGATTAAAAGAGGCAATAGTTAAAAGCCCACAGACGAGAATGGAAGAAAAGAGGAAGAAGAGAAGTGTGGGAAAGAGGAATGAGAGAGTACAAGAAGCAGCAGTTGGAGTCACATACTTGAGAAGGGAGGAAAAGGAGGAGTAGAGAGCGGGAGAGGGAAAACCGGGATATTGTGGAAGCGTATTGGGATCGTTCGCCTCGTTTTATTTGTATACGTCCCAATCACCCGCCGCCCCATCCCGGCGCCGGACGGCCCTTCAACTTCCATCCGAATCTCGGGATCTGGCAGGGCCGCGCCGCGGAGTGCGCGTATTTACCGCGCGCCATCCCTCGCGGGGCGCCCTGAAGGGCTCCGAAGGGCAGGGCAGGGCCTTTCACGCGCAGATAGCATCGGCGTAGAAAGGGCTTATTCCTTCGCGCGCAGCCGCCCCCCCCCCCCCGACCCCAATGGCGCATTTGCTCGCAGTCCCCCACCCATGCGCACACCGCCAAGCAGTTTCTGCAACACTCGAGTACGGTTCCATTTTTCCTTCGCTTTTGTTTTCACTTTTCGTATATTTATTTATCTGAAAAATATTAGTCACATCATAAGTTGAAATGGTTATAAATTGATTCACAGAGTGTTTGTATGATTGGGTAATGATAGGTTTAGGTGACCCAAGACAGTTAATGTTTGCGGAAGTAATTACCAGCTGAATCAACTTAATCACTTACGATTATCACTAAATTCTATAAAATCAGTGGAAGTGTGTATACTTAAATATGAGCAAAATTTCCTCTTTCACACTTGAAAACATTTCTCTTCCCACTTAATCAATTTGCAAACACTTACAGTTCTGTTTAAGTTTTTAGTACTATTCTACATTCACATTCTGACATCACATTCGTCTTATGTATGTTATGTCGTAGCGTTTTATAGTATGGTTACATTGATACACAACAACATGCGGACAACATTTCATTCACGTCTTTACCAGGAACTGTTCAATTTCAACTGCTAGTTAAGACGATTACTGTAGTATCCAATCAAAGACAAGAATTCTAAAACAATGGTTTTTATTGAAGTTCAGGTACAATTGCTGAAGTGCCGAATCACAACAAGAATGTACCAAAAGCGAAGCCGCGTTGTTGTAGTCCAGAAGAAGTTCCAGAATCAGCCAAGTCGTCGAATATCCACAAGAATGTTCCACGTCAATAGTACAGGTCGTCGTCGTAGCTGCTCTCCACGCCTCTCTCGCCAATTCACTCGCCAGGATACAATCACTAACACCGCCGCTCGCTATCTGTCCTGGCGTCGGGTCGGAACCCTCTTATAGCTCGCTAGGGCTAGCGGCCCGCCGACTAGCTGCGAAGTAGGGGCGGTGGCGAGTCCCTACCCGCTTGCTCGGGTGTGACGGCCGCGCGCGGTCAAGCCAAGCCAGCTCGCACCGGTTGCCTTCTTCTCTCGCCAGGGACGGTCCCTCGGCGGCGGCTCCTTTAAACGTGTGCGGCCGGTCACGACAATTACAAATGAATTTCAACCTCGATTACACTTTTTGTCAGGGGAGCTACGGAAAAACTGCACGTCTATCCCCTCTGTTGGTCAGATCTTGACTGACAGCAAAGTGGTAGTCGTTTCTGCAAGATACCCATGGTCTATGGAGCAAACTATTCGTGGAGGCATTTTTTTCCTGCACTCATATATTTTATTAAATAACTGATTCATTCGTTTTTCCTTCATTTTTTCATCTTCGTTGAAATACACCATGATGAGTGATTAAACAATAAATAAATATATTTTTTTAACTCGTAGACTCAAATTAATATTACGTAAAATAGATATGATTTAATGATCATGAACAGACTATCTGAACTTAGAAAATTCTTCTTGTGTGACGCACAATTTTCTCACGATATAATATTGTTCTCCAATTTGGGGCGAAAAGCAAAACCTTGCTTGTAACTCCTACCCTTTTTTTTAAATAAATAAATTAAAGCTGACACTTTAATTTTGTATGTTTAGCAGGTTAAATATTTTTTGTCTCTAATCAAATCAGTATTAGAGGTTTCAAATATTATTTGAAGATAATTTCAAATTTATAATTTTTATTTTAGTGTATTAGAATACTATACAAAAATTCCCAAGGATCATTATCACGATCTTTAGCACATATTTACTTCCGTGAGAATTCAGTTACTAACATGTGAACGTCGGTTGTGAATGGTCTTCTTTGAAACATGCATTACCACTAGAACGAACTTTGTCATTTTGACGGCTAAATCGTATTAATCATTGCTTTCTTTCAAATGATAAACAACAGGGTTGGAATCATTGTGACTTTTAATGTATTTATGAAGTGAATAATATATTAAATTTTCGAAAATCATAATCAAATCAAAGTTGTTTTAGAGTGTTCACGCTACCTTAAATTCCCGAGATCCGTGAAATTGACGGTTTGTCTACGGTCGATTCGCGCTTCTCTACGACAATCCTGTTGGAATATCATATCTACATCAAAAATTCACGCATGCTGTCTTTGGTGAAAATCATTTCCTAAAGAATTCAATAGATCTTAGATGTTGATGTTAGGGGCCATAGCAGTGTAACAAAGGGTTGTGTATCTTGCAACGAAATAAACCCCGAGTGAGAAGCCTTTACAAACCGTGTACCCTGTCTCGTAACTTCTATCAGGATGAAATAAGAAATTTCAGTGAAGAGTTTCATGCCATGCTTCAGAACTCTGTGTGGCTCCCGCAACAAGGGAATACTTGAGTGATTTTGCAATATCATCAATTATGATTCGGAAGAGGATTATTGCATTGTGATTGAAAATAACGTTCTGCAGGTTTACACTCAAAACTGTTCTGATGCTCAACAACCTGTAATAAAATGTAACAATTGATTCATTACCATTCACCAGAAAAAGATTTCTGAAGGAAGTTAATTCTGAATTGTGGATTGTTATACAGACGTAAATCTTGATCAGACGACAACTATATGGCATAAAATATTGTTATAGAAGACGGCGAACGCAATTGCTTTTAACTATTCGGTATACAAGCAATACATTCTGGGTTAGTGATGAAAGCACTGAAGAAAAATCTTAGTAGTTCAATAAATTCAATAACTCGATTGATAATTCAGTAATTATTCCCGTACGGGTAAAACGGAACTGGTCGTCATTTTCCATGCAATTTTAACTGGTCAACTGCCACGTATTCCTAATCCCAAATGGTGCCATTCATCAACTCCCATTACTATCCTGACCCAAGTTGACCAAAGAAAGTACACGATAAGCGGCAACACTGAGCAAACTAACACACTGAAGTATCGAACACGAGGCACTTTACTTCAACCCGTCATCGAAGGAGTAAGAGTGTGCGTCTCTTAGCCGCTCTTCCACTCTGCGGACGCCGCTGTCACTGCCTCCCACCCCCGCGTCTTTGGCACTCAGCACCCCGCCCCTCCCCACGCCCCGGCCACGAGCCGTCTTTCCTGCAAGGAGACGTCTGCCTCCCTTGATTACAGGTGCTGCCACCACGCGGCCTCCAAAGTCGAATCCTTTCAGCGGGGCGGCGTCGCGTCGTCAGCTGGGGGAGGGGGGAGGACCCCCTCCCCCCCACCGCCGCCGCCGCATGAAACGCCGCTTTTTCATTCCGCCACCACCTCTTCAACCCGCGATCGCAATCTCAAACTCGAAACCCGACTGGAGCGACGCTGCTGCCCTTTCAGGCCTACCAACCCACACACCGCAGCGCTCTCCGGGGATCCACTTTCGGAGATTCTCTTCTCTCGCTGACTTTTTTGCGAGTTGTGTTTCGAGTTTTTTTTCTGGCATTTCATCGCTGGCGTTCACGATACTACTGTGCTTATTGTTTCTAGCTTAGCTGAAAGTTAGTTCTCTTAGAAGGGTACATACAGAATCCATATACAAGTACTTTCCGCACGTGTTCTGAATACTGGCAATGATCTTAGTTAACGTGCTAATAGGTAAAGTATAAGTAATATTTCACAATAAAAATGTTTATTTCACTTTACATTACCATGTAATAGTATAGCATACGTGTTTTGAGGAATTGTACGTCGTCTACAGTGCCCTCTATGCTCAGAAGATATATATAAAACATAGGATTAAAAAATTAAAATTATATAGAGAGTTAAAGTATTAGAAAATACACAAATAATATTGTGTTACACATGCCTATTAAACGTATACCCTATCTGGTGCCATTGTGTGCTCTGGGAGAGCTACAAGATCGGGGAGAGGGCATCAATGAGAATATTAAACGAAGAACTATGATTCGCCTTCGTGAAAGACTTGCCAAAAAATTTAGCTTCAAACATAAGACTCTTTGCTGATGACTGTATCATCTATCGGGTTATCGAATCAGAAGAGGACGTGTATATTTTGTAGCGAGACACAGACAAATTACACTCCTGGGCAAAACAAATGGCATGGAAATAAATAGTTGAAAATGTAAAGCCATCACGTTTGGTAGGGGTCGAAGTTATGGTGAAACTGTGTACAAATTGAACAACAAAGTCATACCTACAGTCACATCTTGCAAATATTTAGGAATTCAATTAGATAGTAAATTGAGCTGGGAAAATCAGGAAAATTTCGTCGTGGGAAAAGCCTGGAGATATCTACATTTCGTTATGCGGATCCTAAAGAAGAGTATAGTGAGAGGTAAAGAATTAGCTTATATGTCACTAGTCCGACCCGTATTAGAATATGGCGCGGTATATTGGGACCCGTACAGAATATCGCAGCAAGGTAATCTAGAGAAGGTCCAACGCAAAGCATCGAAATTTACATTCAGAGGATCAAAAAATAGAGGTGCATGGGAATCACTGGAAAAGAGGCGGATTAAGCTGCGACTCTGTGCTATGTACAATTCATACACAGGCTATCCTGCTTGGAATGAAATACACCGTCGTTTAGAAAAACCTACATACTTTGATTGAGCGGATCACGTGCATAAAATTAAGACAAGAATACAGAAAACGGATGTCGGGAAATTTTCGTTTACAAACCGAACTATTAGAGACTGGAACAGTTTGCCTGCGACAATCTTAGAACCCTTTCCTCAAAGCTTGAGCAACTTTAAAAATAAATTAGTTTCTAGTTAATTATATATTAGGTTATTTTATCAATGTTAAGTTTCCACTGTTAGATTAGTAGTATTTCCTACAAAGTAAGTTGTTTAATTGTTAGTATAAATATCAGTTGTAGTAGTATTGTTATTATTATCTTTATTATTATTGTTATCGTTTTATTATTATTCATGTAGTACAGTGCAGTGCAGTGTAGTGCAGCGCAGGGTAGTGTTATGAACTGAAGTAGAGGGAAGAGAATGCGAGAAGAAGCGAGTGTAAAAGAAATGCGTCGCAGTTAAGTGTTGTGCAGTGAAGTGAAGTGGAGTAAGGTTTGCGTGGTGATTTTATGTACTATTTATTATTATTTTTAATGAACTCCTTTTTTGTAACTTTTTGTTAGTGAATATAAGTTTAATGTATGTAAGGTTAATTTATTCTGCCACCAAGTTACTATACTTAATTGCAGAATTAAAAATAAAAATTTGAAACATTAGTTCGATCATTGAAGCAGCATGTGGTAAGATTGTTTACTAATTTGATAATTTCGAAATTGTCTGATATATTTAATATTTGTCTTTGGCTATCGCAATTATTTCGAAATTATAAAATTACTAAACAATTCTGAAGGTCGTCTGCTGAAATAAGTCGTATTTGAGATTTCCGTGGGTCAATTCCAAGCAATAGCCAAAGGAATACTTCCAGTAATCATCTAGAGACGTTTACGCGACCTTTACGCGCGTTCTACATCCTTTAGTCTCTACGGAATTCACGGAGTATATGCGACTATATTTTACTATATTTTTTATATACTAGGTTTCTATATTTACAACGCTATATAACTATTTTGCATCTTAGAGCCTGAGAGTATGTTAGACAGCAAAACGTAATAATCTGAACAAAGATAGACTGTTGCTAGATAGCTACAGCAATGCCTTGCAGACAGAATAATAAGAGACTGTCACCCAGTAATCCTTCGAGCCTATGAGTATCGAATTAAGAAAATAGTGAAACATGGATGAAATTGATTACGGTTTCTCAAAGACATTGTTTCGATGTTAGTTTTATTACAATTGTAAGAAAATTAAGATCTTAACACTAAGAAAGCAATCGCATGTAATCATCTAGATCAATAAGTGATAACATCGAATTATACTGACTGCATTATCAATTGAAACGTCTGGTCATAGTCATATATTACCAATGATGTTGTGACGAAACGTCAATTTTCTTTCTAAAATGTAGATAATTTGCTAAATAATTATAATTTTCTATAAATAAGAAGCAATAATACCTTTTCAATGAAATTCCCGTGTCAATATGGAGTAATTCTTAACAACCCGATCATAAACAGTCAACTTTTTTTTGTGCTTTGGAAAGAACAAATAAGATCCACAGCCAAATGTATTACCCTTCTACCGCGTAAAAATGTAAAGACATTCACATAAGTATCAGGCTACAAATAGTTTGCGACGTTTCTCATAATTGCGCTCGCCAATTCCCTGGATTTTCATTTTAACAAACCTTTTATACATCAGTCACTAACAGAAATATTTTGCTACATTAATGCGATGCAGTTATAAGTTACTTCACTAAGCTCAAATCCTCATTGAATATTTTCAGTAATTTTAGTCTTCTTTTGCAAAAAGATCACTCCAGAAGACGATTAATGTAGTCTATACTTCCGTTGAAACAGTATCTTTCCATAGTCTTTGAGTAACATCTCGAGTGGGGAGATGTGTAGAAGTGTGTGGTTTCCGTCACCCACGGCTAGACCACTTCCTGGGCAGCAATCGAGACGTAGGTGGTGTCATTCGGTGCGTCTCGATCTCCTCATGGGGAACTGATATTTTTCTTGGATCCGACCAGAAGATTCAAAGAAATTTCCAAAAAAACGTTTTCGCGTGTTTTGGCGCTGCAATTTTAGCGAGTGAGCCGGTAATTAAACCAACGCCACCTAAATACATCTTTGTAGGTAACGTTGGTTGAACTCCAGTACCCAAAGGCAGTTTTCGATCAATACGCCATAATTTTCTTTCAAGACGTTGGAAACATTGTTGATGACATCTTTGAACAAGTGAAGTTAATTTGAACAAGAAAGTGAATCGCCGACATATTTCATTTTAAGTTTTATCCATAAGACCTATTACATATTTTGAATAATAAATTTGCAAATACCTACGAACAATATTACCTTGGTACTTATTAAATTTGCAGAATTTCAAGAGAATACTGAGAAAACAAAACTGTGGGTAATGTCAGATAATGAATGAACAATGTTACATTCTGATTTTTCACTTTAACGTTCCTAAGTATACAAATACCGATTTTCAAAAGAATGTGACTCACAAGATATTCTTATTAAACTTATATAATATCATATTCATATGAACTTACCAAACGATTAATAGAGCAATTGAACAAGTGGAAGTGAACACAGATTAGACTGACTTTGTGAGTTTTACACTCTTCAAATATTATAGCAGAAAATATGGAAGCTTTAATCCGGGGAAGGACCAAATGTAGTCGTAAAAGATTTTGCGTCATAAGTTTTAGAAGTGACTGAGAATGAATTTATATTAGGATTAGACATACTCTGAACAGCTTAAGGTGACCTTTTATCTGTAAGGCTGCCATTCTGGCAAATAACAGACGAGTGTGGGTTTAGTATGTCGATCTTATTAAATTCTGACCACCAATTACAAAATAATCCAATACTAATATCCTACACGGAGTATTTGCCTGTACGCTTACACCACTACGCACCATCTCAAACATTGATGGAGGAAGCGCCGCAACCACCAGACTCAACATCGGTCAGCTCTGTCGGCAACAATTGCGGCCTACAGTCTTTGCCCAGACGACTGTCGCACCGCGTCCAGTAACCAAAGAAGCGTTCCGCTGCTGCCAGGCTGACGCTGCCCTTCTCCCCACCACGCTGCCTCAGGTTTCTCGACGTCACATCCGTCGAAAGGCTGCCAGCGTGGGCTAGTCGCTGCCAGCGGCCGTTCGTACAATGGCGTTTGTGCATGACGCTACAATACATTATTGTGCATATTAGCAAAAATCGTAAAAAAGTGTAGCTGTACTAACTCTATACGAATCATCAGTATCTTCCAAGTATTTTTACGGCGATTATAATTTTAAAATTGACATATTACCAGTTAATATCCCGTATGGATACTAGGCCATTAGATGTTGAGAATATTTGAAGCTTAATTTATCAACTATTATCATCTACAATGATTAATTGGTAAATACAATGTCAGATACTCTAAGAACATATACGAAGAAAACTATGCATGAAAGAAATAAAGTAAGAAATCAATTTACAAAACATGAAAATACTCTTAAAAATATTACAGTGTCGACGATGACACATTCCACTAGAATTTTAATATTTCACAAGACAACATAGTACTTGCTTGATGATAGTTCTTATTTAAACGAAAAAGAGTAATAATGTGTTAAGATGCATTAGGAGGGTAGCGACAATGTCATTAATTTTCTACAAACTGCCAACTATATAGCTACAAATAACTAGGAAAATAATTTCATGATAGAGGATTATTACTGATGGCTGCTGACCTTTGTATTGTTTTTACAGGGCTCGTTCCCTTTCGTTCTTGACAGAGATAGATGATAGTGCGTTACCCTTGCCCTCTGTGAGCCATGGATTAGATATCTATTCGCCGGCGCGGCTACTTGCCAAGGACATGTACTTGCGGCCCCACCATTTGGGAGAGTTCGATGATGAAGCTGCAACGGGCAGCAAAGCAGTTCGTTTCTCCTTCCCTTCTTCTAACTCTTCTATTAGACACCCAAACGAAAATTCGAATGTTTCCTCAATAACACAATAACCTAAACATGCCATGTTCCTCAATTTATCCTGAAAGGCCATTATGAAAATTTAAAAAATATAGATTTTTATCACGATACTTTATCTTACAGCATTTTCATATACCAATAAGGTAATTTAGCATTGCATACTGTGAACAATGCAAAAAATAAACTTCTGTACTATGCAAGGTGTAGTATAAAATGTCTAAATATTATCAGTATTGAAAATTCAATTTGTTCACCAATTTACATAATTATTTTTCAACTCATGACCTCTATGCCTATTTATAATAATTCTGAAAAAGATCTATTTTAACAGGCCTGGCATTGATTTTGTTTCCAAGAAATATTTGCTAATGGAATGTACTGAACATGTTTCGGATAAAACAGTAGAAGAAGCTGAAAAAGTCATGAAAACGAATGGTAAAGATAGGTATCAGAGAGTATACAGCATGCATAAATATTGGGGAAAAACTAGCCCCTTCTGATACAGTTTTGTTATAGCGTACTTTTTAGAACTGGTAAAGACAATTGACGTATACATTTTTTACATTCGTAATCTTAAGACCAAATGTTTTACACGTAAAAAATTTAATTTATTCACGTTAAATATTTTATATTGTTCCATACATATTCTATCTTAACGTTTACTTCCCCAATTTAATTCTATTCATTCTTTGTTTACATGTATTGTCGTAGGTACGTAATATATTATGTAATTTATGGTTCATGTTTCATTGCCGACTGCAATAACCTAGGCTACGTATGTGTTTTAGTTTCTGAATTAAACGATTTGGCTCCTTTTCGGAATTCTCACTTATAGTTCTGAATATTTAATTGAACGTTGACATTTTAATTCCACGTGCCGTTAAGATGGAGATATTCTACGATTTTTCGTTAAATTAATGAGCACAATTATTTAACTAAACGAAAAAACTTACGAGTATCGCAATAGGGCATTGTAAATATATAAAATCGGTATAAAATATAAAAATGAGGTGCAAATGGCAATAATATACTTAGTTATTACACCACGCTTGTAGTTGCTGAAAATTTGTCACTTAGTTTTTAAAATGTCAGGTATATAGAGTAACGCTAAGCTCAGATATTGAAACTTCCGAGACTGATAGGTCAAAGAAATCATATTAATAATAGAATGAAATAACTTCAACTTCTTTAACTCTTCCCACACTTAAAAAATATTAGTGCCAGCTCAAGCACACTATTAAGGCCAGTGATTATTTATTCAGAACCAAATGTCACAGAGGATGATAACTTCACATAATATATCGAATATGATACCCACATTATTGACTAAATAAATCTGAAGTCGTGAACTGCCGTTTGTAATTATGAGAGAGAGAGAGGGTGAGAGAGAGTGAGAGAGAGTGAGAGAGAGTGAGAGAGAGTGAGAGAGAGTGAGAGAGAGGAAAAAAGAGAGTATGTGTGTGTTTGCGGTCACGTATCAAACTTTTGAGCAAATGTACTGATATTTCCCAATTTAAACACGAATATTTTTGAGTAAGAATCAAAACACCGGGATTTTGATTATCTTCAAATCGATATCTGCAAAATTCCACCTAATGCAACCCGCATTGCACTCGTGTATGAAGGGGCTGCCGCGATGCTGACAGGGTACTCAGGACGCGGCCGAACGCGGCAAGGGAGACAGGGCAAGGCGGGTGGATTAGACTGAGCGAGTCCACAGCTATAGCAATTAGTCCCGCAAGTGTAGAGTATGTTTTATCAAGAGATTTGGTGCTTCCACCAATCCCGCAGGATGTTGAGATCCGGCACAGACCAACATCGTGTAGCGAGATTTTCACGTATCTTACTACAGCGGGCCACACCCCGCATGAGACAAGCTTTAAGCCCCCAACTGGCTTTCCGACATGTGTCTTACAGTAGTGCATGTAAGTAATAGAGTGTGAAAATAAGGGGTGAGGATGGTTCAAGAAAGAAGAACAGGGAAATATCACGTGCGGTCCGTGGCCCGTTTGTTAGTGTACTCTTCCAGCGTTCGCCTGTTGTTCAGAAAAAACACGGAAAACTCCCGACCAGAGCTACTGGCCCCTAAAATTCTTCTCCAGACAGCGACTGAATCCGACCTACCTGTGTAGTGAGTATCGAAATTCTGCCTCCGTCGGAACTCGAACTCTAGGACCTCCTGGTCAGACGTACTGCGAGGCTAAGCAAAACGGGTACGGGATGGGGTAGGGGCAGTGTAGTCAGGAGCAATGAGGGCGGGCTTTGGGAGGAGAGGACGGGAGCGAGGAGGGCGGGATTGAAGTGAATGGATCGGAGAGGAACGTGCTGAGGTGGGGAGAAGAAGTAAGGAGGGGCGGAGCTGAGGTGAACGGAGGAGAATGGAACGGAAGGGTGGGATGGCGAAGGGGTAGGGAGAGAACGCGGAGGAGCCAAGAAAGAGGAGTTCCGTAGATCAAATTATGTATTTGACATCTATATGACAGAAAGTTAATTTCTTGCCATGACTAATAAATTATTATAACAAATAAAGGCCAGCAAATTTTGGATTGATTGATAGATTTTTCGTGTTTCCGGGCGCGTCAACTATTTTGGTCGTTATTCCAGTAAGTGTAGTGCATGCCACTTTGTCGGGAGAGGGCGGTGATCTTCCCCGCTGGATGGCGAGATCCGGCGCCGACCTACCGCCGGCTAGTGGGGTATCCCTAATCAGGACTCTCCACCAGCGGGCACCGCCCCAGCCGGGACCAAGCTCTAAGCTCCCGAACGGTCTCCAGGAATGTGTGGTAGTGTAGTGCATGTTCGGGTAAGCGTGTGTGAAGGGACAGGATAGGACAAGGAAGAAGAAGGACAGATCGTGCACGGTCCGTGGCCCGTTTGGTAGGTACTGCTCCGGCATTCACGTGGCGTTGATAGAAGAAACCACGGAAAACTGCCGATTCAGAGCAGCCGGCCGCTAGAATTCCCTCCAGACAGCGATGAATTCGACCTAGCTGAAAAGCTAGAGTCGAAAATCCTGCCGCCGTGGGGAGTGGGAACCTAGGACCTCCCGGTCAGAGGCGCTGCAGTGACATCAGTTGATGCACTGAGCTACCGCTCCTGGATTACCTCCATATTTGTAATAAATTTAAACTTTTTAATTTTTTTGAATATAGAATTAATATATTATGTCACGTAATAAATATGTTGGTTCCGATTTCGAATTATCATCACATATACGTAGAATAGTTTACTATTCCCAAAGCTCCAAACCCAATAAAATGAAGGAGGGAGAATAAAGTGTCAGTATTCCTGGGCAAGATGCTTTTCGAAAATCCATGAATCTGAAAATCACAGCTCTCCTACAAATGTTTATCTTTTCAGAAGTTGGCGGATCTGTCAGGAATCCGTCAAAGGTGCCGCACTGCGCATTTACCTCGGTCCACTATGCTGTCGGAATTACAGATTTCACAAAGAAAATAGCGGATACGAGATTGTCCAAGAAGACAAGCGCTCACACCTAATACATTTATTCGCACATAAACACACATATGCTAATATTAATCCACGCGAAAACATCGAATAGCAGGACGTTTAATTACACACGTGGTGTTCTAAACAAATGTATCAATAACTTTTTAAGTAACAATCACGATTTTAAGTATTATCGACCTACTCAAATCACAGTTCGTATTGCATTTTGTGGCATATTCGCGATGTGCTATTACATATATAGTCAGTATACATATATAAATTAAAGAGTAATTAATGTTTGGCAAGAATCATATATTCCCTGCTAATTACGTAACCCTCCCGATAACAGGGTGATGATTAACTGGCAATTTTTAAAATGATGACAACGGGAATGGGAATTCTGAATGAGATTGATGGTCTTTCAGCCTTGGTGACAGTATTGATTCCTAGTATGTTTATTGTCTAATTTCGCACAGGAAATGTATAATCGACAATCCATTTGGACATTTAATTGTACCATATTCCCAATAGCATCACCTTTGTTCGTACAATTAAGATATCTATCCATTCCGGGCGCTGCCAATAGCGGAACATGGAGTTACAGATCCATAATAAATGGGACGTAATATTGTGTAGTATCTCATTAAATGTGACATTTTTTCTCGCACTTTCTGATGCAAAACAATGAAAAATAGATATATTACCTGTTCCAATGTTTTGTTACAATGAATACCTGAGTCAACCTATCGGAACACCCTGATAAAATAAGAGAAAAACATTTATAAACAGCATAAACAATTTTTCAACAACAATCATTTGGGAAACGAGTGTGTTAGGAACAGGTATTAGGATTTTGAAGCTGTTTTCCCACTTGAATACTGTTTAGTAAGACCGTTGAAAAATAATACAATTCAAAAACGATTTCATTGTCCAATTAATTCGATATTTGAAACTAATCACATAACCCGAACACATATTCTTTGTTATTCGACATCCATCATCAGCGTCAACATTGTCATTTTCATTCAGTAGAATGAGACATCACTTAAAGAGGTGGTGAAGGTGATGGTGAGATTAACTGCTGGCTGGTGTAATAAAATAGTCGGATGAAGGGCAAATGGTCTGCCATATCTTTCTTCTTTTTTGTAACGAGCGTGGGTTCTCTATACAGTTTGCTATACACAGAAATATTTTCAATAGTAAATGGACGTTCCTTTAAAAATGTCAGCTTGAAAATCATGCGAAATGGTATGTAGCTAATAGTTTTATTAAAAATAATTGTGAATTATTTACTTTTTTAATACCAATTGAATAATTTACAGCTTACTGAAAAAACAAACCAGTTACAGCTAAAATTGTGTAACTCTGATCTAAACTACTTTTCCTGCCAACAGACTGAAGGCTTCCCTTACAGCATTAACTTGTATTTCTGCCCACAATGTTGCTAAGTAACGTACAACTACATCACTTAATAGAATTTTATTTGCTGAACACGATTATCAATTAAATTATAAAAATAAGTGGAGTATAACATTAATGTTTAAAAGGGCTCATATTCGTCATTAACATGAATTAATGAAATGGCTCTCTGCAAGTTAGACCAGATTACATATAAAAGTTCACCGCCGCCGCGCTTCAGGCCGCAACTAATAGGTAGCGTTTTTTGCGATCTGTAATCCGCTTTCTGGTATTCCTTCGATATTCACATCTCCGCCGATGCTGCGTGGGCGTTGTGGGGTTTGTGGCGATGCCCCAAACGTCACAATATATTGAAAAAATTGAGGACGAAAATGCAAAATGGAAGTGAGAGAGATTAACGGAATTGTCGAAGTCACCGGGGAAGAGGGCGGAGTTTATAATGGATTAACTACGGAGTACTATGTGCTGGCAAACAAGCGGGACACTAAAACGACGAGGCACTAAAACAACTGTTAATACTCCCCGCAATAAGGACATACAAAGTGAAATTGTCAAAAACGAAGGAATTGAAGACTGTTTTTCAATACAACAAACGAAAGGAAGATAGAGTTACAAAGTAACTAGACGCAGACAGGCAATTTACGAAGCGAAGAAATGACGAAAAAGAAGAGGACTCGGGAAAAAATCGGTGAGATATTTACGAGAAAATACAGCGGGAAGAAGAAGTGATAAATTAAGGGGACGATACACGGAAAGGAAGACAAATGTAGAAGGTGCAAGGCAAATTAAAAATATGCCGAAATGGAAAAGTGAGCATTACGAGTCGATAAGGCGTCAGGAAGAGGAGACGAGGGAGCTCCGAGTCTGGGCGAGAGGAGCGTGGCCTGGAAGTGCGCACGTGTCCGCGTTTGCGGTGGCGAAGGCCGAGTGGCGAGCGGCCCGCGTTACGCCAGTGCGCCTGCGCGGCAGGTCGGTGGCGCGCGCCGTAATGGGCTCTCAAAATGCAAACTCGATCGCCGGGGCATCGGGCGGCCCGCACGCACCAGCCTTCCCCGCCGCCGCCACCCCGCTCGCTGTCCCACCGCTGTCAGCCAAGCCGCGCCATGCATGCCCACGCACCTGTGGCCCCGGCCCCTTGGCCTCGGCCGCTCCGCGCTCCCCCTCGCGGCGCTGCGCTCTAGGAAACACTAGTTCTCGCTTCTCGACACTATGGACTGGGGTACTGATCACTTCATGTACAATTGTGGGTGCACACAACCTCTTGCAGCCCATCTTTCAATTTTGCTGTCATTCAATTGATTCACGATTTTCGTCTTTGTCATGAATTACTCATTTTTGTTTTGCAAAAGACCGAAGTCATAGTGGCTCGAGTCCCCACGGACAACAAATGGACCACGGAGCGCGAGCAATCTCCCCTTCCTCTTTTTTGTCGTATTATCACTCCTTACTGATACTCAATTACCCTTACTTGCACTATACTACCACACGTGTGAGACCAGACAAGAACGTAGAGCTTGTCCTGGCTGAGGCGGTGCTCCGCTCGTGAGAGATAGGTTAGCATCAGATCCTACATTCAGCCTAGGAAAAACCTATAACCAACGCCGAAGAATCAAATCTAAATTCCCAAAAGATAAATGTAAACTGCCCTTAAGAGAAACGCATGATTTCCCAAACTTATTTTCTGTAATATTTTTCTTTCTGTAATTGTAACCTACAATCCTATTTTCCCATACATTCTCACATACAATAACTATTGATTATTGATCTCTGTAATGGCAGTATCCTCGCCCTCACCGGGAGCGGTAGCTCAGTGCATCAACTGATGTCACTGCAGCGCCTCTGACCGGGAGGCCCTAGAATCGCGTCCTGACGGCGCCAGATTTCCGACACTAGTTCTTCAGCTAGGTCGAATTCAGTCGCTGTCTGCAGAAGAATTCTAGTGGCCGGCTGCTCTGATCGGTAGTTTCCGTGGTTTCTCCGATCAACACCAGGCGAATGCCGGAGCAGTACCCTACAAAACGGGCCATGGACGCGCGCGATCTATCCTATCCTCTCCCTTACACACACACTTACACTAACATGCACCACATACCACATATTCCGGGAGAGCCGTCGGGAGCTTAGAGCTTGTCCGGCTGGGGCAGTTCCCGCTGGTGGAGAGTCCTGGTTATGGAAACACCACTAGCCGACGGTAGGTCAGCGCCGAATCTCGCCATTCAGCGGGGAAAGATCACTGCCATCTCCGAGAAAGAACATGCACTACACTAACGGGACTAATGACCAAAGCAGTTGACGCGCCCTGAAACACGAAAAATCAATCAATCAATATCCTCGCTCTCCAAGTACTACGCGTGCTAAGTTGCAGTTGTGATCAATTTTATATAGCTCTTGCTTCGCTATATGAGAAAATGAAAATAAAATGAAAAGATAAAAACATCTCACCATATTTCTGGGAAAGAACGTCGCCACCGCCAGTCACACAACATGCACTACACTTTCGGGGCAAATCAACATAACCGTTGACGCGCCCGGAAACACCAAATAATCACGAAAATCGCACAAGGTACTCGCAAGCTGAGCGAACGCCTGACTGGCTTGTTGCGAAGGGAAGGTAAAAGAATTGAAGTGAGAAAGGGAAAGAAATAAAAATATAAAAAGGTAAACGAGGGCAAGCGAGCCGATGAGATAAGAAATGGAAAGAACATTGAGTTTTTGTGCTAACGATGAATGTGACAACAGATAAATTAGATAGATTTCGTGTTGATTGAATTGAATGATTAACATTAAGAATATAGTCAATTTTTTCTAGACGTAGTGAATTTGAATTTAAATTGATTAATTTAAATTTACCTAAAAATAGTTTTTGCTAAATTTACCTAAAAATAGTTTTTGCTAAAAATATATTTTACCTAAAAATAGTCGTATTGATTAGTCATTCCTGAATGTGCGTGATTCGCGTCGTTGAGTTCACTCTTGCTTTGTTGTCGCAGCTGCGTACACTTGCTTGACTTCGCTTTAGTCAAAGACATTCCTGATAGATGTTTGAAACAGATGGCACAAATGAGACGCAAGATTTAGATCAAAGAGAAAGTTGTTCTTGTCAGATCGTAAATATCATTAAGTCACCATTACGTATTTCCTTTTCGGAGAAGAAAAATATTAAATAGTTTGTTCGCATCAAAATGAAGTAATTATCATTATACTGTCATTGTATCATTATACTGTCATTGTATCATTATACTATCATTGTACTACAGCTTCCGGGTCAATGACCCCATCTCGATCAGGTTTTTCGTCCAGTTTCCTGATCCATTGAGAAAATGCTGAGATGGCCCTTGTTTTGCTTGTGGACATAAATGTAACTTCATTTTCTGTCACGTCTTCTAGAATTCAGTGGAAATACAATTCTTCAAATTATCGTTTCCATGTTATCGCGGCAGGAAGTAATAAGAGCCAAAATTTATTGCTTATTTATCCTTGAAAGAGATGTTATTACATGGGAGTTTTTGTTTTTTTCCCTTTCAAAATTCAAAATTTATTGCTTATTTATCCTTGAAAATAGATTTTACTACATGGAGTTTTTGTTTTCTCTCTTCAAAATTCAAAATTTAAGTAGTATATGACTTAGTGTAGGGATCACAGAATTTTAAAAATGTGCTCACAATTCACTTTTCCCATAGCTCGTCATACGCAGTTTTAACTGTTTTTGACGTAAAATAAATAAATAAA
Organism: Teleogryllus oceanicus; assembly: GCA_964035755.1. Taxonomy (NCBI): domain Eukaryota; kingdom Metazoa; phylum Arthropoda; class Insecta; order Orthoptera; family Gryllidae; genus Teleogryllus; species Teleogryllus oceanicus. Next base: position 34,271,287 of record CAXIVR010000002.1, read on the forward strand.
AATAAATAAATACTGTTACCTATATTGTCTTCTCTTTGTGAAGTGTGTTATACTTGAATTAAAATGAAATTCGAATAATAGTACTAATTTATTTAAATCATCTACCCGTATAAAAGTATCTACATAAGGAAATAATTAATATGTAATAAATTTGTCATTTTACTGGCGTCTGTTAATTAAATATTCAACCATTAAAGTTTCTATTGACATACTGATTGAAAGCATACAACTTTGCACGGTGCAAGGGAAAATTTCAGAAAGTAAATTAAAAGTCAGTAGAGACTGCACAGGAAAGGTAATGGGAAAGGTAAACGGTTAATACATTACTATTCGAAAACAGAGTAAATATATTCTCTTTTTACGGCTGAAGATTAAGAACCATTGTAGTCTGCCAGTTGAGGAACTGGATCATAATCTTAAACCAGTAGTGCCACAGAATAGAATACACGTTCTCATATTAGATTGTTTCCTACTCTCGTTTTAATCTAGGCCAGGTTTTCGGTAATGATTCAGCTTCTTTCTAGCAACTACCTATTGACATCTAAAACATTTTTTACATTTTTCAATTTTTAACCCTTAATACATGATTTTAAATATTATTTTAAAAATATTACAGGAGAGTAAAACTAGGTTCTTTATATACATTTTTATTTCAAATTTTGAGTTTTTTAAATTGGCGATTGATGTTCGAGCTTTTCTGAATATGCAGAATTTTGATCTCTTTTTTAGAGAATAGTTTTGTGTTATGGAAAAACGCATGAAAAATCGTTTGAAGCACATAGACACAATTGAGACGATACATAAAATATTCCGTATTGAAGATATTAACGACGGGGGAGATACTTAAAAATACATTGTGTAATTTTGAGAAATTGGAAGAATACTCAAAATGGTGTTAGATAACGTTATTCAGTTTATTTAGTATTATCCATAACAAAAGTTTAAAGTAAATATTTTCGAGTAATTTTGGAAAATTTTATAATTGCTAGTAGTTCATTCAAAAGAACGCGAAACCTACTAATATATTCAAATAAATGTCATGACATTGATTAAATAACTAATTGTGGGGAAAATGAATGAAAAAACGTAGCAAGTGTTTTTCACAGACCTAATGACGGACATACACACAAATGGACGTTTTGAAGAAAAACACCTTTTCCTGTCTCTGGAGACCCCAAAATATATATCTGTTGAAAGTACGAGATCAATTTCCTGCCGCATTACATAACTTGCATAATCCCTACACTACATATACGAGAGAGTGAAAGAGTGGTCTGAAGAAATCTTGGAATGTGGCAAGGGAAGAGGAGACCAGTGTTAAGTATCAAAGCCTTAATTTAATGAAATTATAACTTAGATTCCGCAACGGATACTATTACACATTGTTAGAAGTTTTTCTTTAAAACCACTAACAGAACCTCTCCACGAACGTAGTCATTCTGCCTTCAATCTTTCCGTAAATTTGATATGTTTACTACTAACACAATTTTCACGACCTCTACTTTATCCTCACCATATAATCAAGGAAAGCCTCTAAATCAAGGGAAGTTATTAAATCAACATGATCCTCCGAAAAATGTTGGGTACTATAGTCACATTATCCACCCATTACATCTCTTTGGCCACTTGGGCTGAGATTGTTGGTTCGACACTTAGGTTATGGTGAAGTGCAACAGCGCGAGAAGAGAGTCGAGTGAGCTGCACATGGAAGCAGAAAGTGAAGAGAGGAGGTGAAGGGAGGAGGAAAAGCAAAGGCTCCACGCTCTTCGCTTGCACGAGAGATCAAACAGGCAACTGAGACGAGAAGGGCCTTCTATGCGGCTAAAGGTCCAAAGTAGCGACAACAGAGCAAGTGGAAGCGGAGAGGACGCGAGTGGAGATCGATCTGTGCGAGGGAAGTGGAGTCGATTATAGTAAAACCTGCTGAGCATGTACATGAAATAATAAAGAGATATACAATAAATGAAATACGAGAAATGAATAATAAGGAAAATCTAAATTATGGCAATGCTGCCGAAAAGTGTCTGGATTCAAATTCAGAAGTGTTGGGTGAGGAATCCAATTTTGGTTGATGCAAGTAGAGAAGGTCAGTACATAAACTTACGAGGACGTACAGTAACAAAGGGAACGAAAGTGGAAGGGTACAGAATATTGATTACAATGTCAAGGAGATAAGAGGTGGGCAAAGAGGGGAAGAGAATTGAATATTGTGAAGTGCGTCGGAGAAGCAGAGACAAGAGAACCTGCCATGATTAAGGGCTGAAACCGACATTCTAGATTTGATTGGGAAGGCAGGTAAGAGCAAGATGCAGGAGTGGACGAAATCCGGGAGCAGCAAGCAACTAATGGTTAAAGGACGGTCAGACACTAAGCCAACAGTCGCTACTGAGGAAGTGGGTCAACAACGGTGAACGTCAGCAGTGTTGAGGCGAACAGACTTCTGGGAGTGGGGTCGACATTCGCCTTGAGTATCGATAAAATTGTCCCTTTTTATTAAGACAGTTCATTGATATGAAATATAAAACCATTATTAAAATTCACATCCATTTGCACCAACGTGTCAACAAGTGTTCCTTGTCATCTTCAAGGTTTCAAGGGCAATTCAAATCCTACCATACCGCCCTTCCCACTTTCTTTTCTTTACGGCCAATTTCACTCCTAGTCTGGAACACGCTGGCCTCACACTAAGGTGAGCTCCATTACTATTAGACGGACGACTTCCAAATGGAATAAATATACCTCGCACAAAATGCCTGATAGCATACAACTTCAAACTATCATCAACTTTACTGTAAATAACAGGTGAGCCAAAACACTTGTAATGAGTACTCAGTTTTCTTTTATACCTAATTGTATATAATTTTTAAAACATTGTATGAATTTCTTTCGAGATATAAAAATGTACAAGCCCTGAAGATGACAAGGAACACCTGTGGAAATGTTGGTGCAAATGAATGTGAATTTTAATCATTGTTTTTACATTTCATAACATTAAACTGTCTTAATAAAAAGGTACTATTTCCCGATATGGAAAAACAACAGACAGTATACAAAAACAAAATCGCTTTGGATCGCTTCGATTCGCCTGTTGTCTATGAGTAAGGGGTTGAAAGGAGGCATGAGTCCTATAGCTGCTTTCAGGTGAAGATATCACAAGATAAAATTTATTTGAGGTCTCCTTTTATACTGTCAACAACTACAATTTTGAAATTGGCGGTTTTAAACTTTTATTCAAAATTAACTATTAAATATAAGTTAATATAATAATTTTATTTTTATTTTAAATTTTAAATACGATAACAATTGTCTGTAATTGAATGCCTACATGACCAACTAGCTACAATATAAAAATAACTCTGTATTATTAAAACCAAAGCTCGCTCATTGTCGCGTTCGTGGGCGCACAGTCATTGTTGTAGCCTCTGGTATCATGACCTTAGCTCATATGTCGCAATTTCGGTGCGGACCAACCACCGTTTGCTTTACACCGGCTCTCCCGCCGACTTGACCACTGACAAATAGCAGCTACGCACGGTTTTAGTTAAAGGTTCGAACCGACGCATGTCGTATGTACACCTGGCCAGGAGTAATACAATGCCTTAGCTATCACGACTAAATCGACACCTGGCATTCAGGAATGACAAAACTTGCTTACATGTTTGTATTGAAGAAATAAAATTGCAAATTATATTACACAATGTCAAGCAACAATGAAAAGTTCTGAGAACTTTTGAACTTGAAAAACACCGAACGATAAATGTAGGTTATGCTCAACGGAAACGGAAACAATTGAGCACATAACTGGGGCATGTAAAGTGATTGCTGGAACGGAATACCTGCGACGATATAACAACTTTGCAAAAATCGTTCACCAATCTCTGGCTATTAAATAACATCTTAGTGTGGAAAACGTACCATACTATCAGTACCAACCTCCGCCGTCTTGGAAAATGAATGCATGAAGATGTATTGGGATAGGGAGATTAGAACAGATAAGACCATCACTGCAAATGTACCAGACATTATATAAATAAATCAAGAAGGACGTCACCATCATCAATATTACGGTACCACTGTCACATAATCCCACTCCCATACACGAACAAAGTCACAAAATACCAAGAGCTAGCAGATGAGATAAAGAAGATTTGGAAAGGAAAAAAGGTTCAGATCCGTTCCCTGACAATTTCTACAACCGGAATAATACCAAAATCCCTCATCAAACATCTGCAAGAATTGAATATAAAGCATATACTAGCAACAGTACCAAAAGCAGTCATTCTAGACACCTGTCACATTGTCGGAAAAACTGTTACTGATGTGTCTGATATGTAGTGTTAGAGGTCCTGGAAATAAATGAAGATCTTGCTCGTTACTTGCTCTGAGCCTACAGAGTGAGCCTAGCCACAATGACATCTGTGGCAGGTGAATGTTCCCGCGTGGGAGAAGTGCATAAGTCATAATAACAATAATAACAACAACAATAATAATAATAATAATAATAATAATAATAATAGTAATAATAATAATAATCAATAATAATAGTAATAATATAATAATAATAATAGTAATAATAATAATAATAATAATAATAATAATAATAATAATAATAATAATAATAATAAATGTCACTTTTGTAGACTGAATTGTCTGTCCCATTTTATTATTTTAAAATGTTTATGTTCAAAAGGCGAAACGTCGGATATATGAAGTGAGACCGTTTGAATTAGAACGCTGTGCCAGATTTTGGAGTGACAAATTTTGTTATATACTCGACTAGTTCCAATACTCAGATAAGACCAGATAAATCCAATACCATGTTTATGAAATTTATTTATTTTTTATTTACGTACGGGACCGAATTATAAATTTGTGTAAGTATAGTTAGTTTAGTTAGTTAATGCCTTATTTTACGTGGCGAGACTCGGCCATCAGGCCCGCTCTTTCGTCTAACCACGCAAATTTCCTCGCTCCTTTCACCACCTAGCGGAGAAAGGAGGTATTATCTTGGGCGACGAAACAGGTGGAACTCAATTTTGCTCAGAGGCTTCATTTAGGCTTTAGAATCTTTTACATGCAGTAAATACTACATGGGACAGCCGGCTTTACTTCCTCCGAAGGAAGGCGTCCGGTCGGGTTTGAACACGCAAACTCGGGGACGGCAGTCCGATACGCTAACCGTTACACCACCTAATCCGCAAAGTATATGTTCATTTTTTGGCAAAGATGCAATTTTGTTTAATAATTATTGAGGCCTCTTGGATTTTGAGGCCCCATGCTATAGCTTATTTAGCTTAACGATAAATCCGTCACGGAACTCAAGTTTTGATCGTTTGCCGCTTGATTTATGCCGAATGGAACGAGATCGCAGCTTGTTCAGCTTGTAGTTTATTTACAATGGCAAACATCGCCTCTTCTTGTATTTACTGCCGTGCATTATTTACGAATATCAGTAAATATCATCAGTTAAACGTCACAAAACAGGCGATTAAGGATCATGTTAAACATCTACTGCGCGAGTCCAGTTACTTTCAGACTTGTCGAATTGCGGAAATTATGACAACTTTGTTATGATACTCAGTCCCTAGCATTTTCACCGATACCGAGATGACTGGTGCACGAGTGGTGAGTGGTGGTAGTAATTAGTAGTGACATGATGAGCAACGGCGGAATGAGAGACAGGTCAACAGGAGAACTAGAAAACTACAGCAAGTTCGTAAATTCCACAAAGAGTGGTCAGAGTTCGAATCCCAACCCTGAGAGGTGGAAAGCTAGCACGCTGGCCGTTGCACTCCAGGTGGCCCGAGAGAATTCGTGGGTTACCGCCAGGTTGTTTGTTTGGAAAACCGGTCCACCTCTTCCTCCTTCCCCTACGGCTACTAACATCGACGTTGCCACTAAAAGTATCCCTGGCCGGGCGCGCGGAGGCGGAGGAGCGAGGCAGGGGCGAGGCAGGGGAGCGAGGCAGGGGGCGAGGCGGGCAGGGGCGAGGGGCGGGGACGAGGCGGGGCGAGGCAGGGGACGAGGCAGGGGGCGAGGCAGGGGACGAGGCAGGGGGCGAGGCAGGGGGCGAAGCGGGGGGCGAGGCAGGGGGCGAGGCAGGGGACGAGGCAGGGGGCGAGGCAGGGCGGCGAGGCGAGGCGGGCGAGGCAGGGGGCGAGGCGGGGCGAGGCAGGGGCGAGGCGGGGCGAGGCAGGGGGCGAGGCGGGGGGAGGCAGGGGCGAGGCAGGGGCGAGGCAGGGGCGAGGCAGGGGCGAGGCAGGGGCGAGGCGGGGGCGAGGCGGGGCGAGGCGGGCGAGGCGGGGACGAGGCGGGGACGAGGCGGGGCGAGGCGGGGGCGAGGCAGGGCGAGGCGGGGGCGAGGCGGACGAGGTGGGGCGAGGCGGAGCGAGGCGGGGACGGCACAGGGGTGGCGGGGGCGGCGCGGGGCGGCGCAGCGGGCGACGTTGGGGTGCAGGGTAGCATGAGGGGCGGAGGGCGCGGGGCGACTGGAAGTCATTAAACGGCGGGAGTTCCGGAGTTGCGTTTGTTTTCCGCTCGGCATCACATCGTCCCTTGCGCCCCGTCCCCAGTACGCTCCATCGCCTCTTGCGCGGACTCGCTCCGCCCTCCGAGATGTAGTGGCAGGCGCCCTTGCTACAGGACATGATGCAGAAGAAGATCGGCCAATCATTCACTTTCTCGATACATGAGAATTAAAGAATTCATGTGATTATGTTTATACGTTTACATATTATATCGTAACATGTTAAAGAATGGTTACCCTAAACTATTCGAATCTATTTTTCCGTACGTGATGTTCGTAACACAATAAGAATGGATTGGTTTGTGAAAAGTGAAAATTATATCTACATAATACGTTTTATAAAGTACTTGGCTTATTGTGTACTTAATTATTTAGTTTTACACTTTTTTGATTTCATTACCTGTTATTGTTTTCCTTTCATATTATTTTATACCGTACATTTAACAGTGCAGTTACGTTTGTCAAAGTTAAGAACGATGCTCCAGATTTCAGCGTAAGCGATTAACATAAAACATCCTTGAGCTTGTCCAATGAACAATATCTAACGCATTCTATGCCAAAATAATTTTTGACGAAAATTTTGTTAAAAGTTTACAAAAATAATAGCGAAATGCGCACATATTTTCTCGTGTTGTTTGTAACAACATCCTAATAATGTAATATAGTAAACCTGTCTAGTCACAAAACATCCAGGTTTAGGAGGTTTCCTTTTGTCTAAGGTCATTTTACGACATTTTGTGATATTGATATTTTTGCCTTTATTATACGACCGTCTAAGCACAGAAGTCGCATCTGCTATTGAACCTAAACAGAAAAATTGAGGTTTAAAGTTTAACAACGTACTTCAGTTGATCAACAACTTATTGAAGTGTTCAATTCATTCCTATTATTATGTAAATATTTTGTTTATTTTATGAGAGTCATTTTCTTGTGAAATTCTACATTTGTAATTAGTAAAGCAGCTTCTTACAATTTCATTTTTATTTTGCTGTTGAAATACTAGGCTGTGTTGGCCGTACGTGCCTATTGCTACTTATATTTAGGGGTATCTGCGTAGATACGGCTAAATTAGTTTTGTAAAATGTACTTACAACTGAAAAACGCTAGTAATGTTAGTTGAAATTAGGTGTTAAATTTACGTTAGGTTAGGTTTATCGTGAAATAAATACTAATAAATACTTAAATAAAATTTAAGTATTTAATCCATACTTGACAAAGTCTAAAATTCACTTGGAGTTTTCCTTTTATGATAATGTAAATTAAAGTGCTCACATCGTTCGCATTCTTCGTTACCTAACTTTGTAAACGTTATGTTATATGAACTATGTTCATATTTGCCCTTCTGTTTCTGTATAGATCAAATGAACATATGGAGTCACGATGCTTTCTTGCGAGTCTTCGTACATTTCTTTAATCGAATATCAATAGGCAAATAGCGTTTGTTTGGTGCGTGCTCTCTTCGGTAAAGTCGTAGGTTCGAATGATTTAATGTGTTCAATAAGTAGTTCTTGATTAAACAAATTTTGTGGCATCGTTCCCTTTTTCTTGTCAGGTACAGAAGATATCTTGCCTTTCTGGCCAAAAAGATTGTGCAGTATTTTGTCGTTATCTTTTTGCAAACTCTTACAGCGTTTCCATCAATGGTTTTCAAATAAAACTCATTTGTTGTAGAACGCCTTGAGTCAAGTCCAGAAGTTCTTAGTTTGCTAGGCATTTGATTTTTTCTTCGTATTGAAGAAAACGATTTCTGTCCTCTGCAGAACTAAGAGTCCAAAATTGTTCATTTATTTCTCTGTGTCTATCCTCTGAGATTTGTTATCTGCATTCAATCTTGCAACATTGTGCACATAGGACTTTTACTGGATGGGATTCTTTAACTCTTTCTCTTTATTTCGTTTCTTTTCTGAATGGAAAAGTCATATCTTTTTCTTTTTCTTGGATTTCCTTCTTTTGTGAACAAACTTGAACATTGAAGTTCTGGTCGTTGATTGAAATCTTTAGGGATTGTCATCTCCTGTAGGTACATCATTGTCTTCAGAACGGCATTTAATAAAGCAATACCTCTTCACTAGATAAATCTTTTACTGTTTCTTCAGAACGAAATATTAACTCAGCTGTACAATCCATTACAGGTAGACTTAAATTATTTTGATCAGAGGAAACAGGTAACAATAAACTATCTTCACATACTTCGTAGATGCTAGTATTTGAAACTAATTCATCTACATTATTGGAAGACTCAACTGCATTATACTCAATAATATTGGAACCTCCATCAATATTACGACTAAGATGAGACTTATCTGTTGTCATTAACTTTGTGTTAGAATTGTCAATGTACAGTTCATCAAGTCTCTCCGAAATAGTGTTTTCTTTACATAAATCCAACATAATCATCCCTCTGGCGAATGCAATATTTCTAAAACAGAGAAAGTACGCAGTAGTGGAACTTCAAAGCGACGCCAGAACTACTCTTCTGAAAATTAGACCTCGGGCGTATACACATCTTTGATCGATTGTGGTCTTGTAATCTAAGCTACATACTAGAGTACTAAGTGTTGAGTTGCTAAGGTACAAATCATGTATCAGCATTGTGCTAAGGCAAAAAGTGGTATCCGCCGTAGATACCACTTTAAAAGATTGCTATTTTGCACATACAACCAAATAATCTTAGTAAACTACATAAAAAGAGCAGATATCACTTTGAGAAAAAGTAAAAAATTCCCACAATTCCCACAGATATCACTTTTCTCAAAAGACTTTTTTAAAAATATTTTCCATCAATATACGACCATTGCATCTTAACAGTATCTAGAACAAATTACAGTTAACTACCTGGTAACAACTCAATTTGGCGAAAAAATGCCGATACAACCTTTGTGATTAGCACGACAGCATAGTTATCAAAATATATTAACATATAACGTATGTATGAAAGGAATCACCAATAAATGAATATTAAACACTCCTCATTGACAACTTCTGGGTTGAAAAATACACAACACCTTACTGCCTAATTGCTGTATTCTGACTGCTTTCTGACTCTTTAAACACACAATGCGTCACAAACCAGTACTGTGACTTTCTGATACCCTCGCATGGCCTTGCGCAATGCGATCTGGAGCAGCAATCGACTGCAATCTCGACCTTCTGCATATGCGCAGATGCACAAAATAGATGCAAAACTTGAACTGTGCATGAACAGGAGATCGATAGTGCTGTCGATTCCTTTGACGTTCGAGGGAGCAAAAACTCTCTAATAGAAGCCATGTTCATACATATTCCCACACCAAGGAAGTCGGGAGAGAGGAAATCACCTACTGCCTATGCCTTGAGAGACAAGCATTAGGGTTGTGTACACTGACAGCTGAAGTCCCGCTTCCCAACGCCCGTTGCCCTCTGAATCACATGTCACAGGGATAGAAAATTTAAATCAGGCTTGCAGATGCATTCATTTCATTAAGAACATCTCGTGTTTCTACCAACTATTAATTCAGAATTCCGTTCTATAAATACTTTTTCCTGTAGGCCCTGAAAGACCCTCCGTTTCCAGTTGAAGATTTCCGTGTTATGGTGTTAAAAGGGAAATTTTAAACCCTGACAGGCAGAGAAATTTCCTAGTAGCAGTTTTTTCACGCTGGGGCGCGCGTATTTATGGTTAGAGCATAATTCACTTCATCTCTTCACCACCAGATTCTCAGCTAAACTCAACCTTCCAGACAATATAAAAACAAAATTTGATCGATATCTTTAGAAATACCATTACATATGAGGTTATTAGAATTAAAGGTAAAAAAGGATTTTCAAAAGGGTAATGAATCAGATACTAATAATACGAAAAAATACGATTAATTTTGAGTTTTTAAATTAATTCTATTTGAAATAAAACGATAAATTAAAGAGCTTAATGGTTTCTTCTGAAAGTTTAAATCAATAATGAAAAAGCAAAACTTAATGGCCCTCACAAAACCCGACCATCAATTTGTATACTAATGTTATGTGAACATCTCTGCATTCTCGAAGGAAACAGATAAAACGATTCAGAACTATCAGTCAGTCGTCTATCGATTTGAGACCAAGGATCACCAAGGCAGAATACTTCAACCAACTACTGTAGTCTCTGATAACTTGAACCTTCAGGTGCTCACTATGTAAGTTAGTACCCTGATGGATTTTCATCATTGGTTTTCGAGGAACGAAACCTTTAAGTTTACTCATTATGACGCACCTGATTTCAACATCATTGAACAAGTTCATGGCACAATGAGTGAACTCGAGTGTGCATTTTACCCTGCACTACTATCGTAAATTTGTGTCATACAAGAACAATCTAATGGTGCTTTTTTATGCCAAAAGTAATTTTAAATTTTAGTACAAATTTTAATAAAAGACAAAAGTTTATTGCTTACTTCTCAATTTAATACATGACAAATAATTACCGTTGTCCTTTCAAAAAGGGAATCTGTTTGGAATTTTTGTGGATATCATCTGCTAATGAACCACGAACACGGGGTTTTATTCTCTAAAACAAAAACAAATGTATTTTACAAGAAACAGACAGATTTTTCCACTGTGAAATAAAATTATAATTTTTTACAAGTTTCATTTTAGAATGCCTATGACCTATACCTTACGCCTGAATTGCGTTATGCAAAAAATGTCTTTAGTTCTGAATAATTTTTTTACAAAAATTTCACCTTGTATATTGAGCGTTTTGAAAATAATTTACATTCATATTCCGTGACCGCAGGCTACATGTTTGTTGGTCTACCTCTCAGATTAAATGTAATTCCTCGTCATAATGAACATATAAATAAGAATCTGTAGCATCCAAATAGCTTTTACTAACAGTCATAGCAGTCTGTATTAATCTCTTCATTATGAATCGCAAATGTTCTTGAGATTAAATGTATTTCCGCTCAAACCATTCTCACACAGCTATCGAAGAGTCGTTTTTCGCCCCAACAATCTATTTCACACTACAATCACAAAAGCTCTCGAGGCTTTTACACACTATCTGAATACTCTGTGCTTCTAAGAGATTATACAAAACATAATACGTGAGAGAATAACAGCCGCGAAAATGCACGAGCGCGATGGTCAAAACTGACCACAAGGTACTAGTACAGGGTTAAACAATCCTTTAAGTTCGCTCAGGCGGACGGGAATCGACCTGCTTACCTCGTTCGGATGCTAAGAAAAGAAACTCTCCGCGCTCGCATTGTTCTGCGCTGCAAGCGCGCTCCGCCCCGGCATGGTGTTGCAAACGCATGCGAACTCCTCGGAGAAGAGAACTCGGGCGCCAAGTGTCGACACAAAAGGCGAGCGCCCTCGGGAGAGTTGGAGCAACTTTGACGTGGGATGGCCCCGCGGCAGGCGCTCCGAACAAAGGGAACGCGGGAGAAGTTGTGATTGGGAAGGGCGGGCGAAACATAAGGCTCATGTGTGATGTATGACGTCAGAGAAAAACAAAGGCGATGTTTATTTCATTGACGATAACAAGTATGGTTGGAGTTTGATAAAGTAAGTTAATTGTTTCGTCTCAAAGTTGAATATTCAAAAAGTAATTAAATTAACTACCACCTGAAAATTAACAGGATTATTTGAATAAAACCATAAGTAAATTACACCACTTTTTTCACTTTAATATTGAAAAGACTGGCTTAGATGGCGCAGGGCATCAACAGTCATGCAGTCCCAAATGACCAGGAGATTCAGGGTTCGAGTCCCGACGATAGTGGGATTTTGGACGTTAGATAACCAGGTCGAATTAAGATCGGGTTCTAGCGGCCGGCTGCTCTGATCGGTAGTTTTTCGTGGTTTCTCCAATCAACACCAGGCGAATGCGGAGCAGTACCCTACCAAACGGGCCACGGACGCGCGCGATTTCTCCTTCCTCTTCCTGTCTTATCCTCCCCTCACACTTACAACATGCACACACCACATATTCCGGAGACCGGTCAGGAGCTTAGCGTCCCAGTGAGGCGGTGCCCACTGGTGGAGAGTCCTGGTTGGGAAACTCCACTGCCGACGATAGGTCGGCGCCGGACCCGCCATCCAGCGGGGGAAGATAACCACGCATCTCCCGAGAGAAGAACATGCATTACACATTACACTAACGGGACAAATGACCAAAGCAGTTGACGTGCCCGGAAACACGAAAAGTAAAATCAAATCAAACCACACATGCGGATCCCAGTCGACGTAGAGCCTTGGTCCGGCTGGGCGCTACGTCGCTGGTGAGGATATCTGAGGGGGAAAAAGACCCAACCACGTAGATCAGCACTCGATGTCGCCATTCAGAGAAGGAAAGCTCACCGCTACCTTCCATGATGCACAACTCAAAGGTGATAACCGAAGTTGTTGACTCCACCAAAACAATTATCAATTTTAAAAATAAAAGATGTTTTGCACCACAAAGGCATTCATAATGTAACACTTGTTCCTTTCAAGGTTGTGTGTTATCCCAACATACAATAACACCTGGTGAATCCTGTGCACTTATCGCTCACTAAGACAATATCATTACTACCAGAATAATGTTATTTTATTGTTTATTTTTGTCGTTTTATAAAACTTGTGAATGTTTAACTATATTAACTTTAATTAGATTATATAATGGAAATGAGATGATTTAATCATTTCAATGTACTTCTCATTGGAGAAAAGGTAAATCTTAATCTACAAATTCATATTCTGGAAAACAATTTTGAATGATGACGGTATTGAATTTAATGACTTATTGCATCAGTGCCTGCTTTGCCTTACTCCTAGTCTTCCCTCAACTAAGGGACAATCAGCCTTTCAACACGCAAGGTTTTTAATTTTTTGTACCATGTAGTAAATCACAATACTTTGTAGTTCATATGGACGTATTGTCAAAAGCAACCTGAATATAACCGCAAATATTTAGTGATTTCCTCATTTATCCATTAGGATGTGATAGCAATATGATCAAAGGAAAAGAGACAAGTAGGAAACTACAAAGTTCGGACGCGACTAGTGGCTCGGAGCGAAAGGAGCGGATATTAGAAGCAAAGACAAACGCGGCGCTTCTGGTCGCATCGCCCTTGGAAAAACAGGGCGCTCCCCCCGAAACAGCCTTCGCTGCGGTTCCGCCTGTTGTCTGCGGGACGCGGACTAACGGGAAATTAAAAACGAAACACGGCGGTAGCCCCGGGCTGCAATGGAGCTCGCGCAAGACGCTACTTCTGCGGGAGAGGCGGCAGCGTTGGCTGTGTTGGGGTTGGATGGCGGAGAAACTATGGCAGAGACGGGATGAAAGGGTGTGAGTTGGAATGGCGAAGGAGTTTCCCGGCAGAGGGTACAGGGTCGAAAGGTTGGTGGCTGGGATGGTGGATTGATTGTTTGGGATTTTTCGTGTTTCCGGAGCGTCCAACTGCTGGTCATTAGTCCCGTTAGTGGTGCATGTATTTTTGGGGAGATGGCGGTGATCTTTCTCCGCTGGATGGAATCCAGGCCCCACCTACCGTCGGCTAGTGGGGGTTTCCTCCCCAGGACTCTCCCATCAGGGGCACCGCCCCCGTCGGGGCAAACTCCAAACGCCCGACCGGTCTCCCGGGAAAATGTAGTAGTGGTGCTGTTAGTGTAAGTTTGTGTAAAAGGGAAAGGCTAGGACAGGAAGATGAAGGACAGATCGGCGCAGTGCGTGGCCGTTTGTGGGCTGCTCCCGGGATTCGCCTGGTTTATCGGAGAAATCACGGAATTTCCGATCAGGAGCCAGCTCAGAGTTCTCCCCCACACAGGAACTGAATTCGACCTCACTGAAAAACTAGTGTGAAATCCTGCCCCGTCAGGACTCGAACCTAGGACCTCCCGGGCAAGTAGGATGGGGAAGGAAACTGTAAAAAAAGGATGGAAGGGACGAGACAAGGATGTGTGGTGATCCCAAGATGCGAAGGAGATTATGGCAGAGAGTACAAAAGGGGGTGGTGAGACTGAGGGTGGCGGAGGGAACTGTCAAAACACGGGGTGAAAGGGAGGGGGAAATGCAGTGTGTGTGGCTCATTTGGGAAAACTGGAGATGAAAGAGGCGGATAAAAGGGCAGTGTTGAGGCAAAGGGTGGCGGTGGAGAGGCGACAGAGACTTAATGAAAGAGGCGGGTTGAAGAGGGTATGTTGAGACAGGTATGACGGCGGAGACTATGGCAGAATCGGGATGAAATGAGGCGGGGCTATGGCGGCGTCGACAGTGACAATGTTGGCAGCGGGAGTCTCAGTGATGTGAAGGCCGGTCCAGTAGGACAGATGGGGCTGTAAAGAGAACCCTATTAGGAACCAGAAGGAGACGGGCCAAAGCGATGCGAAGGTGGTGCGAGGATCCTTTTTTAATTTTGCGTCCACTCCTTGACGCAGCATCTCAAGCCCCTTTAAGGGCGTTGGGCGCTTGCACTGGGATTAATCCTCCTTTAATGTGCTTTTATTTTGGAGTAATCCTCCGTTACAATAATCTCAAGTCAAGTCTCGCCGTCGTAGTCAGTCATGCCTTTTATCCCCTTTGGCCAGGGCTACGACGTTGATCCGGGTTCCTGGCCGGGTTTCCCAAACAAGAACTCCGAGTCTCAATTCGCTTGACCTTCCGTGACTTCACGGAGCGTAGTAAACGAATTCGGCTAGCGCCGCCGGCTTTGCAATGGGTACAGGCAGAGATGCTTCAATCACGTAAGAAGTGTTGGGGAACTTTTCTCTTACCACATTTAATACACTTACATTGAGCTTTCTTAACATGCCCTAACATTTTCAGACGGAAATATTAAGAATTTAAATTAGAAAAAAGATTGACACATTTATGATATATGTATCATCGATGAAAATAAAATCATAACAAAGAACGGTGACGGGGGAGGTGGCGGCATTGAGGAGATATTTTTCTTTCTCCCAAATTAGACCACTCATTCTTCTACACGATTGGATGAGAGATATAATTTATTTCTGATGACTGGAAATAATATTCTTATAACAAAATATATGTTTTAGAGAATCTTTCTTCCTATCTGCTAATGAATCGTCGAGTTATTCGCCTCGAAGAGTTTACTTTCTACCAATGTATTCTCAAAGAAAACTAATTTACATGGTTTTCTTTATTATTTGTTTCTTCTCGTTACTACCTGCTTAATATTCTTGCTTATCTTCCTGCTCATGTTATTGTGCCCATGGCTTTTCTTATTGAAATTTAATACTCAATTATCACATGACCTATATCTGTGGGAAAACCAAATTTTTTTCTTTCTTTCTTTTCATCTTAAGCGTATTTTTGTTCCTTTTTTACTGACATTTTGCAGGAAGTGATGATTTAAATATTGATGATTTGTTAATTTCTATATTTTGATTTAACTTCCATATTATAGAAAGCAGACGTGTCGTCAGTGAGATGAATGTATCTTTGTTACTCACATAATGATATTTCAACAACATAAAACATACATGACGCGAAAGAAAATTAATTTACTAGCACTGAGTTGCGTTCTCTCTTTTGTAGATATGCAGTATTATCGTTTCATTTTAAAATATTGGAAGAAGGAGAAGAAGAAGAAAGAAAAAGAAGAAGGAAAAAGAAGAAGAAGAAGAAGAAAAAAGAAGAAGCAGGAATTTACTTTGATGTATCTAGTAACCAAAACGAAACTTCCAATACCTGTGTAGAAATTAGTTCATAACGTTTTATAGTTTTAGTTATTCCTTGTATTACGTATAAAATGCAAATCAACAGATGCAAGCAAATTTCGCACAGAAGATAACACATCGTGCAGCTAGAATACTCTAGCATCCCGAATGGTGGAGGCCTGCGTTGAATGCGCAGCAGTCCACGTGGAAAACGAGTCCTGCTCGAGGCAGCTGGCCGTTGTTGAGGCAGAGCGCATCTCGCAAAGCTGCGTTTTTGTTCGGAAGGGCTGTGCACCGAAGACACGGCTGGCGCTCCTCTTCCCACCCCCTGAGAGCGAGTAACTGCCCGTCCGATGAATGCAAAAAGACTGTGCAATACACTCGCGGCCGGCGATGGCGCTGCATCCAGGAGGCCGAGATGCGCAGTTGGCCTCGCGTTCGTGTTTTGTTTCCACGGCCTCCTCCCGGCTTTCCGCCATTCCGAGCCACGGCAAGTGAGTGGAAGAGCGGTTGCACAGCCGTCGTCGTAAAAAGATGCCTTTTACAGACGTTTCACTCCAACTTCAAAATCACCTCCGTCGACCGACCTTCCTTTTTTTCTGCTCTCAGAAATGCGAAATATGCCCCGCACGATCTTTTTCAATATCGTAAAAGTTTGGAGATCACGTATACGCGAGTTATGAATTTGTAATAGGACGTCTCGCACATGCATTGGAAGCTGCTGTCGCTGTAGTGAAAGAAGAGTTGAACGCCGCTCCAAGAGAGTTTTGGTGAAACCAAAACAGTTCAAACTTTAGGACTTGACTTGGGCAATATTTTTGTGATGAAGCAATAACCTCCAAAGTACTGGTTAATTTCTTATTGAATATCGTTCTCATATAAAATTAAAGAAAACATTGGCGCAATGTAGTATCCAAAAGGGTGTTACATCTACCTTTATGAAAGTTATAGGAGACCTTTAAGTTTTTATTTACATAATTGTCATAATTTGAGAATACCAAAAAATTATCTTAGTTTATTTTTTTCGATCTTGCAGCAAGATTTAAATCACCGGATACATAGAAATGACTCAAAGGAAAATCACTTTCATTTTAACATAAAATTTTACATTCTTATCTCATACTAAAAAATGCACAAGTCTTTAATAAGTAACAAGAAACTATACACCTAAGACATTTTTATAAAGTAAATAATTAAATTTTAAATGCGAGACGCTAAAGCATTACATAAACAACACGTAACAATATTTTATGGTGAACTATAAAAATATTTTCTTCTCTTAAATATTAATAAATTGAATCCAACATTTGAATCCACTTCAACGGGCACAAAACAAACATCTAAAACGATTCACAGTCGTTTTAAATATTCAGCAAAAAATAAAAGTACAGCTGGTCTGTTTACATTTTTCTAACATACTGGCGTAATTATCAAAATAACCTTAATCACTGACAAATGATATCTTTTCTCTGCAGTTTTGTCCTCAAGTCGCAATAATCAAATCACTTCTGAATACTAAGGGACGTCTAAAACCTATCTGAAAATGGGGGTTAACATGCAAGAACTTCCAAATCATAAGATCTGAACATCCGCATAGGTAAAGAAATAATTGCTTTCTAAACTTTTACGTCGAATAAAAAAAGGTTTGTTTCTTCCAGTTCACAATTAAATGAGGCTTGTTAAAATAATTTAAAAAATTTTTTTTTTTTAAACGACGAATGATATTTATGTTGTTGAACAAAAATGAGAGGAAGTGTTTTTGACTTGATATACTATCTTTAATATGTAATGCTAATTGAATTAGTATTTCGAATGTTTTATGCTTAAGATAACCTGCAACTCTTCTTTCCATTTAATTCCACAACCCGTGAATCAATTCAGAATCTATTGAGCCAATAAGGAATACGACTGTTAGCAATGCGTAGCTATTATAAAAATTAGAACTCTCTATACATATTAGTGCTTAGAACGATAACTTGCGAGATCAATATAGTAGAATTAACAGGTAAGTGAATGACTTACACTGTTTGTTATATAATTTGTTTAAGTATCTCAATATTAAATCCATTATTTATAAAGAATAATGTTTGCAGTCAAAATAAAGAGACTGAAAAATTAAAAAAAATTGAAATTATTGTCTCTGATTTAAACATTTCTCAATGTGTACTACGTAAAAAATACACAGATTTAAAAAGCAGAAAATATTTAGAAATTTCGAAAAATATTATACCCAAACAAAAAAAGTATTTCTTCTATGTTCAATCACAGAGAGACAAACCCATAATAATGAAATAAAGACAAAAGGTTTATTCTTACAGAAAAATTAAAACATGATCAACATTTTGAGCAAATAATTCTAGTTTAAGATACATATGTGGAATCCTTGTAATTTGACAGTTTTTTAAATATAGTACGAAGTACACTTGTTTTCCATCACGGTATGAACAGACCTCACCGAAAGACTGAAGTAATTTAAAATATGAAAGTGAAACAATGTAACAATATTTACATAGATATATGTATACTTTTCATTGGTGATTCTATTTATTACAAGAAAAAACGATGATTCCAGTCAATTTAAGTATATTTAAAGCAAACGTTTCGGCCTAAATTGTAAGGCCCTCTTCAGTGTCTGAAAGGTCAACACACCAATCAGTTACAATCTTACATAATATAAAACAAATATAAAACAAAAACAATGAGATAAGGATGTGGTACCTGTAAATTTCCTAGGTTATGTTACACCATAATGTCGAGATATAATATATAATATAATATAATATGTCGAGATATGTGTGATCTATTATGTCGAACTCTAATTCATATCATGCACGTTAAAACATATCAAACATAAAAACTTAATTTAGAGAAAATGTCATGAAACCCATAAATGGGTGATTAATTCCCCTTTCCAGGTGAAATGATGCTGATTCTAGAATCGAATATCACAGCTCAAGAATACTTACAAATTGCAGATACCCTATATTATCTGTAACAGATTATAAACAAATGATTTTAAGTACTATCATGTACCATTTATAAAAAGAATCATGCGTTCAAGAAAAATACTTACAAATTGCAGATACCCTATATTATCTGTAACAGATTATAAGTTATAAGTCCTAAACAATGGAATATCACGATTGAATTATCAAGTTGAGAATAATAACAAAACTATAATAATGTAATTTCCCGGCCCAATAGCTTAATTTTAGCTTCATAGGCGCCTCACTGGCGGAGATACCACGGGAGGGGAAACCCCTGTTCAATGCGTAGGTCGGCCTGCATCTCACGTTCCAACAGGAAGAAACGCCGCCATTTCTGGCGATTTAACTCACACTACACTTACGGAACTAACTAACATATCAATTGACGTTCAAAATCACAAAAATATCAAACATAACACAAACTTAATTTAGAGTGTTCAAAATGTCCAGTACCCAAGTAAAGGGGACTGGATTGCAATGCTACTTCCTTCATGCCACAATATGCTAATTCGCAAATGAAACAGTCACAAGCTCAAGTATGCCGTATGACGGCCTACGGCTTACATGACATCCCATTCACCTGATACATTGCTCAATCTTAAAAGAAGAACATGAAAAGTCCAAAGGGACAAAAAAAAAGACTGGTCGCAAAAATGAACAACGAATCATGTTAGTATTGATGCAACCAACTTGCACTCAGTAGCAGGTCCGTGCAGAGACACAAGAGTTCAAGGAAGCTCGGATTGGAGTGTGCTCGCAACTGTTTGACGGGTGTTGCTCAAGTTCAATGTAAAAGTTTCAATATAATTAATTCAATATAAAGTACATTTCTTCTTATTCGGATGCTATATGCACTACATACTTTCTCACCTTTGACAAAGAAAGATGCACCGCAACTCAGCTTCATACAAATATACGTTAATCTCGACGATCAGTACATGAGCACGTTTGCAGCTACCGCCGTAAATCACAGGACCAGTAGCGGTAGATCAGTGCATCAACTGATGTCACTGCAGCGCCTCTGACCGGGAGGTCCTAGGTTCGAGTCCTGACGGCGGCAGGATTTTCGACACTAGCTTTTCAGCTAGGTCGAATTCAGTCACTGTCTGGAGGAGTTCTAGCGGCCGGCTGCTCTAATCGGTAGTTTTCCGTGGTTTCTCCGATCAACACCAGGTGAATGCCGGAGCAGTACCCTAACAAACGGGCCACGGACCGCGCGCGATCTGTATTTCATCTTCCTTGTCCTACCTCTCCTCTTCACACACACTCACACATGCACTACACTACCACATATCCGGGAGGCCGGTCAGGAGCTTAGAGCTTGTCCCGCTGGGGCGGTGCCCGCTGGTGGGAGCCAACGGGACCAATGCCCGAAGCAGTTGGGCGCCCTAGCCGACGGTAGGTCGGCGCCGGATCTCGCCATCCAGCAGGGACAGATCACAGCCATCTCCCGAGAAAAAACATGCACTACACTAACGGGACCAATGCCCGAAGCAGTTGAGGCGCCCGGAAGCATGAAAAAATCAATCAATCAAATCACAGGACCAAATGCTTACGCGCGAATAGAGTACAGGTTCGAATAAAGTTAGTACAAATCCCACGTATGACACCCTCGTTTTCTGCGTGGCCGTAGCTGTCTTACACGTAATAGTTATTTATGATGTGAGTGGCATTTTTGGGGGTAGGAAGTCCTACGAGCGATATAAAATCACTTTCAACCAGTGTGCCCTACGCTATTTTCAGAGTCTTACTGCCATTCCTTTCATTTTATTTCTAGAATACAAATCACTTAGCCACGTTACATTAAGACCTGTTGTAGGTGTTCAGACAAAAGGATTTTGTTTTGGTTTTTGCATTCAGTTTTACCTGAACACTTGATGATCGACTCACTTTCATCACTAGTGCTAAAAATTGAATTTTTATCACGCTGTGCATGGTCTAAAAGCAACCGCTTTTATTGGTGGCTCTCTAAAGAATCATATACTTATGTTCTGTCATGATATGCATTCGGTGTGTCTTTTGGCGAGAGCAGTTCTCAACATACTGTATTGAAATTAAACGTACGGGATATTGTTACATCAGCCAGATTATGGGGAGGAATAGTTAAAGGAGAACTTGTCAACACAGAGTCTGTAATGGTAAAAATATTCTCTAATATGTCCTAAACATGAACAGTTCAGGAGAGCACATCAGGTCTGCTCTTCTACTTAACCATACGCAAGTTAGAAGTTATTAGTATACCGGATGTTAAATATAGTATACCCCAAGTTAATAATACGGCTGCAAACTTATATAAGTGGACTTGTTGTGAGCTCACAAGTGCAATAATGACCCAGCATTGGGCTGAAAATATCAGGAAATATTAATTATTTGTGCAACCTCTGAAACAAAGGGGAACCAAAAAACATTAACAAAAACAAATCTTCAAATAAATTAGAGAGTAAACTCTACAAGTTACCGAACTATTAAAATCAGTACTTTCACTGCATTTTAAAAAGCAAGTACGAAATTAATTATGTAGAAACAGGTGTGAATCAGAGACGTTCTGCATAACCGTGTTCCTAACGAACATTAACATTCCTATACGTCAGTATTATTTATATTCGCATTTCGTTAAATCAACACGATCATCTGCTGCCTACATCTCCATAACGAAGTCAGAATACTCCTGTAGCAACATGGAGTGTCGCAGGAGGCCTTTTACCGCGCGGTGGTCGGCGACTGCGTTGCCAGCTCTCGCGGTAGGAGAGCATAAGGCATAATGGAGATCCCTCTGAAGTGCAGGGCCAACACTCGGCGATGGCAGGCATATTATAATTACAACACTTCATATTTATTCAACAATATATATTGGGAGACACGGGACATACATAGGAGACAAGGGACAAACAACCATGCCCAAGGCGGTATTCGAACCCGCAACCCTTCGAACCGAAGCCAAGGAGTCGGTACGCTCTCTTAGCCACCTCGTCCAATCAGGTCGCTCAAGGAACAGGGAGAAAAATACCTCACGGTAACAACGTAGGTTCGAGTTGACGCGGTGATGGATTTTCACTAGATAAGTCGCCGGGCGGGCACACAATTCAAGAGGACGGTTGCTTTGAACTATCGTTCTCCAGGATACCTTAAATTAATTCCAGGCGAATACCGAAGAAGTACCATAAACAGCAGTTAACGAGTCGCGTGGCGTTCTTCCCTTTTCATTCAATCCTAAATCCGGTTCATGAGGAAGACGGTGGGGCTGCTCTCCCATTCCCCACTTGCCCTACCTCCTGTGATTAAGAACATATTAAGGTGGCACTACAAATAAGGGGATACCGTGTTCGGAATGTCCCTTATGGAGTGCGAATATCCCCCAAACATGGAGGGATAGAAAGGAAGCGGGAGGGAGGGTGAGAGAGAAGAATATTAACTGTGTTACGATGATGAATATTCACTGATTAACATATTACGTATATATTACTAATTTCCAATGCTCGCAAAAAACATGAAAGAAAAATATGCAAGTTTTGGCCTTGTCAGAAGGCTATGCTAAGTCTACAATTTTGTATGATACACAGAAAATCTGAAGGAAAAAAAATAATGAATGAGTTTCTGTTCTGACTGAAAAATACAAATATTTTATTTTGTTGTAACGATTGTATTATGATATTCAACGCACCGGGAGCGGTAGTTCAATGTATCAACTGATGTCACTGCAGCGCCGACTACTCTAGCGGCCGACTGCTCTGATCAGTAGTTTTCCCTGGTTTCTACGATCAACACCAGGAGAATGCCGGAGCATTACCCTAACAAAGGGCCCACGGACCGCGCGCAATCTTTCTTCCTCTTCCTTGTCCTATCCTCTTCCTTACACACACACACACACACACGTACACTAACATGCACTACACCACCATATATTTCGGAAACCAGTCGGAGCTTAGAGCTTGTCCCGGCTGGGGCGGTGCCGCTGGTGGAAGAGTCCTTGTTACGGGGAAACCCCGCTAGCCGACGATAGGCCGGCGCCGAATCTCGCCA
The DNA here is from genome assembly GCA_964035755.1 of Teleogryllus oceanicus. Lineage (NCBI taxonomy): Eukaryota > Metazoa > Arthropoda > Insecta > Orthoptera > Gryllidae > Teleogryllus > Teleogryllus oceanicus. The sequence goes on from CAXIVR010000002.1 coordinate 34,294,441, forward strand.
TCCGGCGGGGGAAGATCGCCATCCCCCCTGAGAAAACATACACTACACTTAAGGGACTAATGACCAGCTGTTTGTTGCGGCGGTGTCCGCACACCAAAGCGCGCGCCGGAGTCGGCACGCCGTGACGTCTGCGAGCGGGAACTGGGCAGCCGAGCAAAGAAGGAGCCGGCCAATGAGGACGGAACGGCCGGCACGCGAAGCCTCTACGAGGCGACGAGTCTTCGACGCGCAGCAAGATATAACATGCAGCCGCCGGGGTAGCGGCAGAACAGTGTTCGAGTGTAATTTGAGCTTTGATTGTGTTGAGTATTGTGATTGCGACCCGGCAGTGTACTAGGTGATTTCTTCTGATTAACTGTGGTGAACTCGGCTTTGGACTTGGACTTCTACGGAACATCTGGTGACTCGCTCAGTTATATAGGTTTACTCTCTTTTTGGATTTTGGTGCAACTTTTGTAAAACCAGTGAAGCTGTAATAAAAATTTTGTTAATGTTAATTTGCTGATTTCCATACATAACACTGTTGACGCGCCGGAATCACTATCAACCAACCAACTAACGATATTCAACGCGCTACTGCTTACACCAAAACTGAAGTCGTTTGACAGCAATGGAAAGGAGTAGGAACCGCTCACTCGTTAAAGATTCTTTATTTACGTGTTGTGTTATAGAACAGCACTATACTATTTTTTGACATTTTAGATATATAATGAAGTTGCACACAATTCTTTGTTATGCCATAATTCATCGAACGCTGATTTTGTCACAATATTCAATATTTTGCAGTGCTGTAGAAGAGTTTTTCTACTATCATTGTATAGTTCTGAAATTTGATGGCTGTAACCCGTAGCATAATGATATTTTTTTATTATTTTACGTAAAAAAAACAGTTAAAAACTGCATATGACGTGCTATGGGGAAAAGTGAATTTGTGCACATTCAAAATTCTGTGATCCCTACACTAAGTCATATACTCTTAAATTTTGAATTTTTGAAAGGGAAAAAACAAACTCCCATGTAGTAAATCTATTTCAAGGATAAATAGCAATAAATTTTGAATTTTTGAAAGGAGAAAAAAAGCTCCCATGTAATAAATCTATTTTTAAGGATAAAATAAGCAATAAATTTGGCTTATACTTCCTGCCGCGCAACATGAAACGATAATTTGAATAATTGTATTTCCCACTGAATTCTTGAGACAATGAACAGAAAATGAAGTTCATTTATGTCAGAAGCAAACAAGGCCATCTCAGCATTTGCTCAATGGATCAGGAAACTGGACAAAATCTTGATCGAGATGAGATCATTGAGCCGGAAGAGCTGTAATTAATAGTTGATTTAGGTTGTTTATACTCATTGATACACATTACGATGCAGATTTCATTATGATACAGATTCTTGAGAAGTTTACAAACCATGTATTGACACTTCATTGAGAATCTTTACAATAAATGTGTTGTTCGATTTTGCACATTTAAATTGCATTTAATATTATATTATATTTTTCAGTATCCACCTAATTTTATCGTCATTTTATCGACTATTCCTCTACCTCGCACGTTTCATAATATTACACTCGTGAATTAATACCCAACATTACATGATCGTTTCATAATGTACTATTTTATTTGCCCTTAAGTGTGCTACTTGTTGAAAAACTAATTTGTATAATTTTGTTTAACAGCATATTTGCCTTTGCTGACCTCTAGAAGATTTAGTAATATTTCGAACAGCATATTCGGAAACGGCGTATAAACGAAAATGGCATCGCCGTGTTACAATAGTATTTTTTGTAAGTCAATTCACACAATGTCAATAGTCAACGTACTTATGCTTCTTAAACAAGTCATACCACTACACAAACAAAAAGATTATTGATACGCTTTCCTTCAAGAAAAATTTATCCAGGTATTAAATTAAGGATATATTATTCTTTTGAAGACTTATGATTTTTACGGATCAGACTCTTGGAAATCGAAGAAAATTTTAAAACTAGCATTACCAGCAAAAGAAATGGATTTTTTAAGATGGAGATCCACACTATCAAAATTAGATAAAACAAGAAATAAAAAAAAAAAATTTTAAACATGTTAAAAGGATGAAAGAAAATAGAATATGACAAATAATTTTAGAATGGTTTCCAGTAGGAAGGAAGAAAAGACGAAGACCTAAACATAAATGGTTGAGAGAAATTGAGAGAATTATGAAAGACACAAGAATTTTTAAGATCGGTACAAGTGGAAAAGTAAAATTAAAATTACTTAAACTATTCGAATTTTGGTGTAACGGACAGTTGTTTCTTAACAATGCAAAACTCTGGAATAATTAAAAACATGCAGGTGTCTGGGAACGTCGTCAGCCACCGTCTGGCCGTGCGGAATGGCTGTCGCGTGATTTCACTGGCCGCCCGCTCGCCGGGCGTCCAACAGGGAAGCCCCCGTACGCCCCGTGCCAAAGCGGCCGTGCCGTCGGGCGCGCAGCGGAGCGCGAGTTCGCCAGCCGCCGCCGCTGCTCGTAAATTCCCCGCGCCCCGGCCGTGCCTTTGATGCCCGGATATTGAATTTGGCCGCCGCGGGGCCGCAAAGCGCCCCTCCTCGCCGGCCGACGGCCAGCCGGAGCACTCCCCCGCGGCGACCGCCTGCGGCACAGGCCAGCCCCCCCCCCCGTTCGCCACACACGCGCTCGCATTGAAACTAACTCAAACCAGTTGCCGCTCGTAAGAACTTACGCTTGTCCAATGTAGGCACGCACGATTCGCCACACCACGTCGCGCTCACGTCCTCGCATTGAAACTAACTCAGACCAGTTGCCGCTCGTAAGAACTTATGATTGTCCAATGTAGGCACGCACGATTCACCACACCACGTCGCGCTCATCCGCATTGAACATCGACCAGTGCCCGCATGTAAGAACTACTTGTCCAAAGCAGATCACATTGGCCCGACTTCGTAAGAACTCATGCTTGTCCAAAGTAGACACGGCCCATTCGCCACACCACGTTGCGCACACGTGCTTGCATTTAAACTAACACAGAGCAGTTGCTCGCTCGTAAGAACGTGTGCTTGTCCAAATTTGGGAGGCATTTAGAATCTTAGAAATAGTACAACATAGATTCTTGAATCAAATTTTTAAAGCTTTCTGGTATTTTAAAAATAAATGCATTTTAAATTAGCTCCCAACAAAACCTTTAAAAAATTAGATCACTAAATTGGCAACACATTTCGAATTGAATTGAATCTCTATACTCCAAAAGATCTATTACATCCTTCGTAATTAACTAAATTTATTTTTGCATTTTTTAAATTTATCTAAATGTAAACAAATCATTTTTAAATTGTTTCTGCCTTCTGTATCTAATATATAGAATGTTTAAAGGTTCCCCTTTGGAAACCCTTTCATTTGTTAAGTATATATTGAGACACTTGAAAGGCATTACTAGCCGAACAAAGATAATTATTTTGTTTTTAAAAAAGGGCAGGTAACGACCGCTCTCTTGCGGCGACGGAACTCGCCATTCCCCATACGTCTCGCACACGTTCTCGCATGAAAAATACGACAGACTCACTCGTAAGGAGAACTTCTCCGTAGGGATGGGAGGAGGCACTGGGAGGGATGCTATGGTAGGCACTGCTCAAACTAACCTTTGAAATTTAGAAGTAGTACAAAATACATTTTTGTAACAAATATTCAAAGCCTCCTGGTACATAAATGGTTTTCCCTTAGAAATAAGCAAATTTTGAACGAGCTATTTCTGGAATCTTTGAATAATTGGATTAGAAAACTCTCATCTTGTTTCTATTCTATTGTTAATTTTTGTCCTGCTAAACGCTTTTACAACCCTGAAAAATTTGTTAATCTTTTTCCTTGTATTAAATCTTGATATTTCAAAGACCTGTCATAGAAAATGATACAGATCCGTCGCTCGCTCATGAAGAGGAGAAACGCTCAGTTTTTCGTCAAATTTATCAAAATTTTGATAAAAAAATGTTCATGAGTTATTTTATGTGTAAGTTTCTTCCAAACGATAGTAATGAAGCATATCTAAAAGCATATCTATAATATCTAAACGTTCGCTATTTGCCCAAATTCACGTGAGTCCGTTATGGGGCTGCGAACGTTACGTACACACACTTCGAAAGGACGCAAGAAGAGGATACGCTTGGTTCAGTGTCGGGGGTGGATGCAACGTAGATTAAAGGACTCTAATGGTAATGGCATCTGTGTGCTTTGCGGTGATATGGAAGACTGGATCCACATCCTTTTAATTTGCTGTGAGACCGAAACTTGGAGAGGAAAATGGATGGGAATGGGAAATTACTACTTCCAAAATATGAGCCTAACGCTCGCTCAAAACATTTTAGGTGATAAAAGATCTAAATTTATGAAAGAATTAGGAACATTTCTTGGAAAGGTTCGGACCATTAGAATAAAAAATTTAAGTAAGAAAAACAGAAAAAAAAAAAAAAAAAAATTAATTATTTAAGTTAGTAAACAAAAAAAAATAATAATAAAAATAAATTAACTTAAAATAAATTAAAATAAATTAAATAAATTAAATTAAAATAAATTAAATAAATTAAAATAAATTAAATAAATTAAAATAAATTAAATAAATTAAAATAAATTAAATAAATTAAAATAAATTAAATAAATTAAAATAAAATTAAAATAAAATTAAAATAAAATTAAAGGAAGCGGTTAAAATAATAAGCACATTAGGGGGGAAAGGGAAGTGGGAATCGGAAATGTAAGGGCAGAGGTGTTGGTGCGGACGATCTTCTGTGGTGCTGTTTGTTTTCAGGTGTTGAGGAGGCCAAACACTGGAAGGAGAATGCCTGACGCCCGCGCCAAATAAATAGTTTAAAAACAAAAATCGGATAGATTAGCATGTACTCGGCTTCTGACGGCAGGTTTTTCCCCCTTCAGGGTTTTTTTTCCTCAGCCGTACCTTACGGTCTCTTTTCCGCGGCATTGATGCAATGGAGAGGCCATTTGGGGTGAATACCAGAATACGAAAGGTTAGAACGCGGTAGAATATAGGTATTGTAATGGCATAAAGGCCTTCGGTCTAGCCCCTTAGCATCAAGTTTTCTAATTTGTACGTAATAATTACCTATTAAATAAAAATAACAAATATCTAAAATTTTAACAATTCTTCAATGGCGTTGTGTTGCAACGTCGTTTCGAAGATCAGGCCACAACGTCGACGCATCAGAAACAGAACAGTCTCTTTTCAAGCTGCTAAGAACGCTTAGTACATCGTCGATGAACGAGTGAAGTGAAGCAATGAAACGTAATTAAGTTTATGTGAAATGGAACTTCATAACTTGTTTTATATTATGGAATATAGTTTAGAAGGCTTTTACTGCATGTTGGAAAAATCATAATTCTATATTTCTTGACATTCTATGTGTCAGGTCGCGCTCACGTTCACATCTACAAAAGTGCAGAATATGTACACGTCCGCGAGAAACATCTCGAAATGACAACTTAACCTTCATTTTGTCACATGTCAGCACATAACTCACAATGTTTAGTGGAATACTGGTATTTGGTGGAACATAGCACATGGTATGAATACTGTACATTTTCAAAATTAATTCCTATTACGCAGCATTTTTAGAGCGTATTTATTTCAACTCATTCAATTTAGTGAAGTCAAGAACAGGTGTTTTCATTTCGTTAGTTCCTTTAAAGGTGCTTTTTAATTGCAAATGATGAGGTGTCAAAAATGGCATTCGCTGTCTACCGAACACTTTCCAAATGATTTATGATGCATCACCAATAAAATATCTGTATTTATCGGAAATGTTAAATCTTTGAGTGCTAATGAAGTCACCTGACAGCGAAAGGAATCTGTTTTTTTCACGGCAAATATTTATGGAAATTAAATCCTTTCGAACTCTACTGACGATATCAGACTCTCTCTTGTGTGGAATAACTGCGTTTGATGTGAGACACAGTTGCCTCCAGTCGTTATATTTATCAGCATCTAAAAGGTCAGTGTTCTGGCCAGTCATTGGTATTCTCTACAGACTGTGAGGTAGTGTGACGTCGTGGGAATACACAGTAATCACAGACACGAGCTTCAATGATAAATATGTACAGGTTTATTCACAATATGTACAGTAAATAATTAAAGTTACTCTTAGCTCTGGTAGACGTTTACTCCCCTGATCGCAGGAGCGATCCAGTTCGCCCCCCGTTCGGGTTCCACTCAGCTCGCAGCTCCGGCGACCTCGGTCACCCGTGGAAATAGTGTCCACAACGGTGTCCCAACACATGGGTTGCCGTACGAGCCTAGCTCGGCTCCGCACCGCCCTGGGCGCACGTTTTGGAGTTCGCCCCGCCGTTCGGGTTCCACTCAGCTCGACAAAACCCCGCCCCCGCGCTCTGCGTTCGCTCTTATGTAGCTCCCACCCACGTGACCTGAAACGTCACTGGGTTTTGCACACGGCCCGCGCTCGTCGCGTTGCCAGGCATTTTGGACATCCATTTCCCTAGCTCTTAGAATTCTCAAAATACCTCGGCGTGTCTCCGCTTCTGCCAGCTGCCTCATTGTTCTCACATTCTGCCTGGCCCCTGGCGTCTAATCCCTTGACGCAGCGACCTTGTGACGCCCCGCCGGTCGCTCTGTGTAGCCCTACAATACGTTACAGTAGCTTCTCTCGAATTTACTTATAAACTTCTAAGATATTACAGAGAGCATAGATCTGAAGTTGTGAATTCTGCAATATACTCAAAGTACAAGGCAGTACGCGCGATTTGTCATCCAACACCGTTAATCCATCACCATTTAAAAGAAAACTAAATTGTCATTTTAAATCATTTTTACTCATTTTGGATAAAAACTTTATAATTCTTTATTTCATAAAATGTATGTCTTACACGAACTTTCAGTAGTAAAGTAGGACTTATCTAAAACATTGATGAGAAATGTATACTTTTTCCTGTGTTAACATCTGTTCTCGAAAAATGAGGAAACTCTCCGATTGACAAGTGATGCATTCACTTAACAAAACAATCGCTATTAACTTCGTTTTATATCTTTAATATTACTGAAACGTACTTTTGAGTCGAAGAAAAGTAATTCCTTTTGACAGTACTTACTTCTACGAGGAATTGCATAAAACCCATTGCTTTACGGAACAGGAATTTGAGAACCCACTGCATTAGAGAAAAAGCGAATATCTAATAACAATTACATTCAACAGAAAACTCTGTATAAAGCAAGTAATAGCATTGAAAACACTAAAATGTGTCCAGAATTACTTAATTATCTCCTGCCTTTTATGAAGTTATTACCTTGTTTTAATTAAAATGTAGAATGAAGAAATTTTACTCTATTACAGCATACTTTAATCACCTTAAAATCAATTTTCTGTGTCAACACAACACAATTATCCAATTAATGAAATCAATGTTTGAAACAGAAAATGTATTAATGATCAAGCATTTCATAAATGAAATTTAGTTTCTTCCACATAACTGCCGTTGGCTAGGAATAGAGATCGCACAAAGTCTATACGGGTGTCGATGAAAGTTTTGGTAGAGAATGAATAGTTTGAACAATGGAATGGAAAATATTTGTATAAAATTTAACTATTTTTTAATACTTTTTCCTCCATATTTTCCTTTCATTGCTTCATTTTATCTGCTCCGTGTAATGGTCATTTTTATTTAATTTACCTTTGTCTGAATTCCGAAAGAAGATAGTTTTCAAACGGAGAGTTAACCATCATTAAGTAACTTATTTAATAACTTTAAACGAATTTTTCTCTTATCACATTATTTTGGTGGTTTCTCAAATTGTAAATTTAAAACAGATTTATCGACAATGTTATATTTGCGTTAAAATCATATAATACAATAGATTTCTCAGTTAAAAAATTATACTTTCAAGATTATGAGGTAAAGCCTAATGCATCGAATAATATTCGGAACACGGAATGACATTTCTTTGGAAACGAAGTTTTAAACAATAAAATAAACTCTATTTGGTATTTCTGCAGTAGGAAGAAACGATATGTAACACACGTCAAAGATAAGAGAAATTGAAAACAGTGATATTACCATCCTGATATGAAAGAATATTTAAATAAAAATAAATGTTTTAAAAGTAATAAAATTCTCCAAAAATTAAAGATTCTATTTAATTAAAAATAAAAAATAGGCACCTCTCTTACTGAGCCAGTCTCTCATCACTCAGAGAAGACATCACAATGCCTGCCTCTGGTGGCTTTGGAAACAATTTTACTATCCACGATGCAGCTACTTTCCGCGAAACTCGACCCTCCCTGCGCCAGACGCATTTCGCTCCACTCACTGTCAGAATCACTCATACGCGTTTCCCCAAATCGTTGGGGCGAGGAGCCTCTCCCCCTCCAATCCTTTCCTCCCGCGCTCTGCCCCAGCCAGCAGCCGCCCGCCCCCCCCTCCGCGCGGCCGCACCCTCAGCGGTCAGCGGCTGTGACGCGCAGCGCCGCGCGCGTGGGCGCCTCCACCCCTGCCCACGCCCACGCCTACTCCTCCGCCCTCACCCACGCCCCCGCCCCCGCCCCCGCCCCCTCACCCATGGCCCCGCCCCGCCCCCGCCTACGCCCCGCCCACGCCCCACCCAGGCCCCGCCCACGCCCGCCCACGCCCACCGCCCACGCCCACGCCCCACCCACGCCCTCACCCACCCCCACCCACGCCCCGACCACGCCACCGCCCCGCCCACGTCCCACCACGCCCACGCCACGCCGCCCATCCCCGCCCACGCTCATGCCCCCCCACGCCCAGCCCACGTCCCACCACCCCCACGCCCCCTCCACGCCCACCTCCGCCCACGCCACGCCCACGCCCTCACCCACGCCACGCCCCTGCTCCCGCCCCGCCCGCCCCCCCCCGCGCCCCGCCCACGCCCCTCACCCCACCCCGCCCACGCCCACGCACTCTTCTGCGTCCCAGCCGCTGCCCTCACCTTCGCTCCTCCCGCCCCCCTCTTCCTTCCTCACCTCTCTCGTCCCGTGCATTTGCCTTTGCCTTCTCTTCTTCGTCAGCGCCCACTTCCGTCCTTTGTCTCCTCTGCCTCACCTCCGGCTTTCTTCTTACCCTCCTTTTCTCCTATCACGTCCAAAAGGAGGCGAAGTCTCATTCGTTCTCTTCTCTGACTCGCCCTCGCCTCGTCTATCTCTCCTCGTCAATCCTCGTCTCTTCGCTCATCCCGCGCATTCTCCTTCGGCTCCTCCGCTTCGCCACACGCATTTCACTTCGCCTTCTCCTTCCTCACATCCACCCCCATTTCCTCGCCTCCTCTCGCCTCGCCTGCGCCGAAAGCGCTGCGCCAGACGGGCGGACCGAAGGAGAGGTCCGACGGACCCCTCGCGCTCGCGAAATTAAAATGTTCGATTCCATCGCGGCGTTGCCCCTGACGGCCCAGGCCCCCCCGCCCCCTCTGCGAGCGCGCGCCTCGAATTTGTTTGAATTCGTCCGCTGCTTCCCCCACCCTCGCCCACTCGAGGGGGTGGCACGCGCGCTTGTCTTCCATCGTGGACGCCAGCGGCGCTGCTGGCGGAATTGCGAAGCACGAAACGTACATGTGATGGTGTTCGGTCGTGTGTCGACTTCCCTGTCTTTTGTTCCTCCATCTTCTGTGTACATTTATTGCCGCACTACGACATCCATGGTTTTTAGCTAATGTCATAATTCTTCATCATTTCCATTGTTTTCATGGTCTCCGACAAATTGGGTTACAGAGGGTTTGAAGCATTTTCGATTTTCCGGTATTTACTGCATTTTCAGCGGCTTTATTTGTATCGTTTTTCTCACACCCTATCGCTCAAAGGTGAGTGTTCATTGGGTTTTCATTACTTATTTTCCTCATACACGTTCGCGACTGATTGAGTGTAACAACAGTAGGTCGCATAACTCATTTTCCTACTAGAACACACAGTTGTAAGAATGAAAGGTATTAATAGATCCATGATCACAATTAAAACATTTGCAATACCTTTATTTATATGCTTCATGATTTTGCTGTCTTTTTTTTATTTTCGTATAATTTCAATATTTATTTCTTCTCTGTCTCTCTGTACATACTTTATTACTTTTTTAAAATCTGTCAAATCCACTAAAAGGAGGAATTCGACCCACCCAGCATCACATTGTCAATCCGATTTTTCATTACAACATTGCAGATTCCTAATGTTTAAGCACTAAAATTAAAATTCTTAAGGAAAATTATTAATCTGTTTCGAAATTTGTGATGCATTCATTAAGTACGTTTTCCTAGGACTTTAATGAAAATAAAATAAATTTCATAGATGTACTTTGTTGTAGCATATACAGCATATGCTGCACTATTTTTTCACATAATTACCAATGAGGCATTTGTCATATTGTGGGGTCAACAGTTGTATCTCGGTGTTGGAGAAGTTATGCGGTCGGCCACACAGGACAAGTTATGCGGTCGGACACAAAAGATCTTCTGCAGCAGTTTCCCTGGGAAGGATTTGACCCTAGAGTCCGGATCTCGCCCTTCAGCGATTTTCATCTTTGTTACACTTCAAGATATTACTATGCGAACAGCTTTATGTTTGTCGCAGTAACGCAGAGATGCAAATGGCTGTCTAATATTTGTACTTAACGTAGGCGACAGACTTCTACAACACAAGAATACAAAGGTCTATCCCAAGGTATAACAAATCTCTAACTTTTGGTGGTGAATACATAAACAAAATAGTGCAATATGTGCTGCATCTGCTACAATACAAATGTTCCACAAAATTGTGATGCACCTCGTTAAATATTTCAATATTTGAACATTCATTAAGTTCAACAAAAATGAAAACTGCACCATTTTTAGAATATCCTTTACTATATCAAAGGAAAATGAAACAAAATTCGAAGCCATTTTAAAAAAAGTTTTATAATATCCATTAACCTCACACAGAAATTGCGCAAAATACACGTTTCTTTAAAAAATGTACATTATTTTTTAAAGACCACTTTTTACAGCGGATTTTATATTTAAGAAACCTCTGTAATCAATATGTTTACAATCTTGATGATTTCCAATTTTCGAGTATATACAGAGTTCGCAAAAAACCGGGATCAGCATTTTTTATCTTTCTTTGTTACATTTGAGGAAAAAATCACAGGAAAAATTTGGAGTCTTTTTCAGAAAATAACTGTTTAAAATTACTTATATTTTTTGCAAAATTACGCGAACCTGACTGTATTTTAGAAATATTATACATTACCTTATTTCTTTAAAAAGTAATTTGTAAAAAAATCTCTACCCCTGTTGTAAAACACTGACACGTGTTTGAACTTTTGAAATTTTCAAACATTTGTATATTAACAAAAATTACACCTACGTCATTTTTAAGCGTATTTTACGCTAACACTTCAGTTCAAAAATGTTAGAGATTTTTGAGAAAAAAAATACAATATATTTGACGCATGATACAAAGAATCCCAAATGTGAAAATATCTTCTTCAAACTCTCCGCACCGCGAGTTCATTCAGATCGATCATATAATATCAATTCTGGAGAAAATCATCTAAAGTTCGAATTTGCCGACAGACAGAAAGAAAGACAGACATAATTCCCAACAATATGGCACACAATGAGTGTTCGGCAGTGAACATGTTTACAGTTACCGAGCATTAAACGAAGATGACGATAATATCGAAAACGCCGACTACTACGACAATAAAGACACCACCAACAGCAAAAACAGTACGAATGGGAATTACTACATTTCAAGCAATATTTGTATCACTTAATGAATTTTGATCCTGTTTGCTTTTTTGCGCATTACATTACATCACATTATGTGTAACTGACGCAGAAACGTAAATTCCTTCAGACAAGCCGTAGAAGTAAGACATGAGAAACGTTTCCTACGTCAGTTTAAGGAGAACGAGTTATCGTAGCAGTAAACGTCCCCATCTCCGCAGCCAGACATTCATCATATTCAGTGTCGACGGCACGCCGTTGCTCTTGACACCTCTTCTGCTCTTCTTTCCGGACTCGTCTTCTCCTCCCTTGGAACTTCGTTGGGAATATCCGCACCTCAGATTATTTGAATGACGTCCAACTTGAGGAAGAGTCCCCAATTGTCAAAAGTGCAATTTCCTTTCAAACACTTCAAGTGGGAGTAGATGATGATAAAAGTGACACTTGAAAAATTTTTATTTTCGATAAGATCAAAGCACAGTTTTGATGATGATGATGATGTAAGTTACTTTCTCACAGTTTTTTAACAAATCATATAAGAACATTTCGAACACATCAATAATATTATTGGGGTAAATTTCAACTATAAAATAAAGTAGTTACAGGTTTAATGATGGGTTGGCAGATAGACATTTCAAAAGAAACTTTTGACATATACGGGTATATTTACTTTAAAATAGCAAAAAATCATTGTTAACATTAATTTTTAAAATATCTTATGGATGGTTTCGATGATTTTTTTAAAATGTATATTATTATTCGTATTTTCTTAATGAAGTTCATTACATTTACTTTTATTATTTTTTTATTTTATTAAAGATACCCATACTTTGGCGTTAAAAACTGGTTTATTTTTAGATTCCAATCATGTATCCATAAATGTATCAGAATCAAATTCTTCTGAGTTAATATTAAAGTGGATAGATTTTATTCCGTAACAGGATAGTGTTATGAGGTAGTCCGATGTTAGATGTCCAATAGTAGTTATTAGTGAAACAAGTTTGGTATGGTATCATAATGACTCGTGTACAACTCGGTTAACGCATCGTGGTACAAAAGTGATATTCATTTTGTTTTAACATACGCGTAACACTCCAACATTTAGCAACTTTGATTACAACAAATTTATTCTCTGTCTACACCCATACGCTTGAATTATAAATCATTATTTGTTTCGCCGTTAGTATATATACATGCTTAGTCTTCATAGTTTCATCGAAACATTTCCATATTCAGGATAGAATAATAGATAACTGATCTGGCAGTGTGAACGTGCATAGAGAATGTCCCGACGTGGTCACCGTCTATCCTCTTCTTGTATTCAGATGTTCTAGCAGTAGTCACAGTGAGTGAAAGGTGGGAAGAATTGTCACATTGTCTCACTCTGTGCTATTACGATAACCGCTCCTGGTTTGAAGAAACCCTTTAATATCTACAACAATAAGTACATACTCGAGGAAAGAAAAAGTGTAATTTAAGTCTCACTGTAACCAAGTTTAAAAAATAACATAGATATGCTACTGCGAAAAGAGTGTATGATTTTCACTAAATAAAAGATTTAATTTAATTTTTTGATATGGAATTACTATGAAAAATAAGATCAACTTTAACGTTCAAGAGAATTATTTCATTAACATCTATGTTTCTGTATCTGAAGTATTGATATAAGTACGTATTATTTGTATTATCGGGTGTATGAATCGTAGGCGCAGCTATCAATCCAAGGCCCATAGAAGCGGCTTAGTATATGGGTTGTCATTCGACGGCGCCGAAGGGAGGGCTGGCGGCTGACAATGGTCAGGGTACGCCCACAATGCACAACCGTGACACCGAAGCGCCCTTCCCAGCGGCGTGGCATTCTCGCCTGGGCGTTGGCGAGGCGAGGGGCGCGAGGGTGTAGCGTTTGGGGAAACTGGACGACGTAACGATGCTAATGATGGACGAATTACGACCACTGGGTCAATAAGAGGTCGCAGATTAGGGTGGAGCCAGGCAGTGTGGGGATTATCATTCAGCTTACACTCCTGTAGAAACCCGAATGGGTGTGAGGAAGCGTGAATTTTCCAAGATAGCGACTACAAGATCTTTTTTTAAATAAACTGCTGAGTTTGAGATGACATTTGTCGTCTATCCTTTAATTTTACAGAACGGAATATTTTGCGATTCACCTAATCATCAATCTTGTTTTCATTGCATTAAATACATTAAATAAAAGGTAGTTAAATATTTAAAATATTAATTTTTTCATTCATCTGTTTCAAATTACATGTTCTGTATCAACATATTTCAATCTACGGGACAGTTTTGCTATGTTTGCTAGGTGACATGTTTGAGAGAAGATAAAACTCAAAACAATAATTTCACTTAAGGGTTCTTTCAAGTCTCAGTTGATAAAAATATATTCTCTTAATTTTGATTACGTTGTATATATAATATTCTATGGACATCCTAAATAATCTTCAGCAATTTCCATTGTAACAATTAATGCAAGGACCTAAAATTGATGACATCCCACGTGAATCCCGACAGGGAACTGGCACTTTTACATTCGTCTTCAAAGACGTTCGTGGATTTTGTTTTGGCACTAGAAGAACTGTTTCTGTTAAGCGTATGAGAATTAACTGTACGCAGTTTACTTAAGAAATTGTCTTAAGAAACCGTGGTTTATAAGGAATTTATAGTAGACAGTATTATGAAATTAATGATTACGCACAACCTAAAGCCGTACGGTCAGTGGAGGGACAGTCATAATGAGCAAGAAATATGTATGAGATGCGTAGGAGTTGAATAGAGTCAGAGTTTGAATACACAATTTAAATAACATTGATTTTGTACACTATTATGCCACCTGAAAATGAAAAACAGAAAACACACTTGCACAGCGAGCATTAATAAGGTTGGAAATTGTGTCCAACTCTGTGTTGTTATACTTCGCTGTTCTACGATGTTCTATAGCGACTGCGGAGGCTCGAAGAGCTTATTCGAACACCACTCGCAGCCGATACAGCGAGAGCACGTAATTAAGCGCGCATCTGGGCATAGCCAAAAGTGCTCATCTGGATGATGCATGGAACGGATCCCACGATGCTGTGCGTCAAGTTCACTGGGCATGCGCGAGCTAAAATGATTCATTCGTTTATTTATTTATTTTACGGCAAAAACAGTTAAAACTGTGTGTGACGTACAACGGGGAGAAGTGAACTCTGTGCACGTTTTCATAATTCTGTGATCCCTACCCTAAGCCATATACTATTTGAATTGTGAATACAGAAAGAAATGAGCGGTTTTTTGCAATAATTATTAACAAAAAAATTCCGATGTAATAAAATCCATTTTCAAGGGTAAATAAGCTATAAATTTGAGCTCCTATCCCACATCATGTCTTCGCGAAGGAATAATACTTCCTGTCGCAACAACATGGAGAACGATAATTTGAATAACTATATTTCCCACTGAATGTTAGAAGACGTACACAGATAATGAAGTTTCATTTATGTCCAGAAGCAACACAAGGGGCCATCTCAGCATTTGCTCCATGGATCACGGAAACTGGACGAATAACCTGATCGAGATGGACGTCATTGACCCAGAAGCTGTGGCATAATACTTATTACAAGTTGTTTAGAATAATACCCTCCAAATGGTAAATATTACATTAAATATCAGTGTTAAAAGTTAATGTTGCATTCCTTTTGATGTTCAGTATAGTCACAAATTGTACAGAAACAGTAGAATAGTTCATCAAAGTTACAATGCGCAACGAAAACAATCGGTGAGTTACAGTGCTCTGTATGCGAGACTTGTGAATTGCACGCCAGCGCATACGAGACATAAAAAGGGAGGAGCTACTAATGAATTGCTTTACAAACCTCAAATAGAGACTTACACACTTGTGCATATGAAAATTATGAGGCGGGTAACAGTGCTTCTGCATGCCAAGGAGTTCTGTCGAAAACTGTTCGGCAGCCGTTAGGTGTCAGGGAAGCTGGCCAGAGTAAGAAGAGATAAAACATTGCAATGTCTATGACTCACGGAAATTAAACTTGGCTGATAAGAAAGCTACATTATTGTACTGACACTGAAGATGCTGATCCGTTTATTAACTAGAGTAGTCATTTCTTCACATCCATCCCAAATCGTCAGATTGATAGTAAGATTACTTATTCACCTAAATTAACAAATTCCTACTGCGTTGTTTCGGGACAACTCACCGAGAGTGATCACAAACCAAACATCACTGCTTACTTAGGCTGGAAAACTAACATAAAAAGAGCTTTATTTTTCATTTTTTATTTAATTTTTTATTTAATTTATTAGTTATGAGATTCATTTTTAAGCTCTCCGTGTTAACTAATAAAACATGGTGTGTTATAAAAGATTTTTATACCGCAGTTTATATGCTAACATAACGGTAACTTATGCTAAAAAAATAAAAAAATTAAATTTTTGTAGAAAAAATTTTTTTTTTCAGTTTATCTTCCAGCAATGTAACTATGAAAAAGTACACATAAGAAAAGTAATAAGCTTTTTAAGTTGAACCAGCTTCTAATAATCCCTAAATAGAAATGAAATACTTTCAGCTATCATTTTAGGTTATTACACTGTGTAATCGTCAAAACCGAAATGTAAACATAATAAAAAATTCAAACATAAAGATATCACATTTAAGAATAAGCTTAGTATAAGTTTCATAAAGTTTTCTTTTTTATAAAGTACGTTTTCACGCATGGATATTTCAAGATTCTTTCAACTACTTCGTCGTTGAAAAAAAGAAAAAAACATCAAAATTTGAGAGCTACCATATCAGATAGAACACCAAATCTCCATTACTTCATAAAATTATTCACAAATTTGCTTAAACATGGTAAGGAATATTTATAACTGATTGGTTAAAAACAACACCATTATTTTGATAAAACGTTTGCCCTGTATATATTATTACAGACTCTCTATTCAATGTCTTGGGTCGGGAGATCAGATCCAATCTAAGCACGGAAATGCGGCCTGAGTGGCGGCCATGTTGGCAGCAATTGGCGACAAAAGCGCCGGGGCGCGTGCAACTGTCGGGGGCGGGGGCAGGGGGTGCTGTGGGGTGGGAAAGAGCAGCCAAAACGAGAGACGGGCCCGAGTGGAAGAACTTCGTTTTGTCGTCAAACATTTCGCGAGAGCGCCCGGCGCGTTATTTGCAGACGCAAACGAACACCGGTTAAATAAAAACCTCCGGGCGGGAGAAGCAGAAGAGCTTGGACCGCCCTTTCAGCGCGATTCTTTTGAGGCGACGAGTCCCGGGCGTTATTACAACTTCATTGCCGGCGCCGCGCCGCCCCACGCCGCGCCACCCCGCGCCACGCCGCCCCACGCCGCGCCTCGCCGCGCCACGCCGCGCCACACCGCGCCACCCCACGCCGTGCCACGCCGCCCCACGCCGCGTCACGCCGCCCGACGCCGCGCCACGCCGCGCCACGCCGCCCCACGCCGCGCCACGCCACGCCACGCCGCCCCACGCCGCCCCACGCCCCGCCACACCGCGCCACCCCACGCCGTGCCACGCCGCCCACGCCGCGTCACGCCGCCCGACGCCGCGCCACGCCGCGCCACGCCGCCCCACGCCGCGCACGCCACGCCACGCCGCCCACGCCGCCCCCGCCGGCACCCGCGTCACGCTGCCCGCCGCCCACGCCGCACCACGCCGATCCCGCGCGCGCGCCACGCGATCCCGACGCCCCAGCCGCGCCAGCCACGCCCGCCGCCCACGCCGCCCGCCCGCCCACCCGCGCCACCCCAGCCGTGCCACGCCGCCCCACGCCGCGTCCGCCGCCCGACGCCGCGCCACGCCGCGCCACGCCGCCCCACGCCGCGCCACGCCCGCCACGCCGCCACGCCGCCCACGCCGCGCCACGCCGCGCCACGCCGCCCCACGCCGCCCCACGCCGCGACGCCCACGCCGCGCCGCGCCAGCCGCCACGCCGCGCCACCCGCCGCCCCACGCCGCCCACGCCGCGCCACGCCGCGCCACGCCCACGCCGCCCACGCCGCCACGCCGATCCCGCGCCCACGCCGCGCCACCCGCGCCACGCCGCCGCCCCCACGCCGCGCCACCGCCCGCCGCGCCACGCCGCCCACGCCGCCCACGCCGCGCCCACGCCGCCGCCCACGCCGCCCCACGCCGCACCACGCCGATCCCACGCCCCACGCCGCGCCACGCCCGTCCGCCGCCCGCCGCCCACGCCAGCGCCACCCCGCCCGCCGTCCACCCCACGTCGCCCACGCCGCGCCACGCCGGGCTACACCCTTTGCTGTCGAACGCCGCTCCGCCGAGATACAGTCGATTCTGGGAATAGACACAAAAGGGCTGATCGGAAGACGAGGCCCTTGCCACTTGAGGCGAAAGGAGCGCAAGCTGAAACGAAACAACGCTGCTTGCTGAAAAGACGCTGCAAGTTAATAGTTGAGTGGAAGATATTTTGAATACAGTGAACTTAAAGCGGCCAAATTGCCGGATACGTTCAAGTTAATCAAAGGACACGCCCATCTTACCAGGAACATTCAGGAAATTCAAATATTCAATTTGTAAATAATATTGAATTCAATACTGAAAGGGAAAAATTAAAACTACGTAATTTCATTTCGTTAATAACATCACATGGGTAAATGTTACTAACCTCACGACTGCGGAATAGTCACAAAATGTTATTAAATACTTGTGTTTGAACGCTTTGGAATGCGAGAATGGCTAATTTTCGAACCATTTGAATGTTACAATTTAATGTTTCTTTTGAACGGTCATAAATATGACGATACTATTGAATTTAATTAAAGAGTACGTTGTTTGCGAAAACGTAGAAACATGCTTTTTATGAATTTACGAATCATACAGCATCTATTATTTACCGACACAAGAGATATTTTTTTATTAAAATAAAGTATTAATTTTTTGTGTTTTTAATTTTTATTATAAGGCTTCCGAACAAAAAGTGGGTGAAACTTTAAAATGCGACAAACTTTTCAGACAAAAATGATTAGAAAATGAAATAGATCACAGAAGTAAAATGACCGTTCCGGAAGTTAACATTCTCTTGAAGATTTAAATTAAATAGCAATACAAAACAGATGTTGATATTTCTGTTGATCAGTGAATATTCAGATGCTTCTCCACATTCAGACGAAATAAATTGAAAAGGGGGAAAAATTGATCAAGAACACTACTACTAATAGCACTTTCATTTAATCTGTTACCCCTAAAAGCAATTATGTAGTATACCTTTGCTGCCTGAGGTCCAGATGCCATTAAATAATTGTGAAGAATATACAAAAATATTAAGATATAGTTCTTCCCGATCTGTAAATTCCTAATTTTATTGCACAATTCGGAATATTAACTATCACTTATAAGTAATACGCGCAAGACATCTTGAACTGATTCAATTCAACAGGAAGGTTTTCTTAATTGAGGGGAAAATCTTAACCTCAGCGTCAAACCCAAGATATTGCTTTGGCAGCGCATAAACGTTTCTCTTACCACCCTAGTCTTTGGTTTGCCTCGTCGGATGGATGGCTTTAAGTACTCCCTCTGTCACAGAAACTAAAATTTCAATAGTACGAAATTAATTATCGGGGGTAAAGAAACTCCCTATTGAAAAGGGCGGAAACGAAAACGACTTGGGCCTTCTATTACTTTTTCTCTTCCACAAAAAACATACATTATTTCCCGGAGCCAGTGAGGCGAGAAATTCTCATTAGTATCCCAACACCGAGAGCAATTACGCAGAAACAAAAAGTGTGGAGGGAGGAGGGCCGGACAAAGCGGAGAAGGGGGCAGAAGCGATGAATCACGGCTCATTGTTGCTCGGCACCCAAGTGGTTCTGGGTGCCGCCACTGCTGCGGCGAGGCACCAGACGCCTCCGCCCCCGCCGCCACCTCCACCGCTCACCTTCACCACCCCCTCTGCCTCCACCACCTCCGCAAATCTCCCTCCCTGCACCCCACCCCCCCCCCCCCCACCGCCCCAACCCCATCGCGCTCCCCAAGGCCCCCCCCCCCCCGCCCTCCAACGCTTTCGTTCACACCGCCCACCGCCTACCCTAGCACACCCAACCCACCACTCACACCCATCTTCTTGCAAGCATCTCCGCGCATATATGTACCTCTCGTCATTGTCACGTTTATGCTCCTCTCTAGCACTTCGTATCCTCGTGTTCACCACCAAAACCACTACCCCCCCACCACCACCACCAGCATATTCACCTCTGCTCCGAACCCCGCATCCTTCCCTTTCACTGAGAATCGCTTTCATTCCTGTGCTGCTTTCAAAACCGGCGACTCCTCTCCGTACCGTCCTTCGCGCGCCATCCTTTATTTCCCTCGTTGACTCCGCCATCCACCTACGAATTTCCCTTCAGCCCTTCCGTCGCTGCCAGCTGACACCTCGTCCTCCCCCGGGGCCCAGAGGAAAAGCGCGAAATTCGCGGGAATTCCGGGGGCGGGGAGCAAGTCGCGAAGAAGAGAAGAGGGAGGCGATTAAGAGCCATCGGACAGGCGGAACGACGTCGACAGACGGGGAGGCGGAGAGGGGCGGGCGGGCCGGGGAAGAGCCCAATGGAGACACGTGCAACTGATAGCGGCGCTAGAAGGATGTTCGAAGCTGCGGTGAGGGGGGTGAGGGGACGGAATGTCGAAATGCACATTCAGGTTAAATTGCACGTGGCAAACGCTCTAGAGCAGAGATTTCCGAACTGTCTCCCTCGGGACGTGTGCTAGACGTCGAAGAATTTTATCCCCAAGAGAAGAATAGAAAACGAACATAATTTAAATGTTAAATTCAAAGGAAAATGATCCGCAGGCTTTTAACTTATAAATTGTAATTAAAACGATTCGAAGTATTTTCTTTGAACACAGCTGTAAGTTACATCTTGCAGCGCCTAAGTTGAAATAGGTAACTAGTATCTAATATTATTAACTACCTGAAAAATAATAATGTAAAAAAGTATTTGCTGGATCTGTTACAAAATTAATTATATTTTTCTCCCACAGAAATTTGACGTATTGAAACTATTTCAGTATTTTTCAGTATATAACGCTTTTCATGATTCATGAATTATTGCAATTTTAATTTTTAAATTATGTACTTTCATGATCATGGCAACTATTTTCAAACAGCGTCTATCCTTAATTAGAGAATTGGGTGCTGTATGACTTTATGAGATAATTTTAACATTTAATTGTCTGTTGGACGCAAATTAAACCCTTCTTCACAGTACCTCCAATAAGATGTTACTCTTCACTTGAAAGTTTATTTTCGCTTGAATAGTTGTTTTAGAATGATTTTTAAAATAATATCAAGATCATATTGACAAATCAAGATTATCAAGATTTATCAATAATATAAGATCATATTGACAAATTATGTTATCATGAATAGTTTGAATACTAAAAGAAATAATGATTTTTACAAGATCTTTTGTATGTTTTACGAACATGTAATAATAATTTCAGAATAATATTCTAATGATATTTTACAGACCTAACGCCAAAATTATCAAATTACAGCACAAGATGTTTATTTTGAATTTCTGAAAATTCCTGGGCATTACTTAACATTCATCGTTTGGAGTGACATTTCCCTTTGATGATTTTATTGTATTATTATTTGTTTGCATACTACTACTACTTTGCATTGTAACAATTTTTATAGTTATTGTGGATAAAACGAAGCTAATGAAGTTGTTTAAATATTTTGGATATACACTAAGAAACCTGCAATTTTCATCAAACAAGACTCTTAGATTTTCTCATTACAACTTTAATGATAATAACTGGATTTTTAAAAAGTATTATCTATTTCTTCTATGATCACGATTATTACTATTACTACTAGTAAAAATCAACTCATATTTCCCAGAAGAAGCGGGAAAACATGAAAAAATAGAATAGCCTGTAAACCCCAATATTTATGAGCAGACTCGATAAAGAAGTAGGTCATAAAGAGCCTTAAGGGTGTCAGAAAAAAACAGAGAATTATGAGTGTGAGGTTGAAGAGAAAGTTGTGTCGGCAAAAACTCAGTTAAAATGTAATGTGTGAGCAGAGGAACCAAGGTTCAAAGTATAAACCAAATGTTGAACGGCACATCGGAACTACTTGAAATGGTATTTTAAATATAATAAAATAATAATAATAATAATAATAATAATAATAATAATAATAATAATCACAATCCATATTAGCAATATCTTAATTAAATTTCAATCCATGTAAACAAATAACATTGCTATCAAATATAAATACAAGTTAGACTTTTTTATTCTTGTAGAAGTGAATATCGAAGACAGATTTATTCTCACGAATCAATTTTGAACAAGTTATACGTGATACTTACAATACACTGCAAATTTACATATTCCAATTATGTTCTTATATATCCAATTGCGCAAGAATAAATTCTCAATATAATCATTCATAATATTCATAATATAATCAGATCGTATTTAAAGCGGGAATGGGCGCATGAGACCCTCAGAAGTTTTGGAGGTCACTGTACGGTACGTCACGGTTTATGTATGTTTATAATATTTCTAGCTTCTCAATACCTTTAAAGAAATGTTTTATGCGTGTTATTGGCCGTCTATCTTACCCGAGTCGTCCTGTGCCGCCCCTCTCTGCTTTGTTCTCATCTGGAAATACCCAGTGTTCTTGACTTTCACTAAAACAAATTATGTTCTATTTGGGTTCTCGACCTCCAATTTCACTCTCTGTATAACATTAATAAACAAATATAAACGAAAAAATAACATACATTTACTCACGTATATTCTTTATGATACATTTTTGTTTTATACCAATAATTTCAATCGCCACATTGTAAAACTTACTAGTTTCTGTTTTTATTTCTTCGCGCGTATTTATAAATAAAAGTTTGAAATTTCTCTTTTGCTTCAATTATACTTCTTTTTTCCACACTTACTATCCTGAATTTAAATAATCATTAAAGGAATTTCCACAATAAAATACTTCCCTACAAAAATTCGTCCATTTGTACAGTTTCAGCATAACACATAACACGTTTCACTTTCACTTATTCAACTCGCAAATACGTAATTATCATGCTTAATTTACTACCACTAACCCAGTTACTATGTCATGCAGAACACATGTGCGCATTCACACCTTTCTACGACTATATCAAGCACATCTATTAGCAAAATGATATTTTTACTAATGTAAGAAGAGAAAGTATTGTAATTGTGCGCCGCAAAACGGCGAATTTTCGACACAAAAACTTTTATTTTTCAATAATTTTATGTCTCTTCTACACTTAATACATTTACTCCAAAACGCAATTAAAATGAACATATAAGTTACTTGTATAAATAGAGTATAAAAAACTGTCATTTTCTTCCTTAAATATGAACATTCCAAAGTAGGCATTTGAAATTAATAATTAACAAAAAGTTATCTCCAAGGAGGTTATAATCTTTCCTTTAGACACGTAATTCTGTGCATAGATGAACGCAATCGTAGATCTCAGCCGTTATCCTCTGTGTGCGCGCAGATAAACAATTTCATATTGATACTTGAATTTGTGATTAATGCTAGGCGAAAAAAGTCGAGAAAAGTAATTATTTTGTAAATGTACTAAGTTTCGTGATTGTAAATCACAGCCTAGTACTCCAGACCTTTAAAGCAAGCGGGCACAAACGTTTCATCGGTATTGGTTCATTTTATTCAGAGATTATCTGCTTGTATGTCAACGCACTTCTGTCTTTATATATTATTAGTACAGATAGATACAGATTTATCCTAGTTTTCACCATTATTGCTTTAAAGAGCACAAGGCAAGTAGTAAAACTATTTGAATAGTTTCAAAACCACCTCAACAGATTCATAAACGTCAAGTAAAAACAAAAACGTCCGATAAATCGACAGGAATATCAGGTGGAATTTACTACGTGTTTTCTCACTATGATTTTAATGTTGTGTACAACACTGAATTTACCGCACAACGTATGCAATAAGTACACAAAGATCAGTCCATCGTCCCGCATCCCAGGGTCCTTCCATCACCACTGTCCTTTTAAATGGATTGTGTCTTGTGATACTTCTAACAACCCTACATCCTCTGACGTCTTCACATCCATTATGTACAACACTATGATTACCACTCCCAAGTCAAAATTATCTTCAATCCCTTCCGACTCGACTTCCTTAAAGATGGTTCTTCCATTGTAACTGATTCCGCAATTGCACTCTTCCCTCTGTTCGGCTGCCTCTCTTGGCTTCCCTGTCTCCCTCTCTCTCTCTCTCTCTCTCCCTCTCTCTCTCCCTCTCTCTCCCTCTCTCTCTCTCTCTCCTCCTCTCTCTCTCTCCTCTCTCTCTCTCTCCCTCTCTCTCTCCCTCTCTCTCTCCTCTCTCTCCCCTCTCTCTCCTCTCTCTCTCCCTCTCTCTCTCCCTCTCTCTCCCTCTCTCTCTCCTCTCTCTCCTCTCTCTCTCTCCTCTTCCCCTCCCTCTCTCTCCTCTCTCTCTCCCTCTCTCTCCCTCTCTCTCCCTCTCTCTCTCCCTCTCTCTCTCCCTCTCCCTCTCTCTCTCCTCTCTCTCTCTCTCTCTCTCCTCTCTCTCTCTTTCTCTCTGGCACACAGATTTAAGACTGTAACATCCGCCATCATTGATCCCATTCTTATAACACCAGCGACATTCTCATCTCATCTTCCCAACCATCGTTCATTCCTCGTTCCCCAGCCCCACCATCGCCTTCCTCGCAACCACTCGCGTGAGCTGCGCTGTCCGATAGTTGAGCGGACGGGCTGTTGAGTAGAGGGCAGTTGAGTGAAGAAACAATTGAGGTGACGAAGATTTATGAAACGAAATGTTGAGCGGACCCACAGTTGAGAAGTCGAACAGTTGGACAGAAGAACAGTTGAGAATACGACCACTTTACTGGACGGGCAGTCGAGCGGGTGATCAAATGAGCGGACAGGCAGTTGAACGGTGGAGCAGATGAGCGGCGCTGGGGAGGACAGCGGCGCCCAGAGGCGGGTGAACGACACCGGAGCTCGGGTGCGCGCGCCTCCGGGTGGCCAGAGCCGAACCACGCGATGCATAATGGATGGCGCCCGCCCGCCCGCCCCCGGCGACGCCCACGCGATTCACTGACACGCCCCCTCGCATCGCCACGCCCAATCGCTCTCCACCGCTGGCACAAGGCGAGGTGGAACAACTGGTCGGGAAGGGACGGATACTCCGAGAGACGTAGTTTTAGGGGCGGCACTTCACGAAGAAAAAAAAACTGGTTCCAATTTTCTTCTAAACCTCAATTCATTACCGGGAGAGGTGGCTCAGTGCATCAACTGATGTCACAGCTTTGCCTCTGACCGGAAGGTACGAGTCCCGGCATTGACATGATTTTCGACACTAGCTTGTCAGCTGGGTGGAAGTCAGTCACTGTCTGGAGGAGAATTCTAGCGGCCGGCTGCTCTGATCGGTAGTTTTCCGTGGTTTCTCCGATCAACACCAGACGAATGCCGGAGCAGTACTCTAACAAACGGGCCACGAACCACGCGCAATCTTTACTTCCTCTTACTTGTCTTATCCTCACCCCTTACACACGTTTACACTAACATGCACTACACTACCACATATTCCGGGAGACCGGTCGGGATCTTAAAACTTTTCCAGGCTGGGGCGATGCCCCGCTGGTGAGAGATACCTAGTTGGGGGAAAAAAGCCAAGCTGTCAGTAGGTGGCGCCAAATCTCGCCCTTCAGCGGGGTAAGAACACCGTCACCTACCGAGGGGAAACATGCACTACCCTCACGGAGCTAATTACCCCAGTAGTTGACGCGCCCGAAATCACTAACACTCAATCAATATGCCAACCACATATTGTTAGATAGATATTTATTGTTCTGCAGATAGGTATATACAACCTGGTGGCAGAACTCTACAATTCACATATTACTAATATTAACTTTAAATTACTTAACAACGTAACTTTAAATTGTTGATGTGGTTTCCGTAATTGCTTCAAGAACGACGGATTTTCTCGCTCTAAAGACTATTAAATGTTAAGCGGGTGGCATTTTGTCTATTAATTCGCTTTAATTGGCCAATCCTTATTTTGATTATTGTATCTCTGTATTGTTTCCAACATTCCAACTTTTATTCTCAAGTATCAGAATGGTACCGAATGGTTTCTCTATGGTAAAGATAAGGATGGATAACGAAAAGTAATGGAAAGGTATGGAAATCGTATGGATACATGTAGAAATAATGCAGTCGTGTTTGGCTAATAATATAATGTACCAAACTTTTATAAACTATTCACTTCTAAACACAAGTGGAAGAAAAATTATGAATTAAAATAATATATTACCAAACTAAACGAGTCAAAATTGTGATTCGGGCGTATACGAGGGCAATAAAAGATGGGTGCGATACGCTCGTGTTGCGTATACTATTTTTAAACACCGCGTGCGCCAACAGTATTTTATGCACTTTGTTTCTAATATTAAGTTTATTGCATGACAACACATTTTGAAAACGAGCGATGTTAGGAGCGAGTTTTCAAATTTGTGCATTTATCAGCATTATAAATTCGTGCATTTAACAGAATTATAAATTTGTGCAAAGAACAGCATTATAAATTTATAAGATAATCAAACTTAATTTTGCGAAACAACTTTCATGTGACGTCTCGGGGATTGACATCTATGCGAGAACACGGTGGTCAGTTGTTCCGTTTGCCGCCACCGCCCCACGATTCTCTCACTGCGATTGGCTGAATGTGTGATGACGCAATCGTAAATGCCATCTAATGTGTTATCATAGCATAAAATATCTTCATCCCGTAAATAACGTCGTTTGTGCCGTAAAATACGTCATCACTTATGCAACAAAATGCCATTTTTTGAACGATTTCTTGCAGCAGGAAAGGTCGTTCAATGTTGGTAAACCAAAAAAAATTTTTGCACATGCTTCGCGAAGTTTCGTACACGCTTTATGATGTTTTGTGCACGCTTCGTAATGTTTTGCACTTTACTAGGTTAAAAAAAATAGCTGTTTCGCACACGGAAAACAGGCGCGAGAAACTCGTGTGCGCACAACGTATTACTAAAGAATAATATGCAGATAAAATCATAAAATGTAACGTTTTGAGATCGTGTCCAAAATATGTAGCTACAGTCAATGGAGTGAGACTCGTGCGATGTAAAACGGTTCAGAAGTAAATCCCGTCGTCAACTTACCAAACAATCGTAAATTCTACACAGGCAGAATCTTATTTGAAGATCGCAAGACAGTGTCGAAGTCACTTCGCGGCAGGCTTCTCTGCCCTTTCCGAGTGCATTCACGATATCGACCGCCAAATCCCCCGCAAACCGCCACCTTCTCTCCTCCCTGCGTGGGCACCGCAGGGTCGTCTGGGACCGGCTCCGACCCGGCCCCTCCCCGGCCCCCCTCCGCCCCCACGCTGCCTTTACGCCCTTTCTGCCTCCTCCTCCGTGAATCTGATGCTCACCGACACCTTCCCTCCGCCCGCAAGCCACTTGGAGGCCTGCCTTAACACAGCCCTGAATG
The DNA here is from genome assembly GCA_964035755.1 of Teleogryllus oceanicus. Taxonomy (NCBI): domain Eukaryota; kingdom Metazoa; phylum Arthropoda; class Insecta; order Orthoptera; family Gryllidae; genus Teleogryllus; species Teleogryllus oceanicus. Next base: position 34,321,734 of record CAXIVR010000002.1, read on the forward strand.
GAGACCGCGGCGACAGCAGCCATGGAAGGGCAGAAGGCTGGGGCGTGGGTGGAGAGAGGGGCGGGATAGAAGCGGAGGCGGAGGCGGAGACGAAGACCCCGGGCGCGCGCGGGCGGCGGGGCGGCGGGGGCGGCGGGGGCGGCGGGGCGGCGGGGGCGGCGGGGGCGGCGGGGGCGGCGATAGCACCGCTGCAGACTCCGGCCAATCACCCCTCCAGCGAAGAACGCCTAGGCGCACAGAAGCCTCTGATTTGACCACGCCATGCTCCTGCAAGGACAAAGGCTCAACAAATCCCCTATTTATGCAGATCACATCACGCAGTATAGTGTATAAAGGGAATAGTAATTGGTCAGAAAGTTTGGTCTGCTGGCGCAGTTAATCATAATTTAGAGAGATATTTTGTTTAAAGTTTGCTTCGATATTAAGCTCGGTGGCAAGCATTGTGTAAACAATTAAAATTAAGCATATACATTTTAATTTATATCTAAGTAACGCTATACATAGTATGTTTTTATCTTACCTTAATATCAGCCGTATTCTTTATCTAACATATCACTTCAGTTCACATTACATGACTTAAAAACAAAATTTTAAAAATGAAAGAAGAAAAATAAATGTTTTTTCTCTTCAAGATACTTTTTAGATCCACTTCGCTCTTTTTTAAAAATCAATAGGTAAAATAAGGCTTGAGCACTCTTAATTATTATTTTTCATTTTTCTATTGTTTTTTTACTTTATGTCCAAATATAATTCATTTTATGTACTAAAATATTCACGTCTGTACAATTGAACTGAGAAAATACGCAAATCTTATTCATTTTTACTGCCATCATAAACTTGATGGCAGGAATTATCGAAAGTTCTAATTGCTTTTCTCAAAGATTCAATTATTTTGCTGTTAATTTTGTTTTACCAGAGAAGTATTTTTTATGATGGAAACTGGTACAACTTTGAACTATATTATTTTTTAATTGGGTGAATCTCGCCATTTCCACTGAGAGAGTGTTGTGCTCATCTCTAAAAATAATATTTTCCAGTAACGTCATTAAATACGTGCATAATTCAATATTAGCATTTACGCGAATCTGCATTACGACACGCACAGTGTCTTGGCTAGTTAGTAACATATTTATTAAACATTTGCCTTTTATAAGTAATCGTAGATACTGTGTATTATACTTTTTTGCAAATAGTATATTTATCGTTTTCATGGCAGAATGGGTTTTGGATTTTTGGTATCTTTTGAAAAGTAAAAGTCTTAAGAAAAAGACTACGCTAAATTTACCCTCAATACGGTTATTTATGAATTATGAACACTGATATCACAACTAATTTAATACAGTCTTTTACTATACTAAAAAAACTATTTAATATACTCTATACTTTGTTTAGTACTAAGCCAAAATACTTTAAAATGTGATAATGAAATAACCTTTTCTTTGTTCAAATTTCTGGTATATGCTGTTGTTTCCCTATGTGTAAGCCTTTCAAGCTCGCGAAACTGCTTATTTCTGCTCATAGTCCACTGGCATTCGATCTCCGCCTCCCTCTTCGGCATTCCAGGACGCCGTCGCCCTCCCTCGCTGTCCTTCAAACGCCTGCCCCCTGCGGGGCCCCGGCGCGCGCTCGCCCTTCCGCGAAGAAGATGCAGCTCGTCCGCTCGGCGTCGCATCGCGGATTGCGTCGCGCCGCGCCGCCCCCCCCCCCCCCCCCGCGCCCCGCCGCCCTGCCCCCCCCGCCTGCCCCGCCACGCGCCGCGCCCCGCCACGCCCCGCACTCACCTCTCCCCCTTGCTCCGCCTCACACGTCGTCCCGCCCCCCTGTCCCCGCCTCGCACCCGCCCCGCGCCCGGCGTTGCACCCCTCCCCGCACTCCACCCCACCACGCGACCCGCCCCGCCCGCCCTGCCCCCGTCCAGCCGCCCGCGCCCTGTCTCCGCCCGCCCGCCCGCGCCCGCCCCTCGCCCGCCACGCCCGCTCCCCGCCCCCCGCGCCTCCCTCCGACCCCCCGCGGCCCGCCCGCCCCGCCCTCACTCCCCTTGCTCCCCTCACGTCGTCCCGCCCCGTCCCTGCCCAACCCCGCCCCGCGCCGGCCTTGCACCCGCCCAGCACCCCACCCACCACGCGCCCGCCCCGCCCCGACCGCCACGCCCCGCCCGGCCCGCATCCCGCCCGCGTCCGTCCCGTGCCCGTCAAGCCCGCCCGCGCCCTCCCACGCCCCGCCCCACCGCCCCGCCCCCACGCCCGCCCCGCCGCCCCTCCCGTCCGTCCCACGCGCGCCCGCCCACGCGCCTCCCGTCTGCCGCCACGCGCACCGGTGGCCTGCATTCCGCCGGCGCAAGTCCTCTCAAGGGGAAGGGCGAGCGGCGCAGCGGGGGGCGCCTGCCCTTTGCGGCGACGCAGCCATCGGAGGAAGTGCGCCAAGGAAGGGAGGAAGGCGGAGAGAAAGAGGCACGCAGAGATTGCTGGGCTACTTTGCTTCGTCTAGCTGCCTTAGACGCCCTCCCACCCCGCCTAGTTTCCAACCGGCACAAATATCTCAGTGGCAATTTCGTTGTCTTTGAAACATTGTTGACTGGGGGTTCGTGGGTTCGAATACCGACGGGTTTTTGACATTAGCTGCATGGCTAAATAGAATTCATCCGCTATTCTGTATCGAGTGGAATTCTACTGGTCGACTGCTCTGATCGATAGTTTCCTCTTGATTTTTCCGATTTACACCAAGCGAGTACCGGGGTAGAAGCCTAACAAATACGGGCCACGGACCTCGCGCGATCTTTCCTTCATCTTTCTAGTCTTATCCTCACCCGTTGCACGTACACGCTCAAGCACTACACTTCCACTCACGTCCGGAGACCAATTGGAATTTCAAAGTTTGGAGACTGTCCCGTCTGGGGCAGTGTCTCGGTGGGAAGTACCTCTATGGGGAAAACTGATCAACCCGACACCGCATCTCACCTTCCAGCTATGGAAAACACTGTCACCCGTCCCGTGATACAAACATGCACTACACAAATATGGCGAATGACCATACCAACTGATGCGCCCGGAAACACTATAAAAATAATAAAAACAACAAATAATCAATCAATAAATCAATCGACTGCTGCATGGAGGAGACTGCTCTGATCAAGAGTTTTCCTCAAATTTACACTCTACTTCTTTCTATCTCTATCTTTATCTCTCCCCATGTCTATCTCTATCTCTCTATCACGGTCTCTATCGCTATCTTTATCTCCTTCTAGTTTCTCTCTATCTCTATGTACCTGTGGGTCTCTCTCTCACCTCCTCTCGGTATACATTCATAGTCCACAGACCGACATAAGATTGTAGCGAAAGAGTCAGACGGAGATTACTCCATTATTTCGCGACGTCTAGCTCCCTTAGACACCCACCCCTTTAAGTTTCCGCTAGTGATTCGCCGCCAGACAGAGACGATCGCTTCCGCCTCTGGCGCCGGGGCAAATAGTTTCACCCGAAACTACCCCGAAATGTAGATTCGCTTGCTGCATGAAATGCTTGGAAGCGAGTTTCAGACGCACGTATATGTAAATTGAGTTTGGAGGTCACACCTGTGCAGCGTTCCACGAGTTTTCTGTGAAGAAAACTACTAGAAAGTGATGATATAAAGAAGAAATTGGAGTGAAAGACACTAAATTGCATGTATAAGATACTTCAGTTCTTAATTATGAAATGTTAAGAAATGGAAATATATCAATATTACTTATTAGAATATTTTAGAAGTTTTGCAAAATGTTTTTTATTATTACAATTGAATTGCTTAATTGAATTGAATTATAACAATGTAAATCACTAAAATTTATTTCTGGAATTTGTTTTCTGATACCTATTGTTAATATTTTGCCTTATTTTGGCATTTTCTTCCCCTCTTTGTCATTATTTTTCATTTACATTGTGGCAATGGAATAGAGAGAAAGTTATGTAACGCTGCGAGAAAAAATGACGAATTTTCGTCAGACACACTCTTATTACAAAGCGCTGGTAACGAGGAAGTGGATAAATACAGTTGCTTAATTTAGAAAAAAATCCTCTACCACGTGGTGTAGCCAGAATCCATGTTTTGTGGGTTCTTGATACCGAAAAAGCGAAAGACGGCGAAAGTCTGCTCGTCGGTCTGTAAACGCTTGTTGCTATGCCGTTCAGCCGACTTTTTTCAAAATTAATACTCCGCAATCAATGGAGCTGATGTCGCGGACCCTTGAATTTTCGGGGTATAAATGGGGGTATATTTTGGAGGCAAAACGCACGAAGCCCCTCGGACATTTTCAAAATTTTCAACAAAATGGCTCCATCGTTTTTGATTAAATTTTGTTGTTGGATAGTGGGAAGGACGTTTAAGAGAATGATGTAGGTCTCATTTTCGTTGAAAACCCTTATTTTTTTTAAATTGCAAATTTTTGGAGTATACCTTCAATTAAAATATTACAGATGTAGAGTTTCCCCTTTATGAAATTTGTTCCTTAATAATACTTTAATAAGATAATAAGGTAATTAATAATAATATTACATACAATTTTGAAACTTTTGACTACATTTGTGCATTTTGCTTGGAAATAGGGCGAGAAAGTACCTGCTGTTTTAGCACCACTAGTTTCTCCCGGCATCGATATTCATCACGCTGGAAATACACCTGCAAGCCTCAACAATACTAAGGCACTATTGTGATTTGTCTTTCTGTGCAAGCAGAAGCTTCGGGGTTAAGAAGTGATAAAAATCTAAAGGAGAAAGGAAGATGACACAAGATGAGATTTTTGCATTACCTTTATTGATGCTGATAGTCTTTATTTATTTATTTAGTCAAAAACTGTATGTGACGTATGGGGGAGAAAATCATCTGCGCACGCTTTCTTGAGTTTCAGAATCCCTTCCCAACTATTTAACTGTTAATAGTTGAAAGATGAAAAAATCATAGTAATAATAATAATAAATTTAAAAAAGCGAGGGATTAACATTCTTTGCGAGAGATTAACTTCCTTTGCTTATGGGGAATCACATTTTACGTCTGACTGTGCTCTCCAATCCCTTACAAGGTCAAGATCTACACATGATACTCGACGCGGCCTTTCACAGTGCTGGCGATTACACGCGTGGGAAGAACGAAAATAATATTCGTATTTTTACTTATGCCATTCCAGGATTCAAAAGAAAGTCTACACTAGCATTTTGTAGAGACAGTGTCGGAAGTGCAACAAAACCGTATTCATTATACCGTAATTTAGTGTGCCACTACGAATAATTTTCGCCAACAAAATTGAAAAACGATTTTAACGTGTTTAAAAAATCCGGTCATAAACAATCAAGACTTCTAACAAAAGACTGTATCCCTGCATGTAAATTTTGATATAAATGTTAGTTATAATAGAAATTATCTTAATTAATTAAATCTTTTAATTACTGATTTTTAACAAATTATTCCATTTAAATGGAAATTTTTGGAATTTTTTAAATGCTTTTTGCTTTCTATTTTACCCAAAATAAATGCTGGTTTGCATGTTTATTGTAGTAAAAAATAAAATCATTTTAGCCTGCATATTTTAAAGAAAATAAACGCCTGAACTCCCGGGCTCCAATTACTCTCAATAATTCGCATGATAATATTCTCACATCTGTATATACTAGTATAGACTTTGTGAAACCAGTATTACTATATAAAAATAGCTACCGAATAATTAGAAAATGGCTGGTGGAGACACAAACCTAGTCTTTAGTAATGGGAGAAAAAGCATCGCTAATGTAAAATGGCAAGACAAAATCAAGGTGGTGACGGCCACTAATTTGACTGTCTTATCTCAAATTGTTTCAGAGTTTGAGTGATTAGGGAAAAAAAGTGTTTTTGTAATGCAACCATCACTTACAATAATTAACAGCTAAGGAATGACAAATCATAAATAACTATTATTAGCTTTGTTAAACTATTTTAGAAGCACTAAAATATACATTTACACTGTTAATCTGCAGAATAAAGAAATGAAGAGTTGTCTCTACTTGCTAGTCTTTACGTCTAAGCCATAGATCCTTTTCCTCACACCCTGATCTTCCTTTGCGTTCTGCACTCGAACCAGATGGAGGAGGACTTGTAATGCAAGTTCGAAATGGATCTGGCTGAGAGCCCAGTTTCAAGTTTGTAGAACATGCAAGAGATGCGTACGTGCAAAGGAGTTTCTTAGAAAGCCACGGAACGGACTATAATGTAAGTTAAAGCCTCAACTTACACTGAATTAACTCAACAAGAACTCCAAATACTGCGTACTTGCAAAAATATTCCCGAGTAATTCTCTTCCGCTGCTACCAGTTCAGAAAAATGCAACTCCTTCTACTTCAAAATGTTTATGAAACATCGTAGTAAAAATAAAGTTTTCTAGTAAAATAATTACCTGGAACGTTTATTTTCAGAAGGTCTCTTCTGATATTTCTTCGGGCATTGTTTTACAGCACGCCAACATTCTAGAATGTGTGGTCTTTTGTTACATGGATAGAACGAGTTTCAGTTAAAATAGTAGCAAAGTTTGTGGCGTCCGTCTTTTAATATAACTGAAGCGAACCTACTATATATTATTTCTATTTTAGTAATTTTTACACTTTAGGTGTTAATGGCGATTTGGTGAAAACTTTCACCCACGACAGTCGGACAGACGGCTTCCCAGATGAATTCAAACCGTGTTCCAATGTTTGTGCAAAGTTCTGTGTGTCAATGATTCTCAAAAATAAAGAATCCTAGACGCTGCGATTTCCTATTATTTGGAGTCCTAACGATATACAAAACTAAACACAAACGATTAATTTTGATTTATCTGCAAACAATGACGAACAGGTACAATAAATATAAATAATTAAAATATTTAATATGTTTCTTCAGATTGACTTAAACTACACTTCAATGTTTTTCTATATTTATCATTATTATACAGGTATTCTGTTTTATTCTGTAGTCTAGTGCATCTGAGTACCATTCAATACAGGCGCACATAGTTTAAAAAAACAAAAAGTTTATCTAGCATCGTAAGCTTTCACGTACGGAGTCAATGTAAGAGGAATTATCCGGATTTAAGTAGTATATGACTTAGTGTAGGGATCACAGAATTTTGAAAATGTGCACACAATTCACTTTTCCCCATAGCACGTCATATGCAGTTTTTAACTGTTTTTTTACGTAAAATAAAATAAAATAAAATAAAAAAATAAAGACTAGTAGGCTGTGGTCCAGTTGGCGTTAAAGGGCCAAACGTTTCGTCCATAACTACGGTGGATATCCTCAGTGGCGGCAGGGCCTCGGGCGCAGTATCCAGGGCGGCGGCTGACTGGCGACTGGACTGGAGTTGTCTACCCTGTGCCTATCCCCGGGGTGGGCATCTAGGCGCTATCCTCTTATCCTCACCTCCCGCAGGCCCACAAGAACGACTTTAGGCCGGTATCTGGGTCCCGCCAGAACGCAGCTGACCCTCACGGCAACCTCCCCATACAATACCTGGGTCGGGCCGCCCTGGTAGCTCAGAGCTCCGAGCTATCCAGGCTAGTACCGAAGTGTGGACACTGCGCCACTCTCATGCGCCGGGAACAAGGTCCTTCCTCTTTACCCAGAGGATCGGGGAAACTGCCACGACGAATCCGAGAGCCCAACTGGGGGCCACCTGGCGGCTCGGAGCCCCCATCCCGTCTCCCCAGTGCTTACCGACAGCCCACGACGTGGGTAACGCCGGTACCCACGCGACAGGACTGGAAAATTAATGTTGTTATAGCAACAGCAGTTTTATCAACAGCCTTCATCTGTTACTATATCAACCCAATGAGTCCCAGTCGCCAGCCAGCCGCCGCCCCAGATACTGAGCCCACGACCTTGCAGCCACTGAAGATGTCCATCGAAGTGGGACGAAAGTTTGGCCCTACAATGCCAACTGGACCGCGGCCTACCAGTCCGGAAAATTTCTGTTATTAAATGTTTATGATTTTCTCTGCGAATAGACGAGTTTTGAAGAAATGCGGAAGCCGTATTCTCTTCAATTGTTTTTTCTGTTTCGAAATTTCCAAATGTTATTTTTTTCTATAATTTCTAATATAGGTCTTATCGAAGTCAAACGCGCCAAAAGAGCGTTGGACCTAAGAAGCGTCAGAGACGAATTTTGTCACAATTTGAATTCTAGATCACGCGAGAAATGGTCACTATACTCAATCACTTGGTGGAAAAAAGGGATAATTAAAGATTTTTTTTCTCTAGCACTCGGTATGGGAACTTTTTGTGGTGCTGAATTCAAATGCCAGCATTGCTACCACGTAAATATGCTTTTTGAGAAAACTTGCGCTCTTCTTTTTTTAATTTCGCACGTAACGTGAAAACTACATAAGTTTATAGAAAAATACTCTTTTACAAACATAATTACAACAACTTTGCTTCGCTAATTAAATATTTTTCTTCAGATGAAACAAGGGTTTTTCTTCAGAGGAACGGCGTATGCAATAGAACACGTCAAAGTTTGGCAAACATTTTGCAATCTGTCAGAGAACATTATTTTTTAATATTTTCACGCATAATGTGAAAAACCACGTTTATATTTGACGTAGCAGCTAAGCAAAGACCAAAACTCTCATTTTTCTTGGTGGCATCTATTTTTACAATTTGTTTCTTTAAAACAATTCATTTCGGTAATGTGAAATTAAATTAATTACATAATTTATGTAATTAAATAATTACCCATGAATTTAATTATTTTTTAAATTGCAAACCGTTACTGGATGTTTTATCGAAGAATCTTTACGTTAAAGATATTCGTATTTATTTAAGAAGAATAAAAACTAAAACTAAAACAAAATGGTTACGTTACGAATGAATGATTATAGACTACCTAAACAAGCACCAAACTACGTACCAGTCGTCGGAAGAAGAGTCGGACGACTAAGAACAAGATGATTAGACGGCATGGACATCAAGGGTGGAGTAGAAATAATCCTTGTCATTAAAGGAGAAAAAGAAGAAGAACAACAACAACAATAACAACAACAACTTAGGAATTTTTGCTGCTCAAAATGAAATCCAAGGACCTCTACGGGACCCCAAGGCGGATTCATTGGGTATTTGTACATTCATTGGTAAATGTATATTTGTAATTTGAAAGGTGAAAATTTCGGGGTTTTGCGCTTATTTCCACATCCAACTTTTCCCCTTTTAAAATATTTATTCTTAGCATAAGTGGATGGAAATGTCATAGTTGTACCGTACCGTTCCGTCAAACCGTACAAAAATGGCACTTTGGATACTAGACTTTTAGAGTGACTCGACCAAGAGATTGCAATACTACCCACAAAATGGTGGTGCTTCGTGTGTAAAAGATAATCATTAAATCAGGCTGACACTATAATGGAATTTGATCAGCCGCTACATTTGAAAGTATGAGATGTAATTTTATGTCGCAAAATAGACTCAAATGTTTTTGGAGGACGTAAAGTAGGGTTTTATTTAATGTGCTTTATAAAGATCGTCTATCACATAATGGAGTCACTACAAAGGTTTGTAATTTTCAAGTTATAAGCAACAGCCAAATTGGCGGATTTCTACGTTTCTTTAAGTTTTGACAAAGCACAATTTTTATGAACAGATGAAATTGAACAACAAAAAACATGTCTAAAGATCCATAAAAATACCTTTACATTTTCCCTCGCCAATTACTATTTGACTGGACTAGTACATAACTGGCACGTAGCGTGAAAGTAAACTGGAGGTCAGATGGAGAAGTATCTAAATGAAGTACAATGCAAGAGGAGATGTTGTTTTGCGAAGTTAATACAGCTTTATAAAAAGATGGAATTTATGAGTGCTTGACCGCTTTCTCTAGACCCATTCTCCCCCGGGGCGAGCGGGGGTGAGGCGAACGGGGCGGGCAAGGGGGTGGGGAGCGGGCGGGCGAGCAGGGACGGGCGAGGGGCGCGGAGGCGGCGGGAGCGGTGGGCGAGCGGGGCGGCGAGGAGCGGGGAGCGGGGCGGTGCGAGCGGGGCTGGGGTGGGGCGACGGGGCGGGACAGCGCGGGGCGAGCGGGGCGGGCGAGCGGGGCGGGGCGAGCGGCAGAGCGGGGCGGGAGCGGGGCGGGGGCGAGCGGGCGGGGCGAGCGGGGTGGGGCGGGGCGGCGAGCGGCGGAGCGGGCGCGGGCGGGGCGGCGGTGGGCGAGCGGGCGGGGGAGCGGGGAGGGCGGTTAGGGAGCGGGGCTGTGGGGTGGGGCGACCGGGGCGGCGAGCGGGGCGGGGCGAGCGGGGCGGGGCGAGCGGGGCGGGGCGAGCGGGGCGGCGGGGCGGAGACGGGCGGCGAGCGGGGCGGCAGCGCGGCGGGGGGGCGAGGCGCGCGGCGGGGCGCGGGGCAGCGGGAGGACGGAGGGGGGGGGCGGGTGGACCGGGACAGGGGAGGGCGGCGGGGGGCGGCGAGCGGGGCAGGGGGGAGCGGGGCAGCGGGGCGGCGAGGGCGAGCGGCGAGCGGCGGCGAGGGGGCAGGGGGCGGCGAGGGCGGGAGGGCGGAGCGGCGGCAGCGGGGGCGAGGGAGCGGGGAGCGGGGCGGCGGGGCGGGGAGGGCGGCGAGCGGGGCGCGGGCGGGGGTGGCGGCAGGGGGCAGGGCGCAGGGGGGGCGGGGGGCGAGCGGGGCGGGCGCGGGGGGGCGAGCGGGGGAGGGTTAAGCGGGGGCGGGGCTGTAGGGGTGGGGCGACCGGGGGCGGAGCCGTGTTTTTGCGGGCGAGGCGAGTGCCATGTTCGGCGCGGCGGTCGTCAGCCGCGGCCTACATTCCGCCAGCGCCCAGTCGCTTTTTCGCTTCCGACGCGGATTCGTCTGGAATTTATAGGCCTTCCGGCAGCCGCGTCGACGGGACGCCGTGCCGTGAGACATCCGCGGGAGGAAAAAAATCTGCCCACCTTCCGTCAGCCTGCGTCGTCCAGCTTGGAGGGTGGGGAGCAGGGGAACGAGGACAGACCTTTGGGGGACTGGGACCCTGAGATGGAAAGGGGAGGGTTATGAAAGATAAGGAATATGGGAGACGGGGAACGAGGAAGAGGAATGAGAGTCGAAGGAAAAGGGAGAATGGTGAGATGAGAAGGGGCGGCGGAAGGAACGAGTAAAAGGGACCAACGAGCGAGGAGCAAGAGGTAATGAAGGAAGAAGGAGAGACAGGTGGGAACGAGGCGGCGAGTGTGTCCGGTCGAGTCGAGTTGGGCCGAAGGAGTCAAGAAAGAAGATGGAGGGGAATGCGGGAAGGACAAGGCATAGCAGAGCAGGAACAGGAAAGGAGCGAGGTGGGGCTCGGAGGTCGAGAGTTCTCCCATGTGGGAAGGTGGCGCCGCGTAGCCGGACGGGGCGGAGGGATGAGGGAGCGAGGTGGGATGCTGAGGAAGGAGGCGGAGGGGGCTGTGGGAACGGGGTCGGGTCGGGGCGGCTGAGCTTGGCGCCCGATGCATAATGCATGGGGCGCCGGCGCGGCCGGGCGGGCGGGTGGGCGGGTGGAGCGGCGATCGCCTTAACACAAACACGATCGAGGCGCTGCCGGGAGTGCGGCCGCGGGCGCCGGGAGGAGGGGCGGTGACATGGCTTCACTGTGCCGGTTATTAGTATATTCGTGTATGTGATAATGGACTATTGGTAGATAAGCCACTGACCATGACAAGAGCAATGAACTGTGGCGGTAGTGTCAATACAGATAAACGGTGCACTGCAAGGGGGTTCAAAATGAGTGTTGGAATTTTTGAATAGGCTTGAGAACAGAGGAAAGAGGAAAATGGAAACGAGTAAAAAATAGAGAAATTTAATTTCAAAATATTGCATTCATTCTATTTTTTAAATATCTACTCTCTTTCATCGACGAAGAACCAATATTGATAATAACCAATAAATGAAGTGATGCTACAAAACATTTTGTCAAGAGAGAAAACAACACGTGTAGAGAAACGCTTAGAAAATTCAGGGAGCTTCCAGAACGTAATTGAAATTGTTTTGTTACTGCGCCAGACGTGCAATTAAAGATGTGGAATCTGAATAATTGATCACATGCAAATGCATGCAATCGGAAAGTGGCACATCGAAGGTCCCACATCAAAAAGCCCGAAAACATGCAAGAACTATGAAGTTAACGGGGACGTTTTTCAAAATGGAGATGGTTAAATGAAAAAAGTGCACTCGTCACAGCAGTCACATTCCATTGCACATTATTATTAACATGAACATAAAACCCAAAGAAGAAGTTCACGCAACAAGAAACATTGGCACCTACATAAATTAATAAATTCTTTAAAATATACTCCATTCTGAAAATAACGGGTAATTATCAGTTCAATACATGTTGTAATATCTCTTTATATGAAGATACACTTTGATAGTAAACAAAACTCTCGAAATAAATTGAGAGAAATTAATATTTTCATAAGATCGTGGTACATCATGGTATGCAAGACAAACCATTAGCGATGTAATTTAATTAGAGCTAATATTCAATATCTTTCCAGACTTTTGGGAGCTGCTAGAACTAATACAATCTGAATTGCGGTTCAGCTATGTCTAATATGACGTAAATATCGCTTTTCGGAAGTAGTGTGTTTCCATTATAAGGCAAATTTCCACGCCGCCCTATCTGTTAAATGAGCTCCAACCTACGAGAGCACAGCTCAAAAAGCCTATGAACGTTTGTTTCAACCCAAAATGAGATCATGAATATTACAAATTAAGTTAATGGAATGTCGCTGGTATCTGCACTCTTTGTGTGAGAATCATAATTTTCAAATAATATTATTTTAGAGTAAAAGCACGTTTTGTGACAATCGATAATACATTTTTGAAGGTTTTTTTTCAAAATTCTTGAGTTAGAGAACTAAATTCAACGTGTAAAACTCAATGGATAATTAGCATACCTCTTTCTGAATAGATATCTTTGTTTACAAATGGCAAATATTTTATTTCTTATATTTTTATTAATTTATTTCCAAACCCAGATTTTGTTTCAATTTGAAAATTATCTAATTTTAATAGCTGTTAAATAATCGATTCACAAATGACCCGTAAATATTTAAAAAATGAATTCAAAAGTCATATTATTCCAATTCCAGGTTATTCTTCAAATATAAAATAAGAGCAAATAAAGTATCTAAACACCACCACTGAAAAGATGATGTTTTACGTTTGAAGCATGTGGAACGCCGCCTTCTTCCCAAAATTGTGTGCTAAATGTGACCACTCCCCACGCAGTAGCCACCATTATTTTATTTTCTTCCGATTTGTACCTATGAAACATATTCAGAATTTTGTTGATCAAAAAGCTTGCTAGGAAAGCTGAGAAAACTCCTCATTCGTTTGATGATCGTTAGAGATCGGATTTTTATGTAATTACACTTTTTCTTTTTACTTACCGCTCTCAAAATTCTCATCTTGGCGAATTGTCGCCGCCCTAACGCAGTATTCAATTTTTTCGGTACATATTTTTACATATTTGGTATTATAATACCTATTTTACATATTTCGCTATTTTTACAATATATTTTTATTCTAACAATTTTCTTGTATATTTTTATGAAAATAAGTATTTTCAAAAATCAGCAATTTTTTCTACATTATTATTGGCTGCTACTGCATTCTTTACTCAAGGTTCATACGCTACGTGAAGACGCGGTCGGATATTCTCACAATCCGAGGCGCCTGTTTCAGTTATCTTAGTGGCGGGAAGAGTGTGGCAGAGACAGATCATTTTCATCTTTAGGTGTAAAAAGATCATTGACGCCGCGTTTGGCGACCTTCAACCTTAATTTCCAAGAAACCTTGGCGATCGGTGTCGTGTAACACTTCGATGGGAATATTCTGTGCTACAGTGATTGTTTGCTGGCCGTAGATATCGCCAGTTTGTTCCATGGCTACTATTGCGTCTAATCTGTCTGCTAAACTACATTCCTGGATATCAATTTGTAAGATTTTACTACCTATGGGAAAGTTTTATGGTGCAAATGTGCATCAACTTGTGCTTTCTAATGAATTTTAAACCTTTGGTGTTTTTAAAAATTGCATAGGAATTTTTTTTATAAAAGTGAGTTCGTATTATAATTAGAGTATTTTAATACTACATATTATATCCGATTTTACATTTATTACATATTCTTACTGTTTTCGTGACATATTTATGTAGTACATATTTTGACGTTTTATTCTACATATTTTTGCGGTCACTAGTGATCATTTCGTCCCACTGAGCACCACGAGGGCCCACACTGTCAGCGGTGACGAAGACGCGACGGTGGCGCGGCGATGGAGGGCGGGGCGTGTCTTAGGTCGGTACAACGGGCGGGGGCGGCCTGAACAGCTGTGTTTGCGGCGCTCCGCCGCCCACTCTCCGCTCCGCGTCCGCTGGAAGGAGATGCGGAGCCCCTCGCGCCGCAAAAACTCCACTCGTCCGTCAAGGCGTGGTTTAGACCTCGCAGAATAGTAATTATGTATGCTCCTCTTTTTCCTCCAAACACGCTTTTTTACTGTTTGGATATGAGAATCCATTTTCTTTCTCTTGTGCTCTTTCGCTGCCCTCCATCTGTTACATAAAACGGGTAACTGGGGCTGATTTACGTACTTTCAGTTTCCATGGTGACGTGTCTTCTTTTGCAGAGGAACTAAATTACTGAAACAAACAAGATATACGTGGTAATGAATTGACGCATTCATGCACATCATTTCACGAAACGTTGAGCAAGCAAAGAAAATCAGTACGTCATATTTTATTATTATTATTATTATTATTATTATTATTATTATTATTATTATTATTATTATTATTATTATTACCGCTACTACTACTGGGCACGTGTTGTTTGGTTTTAGAGATAAAAGATAGACATGAATACCATAGAAAAGCGTAAGAAAAACAAACGAAAATCTTTATACTGCCAGAAAAGCCTTTATAAACCCCAAGACCGGTTTGCTTGTCACTTGAAACTCCTATTTCCTTCTCTTATTTGTTCCTGAAAAAGTTGGTTGTAAAGCACATTTACGCTACTTTCTATATTTTTAGAATTTAAAAACCTAATCATTCTAATACTGACGACTCTCAGAGTCGTTAGCGTCATAACTAAATGGATTATTTTGAAAGTATCTTAAGTATTGTAAAGGATATTCAAGGGTGCAATATTAAAAAATGTACGTAAAATGAACAATAATCGAGTCGGTGTCAGACGTAATAACTATTGTGAATTTATATTTTAGAATTATTAATGAAAAGTTTCAATCAAGATGTTCACATGACTCACAAATTTCCAGATTTTACAAGTGCTACACCAGCACAGATGTTTCGTATTATTTGTGTAATGGTTACATAATATTATCATTTTGGAACTTCTATTCCACTAATACTTCAATCATCTCTTGGAACACTTTGTAACCAAACACGCGAGAAACAATGCATGCTTATACATATTATGAAATGCAATACAGTTTATAAAGTAAACTACCATTAAAAGTACAAATTTTAGGCTTAAAATACTAGAATATGTACTGATCTGACACCAGTGTCTTATTATTGTGTTCATAGCTGTTTTCAATACACAAAATTTGAGCAATAAACGAACATACTGAACAAAAATGTGTGATCCGATAAAATCGATTATGATTTCCGAAATCTTTGATTCCATATGAAATTTCTACCAAATTCTACCAAAAGTTTTAACAATAATTTTTAAAATATTTTACTGACGTTAAAATTATTATTAATAGTTTAATACTCACTAAACAAAAAAATCCTAAACAAGAAAAAATAATAATTTTTTTCTCTCTAAATATTACTACTTACTACTACCACTTTTTACATAAATGTTACTACTCTGTATTAATGCAGATTCAGTGGTTAGGTAGAATCAGGCCCTATGGCCGGAGCCTCGCCGTTAATAAAGACATTATTGTTATTATTACTTATCTTTAGACATCAAATTTAAAATAAGGAATTAACAATAATAAATTATTATCGTAGCTCCGTTTGCTAGTTTTTCACCTAATCGCTTTCATCGGTAATTAAATGGCATAATCTCGGCATCATTGGCTGAACGTGTAGTTGACAAAGAGAAGACTGGATCTCGGTTCCCCATCGCTCCATCCTCAATGCATGGAGCGCGGACGGAACTGGAACTTGGCACTGGCAGCGAACGCGCCTTCTGCAATCGGCGTGGCGGTTTCGTGCTCACAATCATTGTAATGGCGAGCATTTAGGCGCCTGCGCGCTCCGAGCGGCACTTCCGGTGATGAAACACTTCGCTCTCGGCCCCCTCCCCATCATCGCTGCAGCAGATTTAGTGGTGACGCCTAAATCATGGGTCGGCCATCTTCCCGAAATCAAGACCATTAACAAGGACAAAGGGCAAAAGAGAATTAAACCAACACATCGGAAATTTTAATTTATTCTATCCACTTGTTTGAAACGCTGCAAAGACTTGACTTTATTTAAATTTCTGAAAATCATGAAAGTTGCTTTCAGCAGCTAAATTTGAATGCGTGATTTCCTCCATAGAAGAGACAGCAGGCCATTAAATATTGACCTTTCAATTGTTGTGTTATTGAATACAAACATTTTTACATTCTTTGTATATGTATAAAAACTATGTTTTATTTCTGAAGACTGTTTTCGATAAACTATTTAATATATTCCAGTGTTACACCAGAGTATTTTATTTGTTGTTCTTCAACAGCGTACGTACTATGTTTGGAAAGCTATATAAAATAGTTTTGTGAAGCAGCCATGTCTGCTGCCGCAGAATACTAGGAATAAATAATTTTATGAAATAAATAAAATCAATATATAGTTAAATAAATAATTAATAAAGTAGTAAACAATTGTACAATACTTCAATACAGTTTAGCACTCCAAAACTTTCAAAATGAACATTGTTGAGGTGGACAATTCAATTTAGTCAAGCACCAAATAAAATGCATGTATAAAAGAATTGAATACTACCGTAACTACATTAAGTTCCGTATTCAGTTCTTTCACATGGGTATACACAACATATATTTAATACTAGAGTGTGTAATTCGACGTTGCCCATGTATTTAGTCGTAATTATCACAATCATTTATTAGATAGGAATGAGATGAATTCTATGTATAATAAAATTGGATATAATGTTTATTCTCACTCCCTCCTGCTACACTCCCGCTCCATCTCGCCCCGCTTTAATGCACTCCTTGCACTATCCATCCCGCCCCGCCACCTCGCCACCGTCGCACTCCGCCCCGTCCGCCCCGTCCGCCACCGCTCCGCCGCCACCGTCGCCCCGCCCCCTCCGCCCACCGTCCGCCACCTCCGCCCCGTCCGCCACCGTCCGCCGCTCGCCCGCCATCACCACCGCTTTCCGCTCCCCACCCCAAGCCCCCTGTGATCCGTTAAAATCTGCTTTAATTGATGAAAAGTGCTCTTTACGAGGATATGAACTTCAAGTCTGCAGTTTTCTTCCGAAGCAGATCATCTTGCGACTACTAAGAGCATGATCCACACACATATTCACAAATTCGATTTCCCAAAACAGATTATTTTATTTTAAACACGGTATTTAATCATATTTTATGTCCTGTTGTTGCATTAAGTATTTCTAGAGCCTACAAAATGTATATATGTTATTTGAAGAGACAGTACACTAAAACACATCCCCAGTATTTTGCGTGTATGAGCGTACGACCAAAAGATGTAAAAACCTTCGATTTCCTATCCTTTGTACGAATTATAACAACGTCCAAACTATTACAATGAAAAAGTGTAGATAAAAATTGTCACACATGCATAAAAGGGCGTTCATGCAAATGTTTCTCGTACTTGTAGAAATTGTGGTAGGTGATCGGAAACAACTTGGACGTACGGCGAATAGAGATTTATCGCCTTCTCAGAGAATGTTTGCGTTCCTAATTTACGCTGCTCCACATTTTGTGCAGCGGGGCTCCTCAGCCCCTGGAGCTACGCCACCGCAGCCGTTTTGTCTCAGCTTTTCCGTCGCCGGCGTTCTCTCCTTGCGGTCCCAGGAAACACCTCCGAAGGCAGTGATGGGGACTACGAATTCTCAGGGACATAAAATTTGGCTCGTCGTGGAATTTACATCTATTCCATGTAGATATCAAATATGTTTAACCAATATCACAGGGTTGATAGCACAGGGCAAGATAGTTTAATAGAAAAGATGGAAAAATTTGACGAGGGTACAATATAAAAAGGATGATAGTCCAGAGGTAGCAAAATTGCTTTTCAAACTAACGGCCGGCAGCAACGTTAGACCGATAGCTGATCGTTGCAGTTTCGTCGCATTTCGTGTCCTTTCACCGTTGCACCAATGAAAGACATCCCAGCATCTCTGCTTGAGGACGTCATCGTTTCGCTCATAGGAGAGTGATTTCTTCTAACAATGACATAGGATTGAAACATGAAAGTGAATGGATGGTGATGATAATGATGATGATACTTATTAGAATGGTTAAGGCCAAGAAGTTGACGAAATGACAGAAAGGGAAAATCCAGTATTGTAATGGTAATAATCCGGAAATAATCGTAGCATCCTCATCTTCACTGTGATTATCGTTCATTTTCCCACTAAATCTGATATCAAAAGTATAATGTATAGTAGGTTTTGGTTCGTGTCTGAGTATAGAATAATTTTATTATTATTATTATTATTATTATTATTATTATTATTATCATTATTATCATTATTTTTATTATTATTTCCATTTTCTGTGGATCTACATTGATGCCGGTGTTATCAAAATCACCTAAGGTAACAATGGTTGCACATAAAGTGAAACAAGAACACCGTTGATTTTCTATATCCGTCAATTCAAGGTTGTTGTTGTTGTTGTTGTTGTTATTATTATTATTATTATTATTATTATTATTGTTGTTTTCATTATTACTCTGGTATTAGATAAATGACGGCAGAATTCGCGCGAACACAGGATGTTTTCTCTACGTGTGGAAAAAACAGGTAAACAGTGATTTCTATTTAAGGCCGTGCCATTAAGAGTGTGAGAGAGAGTGCGAGCGTGCGCATCCAGTGTTCGGCCAGTGTGCGCCGCCGTGCGGCATCCTCAGCCGCCGCCGCCGCCTCCGCGCCGCAGCATTCGTCAGCGGCAAATTGGATTAGCACCTCAGGGCGCCGCTCCGTGTAACTGTCGCCGCCGGCGCCTTCTGCGTGATTAGCAAAACAAGGGCTCCCACGCCTCTCCCAGCGGCCGGAGCACAAGCCGACCAACACCGCCACCACCCAAATAATAGTTGCCGTCAATCTGTACATTTAAAATGTTAGGGTTTTCTTTTAGAAACAAATTTGAGCATTCCATACAACCAATTGCGTAATTTCTGTTTTAAGTGAAAGGTAGTAGGCTCTAGATGTGTTATCACGTGCTCTTATGGACTGGTTATGGATAGGGAAAACATTAAATTTTATTAATATATTAAAATTATTAGTAGGAACTCTTATCTACCCTCATTGTTTATTATGCATTTTCAAGGCAAACTACAGTACAAAGTTGGTCGTTTCGTTAGAGAGTTGTAATAGATGCAAGAATATTCTTGCATCATGAGGTTACAGTTGGCAAAGCGGAATAGTGAGTGTTTAAGTTCGAAGATTGATTCTAAATGCAAAAATTGTTTAAATGTAATGTATAACAACGCACAGTCTGATACATGTCTCCCTTTATGACCAATTTTCAGCCATTCTCATTTCGTTACTTGTCACAAATAGGTACTGAACGACATGAAACTGTTTAGGTTTTTTTAAAATAAATTCCATTTTTTTTTTTTAATTTGGGTGTAATGGATCTTACAAGTACGATAAATGTAAACGAAAGTAAATATGACGATAGCAACAAGGAGCAGGAACGAATGCAAAGACTTGACATTAAACAGTAACATAAGAGAATGTAATCAACGGGGAAAATAAACAATATTGTAACAGAGTTAAGTAACATAATTGAAACGTTTGCAAATTCTATGAGGGAATGAAAAGAATTTAATAAAATGTTTCGACAAGAACCAAGGAATAGATATATGAAACGCGTAACACAAGTGATCAATCCGAATTGACATAATACTCGAGTTATCGAATGAGATGCGCAGTAGAAACGAATTGGGGTGATAAAGCGCAATATTCTACAAACAGTCGCCAGGTGCGCAAGATGAATGAACAAGCAGACGAGGCGTAGATCCGGTGATGATCGGAGGTAGAAACGCAGGATAATTCTTTCGTTATTGAAGAAGTGAAGTTGGAACTTATAATTTTTACGTGATAGTGGTCAACACGAATGATTGCCTGATGAATTAGGAAGAATATTTGAGTAAAGTTATTAGTGAAAATTCGGAAGTAAATTAGGAATAATGAGTGCGCGGAATATGAGTGCGTATAAACCACGGACATTTTGTGAGGATTAAATAGCAAAATGGAGATGGAAGGACTGGGAGCGACAGGCAAGAGTGCTGATTTACTGCAACAGGAAAGTAAACAATGGGATATCCTGTCCAAAAAAATGAAAGAATGAAGGAAGATATAGTTCTGTTTATTTTATGAATTAAGTAAATATTTTGAAAGAAATCAATGGCGATACATTCAGGGAGGAAAATAGAAAAATACAAGATGCAAAACAACAACGAGGAATTAAGAATAATATTTTGTTAACGTTGTTCCGAGTTTTTATTTTGTGTAACTGCTATATATGCTGTATCCGCGTGTATCTTTGTAGAATACAATAAAAAAAATCTTCTAAAATTATTCCTCAGTATTAATAATTTGGCTGATGGTGAAAATATATTCGTAATACAAGTACTATTATATCGACTTACCGCTATCAAATAGAGGAATGAAAACTGTCGGCGTCCGTTGGATGTCCACCATCTGTCACGAACAATCTAAATGTATGAATTGTTGTTAAAGAGAGAATATCAACACTGCTATTCCAATAAAAGGTGTTTCGTATTTATATGTTCATTCGCACAATTCAATGTATACATTGATATATTAAACGACACATGCTCTATATCACAAGTAACCTACTTTGCTCTACATCGGCCTAGAAACGTTATTTAATATAAAGTATATACTATTTGTTGATAATTTATATGATACACCATTTTCAAAATGAATCCGGTTTTCCCGTTTTTTAAAATTAAATTTAAAATATTTGTAACTCCTGACTAATGAAGTGACGTCATTTCTAAGAATAAATTTTATTGCGAATGTGTAAACGAGGATTAGGGCATTGTTTTCCTGAAACGAGTTAAAATAACAAAAGTATAATATATTAATAATTTAATATAATAAAAATTTTCCCAAAAAATATTTATAGGAAAATAAAATTTGATTGCTAAGTGAGATACTTACCGCGGCAGGAAGTTTCCTTACATTTCAGTATTGATGACTTTCTTCGTCGAATAAATTTTCCAAACAGTTTTTCCTTTGTTGGAAAATTGATTCTCTAATTAAATAATATCAAAGACTGCCTAAAATTATTATTAAATAAAAGTTAAAATGTTTTTCCTCATCCGTACCTTATGGTCTCTTTTCCGCGGCATTGATGCGATGGAGAGACCATTTGGGATGAATACCAGAATTCCAAAGATTTGAACGCGGTAGAATGTAGTTATTGTAATGGCTTACAGGCCTTCGGTATAGCCACTTAGCATCAAGTTCTCTCATTTGTATGTTATAATTACCTATTAAATCCAAAAAAATAAAAAAAATATGTTTTCGAATTTCGAACTTTGGTTGTTTCCACGAAACACTACAAATAATAATATGAATCTTGAAGTCGCAAACTTAGGATTAAATTTATCTTTTTTACCATTCGTTGGTACTTGATACTTTAAATTTAAACCATTAAAGCCAACTTACATCTCTAAAACAATGGAGTTCCTGACTGATTTTGATTCATGTTTTCTTGATTGTGATTTTTTCTTTATTTTGCGTTTCTTCAATTCAGAAATTTCCATTTTGGCTGTAAGATTTCGGACAGTGAATTATTTTCTTTTGATTACTTAAGTTGGTTGCTTCTATTATTCATTCTATATTTCTTTAGAATTTACTGACTAAAATATTTTTTCTTGAAAACTCTTCGTGTCTTGAGGGATAGTTCTATTGATACGTCTCTTTCAGATAAGATTTGAAAAAAAGCGGCTTTTGAAAAAAATAAAAATATGTCAGTGTTGTCTTAAAAAGAAAATTAAAATATGTTTTTAGTTAGACAACATTTGTGTAATCTAATTTTCTTTTTGGACCTAGGTTACCATAAAATAACGAAATAATGCTCAGAAGTGGATTTGTAATGTGTCTTGATAACATACATTGAAAATTAGGTAATCTTGAAAAGATTCCACTTTTCTACGCAAAACAGTAAAATCACCTTTATGGTCCCTCTTTCGAGTGTAATTTAATCCCTTTAAATCGTTAGATTTACGTTATAAAATGAAGAGAGAGTACTCAATGGTTGAAAAAGTCTCCTCAGGTATTCTAAAAACTGTAAAACTATGACGAGACCACAAAGTGAGTTTCAAAGCCGATAATATGAAGATAAAATTTCATAAAAATTCAGTTTTCCTTTGTTTTATCTCCGTCATATAACGTACGTAATAAAGGTCAGCAAAATTATTTTAAAAAATCTCGAACGAGATCCAGTACCCTTCTATTTTTATATTGAAGGCACCTATTTGACATTAATCTATTAATTCGACATCGGGTGGACCCTTTTTTCTCGGTGACACTCTCAACGAGAAGACATTTTCTGTTACGACAATTTTACGCAGAAATAAAATTGTAATCATTAGCGACTTTAAAAATCATTTTATACCAAGTGTTAACATAAAATCATACATACATCAAAAACATTTTTTTCTTCAATTGACTCGGTGAATACCTCAACTCAAGTTCAAATAAATATTTTAAAGGTCTGCGGAAGATTGTAAGTTCAGCGACTGTTGGATAATTTTTTTTTTGTTTTTTTCGGCTACTTTTCGATGAACAGGATGAGTAATTTTTAGAGTGAGTATTTTTTGATTTCAGTCGCGTGAACTACAGGTATCATTATTCGCGCAAGTGTAGGTCTTGTTTTAGCCTGGGAAATGGAAGTTGTCCTCCACGACTGATACCGGTTCATAAATCGTTGGGATATATATATATATATATATATATATATATATATATATATATATATTGAGATATACCAAAATTTTCCTCTCTCTACATTTATATCTGCTAAAGATCTTAGCGTCCGGCTTGCTGGGTCAATGGGTCACGATATATTATAATCCTTATTACCTCTATAATGGATTATAGGATCCGCCGACTATACAGCGCAGCTGGGAATCTGAAATAGAATGATTCTATTCCTAGTTCATTTCTGTTTGGATTGACTAAATGAAGGATCACTTTCTTTTCTAAAGAACAAAATTCAACAAAGTTTATTTTTACAGTTTTAGTAAACAATTTAGTGAATTTACAATTTTTTAGGCCTTTGATCAAGATATCTTTCAATTTACAATTTATACCGCGGTTAACTTATCTTTCTTCGTTGATGTCCCTCGTAGACTTCTCAGTCGAAATATCTTGCGATCTTGCCGTAGTCCAAAGTTCCAAGAAATCCTCTTCTACCCCTATCCAAGCTGGTCTCCAACTATCAAAATTATCAGTCCCGATTACGTCCTATGACATAGTCCCGAACTCGATTACCACTCCCGACAAAGTTCCAATTTATACATCAATATTGCTTCCACATCAAAATATCTGCAATATCATTCGCTGTCCTTAAAATTTCACTGATAACCCAATTCTATCTCGATTGTACTCGTTCCCTCTCACGAACATACGATCAGTTCAGAAGCGCGTTTCCGAGCAGAATGAAATCTTCCTGCATGATTCATCCCTCGAAGACTTCGTATTAAATTACCTTCATTTTTTTCATAACATTTGACCGTCTAAACTTCTTCGTCCAATCCCAAATTTTCTACTTTCGGCACCAAGCCATCTCTTAATGCATTTAGAAAAAACAAAAACTACATTGTTTATTCACGGTCGTTGCTAAGCTCTAGCTCTCGTGATATTTCGTAATGCATGTTCCACCATATTGTCTACAAATAAATGTTAGTTTATTTTAACGTGACATATCGGTATGTCAATATATATATATATATATATATATATATATATATATATATAGGTAACTTTGTTTTTCAAATGGAATTATACATATTTTCAGTATATCGTGCGAGAGTAAAAACGTTTTCAATGATATACACATTGTCATATGTTAG
Source organism: Teleogryllus oceanicus (assembly GCA_964035755.1). Lineage (NCBI taxonomy): Eukaryota > Metazoa > Arthropoda > Insecta > Orthoptera > Gryllidae > Teleogryllus > Teleogryllus oceanicus. Next base: position 34,346,005 of record CAXIVR010000002.1, read on the forward strand.
ATAAGAATTTTTTTGAGTAATTTTTATTTTTTTGCGACTCATATTTAACGGATATTTTGAATGTAACAGTCCGACACAAAAGGTCACGCAGCGCTCCACCAGCAAAGCGCGCTTGGAAACAAAATTTTTTTGAATAAACATATTCCAAAATTTTTTTTAATTCCTTCCGCATTTTCAGATTTTTTGTATTAAGGATTTAAAATATGATTTTTCAAAAGCAGTATGTATTGAAATAAGATTGTTTTTTCAATTTCATTAAAAGGGGCTCATTCCAAAGGGTATTAATGGGATCTTGGAAACTAAACATTATAATAATAAATTATTAAGATTGTACAAAGAAAAATGCACAATTTCAGAAAATATTTTTTAATTATTGTTCATTCTAGCAATTTATTGACTGTACGTTGTTCGAACGCTAGAAGAGTTTTGCTAGTAAGATTATATAATGACAAGAACGAATAACAGCATTAATCTACAGGGAGATGGCAGAATGAGCGTAGTTCCGAAGTAAGCCGAAACACTTCCGCAGCCGTCGAGTTTTTATTTTAGGGAGTTTGTGTGGGGATATAATTATGAAGATAACAATGTTAGCAACGAGCATGAAGAATGGAACTATTGGAATAAGATGCCAGGCAAACAGAAGAACCACGAAGAAACATGCCACTGTCCATTAAATTTTACGTGAAGCAACGGTGATCGTACCCCGATCCCAGTGGTGGAAATTGCGTAGTCTGACCACTACACCATGGGTGGCTCTGAATTCACAAATCATTGTTCTACAACCGATTTAACTCCTCTCGGCTGGATTGATTTATCACTAGTGCTTCCGGGCTCTTCTACTGCTAAGGTCATTAGTCCCGTAAGTGTAGTGAATATTTTTCCTCGGAAAGTGGCGGTGATCTTGCCTCGCTGAATGGCGTAATCTGGCGTCGACCTATGTTGTACCCAAAAGTTCCTTCTGGACCACGTTTTGGCACTTTGCCAGGAGTTGGCGGGTGATTCAAATGTGTGTTTGTGTTGTGTAGTGATTGGTTGTTTCTGTGTGTGTGAGCGTTGATTGGTTGTTTTTGGGGGAAGAGGCGGGAGGAGGGGTAAGGGGAGGGGGAGGAGGAGGAGGGTCGAGGAGCGCGGTGTGGTGCGGAGCGGCGGCCGCGACCGACGCCCGACCTCGCCCGAGCCCGGCCGGCCCGCGGCCCGGCCATGCCCCCGCCCCGGCCGGCCCGCCCCGGCCCCGGCATCCCGACCGAGCGCAGCGAGCGGTCGGTCTGTGCAGGCTTGCAGGTGCAGTGCGGCCAGGTCCAGGTTCAGGTCCAGGTCTCGGACCTTCACCCACACCCTCACCCTCACCCTCTCCCTCACCGGGAAGGGGGGTGACGTTGTGGGTCAGAGCAAGAGAGCGGTAGTTTTCGCAATGATTCGAACGAAGAAGCAAAGGAGGCGCCAGCGATTGCGTCGGCTTTTGTCGCACATCTGTTGCGTAGGCGATGGAGGTGGAGTGAACGAAGAATAAGAAGAAGATAGGGTGACTGCTGAGGAGTGTGACCATGCATTGCGGTTTTTCTTCGAGGAAAAATGCGACACGACTCGTTTAAGAGAAGAACACTTTAGAGCGCTACCGCCATGTCTGTTTGCTTTCCTAGGTCTCTTGAAGAATGTCATGCAAAAGAGGGAAGGGAAGCGAGTAAAGTTTGTAGTTTAAGATTTTACAGATCGCGAGAGACAGCAACAAACAAACAAACAAATAAAGAAAATAAACATTCGTCGTAGAAGGTTTAGTAAAAAGAAGCAGCGATGAGACTGACTGCACCAGTGTCGTCAGTAGCTCTCGTCTGCGTAACGACAGAAAAAACACCTACATGAAAGAAGCTTTTCTTGTTGCAGCCACACCATCGCATGAAAAAAAGGCAGAGTGTTCTCCGATTGTAAAGCTTCCTACCCATGCGGACCTGAATTCAAATCCATCATGCGGTGGTGGGAGGAATGTGTGAAATGGAAGATGGAGAGAGGAGAAAGAGAGAGGAGAAAGGAGGGAGTGTGGTGGGGGTTTGGGATTGGTAATTGTACTTTGCTGCGTTTCTGTTGCTTCGATATCGGAGAGGTTGAGATTGAGGATGTGTGCGAGAGCTTTCTACGATGACGGAGGCGAGCGAACAGGAACGTGACCACGCAACGTATTGTTTCTTCGAGGGAGGGTGTCGCTTGAATTAATTAACACAACAACAATTGAATGCTTTACCTCCAAGTCTCGTGGTGTACCTAGCAGCGGAGCAGGTGGAGTCAATGTGGAATGTCCTACCGAAAAGATTGCAAGAGAAGCCGGATGTGGAAGCGTGTCGTCGATGCCACCGCCACTACCTGGAAGGTGCTCGCACAGCGTCTGCAATCGTCCTCCGAGCACTTCTTGTGCAAGGACTCCTCTCAAGCGCGAATGTTTTGTATGCGTTTTGGAAGAATCGCGAAGAGGGGAGGAGAAGGATATTGAATTGGAAAATAAAAAATCATATGTATAAGAATGAAATAATAAAACACTTGAAAACTTTATTTTATTTTATTTTTTTCACGTCCAACCAGTAATTTGCGATCAAAATCAATTTTTTGTATTGTTTGCCTCTTCCTTATCCTGTTGATCAAAGATGCGTGAATACGCATGTATCCGCTACTTGCCACGAGCCAGTGGTGTAGAGCGAGTACAACGACGAGGGGGTGGCGACGCCGACGGTAGATAATGCTGTTCGAACGAGGTCTATATTCGGTGGGCAGCCCACAGCGGAGACATCCAAGACCCCCGCGGCGCAAGCGACGGCTCCGGGCTGACTGCCAATGCTTCTGTCTTAGACCACGAAGCAGCTTGGTTTGAGGCTTGCTTGAATAGGTACCGGTGTGCACTGCCACAATTATTTCACCGTGGGTGAGACACGCAGCGACGCGATCTCCTTCCGCATGCCACAAAATAATGCTCACACGCCACTGCTGAGAATTTTCGTTAGATGTGAGAGCGGAGTGTAAATGGAGATGACGTCGTGTTGGATTAGAGCGGAGAGTGTGGTGCCAGCAGCTACCGCATCGCGCGTGTTTATTTTGAGAGCTACATCAAACGTGCTTGTTTGAAACGCTTCGTCTTGATGCCCACACGTGATTGGAAATATAGGTTTCTGTATGAATTCTTCTCGTGTAAGAAAAGGTTGAAAGCTTTCGCCGAACGCTTGGCGCGCTGCTTGATGTGCCCTCACATACTCTGCATACAGATGCGCTATATCTCCTTTCGCCAAATCCACTTGTATAGGTTGAGCAGGATACTCCTCTTCATTGAGATAAGCTTTGAAATGACGTACTTTGCAGTGATCGAAATCGAAACTTTTTGTTTTCGTGCTTTTTTCGATTTGTTTGGAACACGAGAAGAATAAGTCGCGCCGTCTCTAGCTGCGTCCAGGTTTTTGCATTCCACACGATGGTGTCAGTGCTTTTCACTGTAGGTAATTCTTGCAATTCCCATGTTCGAAACGCCATCATTATAGGTACATCGTTTGCTATTTTTTGCATCAACTGTAGATTTTTAGCATCGCTAGGTTCGATAACAGGCATGTTCCAGAAGATACTATCGATTGTGACCTCTCCCTCTGTCTCGTTTGCGTGGTACAGGGCGCAAGAGTCATCGTAACAGCGAATCAGAACAAGTTCATGTTCGCATCCAACAACGAGTTGGATATAATCTTTCGCAAATCCGAAAATTGTTTTAAGCCTTATGACAACATGAAATTCTCCTGTCGTAGCATTCACGAGAGGTCGCCTCAAATCGACAACCATTCCTTCGTTCATTAGCGTTGAAGTGTCTCCCCGTTCAAGCTCAATGTAAGCGTGCAAAGCAGTGGTGAGGCCAGGTAGTTTCGTGCGGTCAATGATCTCGCCATTCAGTTGGTAACGAATTTCATCGAAGCATGCAAGTACAACATTTTCATCTGGTCCTAGAGCCGAGGGAGCAGTCCCATCTTGTTTTGTGATTTTTCCTATCACATGCAACTCGCTCTCGGAAGGTAAAAGAAATTATTTTTTCTATTTATGGGAATTCGAATCTCGCTGGAGTGGGTGTAGGTTGTACCTACGTACGGATCATAGCGTCGGTATTTAATACCCTTGATAGTATCATCGCGTATGATTGGTCTCGTTAGATCGAACATGGTGGGAGGGTGCTAGGTGGGATTTCAGAACTCGATAGCCCCACCGTTCTAACACCCGCGCGCTGTGAGACGTGATATGATGTGCCATGGGTTGATGGGAGCCGTAATTTTTATATACGATTGGCATATTCTCTCTCTCTCTCTCTCTCTCTCTCTCTCTCTCTCTCTCTCTCTCTCTCTCTCTCACGACTGAGCGCAGATATGCAATGCCACAGCTAGTTCTTCATTTTCGAGATGTAGCAGACGTCCATCTTGATCCACAAGTTCAATAATCCAATAATCACGCGAACGAGCATAGAGCGCATCACTGGTAAGTAAACAGGAGTGGTGCGTGATTCCACGACTTTATACCCCGGATCAACTTGTGGATAGAAAGCGTGAATGGTTCGATCCGGTTTTCCGTTATGATAACACCCTCCGGCAAAACTACACTGCAGGCGGAACAGGTGGATGGATGTGACTTGAATGGAGAAATCGGAAAAAATGTGTGTGTCGGGTGAAATTAGTTTCGCTTCAAAACCGAGAATGCTAGCTAGTTGGGGATCCAAATCAAATCGTAGGTACACATCAGTGTCGAGCTTCACGAGAAGTGTATTCTTCTCTACAACACCCCAGAATGTGTGAGTGCTATAACCGTAAGGTTCTGGAAGGAATGAGCTCTTCGAGTCTGTTCCACTTATTAGAGAGGCCGTTAGAACCGCGCGTGTGACGCCAGAGGCAGGTGCTGTTGTCTCGCGTAGACTCTGTTTTTTGTCTACGCAATGAACGTCCTGTATCGGAGGAGTGTAAAGCCGCCTCCAGGTATCTCTTTGTGCACACATCACTCGGCAGTTGAGGATCATCTACGTTCTGTAATAAGCGTCCGTTAAAGTCAAAGTTGCCTTGCGCGTCGCGATTCAAATTCCTCGAGGTGATGAGAGCGCGGTCGAAGTGCACCTTTGTGATCAAGTCGTTTGCTGCAGTGGGTTCCGACACTACAGTCACTTTCACGTTGGAGCTACCGAAGCCCTCGTGCGTGCGCGAGACATGATGCTCTCTCTCCACCTCTCTAGAAGATTCTTTCTCTTTTTACTTGCACAAAAATCTCATCGAATCGATTTCTATATCGACCATTCTCAAGAGGACGCGTTTTATCAATCACTAGGAAGCCGTGAGGATCTTCGCACCACGCATACCTACACAACTCACAGAAACGCGCGAAAGTCATATCAGCGCCCACGTGATCAAGATGGATATTTCTTAAATATTTTTCATCCTGTCGAAACACCACTAGAAAATTACTGTTCTCTCTTACCAGATGTTTTCGAATGCTATTATAAGTTTGACATGACAAAAACACATCTACTCCCCAGCCCGCGGCCGCGATAAGCTCTAAGCTCCCGATCGGTCTCCCGACATGTATGGTAGTGTGGTGCGTGTAAGTGTATATAAATAAGGGGAGATGATAGGACAAGGAAGGGGAAGAACAGATCGCGCGCGGTCCGTGGCCCGTTTGGTAAGGTACTGCTCCTGCATTCGCCTGGTGTTGAACGGAGAAACCACGGAAAACTACCGATCAGAGCAGGCGACCGCTAGAATTCTACTCCAGACAGCGAATGAATTCGACTTCGTTATCTGGCTAGTGTCGAAAATCCTGCCACCATCGCGACTCGCAGCATACGACCTCCCTATGAGAGGCATTGCAGTGACGTCAGTTGACGCTCTCAGCCACCTCTCCCGGTCTCTCAGCTGGAAGTCGAGCAACGAAGCTGGAGGTGTGGCGCGCGGCGCTGGGAGCCTCGGCCAAGGCTGACGCTGAGGGAGGGTCGTGTCGTGTCCTGATGGCGCAAGAAGCGAGATCCCCAGGAAGCCCGGGCGCTGCCAGGAAAACGCTCAGAGCTGCGCGGGACGCCGCCGCGCCGCCTCCCGAAGGCTTCTTGGAAGGGAACAGGAGACGTCGGCTCGCCGCAGAAAGCGTTTTGCGCGCTGCCTGGGTCACTTCGTCCTTCGTCGCCTCGATTCGTCTTGTCCCCTCACATTGGCCTGCGGGAGAAGCTTGGCGGCCAATATCCAGCCATCAGTGACAGTCTTTTGTCGTCAATCATCCACCTTCACTGGAGCAGCGTTAGTTTTTACTTCAAGATTTGAACCGTTTAAGAACAGATAACATCGGCGTATATTTATTCATGGGATGTGTCGCGAAATTTGACTCAAATGTTTTCTTTATAATACTGGCAGATTCTATCAAGAAGTCAATAGGCATGTAGCTCGTGTGTAGTATGATTTGTGTTTAAACAATCCTCCCAAGGTATTTTATATGACCGTAAATAACGTAAATGCTCTGTAAGTGGCCCAAGTTCTATTATGTGGGGATTACGTCGGCTACGATTACTATTAACATACAAAGGAAGAATGGTTCAGGGGTATTCAATGCGAATAAATGTGAATTTATACACAATCAATTTAATGGTGTTTCAAAACATATATTCAATAAAATGCAGTTAATTAAAGTTAGTTTAAAATACTCGGAGGACAATTCCATTTATCCAACTAGGTCACATTTTCTCGGGATATTTATATGGATTTTTCGACCTTCTTTTTAGCAATTTTCGACCGATTTTGGAGTTATTGTCGCATTTGTAACAAGTTTCTTGGGGGGAGATCTAAATATAAATTCACTACTTTTCAAACGTTTCTTCACGTTTTTACACCTAATTCGTCCGTTACATTTTAAGTACACCTTTTACAATTTTTGATTTTGTTATAGGTTATAGGAAATAGAGTGCATTACGTTAGTGGCCACATGCAGAAGTGTGTACGTAGAGGATTTACTATGATTTCAGTACTTGTGTATTTCCCCGTATTTTTAATGACTAAAGAGAAAGCAAGGGAAGTCAGCTCAGCAATGTTCATCGAGAAGCGTTAGATAAATCAATGTTTGATAAAAACAAGTTATATATAACAATTGGAGATATCCATGTTGGAGATATCCCTGTTGGGAATATGCATGCTGAAGATATCAATGTTCAAAAGCAGACGCTCGAATGATCGCAAATCAATAATGGCATGAGAGGGAGGATACTGTTCATTAGAAATCCGACTTGGGAGCGGGCGGGATTTAAACCCGGGCACCCAGAGGTGGAGAGCAGCCGCGCAGCCCAGCAGGGGCGAAGGTCCGGCGTGCGGCGTCAGCAGGGAGCGACGCCCCGCGGCGGCGGCGGACGAGGCAGTGATTAATGTGGGCGTCTTTGTGGCGCCCCCTTCAACCTTCGCTCCTCCAGCCCTCCCTCTCCTCAGCCCCGTCACGCCCGCCCCCCCGCCCGACTCGCCCCACGACCCGCCGCCCCGCTCGCCCCATCCGCCCCGTCCACCTCGTCCACCCCGTCCGCGCCGTCCGCCCCATCCTGCCCCGCCCCACCCGACCACGCCCCTTTGCCGATTGGGTCCCGCGTGGCATTCCTTTGGAGTCCGCTGTCCTGTGGCGCGACGCGGCCTCCTCCCTCTGCGATCGGGTCTTCTCTCGCGGCGCACGTCACGCTCCTCCAGAGATGGACTTGAGCGCTTTGGTGACTCGCTCGCAAGCAGCTGAATATGCCAGAATGACAAATACGAGACAGAATCGTAGGGAAGAATCCTTCTTCCCAGCTCTCTATTGTTTCTCACAGCTCTCTTTTACTTAACGTTTTTAATGAAGCTCACTATTGTAACAAGCGAAGCGCTTCTGATACGACAGACATGTCTTCGAAATCAGAAATTGCTTCTTTTAAATTTCTTGATTTACCTAAACATAATTGTTGGCGTTTATATACATTTTTATGACAAAATAAATCAATGTACTTTGTTCAAACAATGAATTATATAATTGCACTAAAATTGCGCCATAGTTTATTTGAAAATGTTAAAGATTGTTAAAAAAGATGTTAAAGATTACAGGAAAGTTTTACAGTATGTATTTACACTTTAGTTTTTTTTTTTAAAATACCTGATATTTCAAAACAATACAAATTTTCACATTTATCATATTTGAAAAGTCAGTTTCAGAATGTTGCTGTAAATGGAATACTTATTTAGATTTTGAATGGCACTTCTCTAAGCCCTCATATTTTTAGGGCAGAATTCAACCATTTCACTCTTCAAGAACTCTACTGCGCCCTCTTTCCAAAAGTTTCGTAACGGACGTCCTTTGCCCGTTGACTGATTCGTGATTCTGGATGCGTCATCGGCTACGGTTATTAGTCCGGCAAAGGTAGTGCATTGTTCTGTGGCGTGAGATGGGGGTGATCTTCTCTCATGGGATGGCGAGATCCGCTGGCAAGCTACCTACAGGTTTGCAGGTTTTTCCCCAGCTAGGTATCTCACAACAGCGGGGCGCCGCCCCAACCGGGACAAGCTCTAAGCTCCCGACTGATCTCCCGGCATACAGTGAGAGTATAGTGCACGTACGAGTGAGTGAGTCTACGGAGTGAGGATAGAAGAAGGAAGAGGAAGGAAAGATCGCGCGCGATTTGTGGACCGTTTGTTTGGGTTCTGCTCCAGCATTCGCTTGGTGTTGATCGGAGAAAGGATGTGACACTACCGATCACAGCAGCTAGCCACTAGAATTCTCCTTCAGAGAGCGGTTGAATTCGTCCAATTTATCTAGAAAAATCCTAGCTATCTGGCTATCTAGTGCCAAAAATCCTGCCACGTGGGAACTGGAACCCTAGGACCTCCCGGTCGGAGGCACAGCAGACATCAGTTGACGCCTGAGTCAATCTCTGTCTCCTGAACTCTACAATCGCTTTTAATTCTTATTGTTAGACAAAAATCGTCACCTATCTTATATTTGTTTTTCGATTTCCCAATTTAGCTTCGATGTTGTATCTCCAACGTGAACTTTAAGACAACAGTTCAGTAGACACTGCTGTTTAAATGACACACGTTGCCGTGCAAAATATGCACGTTACTGCCGGGCAAAATATTTCTTTAATACAAAAGTTTATATCCCCTTAAATCTCCCTGAAATAAGTTTTAGCTCGTAATATATGTTAATTTTGGGTGGTAAAATACAGACTTCCAGAAGTAGAATTGCTAATCGCGCATTCTACTTTCACAAACTTTACAAGCATGGTCAGCGTGAAGTGGAATCGTATTCGCCTGCCGTGAAGTAACGCCGAACGGAAATATACGGGGAAATAAACCTCAGCGCCCCAGTTCCGCGCAGACGCTTCGATTATGATAAAGGGCCTCCCTCTCGCGCCTTGCAATCGGCTGAGTGCCTGCTTGGCGCGCGACGCCGCCAGGTCAAACTCTGGGCCAAAGTTCGAACGGAGACCCTCAACAAACGCGCCGCCTCCTTCGCCACTCGCACCGCCCCCGGCACACCTCTCCCACAGCCGCCATTGCCTCCGCCGCTTCCCATGGTGGACTGGCACCCCGCTCTACCGCAGAGCCCCGCCCCCCCACTTTTTTTAACCTTCCCCCCCCCCCGCTGCTCTCTCCCCTTGTCACCCCGCCATGCTCACGTTCCCCACCGTCCCGCCGCTGTCACTGGCTTACTGATCCAGCTACCCTCGTCAACCTCACAATATGCACAGCCTCACCAATCACGCTATCCACACAACCCTGCCTCTCTCCCCGACTCCCTCGCCGATCCAGCCACCCCGCCGCTCCGTCCGGTTAGCCTTTGCCGTTTCCACAGCGCTCTCGCGACCTCTACCCCCCCATCGTCTCTCTCCCAACCTCACCCCTCCCTCCTCCAACCCCTCACTCCCAGAGCGGAGTTTGTGCCGCTGACGGCCAGAAGGATGTCGATGGATGGGATCCGCTCGCTCCAAGTGTCTTCGTCCCTCTTCAATGGCCGGGGCGACGTTGCTCCTTTTCGCGGTCCGCTGCTTTGAAGGAAAGCGCTTCCTGAGGCTGGGGAGTCGTGCGGCGCCTCTTTAATTGAAACGGGAGCTTTACTAGGCGCTCGTTGACTCAGGCATTTGCTGTTGTGGGCCTCTTAACCCTCGTTCTACGTCGCCTTGTTTATATCAAGTACTATAGCTGCTGTCCTTTTGGACCCCATGCTTTACTCACAATTGGAAGTGGTAATCATGCATGTGTACGGCAACATACTGCAAATTAGATTTAATACATAATACTCCAGAAATATTTACTAGGGTTTGTGAAAGTTACTTCGAGATAAATCAAATATGAGGCAAAAATTGACGGCCTCAGACACACTTTTTGAAGTTCATGATAATATATTTAAATAAGAATTAAAAAACAAACCGGTGCCATGTAACAAAACACTTATTAACTCTGTAATAAACTTTGTAAAATATGTGAAAATGGTTTGGTACCTCATTAATAAGTGTTCGAAGGATTACATGGATGACCGAAATTATTCCGCAAATATTCAGGAAAATATTAATCTTACTTATCCATAATTAAAATAAATGAACGAATATCTGAAATGATAAACTTATTTTAACACAATTTTAGTGATTAAAACTCCTTTCATGAGCCAGTGTTCGACAGATAAACAAAGTCTCTTTGCGTCGTGATCGAGCGAACAAGCGAGCATGGGGAGTTCCCCTACAATCAGGGTCAAAATGTCATGTGTTTCGACCTAGCTGAAAATCAAGTGTTGAAAATCTTACCGCCGTCACGACTCGAACGTAGGACCTCCCGGTTAGAGGCACTGCAGTGACATCAGTTGATGCACTGAGCCACCGCTCCCAGTGCATGTTAATCAGGTTAATCAATTTTCAAGAAATGTGTAATTTAAAGTGTTTCTATGAAGTCGGGACAATTAAAAAATACATAAAGAAGAATTTATAGACAACGGTTCAGTATTTCGCTTTCTCCTAAATCTTAGTTTGTACGAAGTGTAAAATACATAGTATAAGAGAAAGAAAATAATCTCTTGGTCTCACAGGATCTCTACACTGAGAACAATGGTACCTTAAAGGAGGCCAAGAGATACTGTGAATAAGTATGTAAAAGTACATAGAGACCTATGCAATATTCGGGGAACATGAAGGTACTCTTCACTGAAAATGTCCTCAGAGGAGCGAGAGGGACCGCGAGAGGACCTGGTAGGCGCTGGTAGATAGCAACTGGGGAGAGGATGGGGCGAAACCAAAAACTAGCCCCTATTCAAGAAAACAGAAAACTGACTACACGAGAAAATTTGTGTCATTTTCTAACACATCTATTTCTATTTTTTGCGTAGAATCAGAATAATAAAACCCGAATATCAGTTGTTTCAATTCAGTCAAACGACATGAGTGACCAATGTCCCATTAGCATTGGAGACATACATCTGCCGTTGCTGTACTTTCTTTGAGTAAGAAACATAGCAAATCTCAGCCCTATTGCAGATCTCTGAGGTACATTGCTCCAAGTACAAATGCTCCTTTTTGGCTTTAATAGCACTAAATATTTACTGACGTTTTTGTCGACGTTAAATCATAACATTTATCCTTTATGATAATACATCTTTATAAGCCATTTTTTCGGGAATACTGTTATTTCAAACTTCCTCGCTTTTGTAAGCATTATTTGGTGTATAAAAAACATTATTTGAGCCCAGTCAATTTCAAATTGACTTCTTAATGTGCAATTAAGTATTGAGGCATACCATTCCCTTATGATATTTATAATATTACTAAATCTTGACACTATTTACAAACAATTAAAGAAAATTATGAAGGGAATTACTTCCTCTGCTATTATCAAAATTATTACTTTTTTCCATACCCTTCTTTGCTCATGAATTCTCTCAATGCTAAACATTATTTTAATAATTTCACTTTCAATTTCAATCACGTGTTTCGACATACAACATTTCACTCCTTACTTGTTGCATGTGGGCGTGTATTTCAATTCAGAATCATGACTCCTGGAAGCTCTATTCATTAAAACCAATTATTGAACTAATGGCAACTATTATATATTATCAGCCTTTTCTTTTCTCAAAAAATTAAAAATTTATTCCGACATTCCTACAAATTCTATTGAGCTCATTAATGAAATGATTAACTTTTTCTCTGTACAAACATTAAAGCCGCTTAAAGTTTTGAATAAAATTCATACGCTTACTGCAATGACCATCTCAATGGCTCGATGTTGTCCGTGAAACGTCCTCGATATCCCTATTATCGCTGATGCCACTGCAGCGCCTCCGACCGGGAGGTCCTAAGTTCGAGTCCTGACGGCGGCAGGATTTTCGACACTAGCTTTTCAGCTAGGTCGAATTCAGCCGCTGCCTGGAGGAGAATTCTAGCGGCCGACTGCTCTGATCGGTAGTTTTCCGTGGTTTCTCCGATCAACACCAGGCGAATGCCGGAGCAGTACACTACCAAACGGGCCACGGACCGCGCGCGATCTATCCTTCTTCTTTGTCCTATCCTCTCCCCTTACACACACACACTTACACTAACATACACTACCACATATTCCGGGAGACCAGTCTGGAGCTTGTCCCGACTGGGGCGGTGGCCCGCTGGTGGGAGAGTCCTGGTTAGGGGGAAACCCCACTAGCCGACGGTAGGTCGGCGCCGGATCTCGCCATCCAGCGGGGGAAGACCACCGCCATTTCCCGAGAAAAACATGCACTACACTAACGGGACTAATGACCAAAGCAGTTGACGTGCCCTGAAACACGAAAAAATGAAATCAAATCAAATCAAATGAAGCTACTGAATCTGCCTCTACCTTCCCCTTCGCCTGCGTTTCTCACTCCGCCTCAGTCGCCTTCTCCGCGTCCACGTCCATCAGCGCTTCCACCTCAACTTCCACTTCCACCGCAAACCCGTCTCCTCTTCTGGATGGCGAGATCCGGCGCCGACCTACCGTCGGCTAGTAGGGTTCCCCTTAACCAGGACTCTCCCACCAGCGGGGCACCGCCCCAGACGGGACAAGCTCTAAGCTCCTGACTGGTCTCCCGGAATATGTGGTAGTGAAGTGCATGTTAGTGTAAGGGTGTGATAGGACAAGGAAGAGGAAGGAGAGATCGCGCGCGGTCCGTGGCCCGTTTGTTAGGGTACTGCTCCGGCATTCGCCTGGTGTTGATAGGAGAAACCACGGAAAACTACCGATGAGAGCAGCCAGTCGTTAGAATTCTTCTGCACACAGCGACTGAATTCGACCCAGCTGAAAAGCTAGTGTTGAAAATCCTGCCGCCGTGGGGAGTGGGAACCTAGGACCTCCCAGTGCAGAGGCGCTGCAGTGACATCAGTTGATGGACTGAGCTACCGCTCCCGGTTGATTCAGTAGCTTTAGCGAAAGAGTTAGTGAAGGTGGACATGGAGACACTGGTGGGTGGCAGACGCGAAGGCAAAGGCGTAAGCAGCGATGACGACGGTAACGGAGGAAAGCGGGTAGGAAAGCGAAGAAAGGCGGATGCGAGGTGAAGTGGTGGGAGCGGGGCCGGGGCCGCAGGGACGGGGATGCGGTAGTGTGTAGAGAGCGGCGGGGACGGCTGCGAAAGCGGTAGCAGCACTGCGGCGCGGGGCGACGATAGAGCCGGCGGCGGCGAGGGCGTTTTAGGTTCCTTGGATTCCACGCACGTCCAGATATTGCAACTAAAGTCTCAGTGCATTATGGAGCCGATCCGAAGCAGTAGATATGACTCCCCTCGCGTTCTCTGCAGGCGGCCGAAGGACTGTTCGCGTTGTTCTGTTCCGTGCTTGCCGCCCGCGATGGCTACAAAAATCCAATCAACAAAACCTGTTGCCATAAAATTCTGTTTGGGGAGAAAGAGTGAGATAATCAATTTAGAACGAAATTAAATTATCAATTATTGGCGATAAAATTGCAACATTTTTATTTGCACTCATTCGTAGCAGATACAATGGTAATTGTTGGTTAAAGGAAAATTGATTTGCTTCATCAAAGGGAGAGAATTCCGTAAAAACAATGAAGGTGTTTCTAATGTTCTTTAATCATTTTAGAATTATTTCTCAAATTTTGAAATGTACACAAGTCGGTAGGAAAATAAATTTTAAAATCCATCAGAATACCTGATAAAAGTTTAGGAACTACGAGACATACACAATATTTACGTATTTATTATACAGCGCGCCAGGAAAGACTCTCTGCAGTGGCCCCTTCGTGCCTGCAATAACAGTTACATTGGTAGCAGCGTATAACAAAAGAAATCGTAAATACTACACTCACCACAATCACAACAGATACGGGAAGTGTTGTCCCCTTCACTTGTTTCCCAGCGATCTTTTGCTACCAACAAAAATGGACTTGTAATAGGAGGCCCTAACTCGACCCTGTGCGGAGAGGCTTTCTTGGCGAACAATTTACACATACATTTACACCTTTTGAAGCACTTTAACATTACATTACACATAATATGAGTGTATTAGGCGTGATTAATTCGGTAGACCAACTCCACCGGTCAGCTACCAGTGTCCCCCTTGTCTGGGTCTAGTTAAATTCCCATGCTTGGGGGTAAGAGCGACATGAAGCGAACATGACGTATTCTCTTCACCGTCACTAGCAAGATCCGCCTTCTGGAGCGAACATAGCTACAGCAACTGGGAGGATTTTAAAGGAAAGCTACAACTCTATTTTTGCCTCGGCCGGGAATCGAACCCGCAACCAGAGCACGATAAGCTAGTACGGTGGCCATGAGCCATCCCAGAGGCCTGTATGTTGCATTACGTCGTAGCTTTCGCTGCGAGCGAATTTCGGCCCACTGTGCAGCGCGCTTGAATGCGCGTTCCGGGGACGTGCCTCGGAGGCAGCGGAGACTCTGCGCCCGCCGCCACGTCCCGGTCGTTTCACTCGTCGCGCCTCCGCCCCGCCCCGCCCACGCCCCGTCAGCCCTTTAGTCCAGGCGCCCCGCTGCCCTGCACTCAGCGTCTGCCAAACGGTGGGGCTGTTACGTAGCGAGCTCGTTACAGGTTGTTTCTGGAGAACGTCTGCTTTATAACTCTGTTCCAAAGTCACGGATTACATTGGTAGTATCGGCTGTGTAGCCTAGAGGTAACATCGTTGCTTCTCAAGCATCGTTGATCGAGAGGTTCGAGGGTTCGAGATCCGACAAGGTCGGATTTTTCCAACTACTTTATGTATCTGGTTCGATTCCACTACTGTCTGGAAAAGCACGCTAGCGGCCGGCTGCTCCGATCCCTAGTTTGCCGTGGTTCGATCAACACCAGGCGAATGCCGGAGCGGTACCTCACAGACGGGCCACAGACCGCGCGCGATCATTCCTTCATCTTCCTTGTCTTATTCTCTCTCTTGTGTGTGTGTGTGTGTGTGTGTGTGAGTGTGTGTGTCTCTCTCTCTCTCTCTCTCTCTCTCTCTCTCTCTCTCTCTCTCTCTCACACACACACACACACAAATATATATATATATATATATATATATATATATATATATATATACACACATACACTTATATGCCGTATACTAACACACATGGCGGGAGACCAGTTGAGAATTTAGAGCTTGTTCCAGCCGGAACGGTGTTCGCTGTATGAGATACCTTGAGGAGAAAATGCCAAAATCAGGCGCGTAAAATCTTCCCACACATAACAGCCACTACGTTTACAGTACTAGCAACCTAAATAATAAGAATCCCTGTCCACGCAATATCCGTCAATGCTGTATATCAAATTTCGTTCTCCCAGCGTTTAATTACATAGATTCCAATATATCTGGACTAGTCAAGATGAATCGTGGTAAAGTGTGGCATTCGGAAGTAAAAAAAGGTCTTCCAGGCATCAAAGCGACATCGAAAGGGAAACGCGCCCCTCCGCGCTAGTCCTCTGCTTACAAACACGTCCGATGCGAAGTACAAAGCCTGCGCCTGCGCAGTCGCCCGTCCGCTGGCGCATGCAGGGCACGTTCCAGGGCGCTGCCGAATCGCTGGGCGAGGGAGTGGGCGTGGCACGGCGGGGTGGGGTGCGCAGGGAACGAGAGCGCGCGAGGGCGGGCCCCATGCCCTCGCCGCCACCCAGCGGCTTAGCGAAGGGGGGGGCGGGAAAATTTCACAATAAATACTAATGATTTCTTGTAAAAGTTAATTGCAAAAAGAACTGTAGCTGCTACAGAATTCGGCGAATAAGTTCTAACGGCGGCTTTATTACTAAATTCGGACGATGCTAAATGTAATCTATACTGCAGAAATTGACGAGCAGGACATCAATCCGGAACGACTTCCACTGCGGACTTTTATTGCTGCTACAGGCAACGAAAATAAATTAATCAATGCAGTCCCACTTGAATGACTAAAATGTATTGTGAAATTCAACCTGGAAGATGCTTTGCCCAATATTATAATAATGCTTCGAATATTCCTCACAATTTCCATAAGCAATGCCAGCGGTGAGAGGTGGTTTTCGAAATTTAAATTGATCAAACATTATTTAAGAGCAACAATGAGTAGTTTAAGGGTAACCAATCTGGTTATTTTGTCGATTGAGCGAGAGGTATTTGATGCTATACACATTGATAGTGCAATAAAAGGGGGAGGACAAGTAGAGAAATAAAGTTTTAGTTAAAAATCGAAGTTTTGTTTTTAATTCTTACAATTATATTATTTTTCTACAAAACTATAAATAGAAACAGTATCGTACTACTTCTACCTGAAAGTCGATTTGTGTTTTATAATCAATAATAACTTAATCTTGTCGATCGTCAAGGTATTATCATAAGTGTTCTATGCCTGCGATATCAATGTAGGTGGCATACGTGCAAGAATTTTTGTAATAAATGTAAGTATTATATTGTAAAACATTCGTATATGACTTTTTATTTGTAACTATGCAATACATAATAATGATAAATGTTCTTCCGAAAAGCTCTTTAGAATTACTATATATTTTAAACTTTTAAATTGAAATTCCTAAATGAGGAGGCGGCGCAATTGTCCTCCGCCCCGGGCGGCTGACCCCCACGCTACGCCACTACAATCACCACCTTCGCTTCACCAATCCTTATGCGCAAATAGGCGCACACACTTATAGGGAACTTTCTCTTAACCGAACACTTTGGGGACGAGAGAGAAACTGTTTAACTTGAATAGCATCAAAGTACACTCCCGAAATATGTTTTACTTATATTAGTGTACAACTAAGAACATTCGACTGCATACAATGGATCACTAGAAGATAACATTTTTGGGTCACCATATTCGTTAATGAGAAAATAAAATAATATGCCATTCCTTACGTATTATTCCTTCTTGAATATCCATTACTATCTAAAAGTAGCGCATCATACGGGTATTTTAATCTTGAAATGTTTTTAATTGTGTTTTGCAACTTCATAACTTTTTTTATTTACGGCGGTAAACACGCGCTTAGCTCCTTAGCAACCAACCATCTAAACGACGCTATAAGAGCGCGTCCATAGCAACAGCCGTTAAAATGCTCGATAGTCCATTAAAAATATTTTAGCGGACTCTCAGATTTTGATCGTACCCGTGTCCATAAATCTTTGGATAAACATGTTCCTTTGATCCCATTTCGCCCATTTTGTTCCCGTGTCTAATTGGTCCCACTTGTCTTATTTGTCCCCCTTTTCTGTTTCCCCCTTTTCTGTTCCTTTGTCCCATTTTGTCCCGACGTCCATCTTGTCTCGGTTTGACCCCTTGTTCATTTTGTCCCCATTTTCCCATTTCCCGCTTGTCGTATTTTCCCCTTGTCCCCATTTTGTCCCATTTCCCTTGTCCTTTGTCCCCTTCCCTTGTCCTATTTGGTCCCATTTGTGTAATGTATCCCCCTTTCACCTTTCGGTCCCTTTTCTCCCCTTTTGCAATTTTGTCCCCATTGTTTTGTTTTGTCCCCTCACTCTCTTCGGTTTTGACTCCTTACTCTCTTTAGTTCTTCCATGCACTGCGATTGTTATTTAAAAACAGTACCAAAACCCTGTACCAATAACTCTATAATATTAAAAAATAAAATAAAAATAAAAATAAATAAATAAACAAAACTTTTGCTACAGAACATCGAGAGTAATGACTAGGGCCCGAATAATTATGTACTAAAAATTGTAAAAATATGTACAAATATATGTATTATAAAAATGACAATTCTTAACTCATGAAAGTGTTAAATATTTATTTTGAATAACTATAAAAATTCGAAATAACAAAAAGTATTGCATGTGACACGTCTTTAAAGACTAATTTAGAGGACTTAATGTATAAATCTCTATTTTAAAAATATTACAGTCCTAAAGATTCCTTTAAATGCCTGAAAGAGTGATCACGTTGCAGTTACGTATTCATAACTGCATTAAACTCATCAAATGAGGATTCTTTTCAGAAAAAATATATTCTAGAGGGAACAAACTATGAAGTGTGACTCAGTCTATTTGTCTTGTCGGGGGAAATGGAATGAGTTACTAATCATTTCTGTAGATGCTGTACGTAACACAAAGAGCATAAAAAACAAAAATCAATTTTTAGATAAAAGTCTTGCAATGTTCTAGATAGATCCGCAAAAAATATTACCAGTTCCCCACCAAGAGATCTTGATGCGTTTAATGACATCTTATTTGTCTCGAATGGTGGTCCAGAAAGGGTCTAAAAGTGAGTAACGGATGGACGTAGATTACTCAAATGCTAAGTAAGGATTTGTCTTTCAGAAACAAGATCCAAGGTCTAACTACAGGTGCCTCACAATAAATATTACAAACAATCTAGTACAAGCGTTAGTCACCAGATTGGTTTCTGAACAAAAAAAAATTGTTGGGAAAACCTGTTTCCTAGGAGGATCAAAAAGTTCCACTACACGAAATATTTAGACACAGTTATGCAAGGCTCAAGATGTAGTAGGAAGCAATGATACACTAGAAGTTATTAATTTGGATATGTGAAGATCAGAAAAGAAAATGTCTTCTTAAAAATGTGGTAGTAATTCTCGCAGAGAAGGTGGGGTTTCAGTTTAACTTATAAAATGTGGTTCGAAAAAAATTATAGAATTAATTAGATATTAATTTGAGAAATGTATCAATGATGCAGATGTACCAAATGAGTGGGAAAAGAGAAAAACTTCTATAATACATAAAAAGAGAAGGAAGAATGATTGTTCAAATTATCAAGTTATAACTGTTTTAAGTACTTTTGATCATTTATAAGGAAGATTTTTGAAGTATTATATGGAAGAATTTCAAATTAAAGAAGAGATTCAAGTTGGTTTTTGTGTAGAAAGATTAACGATGAATCATATATTTGTAGTTAACCAATTAATTCAATAAATTGATGCCGTCGGACAACAAATTCATTTTCTATTTACCGATTTGGAGAAAGCTTAAAAGAGCATTTTCCTTTTGAAGTTATGGGAAGTTTTGAAAGAGTTTAAAATTAATAAAGTAATTGTGAGAGCCATACAGAACATACATAACAGTACTGAATCTAGAATGATAGTAAATTTGAATATTTCTGAACCCATTTTCACAACGAAAGGTCTACATCAAGGATGCAACCTTTCACCTACACTTTTTAAAATACTTGTATGTTTGCAAAAATCGTTGTACATGTGGAATAGAAAATGTGGTGGAATGAATAATCAAATTGAAAATAACACTATCCGGTTATGGTCTCTTTAATTTGCTGATGATCAAGTTCTGGCAGCACAATGTATAGAAAATATTGAGTATTCCATATATTCCAAAATATTCCATAAATTAATCGAAGAATATAGAAAATGGGTATTAAAAATAAATATGTCTACAAAATTTTCTATGGGATGTGGATAAAAAACTCAGGATATAATTATTCAAATGAAAATAATGAAGTAAAAGGTTGCTCAGGTTTTTCGTATTTAGGAATAAAAAGTTAAAAATACACGTACCAAAATGAAGATATTAGATAAATAAAGGTAAGAGTGGCCATCTCCATGTTTAATAAAAGATGTGATAAAAACATTTGAGAAAAAATAAATTTCAAATTTACAAAGCTATTACGGAAAGTATAGTAGTGCAGAATCATGAACATTGACAAGACAATTATAATTAAACTTTTAGCTGCGGAAGTAGAATTGTTACAAAGATCAGCAAGGATTTCTAGAGTAAAAAAAACAACAATTAAAATGGTTTGAACATGTCAAAAGAATGGAAGAGAAATAATTCCAAGAAATATTTTAACAGGTTTCCTAGCGGAAAAATCAAGAGGTCGCCCCAAATTTACTTGGACAAAAGAAATTTTTGAAATTATGAATGCAAAAGGTTTAAATGAAGCAGACTACAGATAGGGATAATTGAAAGAAGAAAATTAAAATGAAGTAGATATAAGAACCACAGAAAGTTATTGTAAAGCAATGTTATACCTGCTAAACAAATAAAGCGACATATACTGTAGTAAGAGTCTTATCCAACCATTGTGTTAAAAAAAATAAAATATAACTGAATTACATGACTTCCTTTTTATTTTTATACCTTCTTCGTTTGGTTTCTTTTATTGAGATATATTTCTTAGACCGAGAAGTGATAGAAATTCATAATTTTGATTTGCCTATTACATCCCAATTATTTCGACTTCATAAGCGTAAAAGTTAATGTGTCACATAAATATTTCAGAAGCACAGTTTTGAAAAAAATTATTTTTGAAATATATCTTTTAGCGTTTAAAACTACAATTCCACCAAACTCAACTCCCTAATCTCACTGCACCGATGTTCTCGCAAAGTTGACTACGATGGCTACGCGGAAAACGTCACAAATAAAGACACGAAGATCGCACACGCGCCCCACGACCCCGAAAAAATATCCGAAGCGCTCCATAAATCAGCTATAAAGCGTACAGCAGCGTTGCCCCCTCAGCGGTCGCGGCGCAGAGCGCAGATCGGCGGAGGCCGCTAAACGAAGCGTAAACGCGAACCGAAGCAACCGTCCGCCTGGGCTGTCCCCAGCCAACGCGCCCCGCCCCGCCCCGCCCCGCCCCGCCCCGCCCCGCACCGCCCCGCCCCGCCCGCCCCGCCCCGCCCCGCCCCGCCCGCCCGCCCCGCCCCCGCCCCGCCCCGCCCGCGCACAGTACTGCCTGCACTGCTCTGACCGACCCCGCCGCCGCCACTCTCTAGGCTGACCCGCCTCGCCCGGCCCCTCCTCAGTCTACGACCAGTCTTTCTCCCTCCCCCTCCCTTCCTCCTTCCCTCCCCCCCCCCGCTTGTCCAGTTCTTCCTCATCTTGTCCAGCCTTCGTCGGGTTCAGTTCGTCCTCGACCAGTCCCTTGTCTTTTCGTCCAGTCTCTCCCCTCTCTCCAACCCCTCCCATCTCGTCCAGTCCCTCCTCGTCTCGTCCACTTCCTCCCCTCTTCGTCCCACAACCTGCGCCGACTAGGGCCGTCCCCCCTCCCCCTGAACTGCTTGAATTCGCTCGCCCTACCGTCCTCGCCCCGCCCTCCGACCCTGTGCCTCCGGAAAGATAAATTTGTACAGCGGACGACGTCGCGGAAGAGAACACAGCGGGTGGGCGGGGCAATCGGCGCTGCCAACAGCGCGGCATGAAAAACCGCAGCGCGACAGCGGCGTTGTAAATATATCAGGATTAGAAGCAGAGAGTGAGAGAAAGAAGTTTCAAGGGGCTCCAAGGGCGGACTTTGCAATGCGAGGAAGGGGTAGCTCAGAGTGGAAGAGCAAGAGAAGAGCGGAGGCGAATAACAAGTGAGAGGAACGATAGAGAAATGGAGGAAGGATCTCCAAAAGTGAAGCCATTGTAAACATCGATGGCGTATTATCCATATGAGAGTGACTAAAATGAACAGGCATAGTTAAAAGGAGAAGAAAGAGGTTAAATGGAGTAAAAGAGAAATAAAAGCAAATTAATGACTTCCTTGGGTATGCGAGAAAGGACAATTTGAAGAGCATGTTCTAGGGACAAGAGAAACAAAAATGAAAATAACGTGAAGAGGAAACCAACAGAAAACATTTATATAAAATCAACTGCAGTTGATGTCATTCTCGTACTTCCTTGAGAGTGTCATTGGCAGGAAATAATGTCACAAAACAATTACTCCATGCGATGTCAAAACGAGAGCTCTTGAAGCAGTCATCGCACAACCACATCAGATGGAAACATCAAAGAGACAATGAGGGGGGAAGGGGTGTTTTGCTTGCGGTTCGGCAGAGGTGTTGAGGGGTCCGATAGAAGCACCATGCTTATTTATTCCACGCCCCGCCCCCTACCAGCTGTAACGTCTGGGACGGAGGCCGCTACGCCCGTAATCGCAGCCATGTGCCCCGCTCTTGCACGAGCATTTCAGGCATCGCGTAGCGGGAGCTCCAGAATGTGGGGTCTGTTGGCATCGGATTGCGATGCGTAAAGCAGCCCTCGTTTTAGCGCTGAATTAGAGTTCAATTACGGCTTATAAGTTGAAGAACATTCGTATATTGGAGCCCGTTTTACAAAATACAGTACCGGAAGCGGTAGCTCAGAGCATCAACTGATGTTCCTGCAGCGCCTCTGATCGGGAGGTCCTAGGTTCCACTCCCCACGGCGGCAGGATTTTCGACACTACCTTTTCAACTAGATCGAATTCAGTCGTTGTCTGGAGGAGAATTCTAGCGGTCGGCTGCTCTGATCGGTAGTCTTCCGTGGTTTCTCCAATCAACACAAGGCGAATGCAGGAGCAGTACCCTACCAAACGGGCCACGGACCGCGCGCGATCTTTCCTTCCACTTCCTTATTCTATCCTCTCCCCTTACACACACACACACACACCCCCTTACACAAACATGCACTACACTACCACATATTCCGGGAGACCGGTCGGGATCTTAGAGCTTGTCCTGGCTGGGGCGGTGCCCCGCTGATGGGAAAGTCCTGATTAGGGGGAACCCCACTAGCCAACGGTAGGTCGGCGCCGGATCTCGCCATCCAGCGGGGGAAGCTCACAGCTATCTCCCGAGAATAAAACATGCACAACACTTACGGGACTAATGACCAAAGCAGTTGAGGCGCCCGGAAACACGAAAAAAACAATCAATCAATACAAAATACAGTAAAATCTCTCGAAAGACGGGACCTCACGGTTGCTTCAAAGAAATTCCGTCTTCGCAGGTTTCCGTCTTTTAGAGGGTTGTCAAAAATTCACAATACGATTTAGGTAGAATATTTTTGATATAATTTGTTTGAGCGTGACTGCCGCTCCTCGTCCCACGCAGGGGCGCTAATGTGATGCTTAAGAATACATATACTGAGCCGTAGCCAAACATATGACTCGAACAAATGTCACGAACCAAACCCGAAACGGCGAATCGGAACGTTGGTTAAGGCGGTCCACCCAGTTAAACGTGGCGCGTTGGCAACGTAATCGGTCGTCGAAATCTCTGAAGAAGAGTAGTTGAGAAATCTGTTAGTTTTTCTGGAGAACTGTTGAGAAGTCTACTAAAGTGGGAAGACGAAGTTAGCATTTGCACCAGCTGGTTAACTAGACTAAAAATGTAAAATTAATCTCAAATGAGAGTATTTATTTTTGATGGCCATTAAACTTTGTTCAGACATTAAGGTGGTAGTTGTAGATTTACTCAACGCCAATTACGAATGCAAGGTTTGCGTTCGAGTAACCAGCTCCAGACAGTAGAGTTCAGTCTTTTGTGTCTAATTGAAGAATATATGATTTTGTGTCTCACATGTACAATATTTTTCTTTGTCGTAAACTTGCCTGTATTCTCCCAAACGTGCATTCCTAATAGAAATATCCAAAGAACAATTGAACTAAATCAACTCGACAGGTCTGACGGCGGATCAGCAGTGAATTGTCGGACGTCGGAGGTAACGCCCACGCGGAGCGAAGCTCACTTAGGGATAACGACGCCTGATCGAAAGAGTTGAAAATCCACGACGCGAATTTTGACAGCGTATTCCGTGGCAATATATTAGAGATAAATCCTTAATATTGAACTTGTACATGAGGTTGACAATGTTTAATTAATTGCTAAATAGAGTTTATGAGATGAAATTTGGTAAGGAGTTGAATAATCTTCATGTGACATAGCAATTGAATATACAATGAAGATAACTATTAATGTTACGATTTGTCAGCACATGGCAATTAACTATCAGATGCTTGATAGATACTTAAAGACCGCAATTCGGGCAAGGATCAGCAACCGACTTTTTCACCAGATAGCTACGACTAAGGTTAAAATGTCCTATACGCAGTCTGGTTATAACCACTTGATGTCTTCTGCTAAGACTAAAGGATGTGATGGGAGATTCCGCGATATTCTTCCTAACTGCAAGTAATTTACAAGGTAACATTTTGCAGCTCCGGTTCCAAAGCTTCTTCACCGCAAGAGGTAGTTTTGAAGGTCAGAAAGTGAGCCGCCAGCTTCATTTTCAATTTCGGAGAGAGAGATTGCTGCTTTCGCTACTGCATCCGATTCTTCATTGCCCTGTATGCCTTTGTGACAAGGAAGTCGAGCTATTGTAATGCGTTATCCTTTAAGAAAGAGTGAGAAAGCTTTTCTTGAATTTCTTGGACTGTGATATTTAAGGAACGTCGGTTGCAGACGGAGGATAGAACAGACAGTGAGTCAGAAAAAATAATATCCGAGTTAGATGGTCTTAGGATGCTTAATATCAATAGCTTTGATAATAGCCCATACTTCACATGAGAATATGGAATAGAAATACGGAAGGCGGTAAAGATACGTAAGGGGTGGATATATGGAAATAACAGCTCCACTAGATCTTGATTGTTGCTTGGATTCATTGGTTGCTTGGTTGTAATTTGCAAATTTCTGCTGAAACTCCAGGATTAGTTGCTTAAGGATAGGTTTGGGATATCAGTATTTGATATCAGGGCGAGAACATTGTACACTTAGCGCACGCGCCCTGATATCAAACGTCCTCTTCATGTAAAAATTAGTTAAGTTTACGATTTCTGGACTGTTCGGGTGTCGCCGCGTAGTCGGCATCACCCGGACAGTCAAGAAGTCATCGACTTGAGCCGCAGAAGCTTACGTGTACATTTGGTTAAGTTTACATTTAAGATTTTTTTCTAGTAAATTCAGAAATACAAAATTATCACAATATTTCCCTTTGTAATGCATAGTATGGCCCTCGAGGCCTTGCAAGTTGGACACCTCTCTCTAGAAGCTCGAAGAAACAGTATACTAATTAAGACTGCTCTATAAGCAACTCCCACTGGCAAAGAAAATTTGATCTGCTTCCGCCAAGTACACCTGCGCGCCTGGAGGCCAATGAATGAAATTATTGGAGCCGAGGCTCGTGTACCAGATGTGCTTGCGGAATTGCATCAGACACGTGATTTGTAAACCCACATCCCTAGCAGGCAACCGACTCGAAGGTCATTGGTCTGCAGCAGAATAAAACATAGGGAACTTATGCGAAACCACGGTGTTACAAAACCAGGTATTGAAACCAATACAGTGGCCTGAAGCGCCCAAAGAAAGGACAATTTATTTATTTATTTTACGTCAAAAAACAATTAAAAACTGCGTATGACGTGCTATGGGGAAAAGTGAATTGTGTGCACATTTTCAAAATTCTGTGATCCCTACACTAAGTCATATACTACTTAAATTTTGAATTTTGAAAGGGGGAAAAAACTCCAATGTAGTAAAATCTATTTTCAAGGATAAATAAGCAATAAATTTTGAATTTTGAAAGGAGAAAAAACAACAACAAAAACTCCATGTAAAAAATAAAATCTAATATTCAAGGATAATAAGAATAATTTGGCTCTTATTACTTCCTGCCGCGACAACATGCAAACGATAATTTGAAGAATTGTATTTCCCACTGAATTCTAGAAGACGTGCACAGAAAATGAAGTTACATTTATGTCCAGAAGCAAAACAAGGGGCCATCTCAGCATTTGCTCAATGGATCAGGGAAACTGGACGAAAAACCTGATCGAGATGGGACAATATATTTTTGCGTAGAGAATATAGGGAAACATACTGTAAAGATTAGAAATCTTAAAACCAACCGAATAATGAAGGAATGCGACGCATCATTCGTATCCATTGACGCCACGTCACTGGTTAAAAGTGGTGTTACTACTTCTCTCAATTGGTCAAAGTTTGATTTTGACAATGCACATCTAACACTGCTCGAATCTGTGTAATGGTGGCCCTTAGTGGGAATTCATGTCTGCAAGTGTATTTGTTCAAGGAAGTTCATGGAACACTGTGAATGTCTCAGTGTTCGCATCGTGCCTTATCTCTTGGTAGAAGAAAAAAATCCCGTGAATTATATCCTCATTCATGTGTGATATTAGAAGAGACAGATAGTGATGATTTTAGTATAACTTTTTATTGATGCATTCTACGTAGCTAACTTGTAAATCAGAGTTATCACGACATATAGGTGATAGAAATGTATAGTTATTTGGTCCCTTTTGCCAATTTTCAATTTTTTTTACCTTTACCTACTTTTTGTCATTTTTACGCATTCTGTTTCCTCTTTGTGTTTTTGTTAGTGAATGTTTCATGAATTTACAATGACAAACCAAAACAAAGTTTTTTGGATCATAAGTTCATGGCGAAATTCACTATTGTAGTGGACTATTCGAACTCTCAAAATTACACAGATCTTCGGTAACGATATTTCAAAACTGACAGTTGGAAGATCGGAGCTAAGGATTACATTTCCTTCTAAAATAAATTCTATATTATATATAATTGGATATAAATATTTTTTAAATTGTAAAATTCATTGAATAAGTAAACATTTTCAAACAAATGTTTGAGTATTTAAAAAACATAGGTAATTTTCCTCATATTTTAAGTCATTTTAGGTCATCAGAATCCCAGCACTGGTGATGGTTCTGATTTTGTGTCGGACGAAAACATCTGCAGTGGTAGTGAAGATTGTGACGTGGGACTCCCTGACAGTGATATCGAGTCTGATGACAGTGCGGAGGGAGCTTCTAGTACGAGCAGGGTGAGAGTGTGAAGTAGCTATTCTGGTCGGCAACAGCATTCACTCTCTCTGTTGATCAACGAACAAATTTGGGGGCGGATCCTGAGATAGTGGAACCTCATGATTTCTATCAATTATTTTTGACCGAAGGCGTAATTGAAATAATGGTTGAAGTAACGAATAGAAATGCATCCCAGGATACTCAGAAAACTCAATTCAAGCGTTCCAGCATTCTAAATTTATGGCAGGACTCGTCCAAAGAAGAGATGAAAACATTGAGGGGGGGGGGCTGAACATGTGGATGGATCTTGCAAAAACGCTTTCTTTTCGTAGTTGTTGGAGCACTTTAGCCGTGAACTCAAATGACATTGCACAAAGAACGTTGCCAAGAACAGATTTCAAATTTAATATTTTGGCACTTGAGAGAGAGAGAGAGAGAGAGAGAGAGAGAGAGAGAGAGAGAGAAGAGAGAGAGAGAGAGAGAGAAAGAAATATAGAGAGAAAAACGAGAGAGAGAGAGAGAGAGAGAGAGAGAGAGAGAGAGAGAGAGAGAGAGAGAGAGAAACTCTCTCGAATTCACAAAAAAAAAATTAAATATTCATATCAAATGCATCCCGCAACATTCAGATTCTCGAAACGTCTCTTACCCTGTAATCTGCAGGTTGAGACCTTGTACATTCTATTACATTTTTGCTTGTCCGGAGCTTCACGATATTACCCCACCTGATCAGAGACTTGCAGAATCTGCAACTACAAGTGAGAGGGACAGAGAGGCAAAGACACACACACACAGAGTTAGACTGAGACAGGGATAGAGAGAGAGAAAGAGGAAGGTGAAGGGCAGAACACATTTAATTATATAAATCAGTAATCTGTAACGTTTCTTCAAATATTTTTGAAACATGGGTTCACCATGCGTACAGCCTTTAACATCTTATTTGACACTGTCAAGGATTCTTTGCCAATGTTGATTTACAATCATTTAGAAAATATAACTTAGCTTTATTAATAAATGGTGGAAATGTTAGATTGAATATACTATTTCGCAATTGTTTGTAACTGTAAACATGCGTTTGAATGATGCATTCAACCACAGGTTAGTTCTCCAAATTGTATATCAAAAATTATTCACTAGTTTAATCTTGTAACACAATAACATTTTCAACTTAATTCTTGAGGTAAGATCCACACAAGCAATTTCTCTTGTTATCAATTTACATACAAAAGTTATAAACTCTATACTATTCGAGTGAACAAACGTTCAAAATAATTGTGATTTCCACATAGAGTGAGTTTTCTAATTTCCTTGGTCTGAGCTTCCTTTTTTAGACTCGTCACATACTTGGGCAGCTATCTTCTATCTCCGCCCAATGCAAATTTTTTTAAATGTTCTCAATTTTTCGGCCTAATGGTAGAATTGAAATATTAGTTTAAGAATGGTATAGAAGAAGAAACCTCGACCTATAAGGAAATTTTCATTGAAACATTTTTCTAAATTTAGTAACTGGATCTATTCACTCTTTCGTTACCAAGGCCCTGTAATAAGAGTTTTCTGCCGAAAATTCGCCTTATCTTCGCGCAGCATTGCATAACTTTCTCTCTACTGCGTAAGCGGTAACGAGAAAGTAAACTAATTGTTCTTCAAAATTTCACAGACTTTCTCGTACTAGTTGGTTTTTTTAAATTTCTTTTGTCCAGGCTAGCTTGTCGGTCTTACCATGTACTTCTGCCAGCTGCCATCTATCACCCACCCAAAGTACATTTTTTTTTTAATTGTTCGTTTTTCGGTTTCCTAATAGTACAACCAAATTATAACAATATTATACAAGAATAAAACCTCGTCCTATAAGGAAATTTTCGTTGAAAAATTTGGAGTCGTTTTTAAGAAAATGGGAGAATTTGAAGCTCCTTTTCACGGACACTGAGTAATTGAAACTTTATTGGAACTCATTTAAAGCACTTCCTCTCACAAATATAATTAGGGGACGGATTTTGATCTAATACATCTAAAAAATGATCAACAAAATGTTCATAAAATGTTATAAAAATGCCCTATAAGCAAAGAAAAATGACGTAAAAATGTTGATCAAAACCAGTTCAGATCAACTCTAGTTGTTGGATATGGTACTGATGTAATCGAGGCTTTTCCTTTCGTTTACGCGAACTCAGCCTGCAAACTTTGGTTTGGAGTGGATGAGGAAAGCTTCCTCTTTCGTCATCGTGAAATCCATCGAACCGACAATGGTGCTGAAGGCGTAGGAATCTTTGACTACATACTCACAACTGCTGACATTACAATTTCTGAGAAGAAAAAATTGGAGAGGCTACTCGGAATTTCGTGAAGGTCATTTGTTGCATCTCGCAAATACATTCGAAACAAGAACCATTAAAATAAGTGAAATCCGAAAAATTGCTTTAGAATGACGAAAAAAGGGAAAAAAGTATTGACTTTTCGCGGAAAAATGAAAAAAAAAAAAAGTCTTATAAAAATAGGTAATTTCTTTTTGTCATAACTAGGAAGAGGATTTTTATGCCCTAAAAATCTGAAATAAGCTTTTGAAAATATGCATTTATGATCTAAAAATTCTGAAATATGCACTTTAAAATGCAATTAAAATGTATAATATTTCATTTCCTGAACAAACCTTTCTTGATGAAATTCAGGAAAAGCATGCTTGAAATGAAAACATATATATTTGAGCAAACTTAATGTTACCTAGCTTACTCCTCAGGGAAAATAAATAATAATTGAAGTAAATGTGCATCTTAGTGGAGTACATTGTAGATTTCCTTTAATTTTTTTCTGCTTGGTTTAAAAAATATATCATGAAATATCCTACATATGCACAAGTATTTTATCATCTATAGAAAAGAAAAAAACACAAATTATTTTTAAAAGCTCTCAAATAAATGGATTCTATGAAAAATATAAAAGTTTTAAAGGTTTTAATGAAATTTGCGAAACATGCTCCTACAATTACATGAATACGCACCAACAAGAAAAATCGGCCAAATATGCACAAACATATTAATGTACATAGCATGCAATTCTAACCAAACGTCAAGAAATTTCACTTTGTTATCCTCTCAAGCAACGGACAAAAATATGCAAAATCACAGAACTACGCTCCCTAGTCGTAACATTAAATTAATTTCTATACTAAAAGGCATTGTTCTAAAGCGAAAAGAAAAAAGACATTTCATTCAAATTCGCCCCCTAGTAATAATGTATACAAATCGATGGAAATGTACTTATTAAAGGCGTGAAAGATATTTCAAAAAAGTACATTTGTGTAATATTTGAAAAAACAAAAGAACGGCACAATGAATTTTATGACATCTTAAAGAGTGTAATTATTTTATAGCATTATTACAGGAATTATAATATTGCACTACCTGAACGAAAAGACTGGTAAGAAACTTTATAAAACATCATTTGAAGCACATGTATTAATCGCGCAACGTTTGTAAACGATGGCTTAGAGAAATGAGGGTAGAGTGTGGGTATTAGTTACATCTGCCACTAGATTTCATGAAGCGATACGAATCTCTGGAATATCAGTCATGCTTTCGCCACTTTCTCATTAAATTGACTTCTAATTTTCTCAGTAGTTCGAAGTATCTCCTGCGATGGATATGGATCTGCTTTGGCCATTTCTACACATATTGTTCAGAAAAATACGACCAGGAGCTCTCAGTTTCAACCAACGAAATCTATTAGTAATTCAAGTAGATAGTAAATTCGATATAGTAATTCAAACTCGTTGGTTTGAACAGTAAATATATTTCCTTACGCGACAATGAAGATGTGTTTGGAATGTTGTCATCAGTGCCCGTATTCTTCGCCGTTTTTGGTCTAGGGAGGGGGAAGCAAGGCCATCGTTCAAGAAAAGTTGGGCGGGTAACACTCATAAATGCAATTTTCTAAACTAATCACCGCTAATTTAAATCTTAATGACGTGAGAGAGAAATAAAAAGATACATTTTCGGAAAAGAAAAGAATAGAGCATTACGGCGTTTATGTCATCTTCTAGAGAACATAAACGCCGTAAGCACTATCCATTCAAATAGTTTAAAGAAATAATTTGAAGCCGTTTTCGAGAAAATCTTGTTTATGCGCGAAACTCCTCAAATTATCAGAAAAATGTCATGACCTTACTGAAAGAACTAATTAAGGAGAAGAATCAGACATAAGTCACCGTTATAATTGTATAATTTTTTAATAAAATCCCAAAAATTAAAGAATGTTTTTCAAAATTACAGAGCTTCTAGTGATGCCAGATCGACAGGGCTTTAGTCAGTTTGGAAAAAATCCTATGCATAGTTTATGTACTATGCACTTTTCCTTATGTCATTCCACTACCCACTTTAGGGATTCACTGAAAATTACTCAAGATATTTAAAAATATCAACTGATTCTAGTTTTTGATTTTGAAAAGTGCATGGAAAATCAATCTTATTTCTCCACTGCAATAACTCATAATTTTACATTCAGTGGAATTAAAAAAAATTACTATCACTCCTCAACAAAATCTCATTTCGGCATTCTCAGGGCACTTCATAATCTTGAGTAGAATTTATTTCGTAGAAATTTTTTTACATCTATGAATAACAAAAACTGGCAATCTATCAGATAGTTTTATATCATTGATAAATATCAGGAACAATAGAGGTCCAAGGTGAGAGAACCTTGAACACCAAAACGTAATGTCTTATGATATGAAATATTTGAATCTAACTTTTTGGGTTCTACCTGAGAGATCTACCTTCATTCATTCAATCAATTCATGTGCCAATATTCCCTCCAGTTTAAATCACAAATTCCCCTCAATACAAATTCAGTGATAATATCCAACTTCTTAACCAAATAATATATTTCAGGAAAAAAAGGATACACACTGTCCTGAACATTATCTACATGTGCATCGTTTCAGACATACTGAAACTTACTCCTGTCCATTGACTGCCTTTTTTAATCCATCCATTCAAATAACCTAAACAAACTTACAACTGTTAAGTCCCCATCCATTGTACTACAATAACAGAAGCCTGCCAAATTCAAATCAAAAAACCCATCCTCTTCTAATTCCTCAAAAAATGAAAATTGGTGACTGTAGAATGTTAGACACTTTATGCAAACAATATTGTTTGTCTAATGGTTTGGAGAATTATCCTCCAATTTCCTGATGTTTATACCAAACTTCCCCATACCTTGGGTTCAACATGCTAGGGAGAAAGCAATGCTCCCTCACCAGACCTCACATTTGTATAGGCTGGTGCTGTACAATAATCTACTTGTGACTGCAAAGGTGTGCAGTAAATTATGGAAAAACTTCATTTATGAGAGACAACCGAGAATCTTCAGGGGGGTCATCAGTGAACTTTCTGATGACACCAGAAGCTGGGCAGTAGCAAGACTTTTGAACCCTCAATTTTCATTTACTTTCATCGCAAGGTACAATACGATGGTACTAAATTGTACAACTTTGAAGTTTATATTAGAACTCTCTTTTCATTTGTGCCTTTTATGAAAGCCTTTCACTAAATAAATAAAAATAAGGAAACAAGAATGTGAAGGGGTTATTACAAATAAATTTAAATTCAGATTCTATGGTTTACTGGCATTCAAATTCCTCAGTACAAATCTCTTAAAATTCCTTCAAAAGTAATAAAAATATCTCAAATACCAGTTATCACAAAAAACAGCCTAAAA
The DNA here is from genome assembly GCA_964035755.1 of Teleogryllus oceanicus. Lineage (NCBI taxonomy): Eukaryota > Metazoa > Arthropoda > Insecta > Orthoptera > Gryllidae > Teleogryllus > Teleogryllus oceanicus. Next base: position 34,378,699 of record CAXIVR010000002.1, read on the forward strand.
ACAAATTATATGTGAAATAATACAAGGACCAATATTTTTTTAAGTACACGTAATCAAAGTTTTAACTGTTAACTTACTAGGTGCCTAAAAATATATCTTTCACAGCACTATATACACTCTTACAACATAAAATTATGAACAATTTGTATTTATATAGTAATCTTTTTTTAAAATTAAAAAAATAAAAATTTTTTTTCGTATTTGAGAAACTGTATTATTGGTTTTTTGCAAAATGTATTTAAATACATAAAGTAGGTATATTTAAAAAAAGAAATACTTAAAATACAGATGAAGACAATAATGAGGATCGTTTCTTTTTGTTTGAAATTGCCAGTGAATAAATCTCATTGAAACAAAAATAAAAGCCCCTTTCCGCTGTTGAACTTGAATTCTCTTAAAATTCCCTTTTTAAACGATAAATCTAAATCCTTAAAAATGTTTGACAATTATCCAACATTAAAAAAGCATTTATTCCTTATAACACTAGTTTATGTTCATCAGCACCAGGTCAACAACTATTTTCCTTCGTGGGTTTGACACATTCGCCAACTAGGGGTTCATTGTCTGATCATTTGATTAAAAACTTGTAGTTTTAAAAGGAAATTCCATTTATTTGTGTTAGACATATTTTTAATATTATTTTTTTAAATTTTGTTCGGAAATGTACAATTGTCAATTGGTAATATATTGTAATTGACAATTACAATATATTGTTGCAATAAAAAAGTTATAATACAAAAATTTATGTATTTTGATATTTGAAGTATTTTATATATGTTTTTATCAATTTAATTGCAGAAGTATTTAAATACTAAATTTAAAGTATTTTGCTCAATCCTTTATAAATATATTATTTCCTGAAAATGGAACATCCAATACAATACTCGGTAAGACGCCTTACTTGATAAGATAAGTTGTCCTCACAAAAAATAAACGTAAAATGTTTTCACTTGAAAAATATTTTGGGTTTTATTTTCTCTTCATATTATAAAATACATTTTTAATCTTTCTCACTAATAAACTACTAATAAAATGACAGAAAATGGAAGAGAATTTAGATCAACAGTGTCAAAATATCTAAAATAATAGAATAGTAGATGAACAAGACATTAAGTTATCATTCTTTTAAATAGGAACACAATTCATGTAAATCATTTCATGAATTTACTCAGCAAGAGGAAAGTATTTTACACTGGAAACATACATATTGTACCCTATAAAGATTTTTCTGCATTACACAGTAAAATCTAAACATTTTCCTATTTCCACGGTACAATCATGAAAATATCTCATATCATGCTAGGAATAATAAGCACTAATTGCAATTTTAAAAAGAATGTATTCCAAGAAATCAACTTCCTGAGAAGAAGAAAATCTGTTGATGGTCAGGCCATCTGATTCCTGAGAATGTTAAGAAATCCAAAAATATATTTACAAAGCAGTGTAATGAAGTTTAACACAATGATATCCAAAGTAATTTAAAATTGAAGAATTTGATTGGGCAAAAAGTTAGGGCCAAAATATATGTTTCTATTAATGTTGGTGAATGTTTAGTCTTGTTTAGCACCAACAACTACATGCAACAATAATATAACATTAAAAAGTACACATACATTCATGCACACCAACTGCAACAATAAAAAACACATATTTGTACTAGAATTGGCAATGTGCCAAGTTTTCCCTGGAACTTACTGATTTTGCAGTCGATTGCACCTACTGACATTGGGTTTGGTACTGTTCAAGCATTTCTGCCCCAATATCTCTTCCTTCAAACAAAACTTTAACTTCAATATCCTCATTCACTATCCTCATAACAAGAATCTGTACTTCATGCTTATCCACTAATCTTGTCAATAAAGTTTGTGCAATCTCTCTAGAGTTTTTATTTTTTAGTCTCATTAAATCAATGGAATCTACGAAGAATCTCATTGCTTGGAAAGGTAACTCACAAAAGTCTTTTCTCATCTCCCTAATATAAAATTTATGCACCGAGTCAACATTTCCGTAGTCAACAAAAAATACATCTACATGACCATTGTCAGCAGGAGAGGCCAACAGTCTAGCTCGATACCATTGTTTATCTTTACTGTAACGAACAACAGCAATAGCTCCTTCACTTAACTGTTTTGACAATTTCAACTGACCACTTTGTACAGCAGAAGTAATTTTCTTACTAATTTTCATTAAAACCTCATGGGTGCTTTGAAGTTTTCCCTCATAATGAATTTTAGAATGAACAGCATAAAACATACTCATATTCACAATTTCTGTCATTACAACAGGTAACTGCTCACCCACTTCTAGCAAACCTGCAGTATTATTATCAAAATAAGGCATAATTTCCACATTTCCCTGATTACGACAACCATCAACAGATTCACTGTCTGAAATGGCTTCATCTATTCCTGAATCAATGATCGGATAATACACAGTATGCGAGTTTTCTGTTTCTTTTTCTTTGGAACTACACAATTCAGCAACAGCACAACCTTGTTCAACTAAATAATCATTAATGCACCGAGTGCTTTCCTTTTCAATATCAAATAGAAAAACAGAGAAAATCTTTGAATCTAAGTGATTGACAACACAAATTTCATACACAGTATTAAAATCCAACAAATTTGAAAACCCTGTTACAGACTTTTCTGGCCAAGACTTGTTGCCATCAGGTGGTGAAATAAATGCTAAAGCACATTTTTCTGCAAACACTGGATATTTATAGAAATCACTTCGCAAAGGCTGGATTAAACAAAACAACACAGTCGCATGTATTCCATAATCCACAAAAAAAACTGAAACTTCATCTGAAAAATCATCAAACCAATCGACAATTCTTGCTCTAAGCCAACGATTTTCAAAATTCACAGCACAACATTCAGGAATTAATTGTCTTGCTTCTTTCTTAGATTTAAAATTAATTTGACTGACAGAACAATTACGTGAAAGTTCTTCATGCATATTATCAATAAATGAATTTTCTTTTGAAACTATGTGGACATAAAACTCACTGGGACTCACTACACTGGCCATGAAAACATAATATTTTTTCTTTGGTTCTATCATATGTGAACGTGTCTTGAAATTCAATTCTTCATTAAGTTTCAAGGATCTGGGTAAAAAATTTTGTTCTCTGGGAAGTGAACATTCCAGAAATTCGGTTTCATGCTCAAAAATAGGCGACTTCATAGCTGAAGACTCTTTTGCAACTTCTAAGCTAATTTGATAGTTTGTAGACTCCTGAGTAGTAGATATATTATATTTTTTTTCTTTACTATGTACTAGTTGTGGATCTAACAATGACACAGTTTCATCAATATTCTTGCCAGTAATGTAACAATGTTTAATATCGTTCAAGTTTGGATAAACATCATTTAAAATCCATTCCGATACATCAAACACACGATCAGAATAAATCTGAATCTGAACAATGTGATTCCAGTTACCAATAGTATATTCAACATCTTTGACATTAACACAGCATGGACCTCTTGACATCACATTTCTAAATAAATTCTCAAGATTAACACACCAAAAAATGGGTTTTTTAGAGAGGTTCCACAATGAACACCTAATAACCCTGGCTGGAGGCAAAGAAAACATTTCTTCTAATATCCACAAGTCTGTTACTGAAACTGAAATCAAATCTCCTGTGTCAATATCTGTAACTACAATATCTCCTGTGTTCTGTTCAGAAACTCTACCAATGCGAACTCGGTAATATTCTTCATTACATTTTGCAATAGCAAAATCATTTTCTTCAGGTACATTGGGGAACTGAATTAATAGGCCACGTTCTGCACAATCAGCCATTTTCTTCTTAAGTGTATCTATCTCATGCAATGACACATAACTAAGGAAGAAGTCTGAAGGGTCCTTTCCTCGAAGAAATGACATTCCTAAAGTTTTACCTTTTTCCAAAAAGCATTTTACAGAAGTTGACTTCACATGTTGTTCACGAGATTTCAATACTTCGCATTTTAATTTAACTTCCTGCTCTTGAAAAGCATCATTCATATTATTATCAGAATCATCTACTTTGTTTATATGAAATTTTTCAGTAAGAAAATTATCGTCATTCTCAGAATCTCTACGAGCCATTCCACTGTTAACAGAAGTACTATTAAATATTACCTCACTTGAATCTTCAGCTCTTATATCATCCAAATCTTCCCTTTCACAGTTGGAATCAATGTCACTTTTGTCTCGACTCTGATCATTTATCACTTGTACTTCAACTTCAGAATTTACTCTCACACTTTGAAGATCAGCTACATCTTCATCAGATATAGAACTATCAATATCAGAACTATCTTCTCCTTTATAAATCACATAAGGGTCTAAATCTTGGAAGACCGTTTCTTCAGTAGCACCAGATAAACCAAATAATTTTATCTTATCTATCGCTGGAGTCACAAAAGAATTTATCCACTCCGTTAAGTTAACATCCAGTGACGTACTGTCATGTGCATCCACATCCACAAGGAATATAGGAATTACATTGGGAATGATGCTCTTTACAGTAATAACTAAATTGCATTTGCTTAAACAATTTTTAAAGAATGTACTCAACTGGTTGGTCCAGTCTATTACACCCTCCACACCCCAAAGTTTACAAAGAATAGCCTGAGGAGGGAATATCGATATGTAGTTTTCTATTTCCCAAATGTCATGTACATTCAGTAATTTCAAAGTAGCTGTATCTATATCAACAGCTACAATAATTTGAGATGTAACCGATATAACACATCCTCTAAACACCCTGTCTACATACCCAATAATAAACTGACCAACAATAGGAGTTGATTCTATGCGATGGAGCTCACTTAATTGTAGCTTCCTATTGATTTCAGCAAGATGGGAAAGCAACTCATTGTTGGAATAATATCCCAACCAAAATTGAGATGGGTCATCTCCTTGCAAATATTTCATTTCAAGAATTGAATCTTCATCAATATCATACATTTTTTTAATGCTTTCTTCATTATGTTCACTAATATTGTAATCAGTCACATCATGAGTACTGGTACAAACAGTCTTCTTTTCCTTAGAGCACACTTCACATAACTTTTGCTTTTCCAATAAATCACCATCATAAAATACTGAATCATTATTCTCAAAACCACTAAGCACGTTACAAAAATCAGATCTTCTCGCAAGGGTTATTTCTAGTTCACAATTCAATTTCACGAGATTGTTTATTAAATGATCTATTTCTGTACCAGCATCTGGGTAACAACGAAGGAAATGTTCAATTTCATGAATTGATTCTTGGAAAGCTACCACAGAACTTCCTCTTCTAACAACACATCGTACATTAGACACTACAGATTCTGCTTCTCTTTTCAAAAGTTCGAGTCTATTTTTCAGTGTCATCAATCGTGCTTGTGTCACGTTACTCATTTTCAACACAGACAAGAAATCAGAAATACGAGAATTAGACGAAAAAACAAACGCACCCTTTAATAAAGAGAAGAAATTGGAAAAAGTGTTTACCGAAATCACAAAACAACACTCTTCTCAACACATACCCTCAAATACACCACAAACCCACATTTTCACTCCTCACCATCTGTTAACTGCACTACGCGCCACATTTTCCAAGAACGAGGTTACGCGACGATTGTAACGCTTCAAGTGGGTAAATTCGGTAGCTCAAGTGAATACAGCGCGTTTTTTGTCTGTTAAAGTAAATAAACAGACAAAGCGCAGGGTAAACGAATGATGTCAAAATACTTATAAAACAATTTAATAAAGTATATAACAAGTCATATTAAATCGGTTTAATGGCGTTTGTATGAAATGAAAGACACCACAATATACACACTTCTTTAAACCAATGATATTTTCTTAATTTCTCTTCTTTTACTCTTGTGTTCTTAAGATATCTTTAACTATGTGATTATTATAGTAATTAACGAAACTAATGGCTAAAGAGAAATAAAATACACTAGCGGTATGTTCACGACGGTAGGGAGTTTTCTTATTTATTATGAGTCCAATTATACCCCTTTATCCTCATGTTACATTAAATTTTTTTGCTTCTATTAAAGAGTAATTGTAATTTTGAGAAATACAAGTATTTTGTGATCATTTGAGGCACACATTCGATGACATCATGTTCTCTCTGAATGTGGTGCACGTTCTAAACAAGACTCATTTTTGCAAGCTTTGCATTGTTTAGCCGACTTACTGTTCTCGTCACCTTAAAGAAAGGACTAAAATGAATAATGAATAATTATTGATGATTAATTGATGAATTGAAAATGAATGATTATGAAAAATGTTACTGTTGCGTGGACATACGTATTGAAAAGCAACAGAGGGTATTTTCATTTCTTTTTATGCTGGCGATTGTTGTTACCAACATTACCAGAATTACCCTAAATATCGTAATTGAGGCGCTATGAGGGAGATCTTTGTATTTTATTGAACTATTTGTATTTTATCAAGTCATTTATATATATATATATATATATATATATATATATATATAATTTATCAACATAATATAAATTTGTTAATTTATTACTATAAGTGAATGTAGTAAAATGTAATTAACTTACTGTAATTTTAAATATTTCTAGACAGATTTTGCTTGATACTATCTGTAAGTCTATAAGCAATAAATTATTATTATTATTATTATTATTATTATTATTATTATTATTATTATTATTATTATTATTGAGATGGCATGACGTCACAGACTTGAAGTCACCTCTGCCATATTGGTGAGTCCGGAAAGCTTGTAGCACAGACAAACTGCGTGTGAGTGCTCTGTGGCTTGTAGCTGTGCTCGTGTTCACTTGTTTGGCATCGGTTTTAATATTTAAAAGCCTGGTTCAGAATAGCTAGCCTTTTGTAACAGTTCGTTATGGTTACTTGTGTGGCTACCGACTGTACACACCGTACGGTAAAACCGGAAATTTCTTTCCAAAGGTAAGTAGCTACTCCTTGTAATTTGAAACATTTAGTAACTTTTCTACTCCCATTGTATAACGCTGTCATTTGATAGCTGCAACTCATTGCATAATGATACTCATTACGATACAGATTCCATTATGATACAGGTTCTTGACCAATCACAGAGAAGTTTAAAAACTAATATTGACAATTAATCATTGAGAATCGTTCTGGTAAATTTTTCGTTCGATTGTGTACCTTAAAATTGCGTTTGATATTATAGTATGCTTGTCAGTTTTAATTTCTTTTATTAGAAGTATTTTTGTTCGTGGAATATTATTTTAAATAAAGAGAACCGTAATTTCACTTTGATCATATTTGACTAGCGCAGTACTAGTCGCGCGACTTTTCTTGACGTCTGAGCTCCCTAGTGCTCAACACAGCACGACTCGGTACGGTCTGGTCACAACATTGGTCTCACACGGAACGGCACGGCAAGATTGTCAGGGCTGCGAAGCTCTGCTTTCGAATTAATTCAGTTCTCGCGTTTTCGCTGTTTGTGCCCTGTGATTTATTCGATTCGGATTTTGGTAATATATCTTCTCAATAGGCAATATTATCGTTCTCTAATTATTTTCACTTGTGGTTGCTATTAATTGTGTTATTTGTTATATTTTATCGTCTATAATGTCCTGTTGTATTAAGAGCGAAAGAGGCGCGAATAGTATTAATAATGTTACAGTTGGCAACACCCGTTGGATGTGACGTCGGGAGAAGCCTCCTCTCCCCGCACCCCGCGCTGGGAGACGTCAAGAAAAGTCGCGCGACTAGTACTCCCTCGCCGGTGGACTGGTAACCACTGACACCCCCGGCAGCATGCGGGGACAGAGCAGGGAGCTGTCCGCTAGGTGACCTTAGCTGAATCCATATCAACAGCCACGAAACGATTCAATGTAAAAGTTTAACTTATAAAAGTCATAGAAAAAATACCGTATGAAACTCGATGTGAAGGGTATTAATACACTTGCGCGAAGTAATATCACACTTTTGTATTAATACACATCATCGTTTCATAACGTACTATTGTAAGTTATTCGTTGATTTTCGTGATATTTTTCTTAAAGATTTCCTGCAGATCCAAAGCGGAGAGCATTGTGGATTGTGTGAAGAGCAGCCTAGCGATTACACCAGATTATGTTCGGCTCATTTCCAAGAACACGATTTTGATACAACTTGATCGTGTGTAGGTTTGCAAGGATTCGCAGTTCCATCAAATTTTCCAGCTTCTCCACCACACCTGAGAGAATAAGTTGTGGAGAAATATTTATTGAAGAGATGTAGTATAACGTATGTATAAAATATGTCGTATTGTTAGGCCTGTAGTAACAGAAGGTTTGAGAGACGTGTTTTGGACCCACCAATATGGCGGACTGGCTTCATTTGCTGAACACGGAAGAGAATGGTAACGGCACCTCCATGAATTCAAAACTCCATGATCGTAATAATGCGAATAGTGACTTGTTATTAATTTTTGTTTCAAACAAAGGGTGACCACTTCCGGAGATTCCGCCTACATTTAAACCGAGCATCTGAATTGTGATCGTTTGCCCTTATTTCGAGGGACTTGCACTATTATTTCCATAATTTTACATTTATTTGTTTGTTTTTAGTTATTTCACGTCTTGCAGTGCCTTTAGTTCAATTTCTTTTTGTTACATTACTTTCCTCAGCTACTATTTAGTGTGCTGATCGGTTATTTAGATTATGGTATTTTAGATTAAGGTTCAATCAATTCAGTTTTATTTTTTCGTATACGTATGCAGTAATATACGTAGTATAGAGAATGTTATGTAATGCAACGCGAAAAAACGGCGGATTTTCGGCGGAAAAAATTCATTGCCGGCTTCTGGTGTCGAAAAAGTGCATAAAACCAGTTGCTAAATTAAGAGAAAAAATTTCTGTAACACGTGGTGTAGCCAGAATCCCCGTTTTGTGGTTCTTTGATGACGAAAAACCAATTGGCAGCAAAACGTCCGTCGGTCCGTGAACACTACTAGCGCCTAAACAGCAAGTACGATCTTTTCCACATTAAAGAATCATATGTCGATCTGGCTCCAGTAGAAGCTTTATAAAACATTCTTCAAAATTAGGGGGTACTTTACATGACGTCCCAGGAACATCTACAAAATCTTCTGAAAATCGGCTCCCAATTTTTTCTTTAAATTTCTTGTTAGATAATGGCAAAATAAATTTATAAAGGTGGCATAGGTCAGAAATTCACGGTTAACTCTGGATTTTCGAATATTGCAAAAGTTTGAATTTTTTCGTAGAGCTATAAAATTGAAGATATTTTTTCTACGAACGAAATTTGATGAAATTTGTCTTTCGTTAAGGTCACGTAGATTTTTTTGAAAATATTAGTATATTTTGAGCAATATTGCACGCAAAAATTGAAATTTTAAAAAATAACAAAAACAAGATTTTCTCAGAAACGGGTCCAACTTTTTTCTTTACATTTTTGGTAGGGGTAGTGCTAAGTGTCTCCTATACAATGACATAAACGCCATGTTACTTGATTCATTTGTTTTTTTCAAAAATCACAGAAAAGTATTTTTTTACTTGTCTCTCCCGTCGTTAAAATTTACATTACAGATGTATTTCATTGTTCAGTGCGTTTCTTAGCACATGAGCTTCAAAGTATCTCTAATGGAAACTCTACAGAGCGATCTAAATCCAACGGACGTTCTTTGCTTTACAGAACATTGGTTATCTCCTAATGAACTTAGCATTTTCCAAATTCCAAACTTTTACCTCGGAGGCTTTTATTGCAGAGAGAGAATCCCATAAAGATCCTACGTATGGGGGTTCATGTATTTACGTTAGAAATAATATTGATTCTATCCCCTTGGCGGAATAAAATGTGTACTCCATTAAAAACATTTTCGAAATTTCTGTTGTACATCTTACTTCACTAAAAGTGATAATAGTTTGCATTCACAGACCTCCAACAAAGAGAACTGCAGATTATATTTCGTTCTTGGAGATAACACTTAACAAAGTCAGCAATCGCTATTTTGAATCCATTGTTGTATGCCGAGATTTTAACATTGATTTTCTGGTCGAATCTTGCGAGAAAGAAAAGTTTCTCAATTTAATTAATTCCTTCAATTTAGACATTACAATTAATGTACCTACACGGATCACACAACATTCGATGAAGGCAATTGATCAAATTATAATTAACAAAACTACTACTCGATATGAAGTTGAAACAAAAGATTTAGGATACAGTGACCACGATGCACAAATTCTTACCATTATAAGAAATGCGATCACTGACACAATAAATAATACACGTATGACTAGATTGTTTACTAAAAGTAAAATTAAATTATTCATTGATTACTTGATGCAGAAGTCATGGGAAACGGTTTATAATACTGCTGATACAAACGACAAATATAATTCTTTTTTTTTTTCAACTCTTTCATTTCATTTTAACACTTGCTTTCCTCTTCAAAAAGAAAATTAAATATTTCACGGAAAAGCAATTCTTGGATAACACAAGGGATTAGGACATCTTGTAAAAACAAGAGAATTCTTTCTTTCATTTCTAAACATCATGACGTATCTCAAGATTTCCTTATGTACTTTAAAAAATACAAAACATTGTTACGAAAAGTCATAAGGCAGGCTAAAATCATGAAAAACGATCAGGATATTTTGAACTCAAATCATAAAACAAAAGCAATGTGGAATATAATAAAAAATTCTACCAAATCAACTAGAAAACCCGTAGAGAATGTTGTTTTAAAATATAACGATATAAATGTGAACGATCCGGCAACAGTGGCTAGTCTCTTTAACCAATACTTTTCGAGAATTGCTACCGATCTCACTAAGGGTCTTCAGGCACAAAATTCAAAAACAGACAGTTCACCCAAAATTTTAGATACAATGTTCGTTTCCGAAACTTCTTCCTATGAAACTCTCAAAATAATCGGTAAACTAAAAAATAAATATTCGTCCTGTTTAGATGAATTCCCGGATTCTTTGTTAAAGACTTGTGCGTATGCCATTATACACCCGTTAACTCACATATTTAATGCATCTTTATGCACTGGAACGTTTCAGATATTTTCAAAACAGCTAAAATTAAGCCGCTTTTCAAAAAGGCAACAAAAATGAAATTCAAAATTATCGGCCCATTTCTCTTCTATCAGTTTTTCAAAAATATTGGGAGACTTTTTACATACGAATGGAAACCTTTCTCACTAAACACGACGCGCTTTCAGATTGCCAACATGGATTTAGAAAATCAAAATCAACGGAAACAGCAATATTTTCTTTTCTTAAAGATGTCGCCTCATCATTGGATCAAAACGAGGCACCTATTGGATTATTTTTAGATCTCTCAAAAGCTTTTGACGTCATTGATCATGACATTTTACTTTCCAAATTACCTTCATATGGAATTCGTGGTATTGCTCTAGATTGGTTTTGTTCGTACCTTAAACAACGATCTCAGAGAGTTGAAATACCTTACTGGAATAATGGAACATTACGTACGCACCTTTCCGACTCTTTGCCCGTTGCATGTGGAGTTCCTCAAGGATCAATTTTAGGCCCTATTCTGTTCCTACTTTACGTAAACGATATGCCCTCGACGATTCGAAACGGAAGAACGGTTCTCTTTGCGGATGATACGAACATACTTTGCAATAAAGAAACAGTAAATAGTACAATATCAGATGTCTCAAATTGGTTCCGAAATAACAAATTAATAGTAAACGAAAAGAAAACGGTTTTAATGCAGTTTTCCATTTCAAATAAACAATTCTGTGTCCCATTGAAAATGAACAGTGTACCATTGACTGATGTTAAGGCAACAAAATTTTTAGGTCTCTCAATTCAGTCAAACCTTAAATGGAACGTCCATTTAAGTGAATTGAACACAAAATTAAGTTCATTATGCTACGGGTTCAGAATTCTTGCAAACTCAGTCAGCCTTCATACTGCTCGTTGTGTATACTTCGCGAATGTTCATTCCCGCCTGAGATATGGCATAATATTCTGGGGAAATACATCTTATAGCTCCCAGACTTTTAGATTACAAAAACGAATTGTACGAATAATAACCAAATCCCACCCACGTGATTCATGTAAGCCTCTCTTCATTAATCTAGGAATTCTCCCATTACCGTGTCTTTTTATTTACGAATCAGTGGTTTTGTAAAAATGACTTGCTCAAGGGCGGAATATATTTTCAGAAAATGCCGAAGTCTATTACTATAACACTCGACGTAGAAATCATATTCATCAGGTGACAGTATCAACAGCTCATTACAAAAAATTCACATACAATACATGTACATTATTTTACAACACTTTGCCAGATGACATTAAACGATTAAATTCAATAGAAAAGTTTAAATCCCAAGTGAAATCGTTTCTGTTGCATAACTGTTTCTATACAATTAGAGACTATACTGAGCATCACAAGAAAAGTAACATATAATTTAAACAATGATACATAATGCATTATTTACCATTTGGACTGTATAAATGAGTATAAACAACCTGTAACAACAATTGTACTACCGCTTCCGGGTCAATGACCCCATCTCGATCAGGCTTTTCGTCCTGTTTCCCTGATCCATTGAGCAAATGCTGAGATGGCCCTTGTTTTGCTTCTGGACATAAATGTAACTTCATTTTCTGTGCACGTCTTCTAGAATTCAGTGGGAAATACAATTATTCAAATTATCGTTTCCATGTTGTCGCGGCAGGAAGTAATAAGAGCCAAAATTTATTGCTTATTTATCCTTGAAAATAGATTTTATTACATGGGAGTTTTTTTGTTTTTTCTCCCTTTCAAAATTCAAAATTTATTGCTTATTTATCCTTGAAAATAGATTTTATTACATGGGAGTTTTTGTTTTTTCTCCCTTTCAAAATTCAAAATTTATTGCTTATTTATCCTTGAAAATAGATTTTACTACATGGGAGTTTTTTCGCTTTCAAAATTCAAAATTTAAGTAGTATATGACTTAGTGTAGGGATCACAGAATTTTGAAAATGTGCACACAATTCACTTTTCCCCATAGCACGTCATACGCAGTTTTTAACTGTTTTTTTTGACGAAAAATAAATAAAATAAATAATTATGGTTTTTTGAAATGTCCGTAAGTTCTTCATAATCGTTGAGTATAATTGAACTTAATTGACGAATTTTCTGAAATATTTGAACGAAATTTTCTCAAAAACTATGAAAAATTTTTCTACGAAGTTTTCCATAATGGAAAAGATTTCAATTTTCTCCGATATTCCAAAAGCTTGATTTTGGCCAAGATTTGGGCCCCAAAATCAAAATAATGCTGAAAAATGTAGGTGTTTTTAAATCAAATAGGATAAAAGTATATATTTCAGAAAAAACGAAAAATAAACCTGCAATTGAAAAATAGTCTAAATATTTTGTTTTATATCATTTTCTCGATGTATTGTAAATATTACCGCAAATGTGATTTTTCTGCATTCGCTCCCCTAAAGATTTTGCCAGTGATTTAGGAATAGAATGGTTACCATGACAAGAACGTTGTTATTAAACAATATGTTGATACAGTCTCAACACGAGACCTAATGCCTGTGGAATATTAAAAAAAATATTACGTATAAGTGTGTGTATGTGTGTGTGTGTCAGTCATAATAGATATTCGTGTTCTTGTTTAAGTGTCACCGTAGTGTATTTCTTACGTAGTGATATTTTCATGTGCATCCATTGGAATCATTTTACCATTACTCCTGTGTATCATATTACAACTAGTACGTAAGTAAGTAAGTAAGTAATAATAATAATAATAATAATAATAACAACAACAACAACAACAACAACAATAATAATAATAATAATAATAATAATAATAATAATAATAATAATAAAAATGTGTCTTTATTTGTGGCCTGAGGCCTGCTCTTCCGCCTAATCACTTTAATGAATTAGCATTTTTAAAAATTACAGTTAAGGCGTTCAGATGTAATTAGTATTAACTGACATTTCATATCGCAGAGGAAAAAAAATCAATTTGTGGCTACCATCTACATTAATGTATCTGTGCGAGCCAAATTAATTTATTGTCATTTTTTGTTTGTTCTTCAAAATTTGCAAAATGGAAAGACGATGTAAGGAATTAAAAAATGAGATAAAAAAGGAGCTCCTATTTATTTTACTTAAAATCAATAATTCTAAATTCACCCGAAATGTCAGTTGTCATTACCCGATATGCCTCAACTGTGAACAATAAACAAAAAAGGAGGTATATTTTACATTTTACGTCTGGGATGCAATACGAGAGACCATCCCGGCAGATACCTTAAGTGATTGAGTAAACCCAGAAAAAAACGTCAATCAGGATGTAGGCTAAAAAGCCAAAACATTGAGAGCAAGAAATATCAAGGTAAAGAGTGAAAAAAATAAAAGGGAAAGAAAAGGAAATGGAGGTGAACCAGAGGAAAGAATAAAGAAATTATAATGAAAAGAATACGAGGGTTTCAGAAGGGAAAATATGGTTAATAGAAAAATACTTTTGAGAACGTAAATATGATTTGCACACGCGAAGAAATATTCTTCTGGAATATTTCTAGAATGGAACTGTAAGTTTGATAGAGTCGTGTTTTTTAATGAACTTTCGAAATGGGAAGCCATATTAGCGAAACGTTGGTTTAGGGAGTCTTCGGGTACTTCAATTTGCAGCGGTGCTCATGATTTGCCGATGCCAAAAGTGCGTAGTGATTTCCATATTTGTTTCGAGTCGCCATTTGTGCCAAAAACGTTGTGGTAATATTTACATTTCGCGTTTCTCAATTTTTGTGTAACAACATTTCTTAATTTCTTGTATTCAATTGTGTCATTTTTGCATTTTGAATTTCGAAACATTTTGAAGGCAGCGTCCCTTTGTTCCATGAAGCGACGTATTTCATCCGTCATCAAAGGTGCCGGCGGACGTGTTACACGAGCTTTCCGTACGAGTATGTGCCGATCAATCAGTTCCGTCAATTGATGAGTAAAATTATTTACTTTTCTATCTCACGAACTTTCTTGAGATACAAGATGCCAGGGCATAGACATACCGCCAGAGAGAAATAATTCAAGATTTAATCCTTTGAAATTGCGGTATTTGAAAACTGTTGGCGTATGTCTAGGGCATTTAATATTTTATGAGACGTATGTGACGTCGTGTGTAGATATTCCAGTAACTGGTGATTGGTCATGGAATTTCACTTTGTCATGATTCGATGCAACGATATGGCCTATTCAGTATCTGTACTGATTGTGTGGTGAGTTGCATTTAGTGGTAGGATAGAAATATTAATTTCGCCAAACGTATGTTTGAATTTGTCGGCATGCGACGTTGATTTCAGAAGATTACAATTGAAATCCCCCATCAGTATTATGTTATCGTATTTACTTGAGCAAAACGCCATTTCTTTGTCGATAGCTTCGATATTCCCGGTTTTTGGAGGTCAGTACACTACGTCTAGGGCACATTTTTTGATAAACATTGAAATTTCAATGAAGATATATTCATTACTCTGATTAACGTTATCTGGTAATGAAGTTATATAATTATAAGTGAGATCATCGCGAAGGTAAATATCGACGCCACCTCCCTGTGACGCGATGTGTGGGTTCCGACCACTTCTAAGAAAACGATATCAAGGAATTGTGACAAGTGTTGTAGCAACTGCCATCTTTAACCACGTTTCGCTCATAAAGAGGTCATGAAAACGGTGGGTTGAAATTAGTTCTCGCACTTCATTGAGATGACAATATAGCGATTAAGCATTTACGTGAACTACAAATAAAGTTCGTGATGAAGATTTTGATTTGGAGGCGTAAGTATTATGAGTAAGTGTTATTGGTTGATTGCTTTCTTCATACGTATAATGAGGAAGGCTGTAGTGGAGACGATTCATGCTGGTGGCCATGCTTTCAGAAAGGTTGTAGAGAAAAGACGAAAGTAGAAAAGATGCTTAGATGGGTGAGAAGGAAAGAGAAGGTCTCTCTCTTTGTCCGCCCGCCTGTCCCGCCTCGCTCTCCGTCCGTCTGTCGTCCGTCGTCGCGTCCTGTCCGTCGTCGTCTCTGTCCGTCTCCGTCCGTCCGTCCGTCTGTCCGTCTCGTCATCCGTCCGTCCTCCGTCGTCCTCCGTCTGTCCGTCGTCCGTCTCGTCTCGTCGTCCGTCTGTCCGTCTCGTCTCGTCTGTCCGTCCGTCTGCGCGTCCCGTCGTCCGTCTGTCCGTCGTCGTCGTCGTCTCGTCCGTCCGTCGTCCTCTCGTCTGTCCGTCCGTCCGTCTGTCTCCGTCCTCTGTCCGTCCGTCCGTCGTCGTCCGTCCGTCCGTCTGTCCGTCCGTGAACACTACTAGTACCTAAACCTTACGTAGGACTTTTCCAAATTGAAGAAACTCCTGTCCATCTGGATCGAGTCGAAACATTGAGATTTTGAAAAACGTTCTTTAAAATTTGTGGACAGTAGATGAAAACCCTGCGTAATTTTCAAAATTTTCTCAAAACGACTCCAAATTTTTACTTTAAATTTCTTGTAAGAATATACGTAGTAAAATACATTTATATAGGTGGCATAAGTCCGATTTTCACGGTTAACTCGGGATTTTCGAAAAATTCAAACTTAGAATTTTTGCCAGCGTCTTCCTGCAACTGCAAAATTAAAGGTACTGATTTTTCTCTCTAATGAAATTTCTTGTCCATAGTCAACTCTTTCAATAATGTAATGCGAATTTTTTTGAAAACTTTAGTAGTTTCCGAGCAATATCACGTGTTATATGTGCAATTTAAAAAAATACAAACAAGATTTTCTCAAAAACAGCTCCAAATCTTTTTTTCAAAATTTTGGGTATTGATAGTACTAAAAGTACTGTATATGAAGACATAAACGCCATGTTGCTCCATTCTTCGTTTTTCAAAAATTTCAAAAATGTAATTTTTTTCTTGTTTTTACATTGTTAATATTTACATTAGCGATTTTGTTTAAACAATTATTATGTTGATGATTATTATATTATACATGTGCTTTAAATACGGTCATATAAATTATCTCTAAAACTCAACAGTGTTCTGTGAAAATGACCTCAATTATGCGCATTTTGAGAAACACTCAAATGCCATTTTCTCAAAAATGGTTTTCGGCGTCTTTCTATAATCGCAATTATAAGATATTTTTTTAATGAAATGTGCTTATCCAAAACAATTCTTAACATAAGATCATGTTCAATGTTTCGAACATATGAGTGTTTGCGTAGTTTTGCATCAAACATAGACAATTGTAAACAATTATTTTCCCAGTGCCGGCTCCAAATGTTTCCTTTAAAAATTTTTAACACTTGTTGAAAAGAACGGAAAGTGGTGCTGATCTCATATTCGGCGCACTCTCTGTATTTTCGAAAATTGAAAAAAAAAAAATGGAATTGTAAAGTTCGAAGTTTCCGAGCTTCGTTTGACGCGTTGTCAAAATGTCGTTCGCAGAATGGCCACAAAGCGCGGCGGCTTCTTAGGTGTTTTGCTATTGTTGCCGGTCGTGTGAATAGTACAATACAGATAACATTCGTATGAAGGGAAATATATTTTAGAAAGGTATTATATAGAACTAAGAAACATATTTCTTTTACGAAGTAGAGGTCGCTGATTATGGTATTCAGAAATTATTAGTAAGTGTGTAATCAAGGCAAAAAGGTGTGAAGTATTATTCTTTCCTTTCTGTGTTTGCTGCAAATACTGTAATAGTGAAATTTATTCATGTGTTTCATTTGTAAAAGTTAGAAATGATTAGAGTTCCTGGCGCTGGCGCTTCGATTGATTTGGACTTTTTCAACTTAAAACCGAGTTTTTGGTTTGGCAGAAAGTACAAGTTTTCAATATTACGTAACTATTTCGAACAATGCGAGAAAGTATGTGCTGTTGTAGCACAACTCGTTTTCATCTTAAACGTGTTTGGGATGCAGGTTGTTAGCACATAGGCGACCAAATTAATTCAATTTTGCCGCCGTACTTGGAATTGAATAATTTATAGGAATTCTTTGGCGCTAATTAACAGCAAAGGGTATACATGTCAAACACTCCCCCTTCTACTTAAATAATTTTTCTCTAAAAACCGCGGGCTGACTTCCAGAGAGAAAGGGAATAGATCTTTCGCAGGAAACTCTTCGGAAGGACTGAACTGCTTTGAAATTTTGAACTCCATTTCAAGAACGCCGTGAGAGCACACTACATACCAGATACAAAGAACGACCAGAACAGTCAACATTGCACATTGTCGCAATTTCGCCGAATCGGGCGTCTTTCGACATAAGACGCGATGGGATCGTATTGTTTGAAGATCGGAAGGCCGAGCAGTTGCGACTCGCCTCGCTCGTGTAAAAAGCTAAGCAACACGCACCTTGAGTGCATTGAAGGTAAGATTTTTACGTTGATAGTGTCTAGTTCACAACATTGTAGTATCCGTGAAACAGCGCGTCGCCGGCGAAATACCATTTAACACGCACGTATTACGAGAAAAATCAGAGTAAACTATTTCCGTTTTCGACCAGACAGGTAATACTGACAATTTCTGCAATAGTCAATAATCGTTACGCTGAGGGTAATAGTTCTTAAATATTTGGTTTTCAGAACCTTCCCTTGTGTCAAAGGAATAAAAGACAACAGTTTTGTTTCGACATGAACATCTATAGAAGCTCTCCCAAAAATCACAGGCTATATTCGCAGCCTCAAACCGGTAGCGGTAGCTCAGTGCATCAACTGCAGCGCTTCTGTCCGGCAGGTCCTAGGTTCGAGTCCTGATGGCGGCAGGATTTTCGACACGAGCTTTTCAGCTAGGTCGAATTCAGTCGCTGTCTTGAGGAGAATTCTAGCGGCCGGCTGTTCTGATCGGTAGTTTTCCGTGGTTTCTCCGATCAACGCCAGGCGAATGCTGGAGCAGTACCCTACCAAACGGGCCACGGACCGCGCGCGATCTGTCCTTCCTCTTCCTTGTCCTACTCTCTCCTGTTACACACACACTTACACTAACATGCACCACACTGCCACATATTAGAGTTTAGAGTCAAGAGCTTAGCGCTTGTCCCGACTGGTGCGGTGCCCCGCTGGTGGGAGAGTCCTGGTTAGGGGTAAACCCCACTAGCCGACGGTAGGTCGGCGGCGGATCTCGCCATCCAGCGGGGAAAGATCACCGCCATCTCCCGAGGAAAAACATGCAGTACACTTACGGAACTAATGACCAAAGCAGTTGACGTGCCCGGAAACACGAAAAAATCAATCAATCGCAGCCTCGACACAAGCCTACATGGTCATTCTCTACCTGGTATTAGCGCGCTTACGGGGTTTAATATCGATTGTATCTTATGAATTGTGCGCCATCATCCTTGTGTAACCTATTAGAGGGGATGTGCGAGCAAAGAAGGAGATAACAGAGGAGGCTACTTCACATGGCAACGCCCTTGGCTGGCAGGGCTGGAGCGGTGGCGTAGAGCGGTGCGGGCCCCGCGTGAGTGGGCCGGGCTCGTCGCGTCGTTGCCGGCTGTCACTGGATCAACTTGCAATATTAATCCAGTTTAGAGTTCATTACGCCGCCCGAGGCCTCCTCGTTACGCGGCCTAATCTGCCTGGCTGGTGCCGCCCGCCCACCCCACGCAGACCCTCTGATGTTCCGCCCCACCTCTGCCCCGCCCCGCCCCTGCATCGCCCCTACTCCGCCTTGCCCCTGCCCCCCCCCCCCCATCCTCCCCCCCTCCAACCAGACCCTCTGATGTCCCGCTCCCACTCCCCTTCGCCCTGTTCCGCCTCGCCTCGCTCCGTTCCCTCCGCCTCTACTCCATACCGCCACGGCTAGTCTTCCCCTGCCCTGCCCCGCCCACGCCGCTCGCCGCGGGCGACGCGGCAGCGGATCAGCGCCTTTGATGACGAGGCGACGAGTGCCCGCCCGCAAAGAACTAATGGGCTGCGGGGGAGGGCGTGCGTGGAGGGGTGGGCGCAATTGGACACGTTCGGCGCGGCGAGGACGGGCCTATCGGGGAGGGTTTGACGAGGCGAGGTAAGGCTGTGAAAGTGAGAGGAGAAGCGTTTCGGTAGACTAGAGCGACCGGCTCAGGGCATCAACTGCAGTGCCTCTGACCGGGAGGTTCTAGGTTGCGAGTCCCGTCGGTGACAGAATTTTCGACACTAGCTAGACGGCTTGGTAGAGCTTAGTCACTTACTGGTGGAGAATTCTAGCGGTCGGCTGTTCTGATATAGTTCCGTGGTTTCTCCGATCAACACCAGGCGAATGCCGAAGCAGTACCCTCACAAACGGGCCACGGACCGCCCGCGCTCTTGCCTTCCCCTTCCTTATTCTATCCTCGCTTCTCACGTAAACACAATTAAATGCAGTACACTACCACACATGTCGGGAGCCCAGTTGGGAGCTTACAGCGTGTCCCGGCTGGGGCGATGCCTCGCTGGTGAGTGATGCCTGTTTAGGGATAAGCCCGATAATCAACGTGAAGATCAGCGCCGGATCTCACCATCCAGTGGGGTAAAATCACCGTCACCTCCCGAGGAAAAACGTACACTATACTTACTGGGCTAACGACCTTAGAAATTGATGCCCGGGATCACTAATCAATCAATCAACCGCTACACGGAAGTGCGAAGGTGCCAACAGAGGACTTCAACTGCGACAGAAGTGAAACAGGCTAAACGTGAATGTTTAAGCCTCCAAAATCTAAGAAACTCTCATGGCATCAAAAAACCAAATTTATGAAATATTCAATTCAATTGAAAGCTTCAAGTCAATTTTAAATTATCATAATATTGCGGTCTTGATAACGTTATCTGAATTATTGTAAATTTACTGTATTAATATTTCTGTTTATACCTATTTATAAAATATATTTCTAGTGTAAATCAATAGGGGTTGCTAATGACCATAGATGGTTTTAAAGCTAAAATAAAAAAAATGCAGGAGATAATGCAGTGCTTCTGCCCGCAAAGACCGAATTTCCGCGGTCTGCGGGAGACGCGAGGGCAATGTCGAGTGCTGTTTGGTGAAGCAGAGAACGGTAAAAAGCTTGAAGAGTAAAAATGTGGCATGGAGAAGATGGTAGGAGAACAGACGCTGGGATATTGAGCGCAGGAAGGTTAACACTTCCTGCACTACGCACGAGCGTTGCGAATGCAAGCATGCCACGTTGAGCCGACGAAGCTCGTTTTTGTTGTGACCGCCCGCGCGGTTTTGTAAGTCCCGCCACCGAGCCTCCTAAAGGCGGGAAGCGCGCGGGCCGTCACGCCAAGATGAGCGTGCGGAGACTCGCCGCCACCCTGGGCGGCGGGCCCAGCCGGCGAGCCGGGGCCCCCAAGGGGGTATAAAACGAGCCCCCGCAGAGAGTCGAGAGTCCGGATCCAGTCAGGAGTGGGAACCGTGGCGGAGGAGCGCACACGGAGCAGCAGAGGCAGTGGCGGTGGACCGACCGCCCCTCTGTTATCTACGCCGCAGGGAGACGGCGTGACGCCCGGCCTAAGGGAAGGCGCGGGCCCGGAGCCTGGCACGTGGATCGACTCAGCGTCCCGAGACGGGACACCAGCAGGAAAGGCGTACCAAAGAGAATTTGTTAACAAGAGAATTTGCCTTGTACATAAATGAGAATAAAATAATGTTTTACAAACAGTGTTTTGTGGACATAACAGTTTTCATGTGTTAATGCTCGTGCTAAGGAAACGTCGAATTTCTGCTGAGCTCCACTCATGTGTCGTTTGCCAGAAGGGTTTCCAGTATTTAGACAAATCCACCAGGTCGCAGCACTTCCTACGAGACGTTTGTTTTCATTTTATATTTTCTCCTGAAAGCAGATGATAATTGCGGTTCGAAGATGACGCGAGTGTACAAGATGACGTTACTGAGATTTTATTAAATTCATAGCGAAGTCGCACAGAATGTATGTTTTTGTAAGACTGTTGATGCTAATAAAATTATGTAAATATAACATGTTTCTGTTATAATTAGGGGACGGATTTTGATGACCTAAAACATCGCCAAAATGATAAATAAAATGCTCTTAAAATATTTTTAAAATATCCTAAAAGCAAAGAAAAATAACGAAATAAATTTTATCCAAACCAGTTCAGACGAACAACTTTAGCTGTTGGATACGATACTGATGTAATCCAGGCTTCTTCTATTCGTTCAAGTGCATTCAGCTTTCAAACTTTTGGTTTGGGATGTTCTTTGCCAGAAAATCCCTGCCTTAGTTATCCCGATATCGACTGAATCGCCAATGACGCTGACAGGCGTCACAAGAACCTTAGATTACATACTCACAATGGCTGACATTACAACTTATGAGCGAAGAAATCGAATAAGATACTAGGTATAGATACTAAGGAATTCTGTGGAGAACATCTATTGCATCTCGTAAATATTATTTGAAGCAAGTACCATTAAAATGACATTAAAATCGATGAAATCCGAGAAAAATACAATAAAAATGACTTACTATCCGTAATCGATAAAAAATGCAAAAAAATGACGTATAAAAACGGGTAATTTTCTTTTGTCCTAACGTAAAATGAATTTCCATACTAAACGGCATTGTACTAAAGTGAAAAGAAAAAATGACAATTCATTAAAATTCGCCTCCTAGTTATAATTATGGTTAGCCAATGCAAAATCTTAAAAAAAAATTCTTGAAAAACATACACTTTTCAAACAGAATTTCGAAAATGATAGAAACACTTTGCCTATTGATGAAATATATCATTGTAAAGAACTCTTACATACTGGTATAATAACATTAGAATAATATTATATTAGCTTTCAAGTTCTATTTTAGTAAAAACACAAAACTAGTGAAAAACTACCAGTAGGCTGGGTCCACGCGCTACCGAACAGTTTATGACCTGCGTGGGCTACTACCCCACACGTCTTGTACTACCAGCAGGGTTTCTCCCTAGGTGGGCACCTAGGGGCTAGCCTTTATCCGCAACCCTCGCGCATGTACAAGTCCACTTTCGGGCGGGTATTCGGACACGCGAGAATGCAGCTACCCACCGCGGTGCCTCGTCAATTAAATCTCGGTGGGGCCACTCTGCCAGCGCAGAGCTACTAGCTGTTAGGGCTAGGAACGGATTCTAACCAAGCGACATTCACAATAGGCCGAGACGAATCCCTACTCCATTGCCCATGATTATCGGACTCTGCCTACGAGGGGTCGCCCCGATGAGGCCTCGGGTGTCTCGGTTCCTCCAACCTGTGTCCGCACTGCATCACCCTTGACGCTATCGACATAAGGAACGCCGGTATCTAGGCAACCTAAGATTCAGGCTCCCTGTCGGGCTCTTGTATGCGGGTTCGGGAACAAGCCCCGCCCCCGACCCTGCCCTAAGTTTGACGATTAGGGTGAATGGATCACCAAATGAACGTGCCGCCACGGATCTTAGCACCGCTACCTCACTGCAGCGACCTCGGTGTTCGCAACGTTAGTACCGCCTGGAAACAGGCCCGGGTGGAGGTTTCCGCCCCCACCAACTGCCTCAGGCTTTTCCGCCCTCTGCTCCCCCCACCCCCTGCGGGGACCCACTGGAGCAGTCGGGAAAGTGTTAATATGATCGGTGGGATGATCTGATTAGAAGGATAAAATTCCATATAAGGCAGGTGTGGAGAACGCCATGTATGTTCCCATTCCATATGTCATTGAGGTGATTGATTCTCAATTGACTATGTAAGCCTTCGGAAAGTTCTTGCACCGTGACGATTTAACTAGATTCACATGCTGAATGATGCACTTCTTTAGTATCTTACTTGGTTGTCTGGGAGACACCGCAACCTAAGCACAGATGTCAACGTTTCGGCTATCATGCTGTGACCTTCCTCGGGGCAAATGAGGAAGGTCGGAGTATGATACTCAAAGCGTTGACGACTGTGCCCAGGGCGTCGGGTGTCCGAGACATGAAGTTGATACTGACACCGGTCATGGAAGCATAAGCTTTCATGTAGTAATTGAGACTACTAACGGGAATCAGGAGCAAATGCTTGGGTTTGGTTTGGTTTAGTTTTTCCGTGTTTCCGGGCGCGTCAACTGCTTTGGTCATTAATCCCGTGAGTGTAGTGCATGTTTTTTCTCGGGAGATGGTGGTGATCTTCCCCCGCTGGATGGCGAGATCCGGCGCCGACCTACCGTCGGCTAGTGGGGTTTCCTCCTAACCAGGACTCTCCCACCAGCGGGGCACCGCCCCAGCCGGGACGAGCTCTAAGCTCCCGACCGATCTCCCGGAATATGTGATCGTGTAGTGCATGTTAGTGTACGTGTGTGTGTAAGGGCAGAGGATAGGACAAGGAAGAGGAAGAAAAGATCGCGCGCGGTCCGTGGCCCATTTGTTAGGGTACTGCTCCGACGTTCGCCTGGTGTTGATCGGAGAAACCACGGAAAACTTCCGCCGGTCGCTAGAATTCTTCTCTAGACATCGTCTAAATTCGACCTAGCTGAAAAGCTAGTATCGAAAATCTTGCCGCCGACAGGACTCGAACCTAGAACCTCCCGGCCAGAGGCGCTGCAGTGACATCAGTTGATGCACTGAGCTACCGCTCCCGGTGCAAATGCTTGAGAGGCAAGGGAATAACGGCCATGTAAGTGTTGCATGTGGTTTCATTTAATACCAAAGAATTAAACAAATTCACAAATATTGAAAGAGTTTCGATTTTGACTGAAAAATGCGGAAATTTGAATCCAATATTCCACCTATTCTCATACTGCGCATACCGACTGAATTCTCATATTCAGTGCGTATTGCTTAAGATACAGCTTACGCCATGATACTGCAAGGGTCAAAGGAAGAAACTGAAATTAAAATAATTGCTACTTACGAGTTGCATTTTGGAACAGCAACTTTTTTATAGCGCACTAGTGCGAAACGCGAACGCATTGTTGCATTCATAATATTGTTAATTGAATATTATATGCGCATTCGCTTGTGCTTGAAAGTGAGTTGCAATTACAAAACCATTCCGAAGTATTTAAAACCCAAATGTATTTTGTAAACGTATGTATTAGGCTACGTTTCAATGTGTTTTGAGAAACCGTAATAAGAGAGTTTTTCTGTCAAGAGTGTTTGTGCAAGTAACAATGAATAGCGTTGAAAATATTAAATTCAAAAAATCAATGACTTCTGTGTAAAAGTCACGAGAAAAATTGCTGAAAAGAAACAGCGGAATGGCACAGTTCGGCATGCCATCAAACTTCATAAGATGGTTTGAGTTTAATTGTCATTATTTATGATAAAGAGTGTAAATGCATGTATGTAATGTTTGCTCTGTGTATGATTAATATATATATATATATATATATATAAGAGAGAGAGAGAGAGAGAGAGAGAGAATAATAAAAAGTGGGGAGAGAAGGAGAGAGAGAGGTGTGTGTGTGGAGAGAGAGAGAGAGAGAGAGAGAGAGAGAGAGAGAGAGTGGAAGAGAGAAAGAAGGGAAACATTGTGCTAATGGCATGACCATGTGACCTAATGGCATGACCACGAGCTGCCACTGGTGACACACCGAATTTCAGACCCACAGAAATACGTATTTTCTGCAAGGATTTCATTTCTGATGGGAAGAAGCAGCCAAGCATTTCAACAGGTCATTTATTTAGTCATATTCCCCAAACTGGACATAAGTAGCTGAGATATTGTAAGATTGTGTTTCATTAAACGTAACAATAAAAAGACTTTCTCTGCTGATATTATTCCATGCCCATACTTTCCCAGCAAAACAATCAGATCTATGGATATTTTGAATAACATCCCACAAAGCGCCAGGTTAAGCTAGAACAGGTCCGTTCCGCCACTTGCATTCCTCACTTGAGCGTAATCGTCGCCTTGACATGTCGCATAACTTACACTCGTTCGTCTCCATTTCCTATTCCTTCTCAGCAGCTTTAGCTGTCGCTCTTGTACGACCGTGACAAAACTTCTCCGCCAGAAACAGAAAACATTTCCTTCTTTTTCACGGTTCGCAGTACGAGACTCCGCCAGTTTGGCAAAGGTCTCGAGACGCGAGCCCTCGTTTCAATATCCGCCGCCAGGGGCGCCCGAGGAAGAAAAAATGACGCGCGAGTTTGCCCGGAGCACCTGAGAGCGAACGCAGGTATTTATCATGGAGGGCGACGCCATCTTCCCGCCGACCGAGACGATTTCGGCGAATCCTCGAATATATCGTCTCTTGCAAGCGCCCTTCCCAGCTTTTCCTTTTCTTCCAGGGTCTTCTTCCCTGAGAGAGAAGATCCAAGACTCGGTTTAAAGGTAGTTGTGAATCTTAGAAAGTGTCCCATTAGATCCATTTTCCCTGCTGTAACTGCGATCTGCGGGAGAAACTGTCGGACAAACCCGGCTACCTAAACTTTATTTCAAAAGAATTAAAAAATAATTAGCTTTAAAAAATAACAACATTTTGAGAATAATCAAGCTTAATCGGAGTAAACACCAAAAGCAATAAGAAAAATTAAACTATATATGTTTTATGTTCGTATTTAACGCGGAATTAAAATGCAAGAGCTAGCCAAACGGCAAATTAAAAAAAAAATAAAAATAAAATCTTTTCCCGAAAATCGAAGTTAATAATGAAAGAAAATAACTGAATATGACACTTGTCTACAGGGAAACAGTTAAAGCGAGCCGTGATATTAGAAGAGAAACAGTATTGCTACAAAACGGCTGAATCGTTTACGTACTATTCGTACGTAAATCGATAATAAATATTTGTAAATTATTTACTTCCAACATTTCAGCTCTCCAATCTCTCATCAATATTCTTGAAAAAACGGCTCGCCAAATCTATTATCTAGTTTCTTCTAAAACACACTTTCTAAGTAAAATTGACCTTCTCCCAAACATTGTCAATGATGTGCCTACTATCACTGAATCCATTTAACTCAATGCCTGGCAGTATCATTCGTTGCTATACCCATAAAGTTTTATTAGAGTTAAAATCTTTTGACGTGGAACTTATATAATTTTCTCAAAATTAATTAACTTTACACAATTTTTTAGAATACAATAATTTAAATTTTCTGAATTAAATTTTGTTAAACCTTTTATCAATTCAGAGAGTTTCTAGGTGCCCTATTTACGATTTCCACTCTTTGAAGTGTCTAAGGAATCCAAATCTAGTTAGGAAAAGGAAGCTTGGATTAATAAATATGGGAAAGCTTGTTGGCCCAGTTACAATGAGCATCGGGCCTACTTTTAAAGTTGTAGTCAATCGTTTCATGTAGGAAAAAATCCACTAGACTAGAGCCGATCGCGTCTAAGCGCACTTCCTTTCCTCGTGCGCCGCCGAGCTGACTCGACCAAGCTGAGCCAGAGCTTTTCAAGGAGGCCGGCCACTTGAGCAACAGTGTCTAAACAAAGCCGGAGCGGGGGGGGGAGGGGCGGGGAGGGGGGCTTCGGGAGAAGGCGTTTCAATGAGGGGACAGTGGGCGCGGGCGGAGGGCAGGCATCACCAGACGGGAGGGGAGGAGAGGGAAGGAGGGAGGGGCCGGAGAAGGCGTTTGAATGAGGGAACAGAGGGCGCGGCGGAGGAAGGGAGGGGAGAGGAGTGCGCGGCGGAGGGGTGAACGAGGCGCGGGGATTTATGGGCGGTAGCCGCGTCGGAAACTTATCGCCGTGCGCGGAATCGTTCGCACGTCTTCCTCGTGAGAGATCGCCCCGCTGCCCCCGGCGCTCCGCTCCGGATCCACTGGGACTATAAACAAGTCGGCGCGAGGGCTCCGGTGACGTATCGCGCACCTATCTCTCGATGTGAATTTTATAACTCATATATTCTGATGATTCGATATCTCCCCAAGTGGGGACAGACGATAACTGCTAACGAAACTGCTGCTTTTATTGCCATTAAATTACAGAGATAATATACATACATTCAGGTACAGACATCTGGGATCACATCGAAATGTAATAGATTCTTAATCGGAACAAAGATTATGCTGGATGAAGTGTATACAATGGTAGGAAAAGTGAAATATTATCAATGAGAGTAAAAATAACACTTGTATACACGAATGACAAACCGATTGAATTCATTTTTTAAAATGAGAGGAAGAATAAGCCACGTAAGATGATTGCAATTTGTCACTGGAGAGCGCGCCTTTCATTTCAACATTACATGAGTTTGCAATACGACGAAAAAATGTATTTGAAGATCATTTAATGACCGTGACGCAAGTTGGTAGATATATCATCATACGCATAATTCAATACTGAATATTACATTTTTAAACACGTATTTTCATTTTGGAAGCGTAATAAATATAAATTTGTACAATGACTGAGATTTCTATTAGAAGTTTTTAGGCGAAATCGTGTCGTATCGCATCAAGAAAGTTCGCACATTTACATTGTCAAAAATAATTTGAGAATGACAAGAAAATGCGAATACTAGTAGTGAGGTAAGCAGTGATTTAGTGAAATAAAAGGGATATCGATTGAATATCAATAAATAAAAATTACGATCAAATGAATACTGATGTACTTGAAGAGAAATGGGAAATTTAACCTCTGAGAAAGGATTAGGTGAAAATATACACCCCAAGTAAAATGTAAGCAACGTAGTTACGGTGATGTGCTTTAGTCTCACGAACTGTTCAGACACTCAAGAAGTTTCTTAGATAATGAACCATTTTATTTTTACTGAGATTACGAATTGGTGATTAAATTTCATCAGAGTTCATCAATGTTCTGTCACACACAGGAAAGAGAAGAGTGTAACGTTTGCACAACTCCTAGCAATGCAAGCAATAATCACATATGGACCTCTCGTTGCGGGTTAATTCTAAGTGAAAGAGACTTTCCAGGGAAGTCAGAAAAGGTATTTAATTGATTGTAATTATCAATTACAAATATAAGGACATGATTTTAAAAATTGTTTCTATTTACAAGCCAAAATATTGCATCATTAAATAGTTTCAATAAATACGAACGCATAGTAAACAGAGTGTATTCATTGTATGTCCTTTGTTTGGGTTTGAGACGTCGTTTTTGCCATATGATTGATGACGCACTGCTTTCTGCGTGGCCCAGACAAACATATTGGGCACCCTATGGAATACTACTTTTCTAGACTTTGCGCACGGGGGCTTCGTCAAAATCATTTACGAACCTTGCCCATCCATTGAGGGGTTCAATCAGAAGAATACAAGCACAGGTTTTGTATATACCAATAGTGACGCAAGAGCGCATTAAGAGGTAGCCCTCCCCCCCACCCATTGCCGACAAGGCGCATAGCAGGTGGTTTCTGTCACAATCCGCCAATTATGTCTTTCATTTGAAAACGTAGCTCTTTTGAGGACGCCGGTTTTTTGATAAGCTGTTTTCTTTCCTGCACGCACGCACGATTGCACATGGCGTTACAAAGAAGAGCTGGTCAAAGCAAATTCTCTGATTCGGAATTTTGGATTTGCTTGTACGAGGTAAACATGTTACATGTAAACGTTTGTTCCCACAAAACGCTTTTTTTCCGGTTGTTGAAGGTACAAAGAGAAAACGTAGTGCATTGCTGGTCTTATTATAACTTACATAAAAATAGTTCATCATAAGTGTCAACATAATATTTAAGAATAATAACGATGAATTAAGTCGTCAAAAACAGAAATGTGACGTTCACGAGTTGAACTTTTTTTATGCAGAGTTATGCAAAATTATTATCCTGTTATGTTTTTTAGCTTCGAAATTTGAATTTTGAATTGGTAGCATTCTTCACATATTTATTACAGGAATTTCCCTTTGGTTCTAAATATTAGTATCTTTTAAAATTCCAGTAAATTGTTTCAAGAATATTCTGGAGCCATTTTATTTTACACACACTGAAAATAGCAAACTTGCTACTACGTTTACGATAAAACATTGATAAAATGGTATTCAAAAGTTATTAACGCAAATTACGTTTTAGCAACACAAAAAAAATATTTATTTAGTTATTTGCTAAAAGAGAACAGGAGATTTCATTCGTGTTCAATTTTCTTTCGATATAAAATTAACACCAAATTAATGTGTGTTACACGTAACCAGCTTCGCGTGCCCCTCATCACTTTTTTGAAAAACTCCTGCTGGGACACATTGGGGAGTGAGTCCACCCTGCTTGGGTTCACCCGGGGTCTCAACTGTCCCTGGTGGCGTGTCACCACCCTACCCTCCGTGCGGACTAAGTATGTCCTGTTTCCTTTTGCCGCCGTTACAATGCCCGGAAGCCATGCTGGGCATTTTTTAAGAGGTACCATAAACCATATCACCCACCTGGAATCTTGGTTGCGTTCCTACCGACCTGTAAGGATCTCCTGGGCTCAGCAAAGACAACAATGTTCTCGGTTGTCTCCCGTGTAGCACCTCGGCAGGGCTCCTGCCGTCCGCGCCTGGCAAGGTGCGGAAGGTGACCAAGACCCGCAGCAACGCTCTGGACCTGTGTGTACCTGCTGCGCGCGCTTTCGCCATAGCCGTCTTGAAGGTTCTCACAAACCTTTCCGCTTCCCCGTTCGATTGCGGGTGAAACGGCGGTGCGCAGACATGCTGGATCCCATTGCTCGCGCAGAAGTTGGCAAACTCTTGGGACGTGAACTGGGTCCCGTTGTCCGACACCAACGTGACCGGGAGCCCTTCGGTCACAAAAATCCTCTCCAGGGCATTGATGGTCTGCGCCGACGTGGTGCTGGCCATTTCCACCACGTATGGGTAATTGGATTTGGCGTCCACTACTACCAACCACATCTTGTCCCAAAATGGACCCGCGAAGTCTATGTGCACCCGTTCCCACGGCTCACTAGGTTCCGGCCAGGGAACCAAATCCTTCCTAGGCGCACTCTGATTTAATTGGCAGGCCTCGCACCTCTTAAGTAACTGGTTGATGTCTGCGTTCATTCCTCCCAGAAACAGTGACGACGCGCCAACTGCTTCGTACGGACCACCCCAGTGTCCCTCATGGAGGAGGTCCAATACTGTCTTCCTCAGAACCTTCGGGATGACGACTCTCGTGAATTCCTCTCCGGCTAAGAGCAACACCCCCGCCTTGCAAGTTAATCTGTCCTTCTTGTTGTACCAAGAAGCATTGCTCCTCAAACACCTAAGTGGCCAGCCTTCCCTTACGTAATTCCTCACTGTCCGTAGCTCTGGGTCCTTGTCCGTCTCCTGTGCGATCTTCTTGGCTCCCAATGGAAATTCTGATAGTACTAAGCACTCTTCTGAGTCGATCTGTAGGCATTCTTCCTCCAACTTGTCGAACTCCAGGTCCGGGCCTCCTGGCAACCTGGATAAAGTGTCTGCATTGGCATGCTGAGTCGTGCTTCTGAAGTGAATCTGGTAATTGTAGTCCGACAAGAATAGCGCCCACCTTTGCAGCTTCTTCGCTGTGCTTTCCGAGATCCGTTTTCCCGGGTGGAATAACTGCACTAGCGGCTTGTGATCCGTTATTATATGGAACTTACTACCATATAAATAATCGTTGAATTTTCTCACCGCGAAGATTATTCCCAATGCCTCCTTTTCAATTGGTGAGTAATTCCTCTGATGTTTGTTGAGGGATTTTGACGCAAACGCAATTGGCCTCTCCACACCATTGTCGTCCTTCTGCGATAATACCGCCCCGAGACCATACTCCGAGGCGTCAGCCGCTACTGTGGTGAGCCTACCCGGCACAAAATGGTTTAACTTAGCCGTTTTCACCAGTGCCTCCTTTAACTGGCTCAGTGCTCTTTCACAGTCTTGTGACCAAACAAATCTCACTCCTTTCTTCCTTAGCTTGTTGAGTGGAGCTGCGATAGTAGAAAAGTTCCTAATGAACTTATTATAATAATTTACTTTTCCCAATAATGCCTGTAGCTGCTTCACGTCTGCCGGTGGTGGCAGCCGCAGGATGGCTTCTACGTGTTGGCTAGTGGGTGAAATGCCGGTGCTGTCCAGCACGTGCCCCAAGAACACTACCTGGTCCTTAAAGAATTCGCACTTGTCCTTATTCACCTTTAACCCATTGTGGTGGAGCACTTTAAATACACTCTCCAAGTTTTCCTTGTGCTCCTTCTCCGTGCTCCCCGTGACTATAATATCGTCCAGGTAGTTGCAGCAACCCCTCAGCTCTGCTGTCAACTGTTCTAGGCAGCGCTGGAACAGTGCGGCTGCGGAATTCACGCCGAATGGTAGCCTGTTGTACCTGAAGAGTCCTAACGGGGTGTTAATTACCAAAACTTCCTTGGCGTCCTGGTCGAGTGGTAGCTGTAGGTATGCGTCCCGCAGGTCAATTTTCGAAAATTTTCGTCCGCCGGACAACTTGTAGAACAAATCTTCCGGCTTGGGGATTGGATATTGTTCTACTTCCAGCTGTTGGTTCACTGTACTTTTGAAATCCCCGCACAATCTAATCGAACCATTGGCTTTCTTTATTACGACCAAAGGTGTGGCCCACTGGCTTGTTGACACGGGAGTGATAACACCATCAGCCTGCAATCGTTTCAGCTCCTCGGCCACTTTTTCCCTAAGGGCCCACGGGACTGGTCTTGCCTTGAAAAAGCGTGGTTTGTGCCCCTCCTTCAACTGGATGCTTGCTCGGAAATGCCTACATTCCCTGCGGTTGCCGCCTCTGTTGCGGTAACCACTCTCGGCACTGTCACTACACTCACTGGCGTCACTGTCGGTCTCGTGTTCTTTTGCCGTCTTTCCCCGGTGTATCGACCCACTGTTCTTGACCTGGTGCACATGCGACTCTGATGCGATCTGGCGAGCTGTCTCACATGTCATTTCGTATGTTTTACATAGGTTGTGTACCTCCTCTAATGACGGGTTATCACTTTGTAAGGCTTGAAACCTAATTTTCTCTTCCGGTGTGTGTAGCACTACCATGTCCCTTATTAAAGTCTCCGCGTAGTAAAGTCTTCCTTATCTGATGGCGGGCACCTGAACTGACAATGCCGCGCCAGCCCGGACAATTCCGTAATCCACTCGCTGTGTGTTTGCCCCTCGCTTTTTCTGCATTGAAAAAATTTGAATCTAGCTGCAACCACATGAGGTACTTTGTTAAAGTAATTGTTGAGTTTCTCTAGCATTTCCGCCCATTTGACACTCGATATTTCTCTCTCTGGGAACAGCTTTCTTATTAGGTCGGTCACTCTGTTGCCTACGCAGCTAAAAAAAACGCCTTTTTCGTTTTTGCGTCTCCTACCTTGTAACACAGTAGGTGCTGCTCCAACCTGTGTATGTACTCGTCCCATTCTTCTGCGTCCGGCCGGAAACCAGGGAACTGTGGAGGGGAGCGGGCACTGACCGCCTCCAACAATGCAGCCATCTGTGCCTCCGCCTGTTGCCGCTGCTGCTGCATCTGTTGCTGCTGTTGCTGCATCTGTTGCTGTTGTTGCTGTATCTGTTGTTGCATCAGCATGATCAAATTTGTTATTTGCTCGGGCTCCATATTGTTGTTTTCTCCTCGTCGCCAATTTGATGTGTCCAAATTCAACACACTCAAAATTCAATAAACAATTTATTGATAGAGAAAACAGGTACAGAGCTATAGTGCCGAATATCCAGGAGAATGTACAGAGAAACTTAGCCGAGTTGTCGTAACCAGTAGAAGCCCCAAAATATCGCCGAGTCACCAATTCTCCGTAGAGGGAAAGTCCGTGGTCGCAGCACTGTCCGTCGTAATCGCAGTCTTCAATGTTCTATCACTATTCGCCACACCTCACAGTTACTCGGCCGCTCACTCTCTGCCTCTCCCCGGGCCACGGCCGGCTTATATTCGCTCCGGGCCGCAGGTCCGCAGACTGGCAGGCGTAGCAGGGGGCGGAGGTTGAGACTCGCCCCGCTTGCTCAGGCGTGGCGGCCGCACATCTTTAAGTCCCGCGGCCGCGCTTGTCGCGGCCGCTGCCGCCAGGGCGGTAACGCCCTACTGTGGCGGCACCTTCGAAACTGTGCGGCCGGTCACGACACTTCTATAGGCCTAAAAACCACCCAAACCCCCTTTCAGATGAAACAACCCCTAAAAACAAGTTTTCCGAGAATTTTCTTTAAAAAGTTGTAAAAGGATCCGGAAAAACTTGGACGGTTCCCACCAGCCGAATACGATGCATCGAACGACACCTCATTTGCTCCAAATGGTGAGACGGAAGAAGTTTAACCGTTAGTAACGAACTGGCACACGCGCGATAGCTGATTAGAATAAGTGAGATACTGCGTTCAAAACTAAAGCGAATTTCAAAATCAATTGGTTCTATCAGCTGATGAATAATTCAAAAGACTTTCACTTGGATATACGTCCAGTTAAACTTGTGTGTATTTATTATTTACTGAAATAAAAGGATAAAAAACTATTCTCCAGATACTTTTTTACTATATTTTTATTATTGGAATGAGATATACACGGTTCAGTATCATTTACTTTTTACATCCATTTTGAAAAATTTACAATCAACCTTAATTATCTAAAACTTGATATAATCTATCTACTACCTTGATTTTGGATACTTATTGAGTACCAAAGCTTAGTTACACCCTGAGGAAGGCAAGACGGGGATGTCTAGTTCTAATTCTGCTCAGGAAGTTATTGATCGTTGCTAGATTGCAGTGAGCCATCTGACTCATTGCAGATACACTGCATTTGAATAAAAATTGTTGGAGAGTTGAGCAATGCAATGATTGAAGGATGGCATGTTTAATTTTGTATGAAGTTCTGTTCAGATAAACAATACAGAAATAAAATCCACTAACGTTCAAACCTTTCTTTTTCGATAACCCCTACACTTCACATATTCCATCGCACAGGGGTTGCAAACTGTAATTTAAACCTACCAGCCTCCCGGCAAGAGCCGATCGTCCTAAGCGCCACGGACTACTCCGATCCCTCGCAGCCGACCTCCTCACCCTCACTTCCGCTCAACAAGCCCCAAATTGGGAGAGGAAGGTCGCGGAAACGCGCAGTTCCCGCTCCTAGCGGCGACGGCCACGACCAGCCAAGCAGCCCCCGCCGCGGCGCGCCGGCCTCCAGCATCTAGCCTCCAGCATCTAGCCTCCAGCCTCGAGGCAACTTAGGAAATGCATTTATGTCTCTAATGCAATTTTCCTCAAGTTTGCCAACATTCACGCATAAGTGCACAATTCCGCCTCCGCTAACTCCATTTGAGTTTGTACACCCGCGCGGCGCGACGCCAGGTGGCGCGGGGAGCGCGAGCGGAAGCAGGAAGGGGGGAAGGTTACGGGTGACAAGCACGTGCAGGAAACACTGATTGGGAAAATGAGGACTGAGTGAGTGAGAAGTTTTAGAAACGGGCAGCAAGGGTGGCGCCAGAGGTGAGAAGTAATCAGATTGGTGTTCTACTGATT
The DNA here is from genome assembly GCA_964035755.1 of Teleogryllus oceanicus. Lineage (NCBI taxonomy): Eukaryota > Metazoa > Arthropoda > Insecta > Orthoptera > Gryllidae > Teleogryllus > Teleogryllus oceanicus. The sequence continues at coordinate 34,413,977 of CAXIVR010000002.1, forward strand.
TTGAAAATGCGAAATTGTGGGTACATACAATTCACACAAATTTTCAAGAACTGTACGATATTATTGAGATGCTTAAGTAGCTTTAGAATGTAAGTGAGATGAAAAATGATTTATTGGGAACATGTGGTGGCAGTAATGCTTTTGGATAAATGTTCAATCGGAAAGAGCAAATAACGAAATGCCATGCTCTGAAAATCATCATTTGAACAAATGAAAACAAGAAAATTTAATCAATAAATAAAAAACAGAATGAAATGCCAGTCTGGAATGGCTTTAAGAAAGTGATAGATACATATGAAGATGCTTCAGCAATCTCCAGTCTTTTACTCCGAGCACACTCCACTTCATTTCCAACTTCTTCCATAGACTTTCCCCACTATCCGTGCAGTTATCACCGATTGCGATATCGCTGCCAATGCATCCTCCTTCACCGCCGCCCACATCGCCACCTTTATCTCCACTTCCGTCCCGCCGCTTCTGCCTTGCCCTCGCCCCGGCCACCGACCTCGTTCCTATCTTCTTCCCCTGCCTCCGCCGCCGCTATCCCCATCTACTACGAAGCAGTCTGCGCGACAGAAGCTGTCGTGGGTGCCGCCGCCGCCGCCGCCCCCGTCGCCACCGCCGCCACCGCCGCCCTGCCACCGCCGCCGCCGCCGCCGTCCTTCACCAACGCCGCCGCCGCCACCGCCGCCACCGTGCCACCGCCCCACCAACGCCGCGTGGAGGTGGAGGTGGAGTGGAGGTGGAGGTGGAGGTGGAGGTGGAGGTGGAGGTGGAGGTGGAGGTGGAGGTGGAGGTGGAGGTGGCGGTGGCGGTGGCGGTGGCGGTGGGGTGGAGTGGAGGTGGAGGTGGAGGTGGAGGTGGAGGTGGAGGTGGAGGTGGAGGTGGAGGTGGAGGTGGAGGTGGCGGTGGCGGTGGCGGTGGCGGTGGCGGTGGCGGGGGCGGGGCGGTGGCGGCGGCGGCGGCGGCGGGGCGGCGGCGGCGGCGGCGGGTGGCGCGGTGGCGGTGGCGGTGGCGGTGGCGGTGGCGGGGGCGGCGGCGGGGGCGGTGGCGGCGGCGGCGGCGGCGGCGGAGGCGGCGGCGCGGCGTAGGCGGCGGCGGCGTAGGCGGGCGGCGGCGGCGGCGGCGGCGGCGGCGGCGGCGGCGGCGGCGGCGGTGGCGCTGCACCTTCCGGCGCCAGGCGGTCGGGAAGTTGGCAGCAAACGCCGGCAGCGACCTCTTGCTACTTCGCAGGCGCCCCGGGCGGGGTCGGGTGGGGCGGCGGGCGGGACCGCGTGACGCCACAGACCGGCATCTCGCCCTCCCGACGCCACCGCCCCGCGACGCCATCCGTTTCCGCCAAGACGCCACCGCTCCCTTGCGGTTCTCAAGCAGGGGCGGAGCCAGAAGGTGTTTTGAGGAGCAGGCATTTCAGTTCGGGCTAGGGTTGCCAACCGTCCTCCACTTGGGAGGACAGTCGTTCATTGACGTCAATTGTAGGTCCGTCAAGCTGGAACACTACAACGAAACATGTCAAATCATGTATTGATAATTCATTGCCGGAATTTGGAATTAATTGCCACGTCATTTCCGGGCGAAAACGCGTGTGAGCTGGCTTGACGCAACGCCAGCACACATATAAGTAAAAATTGGAGACACAGCTCGACAAAAGCCCTCAAATGATTTATTGCTAATTAATTGACAATTAATTGCCACAATTTGAAATTAATTGCCATGTATTTTCGGAGCGAAAACGGGTATGAACTAGCATGCCGCAATACCGAAAATAGAGTAAATATTCAAAAATATTCGAACAAGAGAGAACCAACGAGCACAATCAAATAAAACCAATATCATAATTTAACAGACATTTCATACTAATTTATTAGTCTAAACAGAAATTAATTGCTTTTGTCATTTATGTAATAAATAATTTTAAAAGCTTCATAATTACGCAACCACATACGATATTCGAATACAAAATTGGAAAATACCATGGGTACAAAGAACTAAAACATATTAAATAATTAAATACACATACCATACTAATTTATTACCCTAAAGATAAATTTATAAACGTTGCCGTGCACAAAATAAATATTGTTAAAAACTGAATCAGAGTTATCCAACCATGCCAGATATTCAAATTCGAAAATTGAGAGAACCAATGAGCACAGTCGAGTAAAACCGAGAACATTGTTTAACAGATATATGATACTAATTTATTACTCTAAACAGAAATGGATATTCTTGCCATTTATGAAATACTTATTTTAAAATCTTCATGTATACAACCTGTTTAATAATCAAATACACATTCCATACTAATTTTATTATTCCAAAGATAAATTTATAAACGTTGCCACGTATTAAATAAGTATTGTTAAAACCGTATCAGAGTTATCCAACCATGCCAGATATTCATTTCCAAAAGTAGAGAAAACCAACGAACACAATCAAATAAAACCAAGATCATGCTTTAACAGATATTTGATATTAATTATTACTCTAAACGGAAATTAATTGCTCTTGTCATTTATTAAATAACGTTTATCAATTAATCTTTGGAATAATAAATCAGTATATAATATGTATTTAATTATTTAACAGATTTTAGTTGTTTATATCCATTGGTATTATTAAATTTCCTTTTCATATGTCGTACGTAAGGTTAGAAAATTAGTTCGAGAAAGTCTGTGCTGTTCTATCGCACCACTAGTTGGTACGTAAGGTTTATTCCCCCTTGGCTGTAACTTCAAAGGTTGCGAAGTATCTGAGGTGAATGATGACGGGGAGAGGTGGCTCAGAGCTGATGTCACTGCAGCACCTCTGACTGGGAAGTCCTAAGGCTCGAGTTCCGACGGTGGCAGGATTTTCCATACTAGCTAGATAGCTAGGCCGAGTTCAGTCGCTGTCTGGGGAATTCTAATGGCCGATTGCTCTGATTGGAAGTTTTTCGTGATTTCTCTGATCAACACCAGGCAAATGCCGGAGAAGTACCATAACAAACGGGCCACAGACTGCGTGGAATCTTTCCTTCCTCTTCCTTGTCCTATTCTCCCTTTTACTTCACACACTTACATCACTGCACTAAGACACATGTCGGGCGACAGGTATGGATCTTAGAGCTCGTACCGGTTGGGGCGGTGGCCTGCTGGTAGGAGATACCAGTAGGGGTAAAGCTCGGTAACTTACGGTAGGTCAGCCCGGATCTCCCATTCAGCGGAGGAAGATTCAGCGACCGCGAGAAAAAAACTGCACTTGTGGGACTAATTACCTCAGGTGTTGACGCGCCCAGTATCACTAATCAATCGAGGAGAATAAGTCTGAATATTATAGTAAAAGAGTGAATACAACAAAGGTACACGGAAGCGTAAAGTCAACTATTAGTAATATTTGTTATGTGTAAAAAAACATACACATAATAGTAACGTTTATTATGAATAAAGTTCAAGATTATTATACGCAGGGATGTTAAAGTTTTTTAGGTATCTCATATAAAACCTATAGGTTTCAAGAATGTTCTGAAAAATACTCTAATATTCATTGTGGAGGTCTTTAATGTTTTTGGTAGAGGTCTAGGTTATATATTCATTTAAACCTCTGTGCAAAGAAAATTGCCAAAGTTGTACTTTTTCGAACCTGTTGTGTACATGCTGTATTATTGAAGAGATACATTTTCTTTTGAATCAACTCTTTTTCGAAAATTACCCAATTAAAATATTGCATGTTCTAGTTTTAATACTAGTAATTTTCTAATTTTGATTTAAATCATGACATTTCATCAGAAATACACAAATAATTTTTTTTTGCATTCATTTTTTGTACAGATAGTATAACAGAATGTCCTTAATTATATATTATAGATATTGGAATATTGGATTTAAAAAGTACACTCTCTTATCTATTTTTTTCCAATCTCGCGCTTCGTAAAATATTTCAATTGCGTTTACTGCAGGTTTTAATGCATTTTAAACCCAAACGATTTAAATGGTATCTAATACAGTTTTTCGAAATTCCGTAAGACTCATTTTGTTTAAATTTTCAGTGGGTTCCAAATATACAGAAATTCTTTGATATGTAGTTTTTTTGATACGACAGTATACAATATTATAGTGACGAGCAATAACCAATTGTATAAATAGAATTTTTATGTGTATAACAATATTTTCCATACATTTTACGAATCGTATGGTGCATGTGTATTAGTGGGGGTGGGAGCTTGAGTATTTAAAGCTGAGAGTCATGGGACCAGGGGCGTCCAGTCGTCGTTCGGGACGTCCAGTTCCTCGCCCTCAAGGACACCGGAAGTCGAGATTGCTGCAGTGGCGGCAAGCGTTGTTTTCAAGGAACGGATGTATCGCTGGCAGCTCGATAAGTGAAGGTTAAAGAACGGAAGCAGTAAGATTAACTGAGGATTTAATTTCACGCGGGTTTAATTGTTGGATTACAGAGATAAACTGCGTCAGAAGTAGTTAGGGGAAAACAATCAATTTTTGAAAGAGCTTTAACGGTTTATGGTCAACGGTTTAAAAGTGCTTAAGAAGTTGGATTTGTAGTGAAAATGTGTTATTAATAGTATTATAAGCAACCTTTTTTTATTACATATTAACATTTACATGTAGAACAACCGCACAGTAGCTCAGGAGAGGATATTTGACATTGTGATCAGGTGGACCATATCTGTATTTTGATTCTACTCTCTTCACAGAGGAAAACAAGAGTTTGAAAACATAAATATGGTAAACGTAAACGTGGTCAGGCGGAAGAGCAGGCTAAATGGCCTGATCCATTTAGCCTGCTCTTCCGCCATTATTTTTGATGAAGTTTTGAACAAAAATAAAAAGCCTGACCATGAGGAGTTTCTATTAAAACACAATGGCTCGTTTAGTTTCCTATCATATCTGAAATCAATTAATTTTCTTTGGAAACCGATAGAATTGTTATTAATGTATTAGTGAATAGAGAGTAGCAATTTCCCCACCAACCCAACCCTTAAAATACTTGGGACTACTGGACACAAAACTAACCTGGAAAACCCACATAGATATCAAACTTAAATAAGCAAGAAATAAATAATTCCAACTTCGGCCACTAATCAACAAACACAAATCCCTGTCACACACAAACAGTACAACAATATATAAAACTATAATCAGACCACTGCTGCTTTATACATGCCCAATATGGACAAACGCAGCCCCCACAAATATCAATAAAATTCAACTAATGCAGAATGAATTTTTAAGATGAATCACAAATGCCCCCTGGTTCATAAGTAATGAACAACTGCATTCAGAATTAAGTATCAATACAATAATAAACAAAATATCACATATATCACACGACTTCTAACAAAACCTAACAGACATACCAGCAGCATTACAAAGTACCGAAAAATTCAACCCACACTCGAATAAAAAATAGATTTCCGTTTGAAGCCTTCCTCAAAATTTTAGTCAACCATGATTCATAACCCCGAGGTTCTCCCCTAGAGTATCCTCTTCCCTGTATATATTAAGTTAGCTTAGAATTTTAACTGGAGTAAGTATGAAAAAATCTGTAAAGTGATTGTACTGAACGATGTAATCTATCTAAAATTAATAAATGTGTTAAGTAAAAATAGAAGCGTATATTCAAAAGTTCGTCTCCAATATTCTCAAATCTTGAAAACGAGATTTCATTTCTTAAACTTTTAAAGTAATAATGTAGCTGTCGTATTTCGTCGGCTGTGGTTGTATTGACAATAGCATTCATAAAAACATATCTCTTCCCCTGTGAGGTTAAACATGTCTCTTCCTATGTACTGATGAAACTGTTTAGCTTCAGTAATTACACTGCAGTGACTACTGTGTTAGAGTGTGGGGATGGGAAATCGATGTACATGTCTTAAATGCATCGATATTTTTATCAAAACATTGATGAATTTAACATCGATTTAGTGGAGCCGATGTTTTATAACATCGATGTTTTGATATTGTTATTTTTAATTGGTTGATTTTTATTTTTAAATGAAAGAAATATAAAACTGAAAAACCAATAATTTTTAGACATCCATAAATTGAGCGTTCTTCAGACCACTGTGACCAAAAATGAAAAATAAGTTAGTCACATTTTTGATAATAAATATTGTGTATTAATTTTGTGTTTACAAATACGACAGTAAACGTTTTGTGAATTGTTCTGATACATTTTGACTTTGTTTTGCCAGCTAAATCTCAGTTATAAATTGATAAACATGGCCACATGACATGGCCCTCCTCCCACATGTGAACACTAAGGAAAATTAAAATAGTTTTAAAAACATCGATAGTTTTGGATCCATGTATTTTGAACATCTATATTTCGAAACAAAGACGTTTCGTTGTCGATACGGATCGCTACTTGAGGCGCAGATATACGAAGTAGCTCCGCCTCTTCCGCCAGCCGCGACGCTTTCGGTCTCTCCTGCGGTCTACCCGCCGCATTGTCCCTGGGGGTTTGATTCATTGATTGATTTGTTCGTGTTTCCGGGCGCGTCAACTGCTTTGGTCATTAGTCCCGTTTGTGTAGTGCATGTTTTTTTCTCGGGAGATGGCGGTGATCTTCCCCCGCTGGATGGCGAAATGCGGCGCCGACGTACGGTCGGCTAATGAGGTTTCCCCCTAACCAGGACTCTCCCACCAGCGGGGCACCGCCCCAGCCGGGACAAGCTCTAAGCTCCCGACCGGTCTCCCGGAATATGTGGTAGTGTAGAGCATGTTAGTGTAAGTGTGTGTGTAAGAGGAGAGGATAGGATAAGGAAGAGGAAGGACAGATCGCGCGCGGTCCGTGGCCCGTTTGGGAGGGTACTGCTCCAGCATTCGCCAGGTGTAGATGGGAGAAACCACGGAAAACTACCGATCAGAGCAGCCGGCCTCTAGAATTCTCCTTCAGACAGTAGCTGAATTCGACCTAGCTTGAAAGCTAGTGTCGAAAATCCTTCCGCCGTGGAGAGTGGGAACGTAGGACCTCCCGGTCAGAGGCGCTGCAGTGACATCAGTTGATGCACTGAGATACCGCTACCAGTGTCCCTGGGGGAAATCTGTTGCCCTTGCCCGGCGTTAGTGTCTGTATGGAAATCTGTTGCCCTTGCCCGGCGTTAGTGTCTGTGCCCACCCTCGCTTTAGGCTATTGCCACCATGTCCACAAATACCATCGAACGACGTTCACTACATTAGCATACACAGTACGGTCGAGCATAGTACGGCCGACATTCACCTATATTCGCGTACATTTCACACAGTAGAGCAGTTCAGACCGTTTTTGGGTGCTTAGGGATGCGTGTGCATACAGCTAGTGACCCTGGGGGAGACCAAGTTAAACTACGAATAGCTGCTACTGATGTGTACGGGTTTGTGAAATTGAAGTTATTAAGAGCTGATTAAAAACGTGAAAAACAATTCGTGTTGTTTTCTGGCCTCGTGTTTTTATATTTCTAGGATTTAAAAGGTAAGACATTAAGTAACACGTAAAATTACATAGAACCAACGTTTTAACCATTTATTTGATATTTGATAGGCACCAAGTGAATTCTTTTGCTTTTCCAGCGTACGCATAACAACCCGTGTGTCGTAACGGGCGCACTGTTCTGCAATTAAATGCAGAAATAATAAAGAAAAGAACCCATAGTTATGTTCTTTGAGAATTATATACAAAATTAAATGGAATAATACACCGATATTCGTAATGATCTTTCCCTACGGTCACTCGGAAATCTAAGGAAGACGTTCACATTATCTTAATTATGTTGAATGGAATCTTGTTGACATCTGACAATGAAATTTTGTTTGACCGCGTTTCTTAACATATTGATACTGTGGTGTCAGTTTTCGACATATCGCGTTTGAATTATGTCAGAGAATAATAGAGTAAACTGAAGTTCGGACTTTCACTAGGACAAACAACATCGGCAATTAGCTTTGATACGCCCCTTACGTGCATTCTTCTTTATCCAAAGTATTGCCCAACTGAAAAATCTATTATTTTCCTTCAAAAGTCTTCGTACTGAAATTTTTCTTAACAGTATCCAAGCATTTGCAAGCATTTGGAGAACAAGTTTTTGTAGGAAATGGCTAAAATGTTAATATTATATCAATTACAATATGATTTTTATTTTACATAATCATTACAAACAGTGCGAGAAAGTGTATGATATTTTGAAGCAGCACTACTTTTAGAATTTTTGTTTCTCAGCAATAAATGAGTGTGCGTCTTCAATCACGTTTTTCGAAACACATGTATAAAAGATTACTCTTTGCACCTGTATTTTACCTATTTTTTAAATATCCTTTAATTTCTGGGCTGAGGGGGTGAATAGTACAAGAAAGTGCGTGCTATTATTGCAGCACCGCTTTTAGAATTCATGTTTTTCAGCAATAAATATATATATGCCCTTTAAAACCAAGATTTTTGGATTTATTACAGACTGGACTTTACACAAGTAGTTTACGTATGTTTGGAAGTTCCTTTGATTTCCCGGGTGAATATTGGGGCGGGTGATGAGAGACGCAAACGCCCGGGTGGGTGAAGTGGCGCGGCATTCCCTCCCGGGGCCGAAACAGGGCGGGGCAGGACGCGCAGAGCCGGCGGTTCCATTAGTCACAAGTAAAATTATGCAAATAAGCAATTTGCTCGCGCTAATGTACGCGCTTATCAGCAAACTTTGACGCGGCGCGAATCGATACGTTGCTGCCGGAGCGGTGGCGCCGAGCGCGGGAGCAAGAGGGCACGGTGAGGCGGCAGCGGGGCCGGGTGTGAAGGGGATGATGCAACAGTAAGGACCACAGCCGAGGACGACGGTAATGGTGGTGTTAGAGGAAAATAGGAAACCCGAGGTGGGGCGTGTGTCAAAGTTCTTTGGAGGGGCGAATGGCCGAGATAGTCTGGAGTGGGTGGGGAGAGGTGTAAAGAGCGTAATTGTTTCCCATATGGATTGGCCAGGCGGGTGTTTGGGAGTGAATGAGTAATGATTTCTGGGCGGTGATGGATGTAGCTGTAGTTTTATTGGTGGGATGGTGGGGTAGAGGTGGAGGGACCGGGTGGATGGGCGAGCTGGATGGGCGGGGTGGATGGGCGGGGTGGATGGGCGGGGTGGATGGGCGGGAATGGGCGGGAGGGATGGGCGGGGGAAGGGCAGGAGGATGGGTGAGGAGGATGAACGGGGCGGATGGGCGGCAGGGCAAATGGGCGGGAGGGATGGGCGGGGGAAGGGCAGGAGGATGGGTGAGGAGGATGAACGGGGCGGATGGGCGGCGGAAGGGGGAGGGGGATGGGATGGCGCAGCGAACGTCGGAGGCAGGCTGGACGATGGTGGTAGTGACGGGTAACGTGCGTGTCGAATGAGACATGGTGGGGTCGACGACTTCTGACGGGAGCGAACATTGTACCAATTTTCATTACGCCAAAGAGTAGCAGAGTATTATCTGCGTGCCAGAGAAGGAATGTTTTCAAGACATTTAAAACGATACCAAAAGCTTTCAATGAAAACAATATTTAACTGAATTAAGGAAATTCCAGGCCTGTTTTGAGGAAATATTTGGGGTGATTATGAATAATGCATACCTAGGCAAAAACCTCTAGAAGAAATTAGACAAAAAATTGGATTTCCAAATTATCAAAACAATATTACTTGTACGGAAAAATCGATATTGATTGCTTCAGTTATGGCGACAGTCTTCGACTCTAAATTCGAAGATTAGATTGGTTGAAGTTCTGTAAAAGATCTCCTAAGATCGCACGCTTGTTTCTGAAGACCTGGCGCTGGAGAGAAGCATCGACAAAACTTCTTGTTCCCGGTCGCTCGGCGCTTCTAGCAAAGTTGTGTGCAAAGGAGTCCGCAACTGCATAACCCACTCGCTAAACGGCGCGCAATCTCCTTTCCCGGCGCTCCGCCCTCCGCGAAATGAGAAGAAGGGTCTCCCAAAGAGAAGAGTGGGGGAGCTGTCAGGGGTAGGTGGGACGAAACTGCGATCAGCGGGAAATCGGGTTTTCGCCAATTTCCCCGTGTTAAAATTGAGCAATTTGCATTTCGTTCCGCGGTGGCATCTTGCGATGACCGTTAACCCAAGAGAGAAGTGGGAGCGTTTGGGGAAGTTGGGTAAGAGTGGCTTGCCGCAGATGCCACCTACTTTCGTGAAGTTTCTACATTCTGTAAAAACTTTGTCCGATCTCTTCCAAGCGATGAATCTCTGATATTTGGAACTGTACCGAACAGAAAGTAAATATATATTGAAAAATTACATAAAAGAATATAATTGACAAATATTTATCGCTAGCATAAAAAGTAGTTTGTTTATATCTCCCTTCGCATCTTGGGCTTGAACACTAATACCTTTTTTCTGTAATGTTTTCCAAAGGAATATCATTCATTGTATTGTACTGGGCAATTAATAGAGAAATTTTACTTGATTTTATCAGTTGTTCCTCTGAGGGCTCCAGATCAAATGCTTTAGTAATAAAACTTCTGTTTGGAAAAGGAGGTTTCAAAATGCATTTTAATAAATAAAATTTACATACAACACAGAAAAAAATATTTATTCTTTGTTCAAAAAGTCAAATGCCTACATTACTTGAATATTGAATAATGGAGTTCACAATTTGGATGCGGGGGACGGACGTTAGATTGCACAAACCTCTCCCTCCTTCTTCGCAGTAAAGCAGGAGGGGGAGGAGGAAGAAAATAAAGTAGAGGAAGAAGAAGTATTTCAGGAATATTCGGTCTACAGGATCAATTTTTAGAAAGCTTAAAATTGCTTACTTATGCACTAGAACCAAACACTGCCCATTCACACTTTGCTGGCCTTTTTTCTTACTCATTCACAGACAGTCGAGTCCGGTTATAGCGAACTTCTGGGAACTAACATTTTTCGTTCGCTATATCCGAGGTTCACTATATCCCATCATGTCAAAACTAAACAGAATTTCTCCATAAAGATTAATTTTATTAACATAGAGATACGCAAAACACATTAACAACGAACTGAAAATTTCAATATCTTTATTTGTCCTTAAGAAATCAGTTATATTCAATTGTTTGCATCGCACATTCTCATTAGTTTTTCGTTATTGTTTTTTTAAGGTCGCATCAACATCTAGGTCATTAACGACCACTATTGTAGTGATTTTTTCGTGTCTCCGGGTGCATCAACGGCATTGGTCATTAGTCCCGTAAGTGTAGTGCATGTTTTTTCGGGAGATGGTGGTGATCTTCCCCCGCTGGATGGCGAGATCCAGCGCCGACCTACCTCAGGTAGTGGGGTTTCCCCCTAAACAGGAATCTCCCACCAGCGGGACCGCCCCAGCCGGGACAAGCTCTAAGCTCCCGACCGGTCTCCCGGAATATGTGGTAGTGTAGTGCATGTTAGTGTAAGTGTGTGTACAAAGGGAGAGGATAGAACAAGGAAGAGGAAGGAAAGATCGCGCGCAGTCCGTTTGATAGGATACTGCTGCGGCATTCGCCTGGTGTTGATCGGAGAAACCACTGAAAACTACCGATCAGAGCAGCCGGCCGCTAGAATTCTCTTCCAGACAGCGACTGAATTCGACCTAGCTGAAAAGCTTAAGGTCGAAAATCCTGCCGCCGTCAGGTGTCGAACCTAGGACCTCCCGGTCAGAGGCGCTCCAGTCACATCAGTTGATGTGCTGAACTACCGCTTCCGGTAGCTCAGTGCATCCATTATTGTAGTTAACGACATGGTAACTATGAAGATAAACGGTATGACGATAAGGGGTGAAAGGACGAACACAAATACAACTATGCCCGTGACGGGATTCAAACCCCCGACTATTTGGTCCGAGAACACTACGACACTACTGTCTTAGCGATCTCGACCACCGGATTGGTATTCGTGCTATCTCCATGCTTGAGTCTGCATTGTGATCCGTCTAATTATCGTAAAGCAGTCTCGATACCCTTCAATGCCTCTTGCCCTGTTGGAACAACTGTCACCGTGGAATTCACTATTGTCATTATGCTATTATTACTTACAGAAATTTTTACGGTTTTTATACGTTTAAAAATTATGTTAACAACGTTTTAAACACTATCTTCACCTATTTTTTAGCACATTTTTCGTTCAGTCATGGAATAAATGCTTATAATAACCTTTTCTTTATTTCTGGACAAATAAAAAAAGCTTTTATTCATCTCTAATAATCTCAGAAAAAGATCAGTATTTTTTTTTAAAAAAAGTATGAAATATGTGGAATATTATTATTTCAGACATGTTTCAATAGATCTATACTTAATAACCGTTTTAAATTCGCTAAATAAATCGTGATTTAATTTAACATCCTATGCGCCGATTTCGCCCCTGTTCAGACCACCGTGCGTCGTCGACACACATATCGGCTATGTCCCCCCCCCAGGACGAGGTACCTCGGCGAGCCCCCCCCCTCCAGACGGAACATCTTGTAAGATCCAGACTGAGCTCCGACATATGTCATAGTGTAATTATTTTCCTAAATGCCTGGTGCGTATGTGTGTGTATAATAGAATAGGAAACAACGATGGGGAAGAAAAGATTGCGCGTCGTACGAGGCGCGTTTATTGTGGTTCTGCTCAGCCATTCGCCTGGTATTCACTAGAGAAGCGACTAGCAATTACTGACCAGAGCAGTCGACTACCAGAATTCTCCTCCACACAATTATTGAATCCGACCCAGATATCTAGCTATCGCCAAAAACCCGTCACCATCGTGAATGAGTCTCCCGGCCCTCCCCATCAACGACGCTGTAGAGGGAGCGGTGCGAGTAGTGTCGCCAACAATGTTCACTCGGTAAGCAAAACCATAAACACATTCACTTTTGTCAATATTTAATTTAGACGAACATCAGCTCTATTTCTTTCATCTCTCCGTTTACGATTCAAGTGAAAAGATTCGTTCACAAAATGCAGACGAAGATGGTCTGAGCGTTTCTTTTTTATTTTAGTCACTAGAGACACTCTCAAGCATGTGTGTGTCAGCGTTCAGAAAAAGGATTTTCATGTTTTCTATTCTAAATTAAACAATAAACGAAACAACGTAACAGAAGTTACTCACGTGATAAAATAAATGACAACTGTTAAAAATGTACTAAAAGGAGGACATTCAAAATACAAAGAAGGACGAGAGGACAACTGAGGACTGTTGGAGGACTGTTGGCAACCCTAGGTGTGAACGCTGAGCTCCCGCAGCCGATAAGGCGAATGTTCCCATTTTTTCCTCAGTGGAGCGTGGCGGCGCGTGCGTGCGAGCGTGCGCGTGCTGCGAACGTGCTTGCGAGCGCGGCCGGGCCGGGCCGGGCCGCGCGCCCTCCCGAAAAGGAGGCGCTCTGGCGCAGCGCCTCCGCCCGCGCGGCCTATCTGTAATTACGGAGCGTGCGGCTCGTAAATAGCTGCTAATGTGTTTGCTTCACCGCGCAGAAGCAGCCGCTGGATCCATAAGCGAGCCGAAAAATTGGAGCCGCGCCGCATCGCGCCAGCGAGTTTATGCGCGCGCGCGAAGGAGACGGGGGACGAAGATTGCGGCGATGTCACGAATGTGGGAGTGATGGCAGGAGTATGGGCGGAAGCACATGAATGTGATGGAGATGGCCAGAGTATGGTGGAATGTGCTTGAAGATGGCTGTGATGGCAGCCATGGATGTGAAGGCTGAGACGGCAGCGTTGGCAACGGGGGACGAAGATTGCGACGAATGTGGTAGTGATGGCAGGAGTAGGGCGGAAGCACATGAATGTGATGGAGATGGCCAGAATATGGTGGAATGTGGCCGGGGCTGAGACGGCAGCGGGCGAATGTGGTAGTGATGGCAGGAGTATGGGCGGAAGCACATGAATGTGATGGAGATGGCCAGAATATGGTGGAATGTACTTGAAGATGGCTGTGATGGCAGCCATGGATGTGATGGCTGAGACGGCAGCGGTGGCAAACGGGGGACGAAGATTGCGGCGAATGTGGTAGTGACGGCATCGAGTATGGTCGGAAGCCACAATGTGATGGAGATGGCCAGAATATGGTGGAATGTGCTTGAAGATGGCTGTGATGGCAGCCAGGATGTGAAGGCTGAGACGGCAGCTTGGCACCGGGTAGAAGTTGCGCGAATGTGGAGTGATGAGAGTATGGTCAGCACATGAATGTGATGGAGATGGCCAGAATATGGTGGAATGTGCTTGAAAGGGCTGTGATGGCAGCCATGGATGTGAAGGCTGAGACGGCAGCGTTGGCATGGTACGAAATTGCGGCGAAGGTAGTGATGGCACGAGTATGGACGGAAGCACACGGATGTGATGGAGATGGCTAGAATATGGTGGAATGTACTTGAAGATGGCTGTGATGGCAGCCATGGATGTGATGGCTGAGACGGCAGCTTGGCACCGGGTACGAAGATTGCGGGAATGTGGTAGTGATGGCACGAGTATGGCGGAAGCACACGGATGTGATGGAGATGGCCAGAATATGGTGGAATGTGCTTGAAGATGGCTGTGATGAAGGCGAAAAGAATAGCAGAAAGGTAATGGTGAAAATGTGTGAACAAAAATCGGCACCGTAGGAGTAGAGGTTTTAAGGCCGAAGTGGAATAGATGGTTTTTTGGCCTTCTTAAGTTGGTTGAAATGAAGATAATATGGTTCCGATAGACTTACGTTGTTTTGGGGCATAATTGCGGGAATTGCCATGAATGTAACTGAGACGATATCAATGTGCTTGCGATATTGCAATACAGAAATTACTGTGAGTAAATGATGAATGTAAACGAATACGAAACTAGGCGTTGGCATTGCCGTTCTGACCATATTGAGAAAAGTCGTGAATTCTACGGTTAAAACTGTTGGCACAGTTGGAATCGGTTCTAAACATTCCAGTGAGAGATGCAGGAGGAATGGTTGTGACAGCGAGGGTGAATGTGGCAGACGCAGAGAACATTTTCGACGGAGATAACGAGTTGGGATACGGCGGCTTCTGCAGGAAGGGTGAGATAGGCTGGGGGACAGGGAAGAAGCAGTAAAGAAGCACTCAGCACACTTCTACAGAGAAACGAATGCAAGAACGGGAGGAAAGAGGAAAGCTGGACATTGACAACAGACAAAGACAAAGGAGGAAGAGGTGGAAAGACGAGGCGGAAAGGAAGGTGCATGATCCCCGAAGTGTCAGTAAAGACAAACGAAAGAAAAAATATATTAGGGAAAAAACGCTCGTCAACATACAAGGAAGGATACGAAGAAAATTTGGATTTGGAAGGAAAAGAAGGAATTGTATGAAGGAAATCTTAATGATGAATTGTAAAATCAGAAGGGAAATTTGATATGTTTTTGATTTGCCGAATGTATCAGGTTTAATGTTAAAATATGCATTTAAAATAATATTTTGTTTTGATACAAATAATAGGAGACAATAGATGACATTTGCCAGGAAGTAAATCAAAAAGAACAACCAAAATCCACCTACGAGTAGATTCACATAACACTTTTCATGCACTGAAATTATAATCATAAACTGAAAACTTACAAATAATTCCACGAATTTCAATAAATTAATGAAAGTAATTCGTTCGCGCGACGTCTTTTACGAGGACGCGGATCTTTCTTGAATTCAAATATATTTTATAGTTTAGAGTAGTTGCAATGTATGATGCCGTCCACTTCATAATGCTAAGCAAAAATTTAAACGAAAATTAATTAATTAACACTTCGCTTCTTTGCAAATCATCAGATTAACTCATACTGGATTTCTTGGCACAAAACGAAATATCGTATCAAACTTAATAGCACTTTTTCAATAAATATTCAATTCACATGTTACTTGCTTGTTATCACGAATAATTACATAGTAAAATATTTAACAATAGTAAAGAATCAATAGCACAGGAAGAGATGTGTATCGGAGATATATAATTCATATTGGGACAACTTTTTGCATTTAAATTTTTTTTGAAGACGTACAGAATATTACGTTGATTTAGAATTGAGCACAATTATGTACCATCTGAACGATAAAAGGAAACAAAATATGATATTCAGGGAAATATATGGTACCATGAGCGTTCATTCAGAAACTGGAATCTCAAACGAAGTTATTTCAATGTCGATAGCCTTGCAATAATTATATTCAGCTGTTTTTCACGTCGGGGTGACTGATCGAGATTAATATCACCAGCTAAATAAATGAAGTACGTAAATGTCGTAACTGTTGCTCTAAAACGTCCTAAAGTCAAACGGTCTATTCTGTGGCAAATGTGATCAAAGGGAAGAGTGAAACGAAAGCTGTACGAGAGTATTAAGTGTGGCAGAAACACTGAAAAGAAAAAAAAAAACGACTGTGCTAGTACGTGAAGCGAGCAGCTTGCGGGAACAAAAGACGAGTGGCGCCTTGTACGGTCAGAGTCGGAGCAAAGAGGCGAAACGAAAGAGCTCTGCAGCACGCGGTCGAGCATGGCTGAAGGGAGTGGAAGGGAGAAACGGGGCGGGATGGGAAAGGGTGGAGGAGGAGGATGGGCAGGAGGGAGGAGCGGGTAGCGGAGGTGAATCGAGTAAAGTTAGAATTCCAAGGACGCGACAGGACTTGGTGATGGAGAAAGGAGGGTTGGGAAAAATCAAAGGGGAAAGACAGAGAAAAGGGTGACGTTTGGTTGGTTGTTAGTGATTCCGGGTGTGTCGACTGCTAGGGTCATTAGTCCCGTAAGGGTACTGCTCCGGCGTTCGCCTGGTGTTGATCGGAGAAACCACGAAAAACTGAACATAGCAGCCGGCAGCTAGAATTCTCATCCCGACAGCGACTGATATCGACAGCTCAAAGCTAGTGTCGAAAATCCTGCCACCGTTGGAACTCGAACCTACGGCCTCCCGGTCATATGCGCTGCAGTGACATCAGTTGATGCCCAGCGAGGGGGAGTGCTGGAATGACGGCACGGGAGGGAACAAGTACGGCGATAGGGGAGGGGCGAGACGGAAGGATGGGACGAGCCGGGGGGACAGGGGGAAGGGGGATGGGCAGTTGGGACAGAACGGGTGGAATGGCACGGAGGGAAACGAACAGAGGGTGGAATAGCATATAGGGAGTGAAATGGGTCGAAGAAAAGCAGGTGGTACAGGGAGGAAATAAAGGGTCATGGTGGGGCGCGTGGGTACGGCAGAACAGGGAGGGCAGAGCGAGACAGTTTGGCGTGAGATGGGGCCAGAGTGGGGCGGAGGTAGAGGGCACGGGAGGAAGCAGGATGAGCGGCGGTCGGGGGACGGAGGGGCTGAACAGGTGGGTTGGGTTGAGGTGGAAGGATGGAGGAGGCTGAACGAGAGGAGCGAGTGACGGGTAGCGGGGGAGGAGGAGAGGGGCGGCGGCCGCCCTCACGTAATTGGAGGCCGATAGGAGGCGCGCCGCAGCGCTAAGCGCTTTGTGGGTGCTATCGCGTTCGAGGCCTGTCTGGCGCGCCGTGTTATACGGGCTGTTGTCGCAGCCACCGCTTCCTAACGTTATTACAGGCCGCCGTCCGCCCCCTGCCGTCGCCACCACTGCGCCCGCAACGACCGCCCCGCCCCCACCCTCGGCCGCTGGCTCTGCGCTTTCCACCGACGCCCGCACGGCTGCCGGTGCTGCTCCGCGCGAATCACTGCGGCGATGACCGATGCGTTGCAATTGCTCCGCTGCTCCAACGCAATCACTTCGCTTCTTCGCTCTTACTAGCAAGAGCAGCTCGCCCTCGCTCATCAACATAGTCGTCACTGCCTCCCCCGCGCCTGCAAGCCTCAATTACCCCGCGTCCCCATCGTCTCTGCCACCTTTGTCATTTCCTGCTCTGGCAACTGTGCCATTTCGCCACCTCGTCATCTTGGCATCTGTGTCGTCGCGTTTACCAATGTCGTTTTCAGACAATCTTGCTGTATCAGTATGTAACCAACGTGACAATTTCTTACTATCTACCCACTCATCATCCTTTGACTACGATTCATTTTTTTAGTCCCGTCTCATTGTCATCTTCCACATCTTTACGGCATCATCGCACCAATATCCGTCTTGCTAGCGAGCCATCTATTTCCGGGTGCGTCAACTACTTATGTGATTAGACCTGTAAGTGTAGTGCATGTTACATCCCGATAGGTGGTGGTGATTGTCCCTCGCTGGAATATGGGACCCGGCGCCGACCTACACGACAGCTTGTGCCCTCCCATTTTCCAGGTACGTCTCCCAGAAGGGCACTGCCCCAATCGGGACAAGCTGTAAGTTACCGAGATATGTGGTAGTGTAGAGCATAAGTGTGTGTGTGTGGTGTGTGTGTGTTTAAGGGGACAACGATGATGAAAGAAAAATTGCACAGATCCGTGATCCGTTTGTTAGTACTGCACCGGCTTTCAGACAATATTGGTTGGAGAAAACTCGGAAAACTGCCTGCTATAGCAGCCGCCCGATTAAAATCTCTTAATCAATGGAAGAGTTCGACTCGGCTTCTCTCATCTTTACCACTAAAATATCATTACAAACACCTCCTCCTCCATCGTCATCGACTTCACTCTTACCTCTTCAAAACTCAGAGCCAACCTTGCTCCAACTATTCCCATTTGCGCCACAGCTCGCCATCGCCGTTTCCCCCATGGCGACGAGCCCGGCGCTCCGAGATTTCATTAGAGCAGCTATTGCTGCGCAGGTGATTGGAAAGGAAACAATAGCCGAGCGCCAACCGGACGCTCAAAGGTGGCCCGCAGAGCCAGCCAGCCAGCCGCGCTCGCCTCTTCTCCCCACGTCCCACTCCCGGGAATCGCCCGACTGCATCCCGCGGTCGGTTTTCTCTCACACGTGCTTCGCAACTCATCCCCTTTCACTGTTCATTACTCCAGAAGGCGTAACCCGTCTGCATTTCGTTTCGTTTATCCGGTGTTTCGGAAGAAGTAACATTTGTTTGTTAAGCTTCCATTCATGCATGCAGAATTTGATAATCTCGAACCAGTCTAGAGAAAACCTCAAACAGGAAAAAAATGACAGAATCTTCAGAATTGTGCTTGTTAAGTCAGCGGGGTAAGAAGAAGCTCATGATAAGAGGTTTCAAGATTTGTTTCCATAAACTTTTATGTGTGATTATTGATGTTGACAGTGCCTTAAAAGGACCTTCTAATGTTTGTTGAAAATAAAGAAAGGGGATTAATTATAAGTGAGCAACATAATATTAAACACACCATGATAAACATAGAAATCAATACTCACTAAGGACGAAAACGGAACGGGGTGCACTTACGCTATGCCATTTTGGAGAGGTAGGTAAACGTAATAGGAAATGTTGACTGCAGGAGGCAGTTGGGATACGGCCCCTTCCCATCCAGGGGCTGCCTACCAACCCAGCACAGGTCTGGCTGCGCTAGGGTCGCCAACTATGTTCATGTAAAAGGGAGGGCACTCGATAAAAAACCAACAACAACAACAACAAAAATTCAATACATTTCGTTTTGTAAATATTTAATTTATAAAATTACGCATTTCTATATAACATACATCTATATAAATAATATAATTTACAACAAATATTATAGAATCAATACATACAATACACAAGAGAATCTTATTTTATAAGTACATAATTCTCTTATACATACATACATACATTTATTTATTTGAACTGCAATTGGGTATGACCCGGTGGCAGTTAAATAACAATAATTACAATAATAATAACAATATACAATAATATATAATAATAATAACAATAATCAATAATAATAAAGATTATACAATTCAACCTACATGCAATAATCATAGTAGAACTAATATAAGTATTATAATCAAACATTTCAACTTCATGATCCACATAATTATATGCGTGATGCTAAAATTTAATCAAGCTGTTTTTTTAATTCATTGATCGCATTCACTACATACTGCACTGCTTTACACTACACTACACTGTTTTGCTTTAATTACACTTCACCGCACTTATATATAAATTTGAATTTTTTTCACAATTGGCAGCTCGCGGTAAAGATTTAACTTTTTATAAAATTGTGAAAAGCTGAAAAACTCACGTCAACTTATGTCAGGTGTTAGTCATGAGAGAAAATAAATGCAAACAGATATGAAAAATTTAACATTTGAAGGAGGACATTTTTTATAATACAAAGGAGGACGAGAGGACAATTGACGTCTATGAAGGATTGTCCTCGCAAAAGAAGGACGGTTAGCAACCCTGGGCTGCACACCACGTTAGGTCCATAAAGTTAGGTGTGCAAAATCCTAGAAATTCTTCGAAACTTTTCTCAAAGAATCGGTATCCCGCGTCAGATCTCTACGTTAACATACCAATATCCTTGAAAGTACTAAAAAATCTTATCAAAAACTGTCGCCTTTTGGCTTTATTTTGTTGTAAAAATAACCAAATAAGCAAACCGCTCTATAACTAATTTATACTATAACCAGAAATGGAAAAGTCAGCCAGTTTGTCGGTTATTTGTTGCGTGCAGATCAATCTAAGAAGCGCCACACATTCACGCTCGTTTTGCAACGTACCTAGAAGTGTATAATTAATTAATTACGGACAAAATGAGACAAACTACGGCAGGCATGTCAAGGCGCGCCCGAAACGCAACAACGTCGCGAACGTCAACAACGACGCAACAAATTAAAAAAGAATAGAATCAGCCAATTGTCCGCCTCGAAAGCCCAGAGTTCCTAAGAGCACGAAGAAGTCCCCTGTCTCCCTCTCATTTCCTCCAAATCCTCACACGGGTGTACAGGCGCAAGCTGAAACGGTTGGAGGCGGGCAAAAGTGCCTTAAAATATGTGAACACGTTTGTTCTATCAAACAACCGTGATTCGCATTATCTTTATTTTCTTCACAATTTAGTTCATAGTTATTTTATATATAAATTCTGCCATGTATAAACGATTTTGCCTTTTAATTTTATTCTAAATTGAATATTTTAAATCATTCTGATGTACTATTTTATTTCAATGTTTAATTAGTTTGCATTAGTGGAATAATTGGGGATTAATATAGCATTTTGTGCAATAGCTGTCAAAAGACTTCCAGAGAAGTCTGACACGAGCTAGGTGTCCACTAACTTACCGTTATTCCGGAGCAATTTGTGCAACCCTTTCTTTGAAATCCCGCGAAGTGAAGTAACTGACTTTCCGCGATTCCCGCTACCTGCGATACGTCAGTTCCCTAGCCCGTGACCTTGACATCCTCATATGCGGAGTGCTAGTGCATCCACGCATCGCACCGGAAGTGGTAGCTCAGTGCATCAACTGATGTCACTGCAGCGCCTCTGACCGGGACGTCCTAGGTATCCACTCCCCACGGCGGCAGGATTTTCGACACTAGCTTTGCAGCTAGGTCGAATTCAGTCGCTGTCGGGAGGAGAATTCTAGCGGCCGGCTGCTCTGATCGGTAGTTTTCCGTGGTTTCTCCGATCAGCACTAGTCGAATGGCGGAGCAGTGCCCTAACAAAGGGCCACGGACCGCGCGCGATCTGTTCTCCCTCTTCCTTGTCCTATCCTCTCCTTACACACACACACACACACACACACTTACACTAACATGTACTACACTACCACATATTCCGGAAGACCGCTCGGGAGCTTAGAGCTTGTCCCGGCTGGGCGGTACCCGCTGGTGGGAGAGTCCTGGTTAGGGCCTAACCCTACTAGCCGACGGTAGGTCGGCGCCGGATCTCGCCATCCAGCGGGGAAGATCACCGCAATCTCCCGAGAAAAACATACACTACACCAACGGGACTAATGACCCAAACAGAAGACGCGCCCCGAAACACGAAAAATGAATCATCAAAATCCACGCATCGCACTAGCGCAGCGGCTGAATTGGCCGACCCGCGGCAGCAAGCGACACCACGCCAGGTGGCGCCACCGCTACCGGCTGTCCTAAAGAAATATTGCAGCCTACGTCTGCCACATACTTTATTTACCTAGATTGAAGAGCATCGTTTGTCAGACGACGCAGCTAGTGCCAAAGCTTCCGCACCCCTTCCCTCACTCTCCCTTTCTATAACTGTGTACTTTCATTGTGTGCCTTGCCAGTGGAATACACGAAACTTTGTGCGCTAGTCTATTCCTGGTGTACGCCATGAAAATGCAGTTTGTAACTCCATATCATACATGTTCAGTCCATTAAATTTAGTGTTTCATTGTAAAAATGAGTTATTTATTTTTACCTGTCTGTCAGACTACGTCTTTGTAATAATGCTTGATACAGGTCACCTTTGTAACCTAGGGTTAAGGGCAAGACGTACCATTTTGGGTTGGTGCTCTGCCGACTCCGCGCAGATGATCCTTTACGTGCTAGCGAAGATGATTCGTACAGATGATCTGTACGCTCTAATTCGTGCTAGAGACAAATGAGCGAAATTTCGCATTTTCGTTATTGAAGCAACAAATTGTCATTTTTTCACAACAAATTTGCGACAAAAAACAGACAAGTTTTGAAAAAATATTCGAGTCATTTCAAGGTCTCTGCTGTATTCGCTTTAGGGACTTCGCCTCGTTCGAAAAACTATTGAACAGAAGAAGCTACAGTCATTAAACATCAAATAAAGATAAATAAAAATTAAAATTAAAACAAATACTATGAGGAAAGAAAAATATGTGACAATTTTGTCAAATATCCTATATTTTGAAATGGGTTTTAGAATATTAAATATCTTACAGGTCACTGGTTATTTTTTCCAAAGTGGTTAGCGAGCATTTTTAGTTTCTAGTTTGTAAAGTAATATGAAAGTTAATTAAAGGGACTTGGAAAACAATTATACATGCTAATTAATATTATAACAAGTACGAAATTGAGACACTTCTATTTTAAAAGTTACAGCTTTCGAAGAATGATCGTTTATTGATTAAAAATATTTAATATTCCGAGAAAATAACGAAATGCTGTTAAAATACAAGTGCCGTGAAATAGTATTTAGTTTCATTGAGTGTCTCAAGAATACCATTGATTCGCAATCCAGTCAATCTGCACATCTCTTGGACCACTTAAAATAATATTAAATCATATGCGATGGTAACCAATAATACCAAATTGCTCATTAAAACCCTAAAACAAAAAGTATCTGATGAAATTAAATCACTTTTCCAAACTCACATTTCAAAATACCCTACCTGTTTAGAATCCTTGTAAAACTTCCCAGTTGAAACATACGTCCTACACAGAAATATCGCACAATGAACAGTGGTCTTTCGTGTTCTAGTTGCGTATAAAATATCTCACGTTGAGATATGTTTAACTTAAAGAGATGCTCGAATTGAAGACTATCGCTGTAATCGATTTATGTGATACGTGAATGTGTAATAATTCTGACACATGTTGCTATTATCTGCAAGCTGCTTACTGACAATTGGAAGCTGGGAGCGATACCCGTGTAATCTGCGTTTTTAGGAGATGGCGCGTTCACCATGATACAGGAAGGGTTTAAAGCTAACGCGCGTTGCATAGTCAGCGGCATCAATTCCTTTCTCATTAAGCATTTGGCGTTCCACAGGTTGCAACAATTGAACACCGCGTAAAGAGTATTTTCCTCTCAGAACACTAACTGTTTTTACGAGCTTCATGTTCAGGATGTGCACACTTGATTCACAATAAATATCAATAATTGTCTAATTGATGACAATAATGATAAAGATACTTATACAAATTTATTTGAAAATGAATGTTATAAACTTATAAGTTAAGAATAATTCAAGCTTATTGCAGTTAATGCATTACACTGGTGAAGCCGGTAGAAAAGCAAATGCAATTTATATGGCAGAGTTTTCTTTTAGATGTGAGAAGTGAGCTACTCTTGCTTCTTGAAGCGTCGTTAATAATTTTGAAAGCAGAGAAGTCCCCATCAAAACCAGTTCACTTACTACATTAAATATTCGAGAGATTCACATTTAATAATTTCCAGGAAAATGTATCTCTCGCAGTTTAAAAACTAGCGACAGAATTACACGCGTCGCAAATTCGTCCGTCGGAGCTCCAGCCCGAGCCGGACTCTTCGGCAACTCAACTCGAGCCGAGGCACTTGCTTCCGCTCCACGCAAGGGCTACGCGAAAGTCGCTGCGCTCACGTTCGCGTTCAGAGGGAAACTTGCTTCTCCGCTGCGCGGCAAGCCTCGGCGCCGGCTCACTTGATCGCTTCTCCTTCCTTCTTTCGCCCGTAAAGGGCGCGGTCGCACTCGACCCAGTCGCGCAAATACGTGCAGAACGCCCTCGGCCTTGCAACAGAGCACCTTTCTAAGTACCGCTCGGCCACTTAAGAAGGGTCTCCTTGGCGTGGTGGTGAAACACGCAGCTGCTCAGTGTTCAATTTTTCTTTGGCTGGTAGGCAATCACTGCTACTCGGTGATCAATTTTTCTTTGGCGTGGTGGTGAACGGGGCTGCTCAGTGTTCAATTTTCTGCTGCGTGGTATGCAATCCACAGCTGTTGTGATCAATTTTCTCTTTGGCGTGGTGGTGAATCCGCAGTTGCTCAGTGTTCAATTTTATTTAATATACTACGTAGGCGAATCAGATGGTAACCTGAAAGGTGTGATAAACATCCAAAATTTGCGTTAATTATATGCAGGTTGGGAACAGTGATCCTTGTAGTTCAAACAATGCGCAGCATTTCGTGACATGACACAGTAATCCACCTAAGAAACACAGTTAAACAAATCACGACCGTAGTTTTGGCAGATTGAACCGCATTAGGTGGGAAATGTGTAACGCGTGTTTTTTTAGTAGTGAAGGTATGAAATCCGTTGACTTACTTTCTAGAATGAGAGAGCTCGAACTCTTTGCGCGACTAATATCGCAAAAGTTTGAATGATTCGTGTAAAAACTATAATACGTGGATTGCGAAAGTCCACACCTCAGAACCGGACCATTACCAACCACCAGCGTTTTTGGACAAAAACCGGTTATTTTGGTACTCTTCCTGAACAAAAATGATTAAGTGGACATAAAGAGAGCTTGTAATAAATCATATTTGCCCCAAAATCCGACTCAAAGAAGAGAAGAAAAACGCGGTATATGAATGTATACGCTCGAAATCAAATGAATTAAAGAACATCGGCGCACCTTCAAAGTTATGGAATAATTGCATTGCGCATCATGGAGTTTTCGACAAGAAATGTATATTGACATTTATTTTGTATTTATTAAATTACTAGATATAAATATGTCAAGGTTTTCATTTAATTTATCCTCGTAAATTCCCTGAAGCTATTAATTGTGAAATCTAACAATTGAATAATGTAATGCAGAATATGCAGGAAAACACATACTTTGGCGAGAAAAATCAATATTCTACAGCAAAAGTGATGACAAAGAGAATGAAACAGCTTTCAAAAGGAACACTCCACTAAGAATATATTAGCAAACACTCTACAGGTCTTCCTTCCGCAGATGTGATATGACGAATTTTAATTGTTTTTTTTTTAAATTATCCTGTTGTATCCATTCTTATAACTACTTATCCTATCTTAATAGCTACAGTATCCGTTGTGACCGATCGGTCTTTCTTCTACGAGTCTTCCGTGAATTATTACGTTTTCATCATCTAAGAAAAGTCATCACGAATGTTTCAACACAGCCTGAATCACGGTGCCTGAATACGTAGCAGATTGTGCCGAATGTACCCTCTAAAATAGTACCTTCAGCAAATTTTATGTTCCGGACTTGCTTCGTGTTGAAGATAGGAAGCAGCGGAAACGAGCGGGAAAGAGTATTATTTTTAGAGCAGAAACAAAAAGAAGTTCGGGAGAGGACTAAAAGAACAAGATTAGAAACAAAACGTCAAACAAATTGAGAGATTTCCTGTCTTTTTTGCAATGTATGATTCTGTTCCCTGTTCGGCATGTTTTGCCTTAAACGTGTTTTGTTTTAGGTGTATTTGACGTACATTTCGTTTCAATTATACACTTTGTTTAAGACCTTACAATTTTTAACGTAGCTAACTCGGACACAGGTAAATATATATATAAATTTTAGATGAAAAAAAGGTATATCTGCCGTGGGATAGTGTCGTTACAATCATAAACTTGCAAACGCGGTCAGTGATCCTTGTAGCCAGTAGAGTTAGTAGGGGGCTTAAATGATGAAAAGGTGACGGCAAAAGCAAAACCCACAGCTCGAGACCCAGGAGACAGTCCCTCAGGGCTGTTCTTTTCCGTCCGATTCCAATTCGCGCAATGTCTTCCAATCTTATTCCCTCCCGACGCCATTGGGCGGATTCGCCTGGTTGCCAGGCTAACCAGCTAACCAAATCCCGGTTGGTTGGTTGTTAGTGATTCCGGACGCGTTAACTACGAGGTCATTAGTCCCGTAAGTGTAGCGCCCTCGGGGGGTGGCAGTGTTCTTCCCCCGCTGGATGGCGAGATCCTGCAACGACCTATCGACGGCTAGCAGCATTTCCCTCAACCAAGTATCATCAGTGGGACACCGCCAGAGCCGGGACGAGCTGTAAGCTTCCGAGCGGTCCCTCGGAATGTGTAGAAGTGTAGTGCATGTTAGTTTTATTATGTGTAAGGGGAGAGGATAGGGCAAGGAAGAGGAAGGAAAGATCGCTCGCGGTCCGTAGGCCGTTTGTTAGGGTACTGCTCCAGCATTTGCCTGGTGTTCATCGGAGAAACCACGAAAAACTACCGACCAGAGCAGCCAGGGTCTAAAATTCTCCTCCAAACAGCGACTAAATTCGACCTAGCTGACAAGCTAGTGGCGAAAATCCTGCCCCCGTCGGGAATCGAACCTAGGACCTCGCAGTCAGAGGCACTACAGGGACATCAGTTAATGCACTTAGCCACCTCTTTCGGTCCAAATCGCGGTCTTCTCACAGCCACATGTATATAAACCCGACCGCTCACCATCCTGGCGCACTGCAGCCCTGAAGACTACGATTGATGGTCGAAACGTCGGCATCGGAGCCACCCGACAGCCGAGAGTCTCCACTGGATATCTTGTTCGCCAAAGGCCTCCCCATTCTCGCCTTCAGCCGCACAGGCTGCGTTAGACCACGGGCTACGGTGCTGCGTTTGCAGTATCGTTGTTGAGGTTCTAGGATTCGATTATCAAAGTTGGCAGATTTCGACCCTAGCTAGGTACCTCGGTCAAATTTGACCATTCTGGAGGAGAATTTGAGCGGGCAGCTGCACTAATTCTTTGTTTTCCATAGTTACTTCTACCAACACAAACTGAATGACGGAGCAGTACGCTGACAAAAGTCACGGACCGCGAGACTAGGCTGGAGTTTAGGGCTTGTCCCGACAGGGGCGGTGCCCCGTAAGCGGGGATAACTGGAGAAAAAACCCGGAAACCGATACGCCGATCTCAGGTTTCGGCGGGAGTAGAATACTGTCGCTTTCTGGAATATTGCAGACACTATACTTGCCGAAATATTGCATCTGTAGTTGATGGACCCGAAATCAACACTCACACATGCACTCAGCCACTGTTTCGCTGGCTTTCTTATCCTCTCACACAGTTACCGGGAGAGATGACTCAATGCATCAACTGATGTCACTGCAGTGCCTCTGACCTGGAGGGTCTAGGCTTGAGTCCCGACTGTGGTAAGATTTTCGATTTCAGCTGGATAGCTAGGTCGAATTCAGTCTCTGGCTGAAGGAGATTTCTAGAGGCCGGCTGCTCCGTTCTGTAGTTTTCCATGGTTTCTCCGATCAACACCAGGCGAATGCTGGAGCAGTATCCTAGCAAACAGGCCACTGTGCGCGCGCGATGTTTCCTTCCTCTTCATTGTCCTATCCTCACACACTAACATGTACCACACATGCCGGGAGACTTAGAGATTGACCCGGCTGAGACGATGCCCCGCTAGAGGGAGATACCTGGTTTGGGGAAACCCCGCTAGTCGACGACGGTATGTTGGCCCGCATCTTGCCATCCAGCGGGAGAAGATCCATGCCAACTTCCGATAAAAAGCATGCATTACACTTACGGCACTAATGACCTCAGTAGTTGACGCAGCCGGAATCACTAACAACCAACCAACCATCTCACGCAGTTAGCCACGTGCTCAATCACGGACTGTGTTGCTCCGCTGGCACGCACGCTGTCCTGGCATGTTTACGAACCTCCGCGCTCGCCCTCCCATCCGGTGCACACGCACGCACGCATCGCACGCATATGGGAGGGACCCCGGTGTTTTATGACACTTTCCGGAGGGAGGCTGCGAGTTGTGTTAAGGACGTGAGCAGACACTGCAGCCTTCTTGCGGGCGTATTCCACAACCATCTTCTCTGTGTTGCTCGCTGCAAGCGTGTTACGTATGTACTCGTTTTCTCCAACACGTAATTCGTATAACATCAATAAAAATGCTCAATAACTTTCATTCGTTTGTCATTATTATTTCATGATTCAATGATTTATATATAAGAATTTGAAACTTCCAGATAAATTATTTCCTATAACCCAAGTTAAAAATTGAAAATTTCCCTATAATTCGTTTATCTCTCGTATAAGGTGTACTATATTCTGTTTAATACTGAATAATTTTATTTACATATGGCGTTTCAGAAAAAGGGCCCCGTATATAGTGATGCAGAGCACATGAAAAAGCAATGAAGGAAAATAGTTTTTTGTCACTGAATCCTGATTTCTGGAAGTGATTCGGTGCTAAGCTGTATCAAAGTAGATCACCTTCCACAGCACCTACATTCTCGCATAATTTCTAAATTTTCAATTTTCAAAAATTCAGTGAGTTCATAAAAAATGACACCAGCGTCATTCTTTTATGCGACCTTTCTTTCGTCCATGAAAAAATTGAAGACAAAATTTGGACCGGTTTTTGAGAAAATGTGTGTTTTTAATAAACTGAATTCATTTCATGCAGAAATTACGCGAAAAATACTGTTGTTCTTTTTTCAGAAAAAGGCTTAATGATTTTTTAAAGATCTTATTTTTACAACATATTTTGTGTAAAGCAAAAATAACTATCTTCAATTTTGAAATGCTGAAGGTTTGCAATTTTCGAAAATGCAGCTTTCGTCGGGTATGAGACTAACGCCAATTCTTAATCCCTTTTCTATATCTACCAGGAGGAAATTTAAAGAAAAAATTTGATTTTAAAACATTTCTAAATGCGTGTATATCATACAAAGATACGCAAAAACAATATTATTTTGAAAAAGTGATCATTACCTTATTTCAAGATATCATTAAACAAAAGATATCATTCAGAAAAAGTTCAGCTTAAATACTTTAGTTGTAGCAAGATGCTGAAAACAATTATTCAAAAATCAGGATTTTCAAGGAAAAGAGACCTTTAGACCCGCACCATTCTTAAGCGTTCTGCCACTATTTGAGGACAAAGTATAATCCAAACATTTGTAGAAATTGTTTTAGAAAATTGTGAAAATATTGAGGTTTTATGTAAAGGACACCCCAAATCAAAATATCCGTTTCAAATTCAGAGGGCCTCGAGTTCATTTAAATAGATGGACGAATATCAATCTTTGGAGAAATTTGGTTGTACGGTTTAGAAGACAGCATTTACCACAGCAGGCCGAACAGACAAACGGACGGCCAGACGGACGGATAGAGAAACGTTTTGCTGCCAATCAATTTTTCTGTATCAAATACCCACAAAATGTGAAATATGACTATACAACATGTTATATGAAGTAATTTACTGAACGTAGCAACAAGATGTATCCACTTCTTCGTTACCAGGCAACGGAAACCAGACTTCTTCTCGGAAAATGTGCAGTTTTCCAGAGCACAATTAAAATATTTTTTCTTCTTACGAAGAGCGAGGAAGTAAAAAGGAATCTATCAGTGAATACAACCTCCAAAACATTTTCAAATTCACTTGCCCCTCATAAAGTGCTTGAAGCAATCTTAGAAGATCAGATGATTTTTGATGATATGGCAAATCTATTAACAAATACGGCAAATTCGTGGTTCTTGAGGGAACAATTGGTTCAAGACGTACGAATCTTTTTGCACAAAGTAAATGCCGAAAAACGAAGTTCAACTGGAATAATTTCCAGCAAGATGAAGATTACCAGACACCCATCGCACTGGGTTCGCGAATGACGTTTGTACAACGTAACAAACATCTGGAGAAATATCCTCAATAACGAAACTTGAGTTGTAATTACTTCAATTCTTTGAAAATGTACGCATTTATCTTAATAAAAAAAAAAAGTCGGCGTTTTGTTTGAAATTGTTAGTTATAAATATATTTGATTTTTCATAGTTTGTTCATTTGTCATAGTTTAAAAATTAATTCTAAATGCACTTGGAAAATATGGATACAATTATTAGTTATTCATTGTACTTATAGTTTGAAGATTGGCGTTTAAGAAGTCGTTTTGCACACCGTTTTAAAGCAGACGTCCCAGCTTAAGCAAACTCGCTATGAGTAACAATATTGGCAATGTCCCTTGACTCCACTACAATTTAGTAGCCGGCGGATGACAATATTCTCTCAAGGCCTCGTAAGATCGTACGAATGATCTGATCCAAATTACGCTTTGAAGCCATTGACAGTTCAGTTCAATATGCAGCATGCTCTCCTGGGTTTGCAATACATGGAGATCGCAGACAAAATCGATTTCTGATATTAGCACGCCCTCTTGTCGTACACCTGTCTAGAACACTCCATACTGTTTCAAGTACGTAATGTGGCCCTTTGCTCCGGTAATGAACATGTTTTACTCATCGTTGTGATACATACTGCCTGAAACATTTTGAATGCTAAAGACAGATAGGAGTTTCCCAGCAAAAATGTACAGTCATACGGAAATTGAATGGAATTTCATTGGGTTCTTCGGGCAGCTTCCTCACCATTATATACGTATAAACAGTAAATAGAAACCAAAGAGGTGCGGAAGGAACTGGTGGTTGCAGGAATGCAGGAGAAGGCGTGGCTACGAAGGGACGGTTAATAACACAGAAGGTATATTAACATTTCAAACAAATGCGCAAAAGTGAAAGGATGAAAACCCCCTGAAGACGAGAATATTTGCAAAACCAAACTAATTAAGATTTCTGTTCCGAAGAAAAGAAATTCTTCTGCAATTTCTAAGTACTTTTACAGAAACGCAATTAAAATTTCTATAATTATTTCTTCTTCTTCTTCTTCTTGGCTTTATTTTTTCTTCTTTTTCAAGCATTTTTTTCCTTGCGTCTCATTATTGGTCCATCCATCTTTTCGTATGTTCCTTTTTCCTCTTGGCTTATTTCAGAATCTGTTTTGGCATTCGCGTGTTTTCCATTCTGTCTATGTGGTCTCTCCATGCTTTCCTATATTCATCAATTTTTTCATTTAGATTATAAATTCCCAGGTAGTTGCGTATCTCTTCATTACGAATCCTATCTTTCCTTGTGACACCAATACAACCTCTTAAAAACTTCATTTCGGCAGTCTGAATCCTGATTCTAATTTTTGTGTCCATAGTCCAAATTTCACATCCATATAGCCCACAACGAACTGCTAAGGTTTTATAAAATTTCATGAGTGTATCATTTCTGACTTTACTTTTCAGTGTCCTCCTAATAGTTCTACACATACTGTTAAATTTTTCAATTTTCTTATCAGCATCTATTTCTTCTTTGAAAAACAGATCACAACCTAGAAACTTGAATGAACTTACTTGTTCGATGTTTTGGTTGTTAACCACTAACTTGCATCTAACTGGATATTTCCCTTGGAATGCCATTGACTTGTTTTTTAACATCTCTAAATTGTATTCTTTAACAATTATCTGAAGGTCATACATAGCTCTTTGTAGAGTGTCTTCATTATCAGATATCAAAACTTGATCATCCGCAAACAGAAGTGTCATTATAAAATTTTTACTATTAAAATTATCTGTAATATTAAAAACTTCATCTTCTACTTCCATATTCTGAGAGCATCGTCAAGATAAATATTAAAAAGTGTGGGTGACATACAGCACCCGTGTCTCACTCCTTTGTTTATAAATTCTTTGATGATTTTACCTGATTTTGTTCTTACATTAATTTGGGTATCTTTGTACATGTTTCGAATAACTTCAATTAGCTGTTTTGGTATGTCTCTTCTGTCCATAATTGACCATAATTTTACCCTCAGAACGTTATCAAAGGCTTTTACGTAATCTACGAAGACCATACATGTTTGTAGATTGAACTCTCGTCTCTTTTCAATTAATAGCTTTAACACAAACATATTATCAGTACATGATCTCCCTTTTCTGAATCCCGTTTGTTCTTCTAGAGTTATTGCTTCCATTATGTTATTTAGTCTACTATTAATTATTTTACCAAGTTGTATTCAGCAGACTTATATTTCTATAGTTTTCGCATACTGTTTCTAATCCTTTTTTAAATATAGGGATAACTCGAGCTGTCTTCCATTCCGTTGGTATTATGCTGTGTGTCCAGCAATTGTTAAATAGATCTAACAGTTTAGATTTTGCTTCAGCTGGAAGATACTTAAGCAATTCCATATTGATATTATCGAGTACTGGTGTTTTCTTATTTTTAGTATTTGTTAGTGCTTCTTCTAATTCAATAGATTCTAATTTTCCACTGCATTATGGAGGACTGGCCTGTCAGTCTTCATCTTCTTCATTAACATGCCATGGGTGTTTACAGTAGTTTATCCATTCGTTTTTGTCTAAAATCTGTAATTTTGCAACATCTTTTTCGTCTTTATTCAGGTGTTTCATAGCTATGTAGACCATTATTTGCCTCCTGTGAATACCATGCTCAATATCTGATATATACATTTGTCCCAGCTTTCTTTATTTGCGTTTTTTATGAGGGTTTTCGTTTTCCTGGATTAATTATTATAAAGTTCTAAGGATTGCGAGTTTTTGTTGGCCAACCATTTTAAGTATAATTTCTTTTTCTCTGCTGTTGCCTCTTTTAGATCTTCATTCCATATATAGAGTCCATTCCTTTTTATGTTTTTCTTCGTTTTCCCTAGGACTTCCTCAGCCACTTTTTCAATAAGATTTTTGAGATCTTCCCATTCATTTTCTATATTATGATTCGTCGTTTTTAGATAATTATTTATTCTTTCTTGATACAATCCTGCTATGGAAGGGTCTTTCAAAAGATAACTTTTCCAACTTAAATTATTTAGATCTGATGTGTTTTTACCACCTTTAAACCATCTTGTTTTTAAGCCTATTCTACCTCGCAGAAGATAGTGGCCAGATCCTATATCTTTCCCCCTTAAAACTCCTACATCTGCAAAGCATTTACCTAACTTTCCATTGGTTACGAAGAGATCTATTATTGAGTGGCTTCCTCTGGCTGCCCAAGTATATTTATGTATCTCTTTATGTTTAAAAAAGGAATTCTCTATTCTTAGTTCATTAAAATTAATAAAATCTCTTAAAATTTTCCCATTTTGGTTCAATGTCGCTCCGTTTGTTCCAATTAGTTTTGGGATAGGTTTTTGTCCAAATCTTGCATTATAATCTCCAGCAATTAGAATATAATCATTCTTATTCGTGGAATCTAATACATCTAATTTGTTGTAGAAATCGTATGATTCTTCCGTCCTGCTCTCGTCTGGCGCATATACAGCTATAATACTTAAGTATCCTCTTTCAATTTTTAGTCTGCAAGTAGTTATTCGTTCATGTACCCAGCTATAAGATGATATTTTACTTTTCTACTTTTCATGTATACTCCAGCCGCAGCTCTTTTATCTACCGGGACGCCGCTGTATATCATTGTGTAAGATCCTATGTCAATTGTTCCTTTTTTTCTTCTTTGTTTCTGTTATGATCACTAGCTCCATCTCGGCATTTTTTATTTCTAATTTTAATTCTTGTTGTTTTTGGGAGAGACCACGAACATTCCAGATTCCGATATTTGTAAGTTCCGATATTCCCTTTCGTTTATCCTTTAAACGTTTTGCTTGGGTCATATAAGTTACAGGCCGGCTATTACTTATGAGAGTACCAGTAAGTAGAATCTCCCCTGGCTGCGTTACGGACGCTGCGCAGGGAAAGTCCAGTGGAAGGGCTGCTTTCTCGCTGCTCCCAGACTTGCAGAATTTGTAATCGGGTTGTTTCCCTTAGACGAGTTAGTCCCTCTACACCTGCGGAGTCTCGTCTACCCCTGAATATAAGGAAAATAGAGATTAAGAAAGGTGGAATAGGGAAGGAGAAAAAAAGAGCAGAGATGTAAAGAGAAAACTCCCGAATAAAGAAAAACACCCTAGCGTCGAGGTCGAAAACAACAAGGGGTCAAGAGGACCATATAGGAAAGATTAAAGAAGTGTAGCATAAGTAAGTGGAAGAAGTGCTACACTAGGTTGTGAACATTTAGCATTACTCAGGAGACACCACGTGGAGGCGGTTCATCGATTGCTCCCCAAAGGGGGGTCTATAATAATTAAGGGGGGTCTATAATATTAATCTATAATTATTTACTTTCATATTATTCTAATATATTATTATTTTTCAGGGTTTATGAATTACATGTTGAATAATCAAGGGAGAGAAGGGTGTCGAATGCACCTTCCATCACAGTTATAATTACCGGGCAACATATTTTTACAACGCGAAGTCAACATTATTGAAAACTTCGGAAAGAAATATGTGTCAAGAAATGAACAACTTAGGTCAGCATAGCATCAAATTAACAGTATCGTTATATTCTGTACAGAGCTATTCCTCGACAGAACAATTCTGACAGTGTCGCTGCGTTCTTCACATCCCCCATTGCTAGAGGCGCGGCGAGAAATCATTACGACCGGAAACACTAGAAAGAGAGCAAAATCAGCAACCTCAGCCACGAACCTGGTGCAAATGAACATGCAACGCTCAAGGACTGATTCCATTTGTATGGTTGTAATATTTCGAAGTTGCTTAATCAACACGACGTTGCTAGAGTAGTTAGCACAATAATCTAATTGAGCGTACAAGGAATGTATTATATCAATAGCAAGCATATGAATTATACCAATAACATCAATAGAAATTCACCAATAATAAACCAATAATATTAATAGTTACCAAAAAAAAAAGGTTGTTTGGGCGCTGCAATGCGTTCTGGTGCACTAAGGTGCGCTGAGGTGCGCTGTGGTGCGTTGCGGTGCAATGATGTGTGCTGCGGAGCGCAATTGGGCGGTGCGCAGCGGGTGCATTAAGGTGCGCTGCGGTGTGCTGCGGTGCGCTGCGGTGCGTTGCGGTGTGCTGCCATGGAGCCGGGTTGGGCGTTGCGGAGTGTAACGGGGCCTTGCGAGAAGGGATCCGGAGCGGCTGGAGGGCGGGCGGGTGGAGCGGGTGGGCGGTGGAGCGGGAGGAGCGGGAGGAGCGGGGCGGAGCGGGGCGGAGCGGGGCGGACGGGGCGGAGCGGGGCGGAGCATGTGGTGACGGGGCGGGGCAAGAGGGGGCGGGGCCGGCGAGCGCGGGGCGGAGTGCGGCGGTGCGGTGGGCGCGGCGTGATTGCAAAGCGCGCGGGATTCCCAAACGAGATTTTAACAACGTTACGCAGCGGTTTTCTGGCGGTCGACGCCGCGGCGTGGGCGGTGCTTCACTTCAGAAAGGAGAATAATAGAATAATGCGTCACCAGGGACACGCTCCGGGGACCGCAGCACTCTTCGCGGTAGCTGTGCGAATCTCCAGAGGGAAGACACTGGCGTGGGGGAGAACTGAAAGGAGGAGAAATGAAAAAACGGCGGATCGACGTAATTGAAGCGTGTGCTTGTGAACTTGTGGAGAGTTCAGAATTTTTTGAGGAGACAATATGAGGAAATGCTTCGCTGTTCGTGATTTTCGCTGTTCACGAGATTTGGAACAGAGAAATAAATGTAAATAATTCTTTGCACATTGTATCTTCCAGATTGCGTAGTCGTGATGAAGGTGGTTTTGGAGAATTTATTACTGAGCTGAAGAGCTGCGTGATTTTGCTGGAGTAAGGTAAAAACCGTGTATTGTGGTTTTCGTAAGGAATGCAATGACAAACTGTGAAATTTTCATCCACACTTAACACTAAATATTTCAAATAAGTCAATTCAGCAAAAATGGAATAATAATGATAATAATAATAATAATAATAATAATAATAATAATAATAATAATAATAATAATAATAATAATAAACATTGCTATTCGTAATGTCATTAGTGTTAAGGTCAATATTGCTATCATTAGGGATCACCAACAGAAATACGCCAAGAAGATAGTTTTTGTTACTTTTTAAGATGACCTTTTTATAGAACCCCGTAAATTTACTACTACACTTTTCAACTTCAAAATGAGACAAGCACAAGCATTTTCAAGTTGGGTAAAGACACTTTCAGATTGGGAACAAGCTCTTTGAAATTGAGACCAGACGTATTCAAATCGAGACCAAACACGTTCAAATCGAGACAATCACCTTCAAAATAAGAATAAACTTTTTGCTCCTTCATTTTGAGATACACAGCATTTAATGAAGGAAAAAGGAAATTCAATAAAAACAGGAAAGGAATGCGAATTAGGAATACCTTTTTTTTAACCACACGAAACAGAAAAAATAACAGCGTAAATGAAATTATTTACACAATCATACCAATCAAATTGAAAACATCTAATATGAATTTTTGAATATGAGCAATAAACTTTTCACAGTTATTGACATATATTGTATTGATGTTGTTATTTGAATGTTTATAACTCGCGGGGCGAAATTCTGCTTGAGATATATTTGTTCTTTCTTCATCAGTTAATGTACTTGACAACGACCTCGACATATCTTTATTAACGACAAATAAAAGATGAGCAGATAAGTTCAATTGTATTGAACAGAGAACTGTAAGCGCTTAATCTTAAAAGGCGATGTCCTATAAATTCTTCCTTATATATATTTCTTCAATGCCGTACGTGACAAGAATTGCATCGTCTCCTATATTATTTCAGTAGTATACATACCTTTTGCGGCCTCACACGCATTTAATAACGGCGGCAGGATTTTCGACACTAGCTTTTCAGCTAGGTGGAGTTCAGTCGCTGTCTGGAGGAGAAGTCTAGCGGCTAGCTGTTCTGATCGGTAGTCTTCCGTTGTTTCTCCGATCAACACCAGGCGAATGCCGGAGCAGTACCCTACCAAATGGGCCAGGATCGCGCGAGATCTGTCCTTCCTCTTCCTTGTCCTATCCCTCCCGTTACACACACACTAACATACACTACACTACCACATATTCCGGGAGACCGGTCGGGAGTTTTGAGATTGTCCCGGCTGGGACGGTGCCCCGCTGGTGGGAGAGTCCTGGTTAGGAAGAAACCCTACCAGCCGACGGTAGGTCGGCACCGGATCTCGCCATCCAGCGGGGGAAGATCACCGCCAACTCCCGAGAAAAAAAACACGCACTACACTGACGGGACTAATGACCAGAGCAATTGACGCGCCCGGAAACACGAAAAAGCCAAACCAAACCAATAGATCACACGCATTTAAATGTTTCTGAAAACTTTCTGTGAATTCCTCTACATTTCATGATCTTAAATTACGTTTATGTCTCTTTCAGTGAAAGCTTTGGATTCTTCTAAATACTCGTATAACCAATAATTAATTCATGACGTCCTTCTTTCATTTTAACTTGATTCCTTCCATGTGGATTGCTTTCGTTTTGGTTCTTCACCCATCCATAAGCAGAAGAAAATTTTACTCCAACTGTATCCGCCAGACCTCTCCAGCCTCCAATATTATACTACTATATAAACCAGCAAAAATTTATTCAACCAGCAACATTTTTGCGTAAATTTGGCAAATTAGAAAAGAACTAGGGGTGCTGCTAAAGCACATACTTTCTCGTACTGGTTTTAAGTGCTCCGCAATATTATACTACTATATAAACCAGCAAAAATTTATTCAACCAGCAACATTTTTTTTAATTGGTTTATTTAAGGTAGCTTCAACATCTTAGGTCATTCGCGACCACTATTGCTGTTAACGGTATGGTAACTATGTGGATGAACCGATATGGTGATTGATGATAAGGTGTGAAAGGACGAACACAAATACAACCATGCCCGAGGCGGGACTCGAACCCGCGACCCTTCGGTCCAAGATCACTACGACACTACTGCCTTAGCGATCTCGGCCACCGGGCCAGCAACCAGCAACATTGTTTCCACTCCGAAACCCGATCTCAAATCCTCCGATCAGAGCTAAATCAAGCGCTGACCTAACGTCGGCTAGCGGGATTTTCCCCAACCAGATGCCTTCCATCAGATGGGTATTCTTCTAGCCGGGTCAAGCTGTAAGTCCCCGACCGGCCTCCCGGCGTGTGTGGTAGTGGGATGCATGTAAGTGTGTGTAAGTAAAGGGGAGGGGAGGGCCAGGAAGAGGAAGGAAAGATCGCGCGCGGTCCGTTCGGAAGGGAACTGCCCCAACATTCGCCTGGTGTTGATCAGAGAAACTTCTGAAAGCTACCCATCAAAGCAGCCGGTCGGGAGAATTATTTTCCTCCCAGCAACAGGACTCGACTTAGCTATTTGGCTAGTGTCGAAAATACTGCCATCGTCATGAATCGAACTTGGCATCTCCCGGTCAGTGGCACTACAATGACATGAGTTGATGCCCTGAGTCACCTCTCCCTGTCAGCTGTTAAGGATAAATAACTCGGTCCCATTGGGACTCATATTGTATTTAAAATTTAATGTTTCATTATTTATGTATTATTTATGTATTATATTTACTGAAATCGGTTCAAACATATGCATAAAAGCGCAACAATTGGTTTGATGGTATGTACATTTTACAAATCCAATGAGAGATAGGAAAAAATGTCAGACATTTGAAAATCACATAAACACATTTCCAGTTTATTTATCTTAATGTTATTTGTGATTACAATTCCTTCAAATGGTATTGAGTAAAGTTTCTGGAATCTGCAATAATTTTCTGCGACAACAGAGAATTGTAACAAATAGCATTCCCCGACCAAGGCTCAAACCAACGAATCATCCCTCCGAAGAACTAAGCCCGTACCCGCGAATTAATTACCTGGGCCATCCGCGAAGATCATTGCATATACACTTCTATAATAGTAATGTATATGGTGGTTTCAGTTCTAGTATTTGGCGGGCAAAAAAATTGAGACAATGTGAAAAAATTGTGCTTATGGCCTACGTCAAGCTCGATTCGGCCCTGCTGAATGCAACACTTTACCTGATGATGAGAGTTCGCTGTAATCGGTTCTAGTGCTTATTTATTATATAAGTTGATCGGAACCAGTGACCCAGTTTACTATTAACGAGGGTTTACTATATCCAAGATCACTGTATCCAGAATCGACTATACGCCTCAAAGCATCCAAGACGAATTGGTATGTTTTAACGTGCTCACATCGCTGTGAAACTCAAGGATACCATACTGAATGTAAGGTAATAATTTTTTTTCTAGGTTTGATGAAATTTCACCATTAATCACATCAGTCAAAAAGATATAACCACAAAAAGAAAAAAATAACAAATTCATTCGAATTGGAACGAATTCAAGGGAAACAAGGATTCGGTAAAATAGGTCGAAAACATAAATAATGCGATGATGCGTATACAAAGCAATCCACCATTTGCAACCAAAGACCTCAAGATTTATCACTCGATAGTTCATGACAATGTCCCACACATCTCGGAAAATTCCAAGAGTTCGCTCACATGAATAAACGTATTACAAGTCCCATTAACCGCAGACGGTCGAATCGTATCTTTCCGAGCCAATGCCGTTGCTCGCACCTCCCCAACTTCGGCCTTTTTCTCCGCCGGGGCTTCGCGCACGGCTGCTCCCGAATGGGATGGCGGCGGAGGCGGAGGCGAAGCTGGAGGCGCAACGGCGGAGCGGCGGGGCGGCGGTGGCGGCGGCGGCGGGGCGGCGGTGGCGGCGGTGGCGGCAAAGGGACCGCTGTGAAAGCGCAGAAATAGGTCAAAGGAACAGGCGGCGGATACAAGAGGGTGAAGTAACTCGGGCGGCATTGGAAGAAACCATGTGGTAAAGGTATTTCTTCAGTAATGTGGGGAATACTCTCGAGCGTAGATTAAGACTTTACAGTATCGGTAGAGGACAAGCGACTCAGTTTGATTCGCTGTTGCCACAAATTACTACGCATATGGCCACAACCTACACGACAGGTAAATGAAAGTCTCAAAACATTTACTCTTACCGACAAGCAATCACACATCTTGGTATCATGTTCATAATAATCGCCACAGCTGAACTTTATACCTTCCGTGAGTCAGATGAACGTCAACACTGAACCCTGGCTGAGGGAGAAGAAACAATTCCTCGTAACCTGATTGCTTCAGGAGGTCACATGACATACCAAATTACGTGGCGAGAGAACTGTCAGAGTCACTTATGCGCTGTCGAAACTGTACCCTTGGGTTTCTGTAACCTGGCTGATGACAGCTAATCAGCTGTTACGGTTTCGTCCAATCGGGAGTTTAAAAGTCTCCACAGTGACGTCACCGTGATGACGTTTTAGGTCTCGATTGGATTACACCATAATAGCTGCAGCTGATGTGTCATGGGCCAGGTTGGAAAAACCCAAGCATAGCAGCTAAGATAGTGATCATTCAATCGTGCGCGTGCACGCAGGCGCATTGTTGGAGTTACGAGCTAGAATGTTTGGAACTTTTATTATCGAATTGTTGATATGTTACGGAACTATAAAAGCTTGAGACGGCCAAAGAAGCATCTCCGAAGCCTAAAAATCCAACTCCTCATTCCACGAATCCCATCCCACGTGATATGCTGATCCTTATAACCCTCAAACGTCAAATCACACGCCAATAGCAGATATATCGCCTCTTTTTTCTTAAAAACGAAACTTAATAAAGCAACAGAAGCAGTTCACAAAGTTCTCAACAGTATCATAGGCCAAAATTTCATCACTTCGTCTCTAAATTAAGTAAAAATTCGAACCACCTTTGAAAAGTGTGCCGACATTTCTCCCGTCCAATCCAAATAATCCCCCGCATAAAAATGAAGCAAAAATTGCGCATACGACCCCGGAAAAGCTAGACTCACTCAGAGCACTCTTCAAATCTGCATACTCAAAAGATTTAGCACACCCCACTAACGAGATAACATCTGTAGAGAAATCCCTAAAAGACACATGTATTACTGCTCCGTTACCTATAGGATATCTCTTTCCAGCCAACATAAAACAATTATTCAAGAAAATCAAAACTAAATCTTCCCCCATAATGGATATCATATCTAACCTTGCTGTCAAACACCTTTCACCATTCGCCCTTGCTTATCTAACTGCTACCTTCAAAAGTTGCCTAAGACTCAGATTCTTCCACCATACTGAAAAAAAATTCAATAGTAATTCCAATTTTAAAACCCAATAAATTCCCTAAACTCCTTTAAGTTACTGTCCAATTTAGTCTATTACTATCATTAACTAGCATATTACTAGCTTCTTAGTCAGATTAAACTGGGAAATGGGAAAAATACTTCTTTAAATGAGCCGCGGTATAAAGAGGATTTGGCAACAATACGGGCCATATTCATAGTCGTCACTTGTAGGATAAGAAAATACTTAAGCTGTAAGAAGTTACTTTCGATAAAGAAATGATTATTCACATTTGGTATTCATACACGATAATAAGTACGATACTATCAGTGTCTCGTGTGGCAACAGTGTATTGGCTGCTTCACAGCCTCTTGAATCCTGCCAGAAGGGCTCCATCAAACTGGCCGTGAACTACCATATGCGTGCGCCCGTGAGGTAACTTAACCTATACAGTTTCTTAAATAGTGCCAGTATCTTAAACAAAGGCTTAAACGTGGTGAAATCAGTAAATATCTAGTTAGAGGTGGTTTTAGCCACCAATGTTACCAAAAGGTGTACAACAAAAGTCTTAGTAAAACGATATTTTTTCTTAAATTCTTGATCGTTGTGCATTTTCAACGGGTTTTGCATGTCACGTAAATATCGCTTGCTGCTACAAAGAAATATGACAGTGTAAAAATCCTTAAAGTCGAGGGATAAGTTGCAACTATGAATTGGAAATCGTTATAAGGAACTATTTTCAACGCATCAAGAGGCTTCACTTATAGATATAAGTAAAAGTTGGACCTTCCTTATAGTTATAAGTTTTTTCTTATGTGGATGGATAAGTTGCAACTATGAATTGGAAATCGTTATAAGGAACTCCTTAAGGTTTTCTTCTTATTATAAGTCATGACTATGAATATGGCCCTACGTAAATTAGTGGAAATAACTAGAAGTATTTTTTACAGCATCTTGGCGATCTCAGTTTATCGCATTTTTCGTGTCAAAGAGTCGTGGATACAAGAAGATATGGACAATCTCTCGTTAATGAACTCGTTTGCGACAATGGATTAACCCACATAGTTACTGTTCCTGCAAGGCCTTGCGCTCTGCTAGATGTATTTTTAATTCTCTCAGAGTAGTTGTTGATAGTTCAAGTAACAACAGAATAAGTGGTCACGAGGTGTATTGCTGCAAGTGACGTAGTAGGAACTCCATGCTCGAAAAGCGAAAAGGAACTATTATACAGTAAACCTCATTAACACGAATTACAAGGGCCGAAGTAATCTGAGTTCATGTTTTAAAAATTCGTGTTATTTGATTATTATAAATGTCCTTATTTCAGTAATCCCTTTGCATGTTTTCTTCGTGTTACTGCAAAATTCGAGTTAAGCGAGTTCATGCTAACGAGGTTTATCCAGTACAGACGGATTTACACAATATGCTTTCAGAAGTATTTAACAGGGAAAAAAAGTGTCTGTAAATCGTTTGG
This sequence comes from Teleogryllus oceanicus, assembly GCA_964035755.1. Classification (NCBI taxonomy): domain Eukaryota; kingdom Metazoa; phylum Arthropoda; class Insecta; order Orthoptera; family Gryllidae; genus Teleogryllus; species Teleogryllus oceanicus. Next base: position 34,456,630 of record CAXIVR010000002.1, read on the forward strand.
TAATAACGTGGGATAAATATGGTACTCCTTTAATTGAATATTGTTTAAAGGCAGGGACTTTTCGTTTCAACAAAGATAGTCAGAGAGAATATTAATCTAGAGAATTACACAGAAAATACCAGTAAACTGGAGAGGTTAGGAAAGCGTACACTATATCCACAGATGTTCTTCCTGTGCGACTTTCTTCAAACATCTTCGCAATAAATTAGAATAGCAAAAGCCTACAGCGCAATAAAATTACATTAAATCTCCGTAACATTCTATTAATAAAAACCCGAGCGGTTTATTAAAAGAACGAACTCAAGTTTGCTTGTTTATTTATTATCAGCGTTAAAAGCTGTTTTTCTAACCTTTCCATTTCGTGTTTTCCCGTTCAGAGGAATATTTAAAGTACAAAATTAATTTTCTTGAATACATTAGGGAAATATATATTTATTCTTAGATAGATAGATAGATTTATTACTAATTCTGCAAATAAGTTCCAAAACTTGGTGGCAGAATACACTAACTAAACATTACAGAACTTAACTATACAACATTTTACACACTTTACAAATTAACATGAACATTTCACCGTGCAAGCTTCCATACTATTGCCAATCACGTTTTAATGTGATTTTGACTCACTCGTTTCCCTCAACTTCACATCACTGCACTACACGCCACTGCACATAATAATAATAATAATAATAATAATAATAATAATAATAATAATAGAAATAGTAATAGTAATAATAATAATAATAATAATAATAATAATAATAGTTATAATATAACATACTTTACATAGGAAATAATAAGACACATAAACATCTAGGAATTTAATTTATTTTTAAATTTGCTGACATCATGAGAAAGGATCAAAGATTGTCACAGGCAAGCCATTCCAGTCTCTAATAGTTCGATTCGCGAATGAATATTTCCCAACGTCCGTTTTCTGAATTCTTGTCTGAATTTTGTGCATGTGATCCGCTCTGCCGAAATATGTAGGTTTCCCTAATCGACTTTGAATTTCTTTCCACGGTCGAAATCCTGTGTACGCTTTATACATAGCATAGAGACGCGATTTCATTCTCCTTGTTTCAGTGACTCCATACTTTATTCCTGGTACCCTGAAAGCAAATTTTGAAGCTCTACGCTGAACCTTTTCTAGATTTCTTTGCTGCAAAAGTCTGTATGGGTCCCAACATATCGCGCCATATTCTAATATGGGTCGCACTAATGATATATATGCCAGTTCTTTGGCACTCACTGAACTCTTTTGAGAATCCGCATAATAAAATGCAAAGATTTCCATGCTTTCCTACAACGAAATTTACTTGATTTTCCCATGTCAATTTACTGTCTAGCTAAACTCCTAAATATTTGAAAGACGTGACTCGAGTATAACATTATTATTCAATTTATACGCGGTTTCATTGTAACTTCGACCCTACCAAACGTGATGGATTTGCTTTTGAACTATTTATTTCCATGCCGTTTGTATCCGCCCAGATATGTAATTTCTCCAAGTCTCGCTGCAAAATATTCTCGTCCTCCTCCGAGTTAACAATTCTATAAATTACGCAGTCATCTGCAAAGAGTCGTACATTAGAAACTAAACTTGTCGGTAAATCATTTACGAAGGCAAGAAACATGAGTGGACACTTCCTTGTGGAATTCCTGACGTGACGTTTCTCGAAGTTGACAAGTAATTTCCGATTCGGACCTTTTGTGTCCTGTCACGAAGTAGTTCGTTTATCCACGCTACCACTCTAGTGTCTAAACCGAATCTATTAATTTCTTACAAGCTATCGTGTGGAACAACATCAAAAGCTTTGGCAAAATCAATTACAATCGCGTCGACCCTACCACCTTCATCAACTACGTCGGCTAGGTCCTGTAAAAGTGAGACTAGCTGACTTTCGCACGAAAAACCATTCCTGAAACCGTGTTGACCGTGATAAAGCCATTGCTTGTCCTCCCATTCTTTCCTGATATAGCTAGAAATTAGATGTTCCATAAGCTTGCATACGACTGATGTAAGACTTACCGGTCTATAGTTACTAAGTAATGTCTTGTCGCCACTTTTAAAAATAGGTACGACGAGCCAGCTTCCAATCTTCCGGTACGCAAGCGTTGTTTATCGATACATGAAATAACCTAATTAAATATGGTATAATAGCCTCCCCACCTAATTTAATGACGTCCGTGGAAATAGAATCCGGGCCTCGTGATTTCCTCTCTTCATTAATTTTATTCTTTTCCGCAAAGTATTTACATTAATATGAAAAAGACTTCTATCTGACAGTGATGGTATCTGAATACAATTTGACTTTTGCTTGAAAACGGAGCTAAAATACGCGTTAAAAGCATTAGCTTTTTCACAATCGTCCGATATTGGCGAATTATTAACGAACAACTGGAATCTCATCTTTATTTCCTTCCTTCTACGAACGTATTTAAAAATGCCGACCAATTTTTACTGCCCTCCGCATCAAGAATATGAGTTAAATGAAGTTCCTCTACGATTTTCTTTTCCTTCTCAAAGCTTTTGAATAATTTCGAAATAATGTCATATGGTTTTCACTACAGTGTCTGTTGCTAAACGCTTCTCTGGTTTTTCTTTTCAACCGTCTGATTTTCGCATTATAATATTCCGGATCGCATTTTGTTTTAACAATTTAGTTGGTACAAATGCCTGCTCGGCATTTACTAGAATATTTTAAACGCTTCCCATATTTCTTCCATTCCTCCTCCTATACTAAGGAATTCGCCATACCGTTCTCTTAAGTAATTTTGAAACTCTGCTACATTCGCTTTCTTGTATTCCCCCACTAGAATACCTGTCGCAATATTTTTCCTTGAAATACTTAACTGTAAATCAACTAAAACGGCTTTATGATCACTTATGCCTTCTAAAACGTCCACGACAAAAATAAGTCCTTCGGTCTAATTAGGCAAATGTCCAGAATCGCGTCCTGTCAGGTGGGCCGGTCTACTACCTGTGCTAATCCGCTGTCCCAGACAAGTCTGTTGACTAGTTGTTGTACTTTCCTTCGCAAACAATCCCTTTCCAATTTGCGTCTGGGAGATTTAGGTCTCCAGCAATGACTACATGACGGCTATTTATATTTTTGTTCTTTCGTAGAGCGCGCCTAAGATTTCATAACTATTGCCCTGCGGACGATAGCAAGCAACTATTTCTAAGATACTTCCCGAACAAAAATTTCTACACCCATCATTTCAAATTCATTATCAACCCAATTTGATCTGATATTAAAAGTGTTTTTACGCAAATAAAAACACCACCACCTCTGGTTTCACGATCTCTCCTAAACGTAAGGTAGTCTGAACGAAAAATTTCCGGGTTTGCTACCGCGTCCGAAAGCCAAGATTCAGTTCCTATCACGATATCAGGATCACATGCTTCAATTAAATTCCACAGTTCGGTTTCCTTATTCATGATACTACGACAGTTCACCTGCAACAATCTAGTGAAGCCTCTCCTCACCTGAAGGTCAGTGCTCAGGTCCCATGTATCCTTCCTAGGTTCCAGCGCCGCTGTCACTGCCATCTCCTCCCCGCAGCAGTCACATGCGTAGTCTCCGTCACCTCCGCGCAGCAGTCACCGGACGCGTCGTCTCCGTCACCACCCCGCAGCAGTCACGCGACATCTCCGTCACCTCCCGCAGCAGTCACACGCGTAGTCTCCGTCACCTCCCGCAGCAGTCACACGCGTAGTCTCCGTCACCTCCCCGCAGCAGTCCACGCGTTGTCTCCGTCACCTCCCCGCAGCAGTCACCAAACGCGTCGCTTCCTTTCTCGAAACCATAACTGTACATGGTGCTACTACTACTCCTTCCTTCGGTCGTCACTTTCCAAGTAAACACGACTGTATAACGTCGTGAAGACATCCCAGCTTCCATGCACCTCGGAAGTTGAGATGAAGGCCGTCCCGACAAGGTCTTCGTGCCGAGCCAGTAATTGGGATCAACGAACAGCCCATCAAATTTCTCGCATGCCCACCGCAAGCCACAATTCAAGTCCCGTGTTTTAGTATGTGGACATCATTCCGGCGCATAACTCCGGAAACAATGACCCTCGCGTTTTTAAATTTACTTCTAATGGCATGCCTAGATTGACACATTGGTGGATTGTGTCGTAAACTGGTTGCCGTTTCGCGTATTGGTCCCTACATGAATCAAAACCACCTCTGTTTCTTCATCTGGTTTAGCTTTATGAACTACTGAGGTCATTTGTTCAATATCTACGCCGGGGAAAAAAGATACGTCGGCACCTTTTTTCTTCAAAACGCCGCCGCTGTGTCGCAGCATTGAATCGCCTAGCACTTTCACCTTACTGAACGGAGCATTTGTCTGAAAAGACTCACTTATATTTGGACGCACGTTACTCTTTTCTTTCTCAAGTACATTTTTCCCTTCCGTTCCTTTGCTGACGTCTTCTAACTGCCGGATCCTTCTTACTGTTATTAAGGAAGGAAACAAATTAGACTGTTACTGAAGGTAAATAAATGATCACAGACAACAAATATCAAGATAGCATTGCACATCCACACAACGGCAATAATGAGCACATCACAACTCTTGTGTTCCAAAATGGACATTTATTAACCACCATTCGTAGGAAAATATTACTTTAGAAGGCAAGGAAACAGAATAGAAAGTGTTCGGATGCAACCCTTATATAATTTTATACTGCGGGCTTAATATATAGTATTTCCACACTTGAAAAGTTGGCGACTTAATCTCTTCTGACTCATGAAACACATTTTAAAACAATGCTCCACTAGAAAGGCTGTGAATGATCTACGTACAAAATATTCAGTTTACACCATGTGTTCGGGCCCACACGCAAAAGCAGAAAGGGACGTATAAATATAAAACGCTTCCTACGCCCTAAGCGGCAACACCGGAAGCGCGGCAGTTCAAATCAGTTCAAATCCCCTCTTCCCATACTGCAACCGCTGGAAAAGCAGTCCTAATTGGCCAGTTCAAATCAGTTCAAATCCCCTCTTCGCGTGCCCGATAGAACTCGCAAACCGAACAGAAATCAGTCGCTGAGTAGCACCCTTGCTAGAAGCATGTCTCGGGCTCCGTGTTAAAAGATCACGTAAATTCTTATACAGAAAGTAATATTCTGTACTTAAGTTGTGGCCAAGTGAAAAGCCACATTATTTCAATTTGTTGTAGTTCAGCATTGTGTATAAATCAGTCGCTGAGAAGAAGCCAGTGCGAGAAGTATATCTCGGGCTCCTTGTTTAAAACATCACGTAAATTCTTATGCAGAAAGTAATATTCTGTACTTAAGTTGTGGTCAAGTGAAAGCTACATTGTTTCAATTTGTAATAGTTCAATAACTAGTGTAATTTTTCAAGATGAAAATTCCTGTATTCTCACATAGAACAATAACTAGTGTAATTTTATTGTAAAGAACAATTGTGACAACTCCAAGGTAATTAAACATCATTCTGCAAGGTGAGAAGTGTGTTTCTATGATAATCCACATTATTACAAAATTCCTAACGAGCGTCGAAAGGGACTGAGTGGATTGCCTACCTACTTTCAACAACCAACAATACAGTCCACTACAAGCAAAGGTAACCCGCCACGTCCATGGTCCTTCGAGCTTCGGATATCGAACTAGTGACCCGTGGAAAGCAACCGGCTCCGTCCACCATGGAAAAACATTCATGTGAAAGTACATCCTCTTTAAGAGCCCACCTGAAGGCATTCTCCGATGTATCCTTCTAAAATATTTTGTCGTATGGCCTTCTTTGAGTTACTACTGTTCTTTTCTTGAAAGAAATACTTTTAGAATAGGAGAATCGTGCACATACACAAATTGAAGAAACAGCCGAAGGAACTGAAAATGTCTAGACTTTCTCATTTTACTTGCAGTTACTTCTGTACTCTATTTCTTTGTATTTTCAAAATTGCAAAAATGTATACTTCTACTAGTCTCTTACGTTGATTTTTCATTAGAGGCGATTTGTCCATGTTATTGCCTCTAAGTACACAAGTGCTTTAAATGATGTCATATAAAGTTGCTCGAAAACTCAAATATTTTCTGAGAAAATGAACGTGGAAATCCTGCATTTTCAGAAACAATTTAACTCCATTTTCTCATAAATTACTCAAATTTTTTATTCAAACTTTTCGTAAGAATAGTGCAAAATGCACTGCATATGAAGACATTTTTATGTTTTCCTTTGTGTTTTCAAAAATTACACAAATGTCATTTTTAAATACCCTCACGCCTTTTAATATGCATATTTACAGCAATTTCTATACATTATTGCATTTGTGTGTGGAAGATCTTTAAATGACTTTCAATTAAGTTTTCAAAATCTGGAAAGATTCCTGTGAATAAGAGCATAAAATCCGCATTTACACTAATGATTAAACACCATTTTCTTAAAAAATGGCTTAAAATTTATCAATGTAAATTACCCTAAAAGATGTGGTTTTAATCTTCTTTAATATTATGAAACTTATATTTTGAATCTACCAGCAGGAAACCGAAAAATTGAGAAAACTTCAAAAATGTACTGAGGGGGTGATAGATGGCAGCTCGCAAGATGGAGTAAAACTGTAAACCAAGGAAGCTGCCCACGCTGGTTGCATTCCCAGATAGGCGATTCTTATCTTCAACGCACGATGGAATTCCAGTTCAATAATAGTTATTACCATCATAGGTCGATAAATAGCAACTAACCAAAGAAGCCTATTGTTTGTGTTCTCGACTGTGTTTCGTTCAAAATATTTCGTAATACCATCTACTAAGAAAACATCATAAAAACTAGAAACACCAAATCTTGAATTCAGTGAACTCATGCATGCCCTCACTAGCTACATCTTCGATTGCTTTTAACGGACGGCAGCTTGGCTAATTTCTTTATAAACTTCGGCCGTTAAGTGCAACTTTTCAGAGTTAAGCTGCGTTAAAGTGAATACATCAATAAAGTCAATATTGCAGCATTACACAAAAAGTCATCAAATAAAGGTGTGTCCGTAATCAGGCATCTGCATCACAACAGTCATATGTCACCGGATGCAGGCAAGATCAAGGGTTTTTGCAAAGGAGTATTTGGTGTGTGGTGGCTGCAGACTGAAAATGACATCAGAATACTGTGACGCAACGACTTTATTTTCAGTTTATCTTGGCTCCGGACATTCTCAATTCGTGTTGCTGGAGGCTCCGTGATTTTCTGCTGTGTTTGGATGAGTGATTTTGCTGACAGTGTCACAAAGGTCTCAATGTCACTTCACTGGCCATAGGCTATGGTCCCTTCGTTTCAATCATGATAATTGTATTCATCATTGACCACAATCTTGTTACGAGCTTTACATTACAAACGGGCGTGTGGATAAAATAATTGCATTCTAATACATGAAAACACTTAAAATTTGTTTCTTTATTACCCAAAGTATTGAAGCATTTTCGTGATTCACATTGACATTCACAGACCGACAAAACGCGACAAAACGCGTTTTTAACGTGCATGAAATAAATCAACATGGTTTCCTGGTTGATGAACTAGACAATCGGAAAATATCAGTAGTTAAACGTTCACCAGTACTTTGCACAGTCATGAAAGTGCAACGGTTTTGAGGACTGGTGTAATAATGATGAAATAATGAAAAATCTAAAATTAATTCGCAGCTTTTCTATGAATTAGCAAATAACAATACTGCCTTTCACTGGGTTGCTTTGCATTGCAAACCGCATCTGATATGCTTCAGCAGAGGTTGGCTTCCGCTCCAGTTCTGGTTCATTATAGATCGAGTGTTAAAACAGTATACGCTTCTCTTTCGGTGACGGTCCTCTCTTGATAGAAGTTACAAGAGAGACGTATGCTTGCCAAATTTACAAAAGGGTGAAAACACAAGTTAAAATGAAATATTTAGCCCTTTATTTCTTTACACATTTTTCTGGACTGATTGAATTGTTCATTAATTTATTATTAATTATCAATTAACAATTTATTACAAATTAATCAGTTTATTATCAATTAATGTTTAATGAATTAATGATTTTTAATTAATTATTGGATTATTTCTGAATTTATTATTGAAATTTAATGTTGAAAGTCTTGTAGCAGTACAAAAGAAAAGTTGTATTTGTATATGTTAATATGGAATAATCTCATTTAGACTTGATCTTTAAACAATGGAAATGGATAAAATATTTTGTCTAAATGTTTGATAACTTTGCGTGGTTAGGACTCAGAAAATCAATTCGTCAAACCTGGCTACAGTTACGCTATTACAATTCCCTCGACACAAAAGGTCCTGGTTCGATCGCATCTCAAAGGCGCTGCAAAGGCAATTGCATCCAGGTCCAAGACGCTCTGCAATAAAGAGGCACCTGGCGGATGCGAAGTGAATCATTCCCCGACCGCCTGCCAGCCCCTTTCCGGGCTCTGGCGAGCACGAGGAAGAAGTAATTTACCTCGCCGGGCTCTTTTGCGCGGAGATAAATGGACAGCGGAGGCGAATGTAAATTAAACCGGACAAACGCGAGAAAATTTATCAGCGCCAATTGAATTTTCTCTCGGCCGAAAACGCGGCTCCTGGCCTTTTCATTGGACTCTCAGCTCTGTTTCTCAACGTGCATCTCAAGAACGAGGATTTAACTATGGCACTTGGCTGAGAAAGAGTGTTAAAGTGTCGACCGTCGAAAGAAACATCAACCCTTTCTTAATTCTCAACATGATCATGTGGATCTTATTCTAGTGATGTTTTATTCATTGTCGCAACTTTGCCATACAAAAATAAAAATCTCTAATGGATTCTACAACAAAGACACTAACAAAAAGTGCCAATACTTTGTAAAATAATTGATCGTAGTAATTTGGAATGGAGGAGGTACACTAAAATTGCTCAATTTTCTTTCATTAGATTACAGCGAAATATACCACTCATAATTGATTGACTATCACAGCCGTATGACAAGCACTCTAACTACGAGAAATTTGTTGATTAATAATTAATATTTGAATGCCATTTTTATGACAATACTGTTCTCTCAAACGTCCGTTCTTAATTCCTTGGTTGATGCATTGATATTGCGCGTCTCTATGGCTGTAGCATCTGACTTTGATTATTTATTTCTCTCTCTCTCTCTCTCTCTCTCTCTCTCTCTCTCTCTCTCTCTCTCTCTCTCTCTCTCTCTCAAAATATTCTGTGCAAATAAATAGACTGGCATCTGACGGTACAATATTAATGGAATTTCAGGACTTTTCTAAGGCGACTGCTTTGTCGTGATTTGCGCAATGGCAATCGTAAGAAGTAGCGATTTTAAGGTGAGGCGAACAGTAGCATTCTGCCATATTTCCCCACAAAGTGCATGTACAGATCTCGGTAAATGTAAAACTTTTGCATATTTTCAAAAACAATTTAAAGTCTATGATCACAGTGAATAGCGTATGTATTTTCAGAATGTTAAACCTCCATTATTTCATTAGTCTTTCAGATTTAATATGAAACACATGAAACAATGTTTTTGTGTTTTCTATTATTCGTATAATAAATACATAAAACTTTTAACTTTTCTTCAACCAATTGTCACACATATACTATAATTCTCGGCTTTTATATTTACTGCAGGAAATTTTACTTAGGTGACAACTTTCCAAACTAGTTTTAAATCATATTAATTCTTCTGGCGTGGATGTTTTCTGAGTAACTCATATTCATATAGATCTTTAAATTGATTCATATAGAGCTTTGATTGTACATCTTTAAATGATGTAATGTACTTTTATTTAAAATCTGAGTAATTATTGAGTGAAACTTTGCATACGACGAATTCTACTACATTGAAAATATTAGTAGTTTCAGGGACGTTCTGGGTGAAAACGAGGACAATTTAAAAAATATGAGTTTTTTCAAAAACGGCTCCTATTTCTGATTCTCGCTACGGGTTTTCGCAGTACAGAGAAAGCATTGTAATGCTGCGGGAAAACCGGCGAATTTCCGACAGAAAAACTCTCATTGCCGGGATCTGGTAATGAAAATGTAGGTTGTTTCTTTAAATATAGTAAATTACTTCTTTTAACTTCTTTTAATTTCTCTTTTTCTCCCTTTCAAAATTCAAAATTTAAGTAGTATATGACTTAGTGTAGGGATCACAGAATTTTGAAAATGTGCACACAATTCACTTTTCCCCATAGCACGTCATACACAGTTTTTAACTGTTTTTTGACGTAAAATAAAATCAAATAAATAAATAAACATGTTTTGGAAGCAGAATCCATGATTTATGTGTCCCGTGATACCGGAAAATTGATTGACGCCAAACGTCTCTCTCTTTGTGAACAACGCAAGCGGCTAAACATTAAGCAGGATTTTCACCAACATTTATATTCCCCAAACGATGTCACTGATGTCGCGGTCCCTTGAATTTGAAACCAATATTTTAATGTTGGAGATACTTCACAGAAGGCCCGTGGGTCATTTTCAAAGGAAATTAATATTTAAACTTTAGAATATAAGTAAGTATACTAAATAATATGATATAAACGCTAATTTGATGTATATTTTTAACTATAACATAAACTATGCACTAACGTAATTTTCTTAAAATTACTCTTATGTTGTTAATATCTCCTTTAGAGGTTTTTATTATTACATATGTGATTAAAAGTCCTTCAAATGATATCTAATGAAGTTTCTAAAAGCTGAAAAGCTTTCTTGAAAATGAGATCAAAATGTTCACTTTCAAAAATCTTTAAAGGACATATTCTCAAACATGGATTCAATTTTTTTCTTGAATCTTTTTGAGTGGATAGTGCTAAATACACTGGATAAAGTTTCATAAACTCTATTTGATTTATTATTTTAATGTTGCGAAAAGTACTCAAATGTTTTTGAATATCTATCTTTTGAATATTGCGGTGTTCTTCCGCACTGGATGGTGAGATACGGCACCGACCATGACGAGGGGCGAATGACAACGGGCGAATGACGAGCGGCGAATGACGACGGGCGAATGACGACGGGCGAATGACGACGGGCGAATGACGACGGGCGAATGACGACGGGCGAATGACGACGGGCGAATGACGACGGGCGGGGGGGGGGGGGGGGGGGAAAGGACGAGGGCGGCGCCAGCAGGTGGCTGACGACGAGCGAGGAGCTACGGGCAACGGGCTGGAAGAGGCGGGCAGCAGGCACAAGCACGGCACGGAGGGATTTTAACGCCGCAAATACCTTGCCGGCGACCGCAGTTCTCGCAGGGTGCGAATAAGCAAGAAAAAGTATCCGATCTTGAAGGGTGCGTTATTTTGTATAAATTAAAACAGGAAGAGGTGTCTCATGACATCAACTGATGCCATTTCAGTATCTCAGACCGAGAGGTCCTAGGTTCGAGCCCCATCGATGACAGGATATTCGACACTAGCTAGATAGCAAGGTCACGTTTAGTCGCCATCTGGAGGAGCATTCTAGCGGCCAACTGCTCTGATTGGTAGTTTTCCGAGGTTTCTCCTATAAATTAATACCAGGTAAATGCCGGATCAATACCTCAACAAACGGGTCTTGGACCGCGCGCGATATTTCCTTCGTCTTCCTTATCTTACCCTCGCTCTTACTTACACATATATTACATGCACTAAGTATCACTTATGCCGGGAGAGAGATCGGGAGCGTAGACCTTGTTCCGGCTGGGATGGTGCTGTCCTGATGGCAGATACCTGGTTAGGGACACCCCGTTCGCCGACAGAACGTCAGCGCCAGATCTCACCATCTAGCGAGGGAAGATCACCGTTTCTCTCTCCCTCCCTCCCTCTCTCTCTAGGAACTACACATACGGGAATAATGACCTTGGCAGTTGACGCGCCTGGAATCGCTAATCAATTTTTCTAATCAATCATTTAAATTAAACAAATTTCAAGTAATCACGTTTATTCTTGTTTGTTATTATTGGAATTCTTTTGAGAAATAGAATCTGTAATGTCCTTTTATAATTTAGAAATAAAATATCATGATATTCATGAAGTATTGTAAGACGGAGTATTAGAAGCGTGCATTTTTTCTCATCCACAATCCAGTTATTTCAAATGGACTTGTTAATGTTAAAAGACATTTTATAAATTTTTAACCACCTCAGAATGACTAAATAAAGATGTTTTAGTATTAAAATTTAAAAAAAACTATATGAAATTTAACAAAATGCGTATAATTACACCTTTATTTATTTATTTACGAGTAAGAGATAAATATTTGTCAATGTAATTATTCTTACAATAACAAAAACAATAAAAAATTCTTCAATATCCTTGAATTTCAATTTACTGTCCTAAGAAGTACTAATTTTTATTCACAAACGAGTTTACCGTAGAAGAAAGTTAATTTGCACTTCTGAAAATCATTTGGACGACTCCTGGAGTACATTGTTTACTAACAATCCCAACTCAACTTTTGAAGCTGTTGTATTTTGTCCCAGATAGAGGGGCAACATTCCTTTTATTTTAAAAATTAATGAACATATGTTGATACTTTTTGTATATGAATATTGTTTGATCTACCTTGTACTAAGTAATGCAAACTACACATCACTTACAACATGTATTTTCTGATTTGCATAGTGCGAAAGCATTAAAATTGTGCGTTGTAGATTGAATAATGAGAGAAAGAGAGTGTAAGTATTGGGTGAGTAGGGATAAAAACTTTAGTGATATGCAGGTAAATTGAGAATCATACGTCTGAAATCCTTCTTGGGAGTGAGGGTTACCTCCAGAAATAAAATAGAACCTACAAAGAAGGTCTCACTGTGTAGACGACGAAAATAAACGTAATTGATGTCCCTTAGAGGCACAGGAAAACCTATTTTTTCTAAAGCCTAGGACGTCTTCTAGTTAAAATTTTCACGATGGTAACGAGGACTGCAATGGAACGTGTGTTGCGGGTTGAATTTACGGCTGCTGCTTCCCTTATTTCATAATCTGCAAAAATGCGTATTTTCATCTTAACGTTATTAGATGCATGATTAAGGGGTATTGCTTAAATAGCAATTTAACACTTTCGGGGTTTGGGGTCCATTGTTTCTTACAAATAGTACAAAACAATCATAATTCCTTAGCGTATTATACAGCAAAGAGCCGCTGTTCAGAGTGATCTCGCAATTCTAGTGTATAGCTGCTGCCGTACTAGGAGCACGTCTCATAGCCTTTTGTATGTATTGTGCTTCCGGTAGAGTTAGAATTTGAAGGCGAGACAGATGCGAATCTCTCTCGAGATGCGAATCAGCTGGGATGTGTTATCTCACCAGTTTAAGATTATGATCTGCTTAAAATTTAAAATCAAGGCGCGTGTGTTCATTTCTTTACGTATCTCTCTTTCTATTCCGAACGTATCAATAAACTGTACTGTTCCACAACTGACTCGTATTTTCAAATCTAACACTTTCCTTGCAAAAGAAGACGAGCGATTTCAGAGTTTGTCAGTGTATCACACATCTGGAGTTTTATTATTCTATTCAATTCAATTGAATTCAATTAATGCTTTATTTTCGACAGCGAGGCCAGCTCTCCTGACTGCCCGCGCGAATATTGCTACGCTCCTTTCACAGTCTAGCAGACAAAGAAGGCATCACTCACGCGACGAAACTGGCGAATTTAATTTAGTTCAGAGACTTCTTTTAGGCTCAAGGATTTTGGGATTCAAGGGCGGGCGGGCGGGGGCGGGCGGGCGGGCGGGCGGCGGGCGGGCGGGCGGCGGGCGGGCGGGCGGGCGGGCGGGCGCGGGAGGGCGAGGGGGGGGCGGCATGGAGGCGGGCTGGCAGGCAGGAGGGCGGGAGCTGCGGCTGCCGCTGATGGCTCCGCTCCTAACAAATCGCGCTCTCAGACGCATCTCGAGGCGGGCCGCCCACCCCACGCTACGACCGGCACGGCGCCGGCAGTCGCACACTGGTGCCTTTCTCCAGCACATAGCGCGCCGAAAGTATTGCTTACTGCCTAATGTTTCAATGCTCTGGTAAATGACTTCTAATCAAAGGCATTTTATGCATTGTACTGCATGTGAGTTGGCTCATTTAACAAATAATCTTGTTTGAGGGGACCTGAGATTTTGAAAAATAAGTATTTTATTTAAGTTTTTAATGTAGGAAAAGTGGGTACAGCGAGACAGTGATAACAATGAGACATTTAGCTTAGTACGAAAAATTTGTATTTGGTGGTTGGTATCTAATGTGGATCTTTTAGTTATCTGTGCATACTCTACTTTCTATGTTGATGTTTCAAAACTGCAGCTGGTTTTCTGTCAAAAATATATTTAATTGTTTAGAGGTAAGAAAAATGTTTACTTCATTTTGCAGCTATTCTTTCAGACATGAAGTATAGGCCGAATTTGATGATGTAACCTAATAGTTCGTAATTTCAGTAAGATGATGATTTGAGGATATTGGCAATTATGAATGTGTAAAGTCAGTTTGGAATTATACCTGTATTTGGGAACAGAGATATTAACAATGGAAGAACACTGAGACATGTCTCACTGTTCCCGAATAATACATTTTTCATTTGGATTAATTGTGATTCGTTTCTTAAAACCAGGGTTCTGGTATTCATAAATTATAAAACATTTTTTACTATATAATGGGTAACATGCCTCTTGAATGGCCCATAGGCAGCGTACTAGCTTCCCGTGCTGTGATCCCGGTATCGATTCCCGGCCGAGGCAAAAATAGAGTGAGAGCGTTTCTTTAAAATCGTCCCACTTTCTACAGCTGTGTGATGAAGAAAAGGTCAAGCAGGCGGATCTTGCTAGATATGGTGGAGAGAATACGTCATGTTCGCCTCATGTCGCTCTTATTCCCAAGCATGGGAATTCAATTAGGACACCGTAGCTGGCCGGCGAAGTCGGACTGCAGACCCAATAAGCATAATACATATATACATGTCTAATTGATTAATTTAAGACAACGGAAAGAAACGATCAATACATAGGTCCCTTGACTCTGACAGACCTTTTAATGAATGTCTGAGCGCACAGGTTTCAGCTAATGAAGTTCTTCCATCTGAAACCAATCAGGGAAAATAACTCCACGGTAAGAGTCGATCAATACATAGGTCCCTTAGATTCACAAACAAAATCTACAGAAACGTGACACATCTCTCCAGAAGTAGTAACGCAAGGTTTCCCAAGGATAAAGCAAAGGATAAAGCAAGGAAAACTGGCAATCACCGAAGGCGTTGAGAAATAACAAAAAATGAACTTCAAGCTGAAAATTGCCAGGAGATGAAACGATTTAAACCAAAAACAGTTTGTTTCTCTCTGTAAATGAGCCATTTGAATATGAAGTTACATTTTACAGGAAAGTTTGAAGATAGAGAACAAATTTGTTATGCCAGTTATTCCTGATATTTCTTTTATTGACAATAAATGAATAAAAATGACTTTGTCTCACTCCATAACACATGGAAAGACAAAAAAACAACAAACTGCTATTTAATTTCATATAAATTTTTTTTTCTCATGATGTTCACTAGGTTTTGTGACCATGTTCCAACTAGTGCGGTCTCATTGTTCCCTCCATCAGATTCTCAAGGGTATAGCGAGTCATTTTGAGTTTCAAATTTTTGTATATCGACAATTAATTGCATGGAAAATCAGATAATATTGTCAATGAAGTTGTGCCATGTATTGCACAAAAATGTTGAGGAAATATATATTTTCTAATGTCTAATTTGTTGTCCACTTTTACGTCTCAGGGTTCCAACTTTTCCATACAACAGATTTACACCGTACATCTGAACTGACGATAAATCACAATATGATGGCTTTACAAAGTTTTATCTAAATGAATTCTGTTTAGTACATTAACTTCAAGAATTTTTTGTAAAAGAAATGGAAGGATAGTTTTTGGTAAGAATTTGGCTACAGACCAGTTTGAATTGAGAAGTGGAACCAGTTTATTTTATGTTGAAACATTACCACCGTATCAATTAGTTACATTCATTTCCATTTTCTTCGTGATTTTGTTTATCAACAGTATTTTAATTAACTTGTGTATAAGAAATCGAATTATTTCAACAGAAACTATAACTTGGTATCCCCACAGTAAAATGAATGTTACTTCATTGACTCACAAACTCCTGTTATTCTATTCTCTACATAAAGTGCACCAAAGTACCAAATGTGCAAAGACAGATTCTGTAAGGAAATTGCATTTCTACAGGTACGTTTAATTAAGTTTTTCGTCTTAGGTGCCACAGTTGCATCAACTCAAACAAACATCTCCAAATACATAGTTTATAACATATGTTTTGCTTAACGCAGATTACTTACATGTCCTTTTATACTTATAGTCCACACAACGTTTTGCCACAGTTCAATCGTGTAATTTTGACCCTCTTTACATCATGTGAAGCGGCGTTTGGCATTTTCGTGCTTTGATGTGTGGCTTATGAGCAGCCGCTTGACCATGAAATCCAAGATTTCGCACCTCACGCCTGTCATAGTACATGGAGCCGATCCTCATGCAGTTTGGAATTCCTGTATGATGGTCTGGATAGATGTCTTCCTAATACTCTTGACGACCCTCTTCAAATGTCGGCGGTCTCTGTCAGTTTACAGACGAGGTCGGCCTGTACACTTTTGTGATGTACACATTTCTTCACGTTTCCACTTCACTATCACACCAGAGAGAGTGAACATGGGAATGTTTAGGAGTGTGGAAATCTCGCATAGAGATTTCTGACACAAGTGACCCTGACCACGTGCGAAGTCCGTGAGTTTACGGAGCGTCCCATTCTGCTGTTGCACGATGTATAATGACTACTGCGGTCGTGGAGAATGCGTGCCTGACGGTAGATGGCAGCACAATGCATCTTAGATAAAGAAACGTATGTTTTTGGGGCGTGTCTGGATACTTTTGATCCCACAGTGTGTATACTGAGCCGTAACCGAACATATGCCCCGCCCACGAACCAAACCCTAAACGGCGAATCGAAACGATGATTCAGGCAGCCCACCAAGTTAAACGTGGCGCTTTGGTGACGTCATCGCCTGACGTCGGCTTCGGTCCAATGGAGCGAAACTCACAAGGGCCAATGAAAAATTTGCAAGATAAGAGCATGAACTGAATCTTGCCATTCGCTCCCGAGCAAAAACCAAAGGAACCCGCGGCAGAGGTATTTCTTCCGTTGGAAGAGGAGGCCCTAAAACGTCTTGAAGAGGGTAGTCGTGTTCGAGCAGTCGGTTAAAATTTCCGAAAGAGAGCAGTCGGTTAGTTTGGTTCTTTCGTGTTTCCGGAGCGTCAACTGCTTTGGTTATTGGTCCCGTTAGTGTAGTGCATGTTTGTTTCCGTGAGATGGCGGTGGTCTTCCCCAGCTGGATCGCGAGATCGCGCTCGACCTACCGTCGGCTAGTGGGGTTTCCTAACCAGGACTCTCCCTACCAGCGGGGCACCGCCACAGCCGGCACAAGCTCGCTCCCGACCGGTCTCCCGGAATATGTGGTAGTGAGTGCATGTTAGTGTAATGTGTGTGTAATGGAGAGGATACAACAAGGAAGAGGAAGGACACATTGCGCGCGGTCCGTGGCCCGTTTGGTAGGGTATCTGCTCCAGCATTCGCCTGGTGTAGATCGGAGAAACCACGGAAACTGCCGATCAGAGAAGCCGGCCGCTAGAAGTTTCCTCCAAACGTAGCTGAATTCGACCTAGCTGAAAAGCTAGTGTCGAAAATCCTACCGCCATCATGACTCGAACCTAGGACCTCCCAGTCAGAGGCGCTGCAGTGACATCAGTTGATGCACTGAGCGGTAGCTCCGGTAGCAGTCGGTTAAAATCTCTGAAAAAAAGTGGTTGAGAAATCTGTTAGTTTTTCTGGAAAACTGTGAAGAAGTCTGCTGAAGTGGGAAGAATTGTAATGATTTTCGAAGCGTGATTAAGTGTTCATTTCGACGTGCCACGGATCATTCTAACCAGCCGTTTCGCCATTTCGCAAAGGAAAGAATCCTGCGGTGAGAAACGGGAAACGATTGTGTAGGCAAGGCCACTCCTTTAATGGTCAAATAGAATTGGACTGTGACGTGAACGGATGGAGGCGACGGAACGAAGAATCGTACGACATGCGCCCAAGTAAAATATGCTAAAGGCATTCCTGGCAGTCATATTACGCAAATTTCTCGCCGTAAAAATCCGCCGGATGAAGGCTTACACGTACCATATCACCCACGCTACCACGGCTGCAGATCAGTTTCCAGAACACGCGTTTTCCGACCGTCGCCTGCTGACGAGGAAATCGAAGCCACCGGCAACGCAGAAGAACTGGTTGCAACCGAGTTTAGTTTAGTTTAGTTAATGCATTATTTTACGTGGCGAGACTCGGGCCATCAGGCCCGCTCTTCCGTCTAACCATGCAAATTTCGTTACGCTCCTTTCACCACCTAGCGGAGAAAGGAGGTATTATCTTGGGCGACGAAACTGGCGGATCTCAATTTTGCTCAGAGGCTTCTTTTAGGTTAGAGGATCTTTACATGCAGTAAATCTACTACAGCTAGCTTTACTTCCCCTCCGAAGGAAGGCGTACGAGGGATTTCTTCGCCCTTAAAAATCCACGACTTCGATCGGGTTTGAACCCGCAATCTCGGGTACAACAGTCCGGTACGCTGACCGTTATACCACCGAATCCGTGAGAAACGGTGAGCACATCTGTGGATCTAGCCGAGGACGCGCCTATCTTCCAGGCTACCGCGCAGACGCGACGCAGAGTATACTGCCGGGCCGAGCCGCCGTATCGCCGCGACTCAATGGCGCAAGGAACACGAGTCGCCAGCCGGTCGGTGCCCGGCAGCGTGTACGCCCCGCCAGCAGAGCCCGCTGAGATCGTTCAACCCCTCTCCCATTGCGGAAGCGCGAGTACCCGTGCGTGAGAAAGAAAAAAACTTTTACTTTAAGTTGTCACCACCTACATAAACAGTACCTTGTTTCGTTGATTGATTGATTTTTTCGTGTTTCCGGGCGCGTCAACAGCTTCGGTCATTAGTCCCGTTAGTGTAGTGCACGTTTTTTCTCGAGAGATGGCGGTGATCTTTCCCCGCTGGATGGCGAGATCCGGCACCGACCTACCGTCGGCTAGTGGGGTTTCCCCCTAACCAGGACTCTCCCACCAGCGGGGCACCGCCCCAGTCGGGACAAGCTCTAAGCACCCGACCGTCCTCCCGGAATATGTGGTAGTGTAGTGCATGTTAGTGTAATTGTGTGTGCGTAAGGGGAGAGGATAGGACAAGGAAGAGGAAGGACAGATCGCGCGCGGTCCGTGGCCCGTTTGATAGGGTACTGCTCCGGCATTCGCCTGGTGTTGATCGGAAAAAACACGGAAAAGTACCAATGGGAGCAGCCGGCCGCTAGAATTCTCCTCCAGACAGCGGCTGAATGCGACCTAGCTGAAATGCTAGTGTCGAAAATCCTGCCGCCGTCAGGACTCGAACCTAGGACCTCTCAGTCAGAGGCGCTGCAGTGACATCAGTTGATGCACTGAGCTACCGCTACCGGTCCGTGTTTCGTATCGAACAACATGTTCTGATATCCAAAACTATTAATAATAATTGGAAGAGGACCTTCCACATCAAATCGATTGCATTCATCAATGTCTTTCTAACATGGCTCTTTAGACCACTATTCTTTACGATCATAAGTTCATGGTCTTATATTATACCTTTATATCACGTCCACGTCCTTGCCTCACTGTTTTTTGTTTTACACTATTAATATTCATATAATATGTTATGATTGAAACTTTCAGACAGGTTGATGTTGACTTTTCAGACACTGAAGAGAACCTCACAATTTAGGTCGAAACGTCTGTTCCAAATATATAGCCAAATTGACTGGCATCATCGTTTTTGTCTTGTACATAAAGATTACCTCTGTTAATTATGTTGCTTCTTCATCTATTTACTTTATCAGTGTACCTTCATGTTTTGTTGTGGGAATTCTGATTCGGTGTTGTTGACGTTCTTGCGCGAAGAAATAAGAGGTCAACTTCGTCAACATATTACTTTTATTCAGATAGCCGGCTTTCGACGGCTTCACTGCCATCATCAGTCTACAATGTAGAGAACAAAATATAAATAAATTACAAATAAAATATATCTTAATTTATATTTTATTTGTAATTTATTTATATTTTTTCTCCACACTGTAGACTGATGATGACGGCAAAGCCGTTGAAAGCCGGCTATTTGAATAAAAATACTATGTTGATGAAGAAGACTTCTTTTATTTCTTTTCATGTTTTGTGTTTACTTCCTATTTGCAACTTTATTTACTTTAAACTTCCTTCTACATATATGTTTTAAAGATGTATACATACAACCAACTTCAGACCTCAATACAAAACATATTCAAATATCATACCCTAACTATTATAATTTAAATATTTTTTTTATTATGACTTCATTACCATACTAATATTTTTTCAACTGTCATATTTCAACCTAGTTTCTCTCTTCTAAACATATCCTCACTACTATCCCCATGGAACTATGTATAACTCCATGACCTTCCCTAACTTCCGTCACATGACTCCGACGGTAAACACGAATTCAAATGTTTTTTTTACAACAATACTCAAATCCATCTCCCAATAAACCAATTCGGGAAACATCAAATGTGACACAGGATGAAAGCATCACTGCTAATGATTCTCGGGCTCTTGGCAGCAACGTTGGCTGCCGACTGCCCTCAACGCCGGAGACACACACATCAAGAGACAGCGGTCGGCCCGGACGAGGCGGAGGCGGTGGCCCAGGAGCTGCTGGAGGAGCTGGAGGCGAGCCTCCGGCGGCAGCGGCTCTGGGACCTTGGACGCCTCCCGCAGAGGGGCAGGAAAAGAGGGGCTCCGGCAGTTGAGACTGGCGACGTGCGGTACGATCTATGACAGACGCTTCGTCCGGTCGATATTCCCCTAATACATCATTGCATTGCCGTGTACAATGAATGTGCATCTTCACAATGAAAAATTATTTGTATGTTCTGAAAAGTTGCTTTAATATAATTATTTTGTAAATAGACCACTCAAAATCGGTGCTTTCTTTTATTTATGTTTCTTAGTAGTAGTTCGTAAAACAACACAGTGCTTTATTTTCAAAACAGTAACGGCATACTATTGATTAAACAAATACTATATCTGGTTAAACATATTATTGTATATTTTGTACACTATGTTTTAATTTAACACGCGACATTTTTTATAGTTTGTATGAAGGAATTATATTAAATGTAAAATTGAAGTATTTAACCGACCTGTAATTATATTAAAATTGAAGTATTTGACCTAACCTTTTAATAATTTCGTTTTCTTAAAACTTGAAAACATCTTCAGATGTTAAATCAATGGATCTTTTCCGTTATACGTATACCAGTTCACTAGGCGACACATTCAGTTCCTTTGACAGGAGATATTTTGGAATCGATTCTCTGCAATGAACAGATGAATGTTGCGATACTAGTCAATCAACATTTACGCGGTACATTTAAACGTTAGTTTTACATAAAACACAGTATTATTACAATTTAATAGTAATTCTATTGCTATATTACTAATTTATTAGTGCTCTATTGGCTACTGCCGCTCCAAAATTCCCGCTCACCCACAATACGACTAATTTTATATTACTAGTTGGTAAATTGGACGTTTATGGTGGTATTTGACCTACCTGGTAATGCTTTCCTTTTCTTAAAACTTGAAAACATCTCCACATGTTTATATCAATTGCTCCTACTATGGTTTCTGAGAATTAAAAAAAATGATCCAACAAAATCTCACAAAATAAGAAGGGCTGCTATTGATCTTATGAAACAAAGCAAGCGCTAAATAATAATTTAAGCGTGCTAAAATTTACAATATAATAATGCAACCTCTGACATACAATATAAAAATTATACTTAATACATGTACACCTTTCTGAAAAAATAAGCTGTTCATTAATTTATAAATTCTTGCTGGTGATTTTGAGAAATGCTTATCGTGCGTGCTTGCTTGAAAACTCGTTTTCGAAGAATCGTATCACTTCCTATAAGAAAAATCAATTCGGATTTCATTTCACCAGAAATCCGGTTAGGCTCACATTGATTTCTGATAATTTATCTTTCCTTGGTGGTAAACTGAACACGTTGAGTTATATTTGCACAAACATGACTGTTTCCGCATTTCCTTTACGTTACGATGAGCTCAAGCTTTCGTCAACACAGATATGGAAAGAATAAAAATTGCTACCAGCCCCTGCCCTCTTTCCCTGACTTGAAAGCTCCACTAACGCAACAAGGCTGGAAGCCATCTGAAGCTAGCAGCGCCCAAAAACCAACATCAACCAAACCACTTAAATGATATATTCCCAAAGTTTAGGCATTTTGGATTTCCCAAAATCCTGGGCGCTGCCAGTTTTTGCCTAAAACTAGCAGTGACCATCTATGAAAATACAACTTTCTATCATCGCAAGACAACAGAAATGTATTCAAAATTAAAGACTTCATGTAGGTCCTAGGAACAAAATTGTTCCAGAAAATTTCGTTCCACACAAAAATAGGGCTGTAAATAGAAGAAACAGTTCACATGCATTCTTACAAATATACACGAAAAATTAAAAACGTAACAAATATTAATGGATCATATGGGCTGAAATCAATTTTTCCTAAAGCCTAAAGTGAGCCTTTTTGAGAATTTGAAAATTTTTGAGAATTTTGGGCAGGGTTTCAGATTTTTTCTGAGGTTTTTCAGTTTTCGTGTGTATTCGCCCGTTAGAACGAATGTTAGCCCTTTTTTTGGAAAATATGGAGTGGAACAATTTTTTTCCTACGGCCTAAAATTAGGCTTTAATTTTGGATGCATTTTTGTTCCAAAATCGCCTCCACTGTGTCCGCCTTCTTAGCCCGAGATGCAGCTGCCTTGTGAACTCCGATTCCGAGCTCTTCATGAATCTCTCCTTTTCGAGAAGCGGTGTCGGCTCGGGATCTCACGTTAGGTCTTTAAGCGCTTGAAGACTGGGGAAAATAGACCCCAGACACACCAACGTACCGTGGCAGTACTGTGGACCCATGAAGACGCATCCGAACCCGAGTTATTCTTGTGAAGGGGGAACCTAAGTCTTAAGGGGGCCAAGGGGGGCAACCTAAGTCTTGTGATTCTTGTGAAGGGGGGCAACCTAAGTCTTGTGATTCTTGTGAAGGGGGGCAACCTAAGTCGTCGTAGTTTAAAGTACGTTATGGTAAACGTATTTTAGAAACGCGATTTGGTAACTTTTCCCAGATAACCATGAAGCTTATAATTACCTTTCATCCGCCTGTTCTCGGAAGAAAATTCTCATTAAACTAGAATTTGTGACCACTTCTACAGGGTACTGAAGAGATCCTTGCACCAAGGACTTCAGTTTCTCGCATTTTATCTGATTTTCTTTCCGTCATCACACCAGCGCAGAAGTTTCACATTTATTATAAATATAAAGTATAACTAAAAATATAGATTAATAATTTAAAATTACAAACTAATTTAAAAACACACTTCAGAACGTGTACAAACAACTCCAACCATGAATTACGCCGATAACATTCTAAAACATGAAACAAAAAACATGAGAAAAGAAATAAAGGTAAAAATCATTCAGACCTTTAATCGACCTGTACAATACAACGTGAAACCTGAATTGGATACCGCAGTTAACTGTACTAGAGATGTTATGAATTTTTGAAGATTAACACGTTCGTTAGCCTAGTAGAGAAACTTTTTTGTGATCTTTCATTCCTACGAAAAATGTTACTTTCACTGTAATTCGGGCATAGGCGTACCCATTAAACAAAAACGTGTAAATCACAAACCTTGTATCGTTGTCCATGGAAATTAAAGATTTTAAGTTTCTGAAACATTACAATTTGTCCAAGAAATCCCTCAAAGCAAGGGACTAAATTCACATACTCGTTCCATTAAAGGAGTCCTGTGGGCTGGAATCACAAAGCAGAAGGCACGAGAAGCGGCGAACAGGTGCGGACGATGAAACAGGATTACGAGATTAGCGCTTTCCTCCACCAGGTTCGTGACGGGTGATCGAGCAAATTGAAATTAAAAACCTGCCGTCACCATTTACTTTAATCACATGTAGATAACACTAATATCCTCTTTCCTATGAATTTTGGACAAATATTTAAATTTAATGTAAACAAATTATAAGAGGAGAATGAAACATTCACATCGGTATATATCACTACGACTATTTGGGAATTAATATAAAAGACCTTATTTTCCTGAAAAACGATCTTGTGAATACTACATAAATTGCCGCTAACATAACATATACACCGGACTCCCATCCCAAATCATTCTCTACAACCGGAAAGGACACGGAACGCTCTGATTAAAATCATTTAGTTGAGGCCCCGTCGATCAGAAGTAATGTGGTGCTTATGTTTCATCATGTAAGAAAAACGTAGTTCCGTCTTAAGCCTGTTTTACATTTTTTCATCAATTTTTCATCATTTTTCTGTGCAGAAACTGGATGGAAAAGGACGTTCGGTTTTATGCGTACCGAAACTGGATTGACGTGATTCCAGCGTTTTACACGGTCATTCCTGGTCTGTACGTAATCGTCATGAAAATACTTCCTCCAAACGCCGCAAAAAGCGCTGGAAGTTTAACAGTTGAACATCGCATTTACGGAAACAAATTAAATTAGCGGGAAGAATGATCAGATAGTTACGAATTCGCAGAGTAAGGAGTAGAAAGATGTGTGAGGTATTGTGGTTTTATTTGCGAGAGGCTTCACTGAACGCAAAGACTCAATATCACAAACAACACGTGCCCACGCTACGCACCAGATATATATATATATATATATATATGGGTGCCAACTTGGTTTGGGCAGCGCGGTGGAGACGGCCGTCCTAGCGGGAGGGTGTCCCGCGGTGGGCGAGACGAGGCGAGCGCGAAGTACGAGACTTCGACAGTTGAGGAGTGGATCGTGGGAACGACGGCAGTCGAGAGGAAGCAGTCGGAAGGGAGAGTCGGTGCGGAAGAGGTAACGGACGGTAGTGCGGAAAAGCTAATGATGGCGGCGATGAAATATAGTTGATAGGAATCCGATGAGATCGAGCAGAAATCGAAGCGTAGGACAATGATAAACAGCGAGAACTATTAAGTGATTTCGAGTTAAGTGATGTACAGTAAAGATTAAACGGCGTGAGGTGAGGAAAGTGATGAGTGTATAGACACGTGTGCGACAAAGGCAGCGTGAGTGAAACGAACATAGCGATACAGCATCGGCGGGATTAACAAACGAATTTGGAAGAATTGGAAACAAGGACGGCTGCGGATCTGGCGGCGAGTGGACATCGCCGTGCCCGGCGAAGCACGACTACTACGTGGGATTTGCATCGGCGGCGGGGACAAGCGCCGTGGCCACGTGGCGGGCGAGACGGCCCGGCTCGTCACATCGCGCCGGCGCATTCAGGAGTTGGTGAGCTCGAAGGAATTCCAGACGCAGCAAAACCAGTAAGACGGTTACGAGAAGAAACCCATTATTAGGCGGTAAAAGAATCCCGTGATTTGGAAAGGGGTAGACGATTGTGAGACGGGATATTAGCTGAGGGAATTTGCCATGTAATAATAAATAATCTAATTTGATGTGGAGACTAGAAAGGGTGTTTGGAAGAGTGCACATTGTCTGTAAATAGTTTAAGTATTGAAATAACGGGGTGATTGTAAATCAATGCATGCAATCAATGCATGTAAATCAATGCTCCCAATTACAGTATGAGGTGTAAAGTTAAAGCAGAAAGAAAGTGTTCATTAGCAATATTCACGTAGTTAGTAAGAAAATTGTTCATGTTTATCAGTATCATGAGAAGGTTATCAATGCTAACCATAATTTTGTTTACCTTCTACACATCCAATGGAACGATGTTTTTGTAATATCTATTATCTTTCCTGGGAATAAATCATTCTGTGTGTTTACATTAAAAGTAATTGTTTCATTGTTGGTGCATGCACTCAGAGCCCATTCGCAAGAAAGAATACCTGATCCCTTTTACAAATTTACTGTAGAACAGGACCGAATCGCCGGTCCGTATATATATATATATATATATATATATATATATATATATATATATATATATATATATATATATATATATATATATGCTCCCTGCCGGAGAACGTACGCAATCGAAGAAAGTTCCATAAAGTGACACTAGGGGCGCTGTAGTCAAACTGGATGAAATCTGTACGGAAAAATGAAGCATGCATCATTTTTTCGTACAAATTACATCCAGGCTGTTCAGTATCGACGGGAAATGATGAAAAAATGACCGTGTAAAACAGGCTTTAGGGAGTTTTCGTTGGTGGCTAAAACGTAATCGATTGTATTGCTAGCATTCTCTACGTTAAAATGAAAATATTCTCACACAGGTTATGATATAATATATTTCACTTTTTCGTCATTCGAATGACTGTAGATCAAAAAATAAATATTGAGCTTGAGAATACATCTTCAAATGGACACATTGGTCATCACCACATCAGTACTATTCTAACCGTTCACTGTTTCGCGGGCACATTCCACTAGACTGGTTGTTCGCTTGACACACGTACTCTGGTGTCGAGCAATTTGCGCAGATGCGGTGCATGCACTTCTCTGAACGAACGTGCGAAACGGGCTGCGGGAGCTTCGTTTGTTTTTCACGTCATTGTCGCGGCGCCCCTACCGGCCGTTATTGACATTGCGCGCCGCCGCGCTCGGCTTTTCGGGCGAACTGCGCGCGGCGCGGCGCTGTTAATGATCGGCACTAGTGGGCGGAAACGATTCGCAACGCTGCACCGGAACGAATTCAGCAATCACAATAATAGGAGATTCAATGCCCGCGCGCGGAATCGAAGGAACGCTGAACAGGACACCACCGCAAACAAAGGGACCGATGCGGATACAGGCCATCTCTTCGCCCTATCTACCGATGAAAATATAGCAGTGGATACATAGACGAGTACATTGAGTTAATTCATCTATGGCGTAAGTTATTGTTTATGATTTTATTTTGTATTACTCTCATTATCCTTGTATGCGATTAGCTCCCAGCAGACACCTAGAGAGGAAGTTTCGTGTCACGTAAAATAGCACATGATCGTGCTAAAAAAGCACGTGCAATTCATAAAATTGCCAATGAATACGCAATCGAGAGCATAAAAATTATAGTAACATGCAAGCATTAAATGCATAATAAAATAACTAGATGTAATTAAAGTAACAGTTTATTGTAACAGTTCGTTGTAATTAAGATTGCTTGCCTGGGATTCCGTTCACTGGGTATATTTTCTTTTACAAAGAAAAGGATAATTTGTTTCTTCTCTTTTAAATATGTCTCCACATACTAGTTTGAGACAATATAAGAAAAATATGGTAGAAAATGGTGAGGTGTTTACGGCATTGGCATCATTACACAAATAAATATAGGCGTTGTTGTGCCGTATTTATTGCTGAATAAAAAATTTTCGATTGCATTGCGCTCAAATTCACTGCTACTAAAATATCAAAACATCTCAATTACAATTAAAAATTATTTTTTATCTGTTATTGGATATTATTTATGAATTTAGGAAAAATAGAATCTAAGCACAATGGATTGAAGTGGAAAATATGTTCCTATTTATATTTCCATTTTATTCCATTGTACTTATATTCTATTGTTCAATAAATTCATAAATAATGTTCCACAGTAGATACAAAATAGTTAATCGCAATTGACATATTTGGTTATTTTTGTAGCAGTAAATTTGTCCGCAATGCAACCAAAAACGCTTCGTGCAGCAATAAATACGTACGACACAACAGCGCCTCATATTTATTTCTACGAGTAAAAGAGTTTTAATAAAAAAAGTGTTGGTTAAAGTTTAGTAAACCGTACCAAGGAATAATATATTACAGGTAATGAATTCATCAAAACTCATAGTTATTGTAATCATTTCATAAATATTTTTAAAAACCTCATATGATGTTGAAATATCATTAATAAATCATTTAAAGACACGTAATAAAATTCCCTCTCTCCAATAGAGTGCTCAGATCAACCAATAACATTGCTCTGAACAAATTACAGACGGAACTCTTAACTTCAAAATAGCAAGAAGGTATCATGGAAAATATGGCGGTGGAAGGTAATGTGGGAAAAAGGTAGTTGGAAATGTATTGTTAAACTCTCTGCTTGAAACCGTGGGAATGCATCCTGGAAAATATCAGGGATACAAAATCAATAAGCGGGAACAATCTGAACTGTGGAACAAAGAGACGAAACTGTGACCGGGTGTCAACGGTTTTTATTTATTTATTATTTTATCGTCCTAAATCCATTGATCCATTGCCGTCGTGAGCTTTGTTGTAGAGAATTGTTGGACTAGCACCCAATCTGTTAAGGGAGGAAGAGCACACGTGATGGAAGCACCGACTCGAGAGCTCCTGCAGCAGCGACCGCAGTGGGGGCGGGAGCGGCGGTGGACAGGCCAATCTCACGGCCCCGTCCTTCCCGGTGACAAATGAAGCGCTCCTCCCTTGCACCATTTTGCCGACGGTTCGTGTCCCACAGGCCGCAAAGGACTTAGCACTGCCTCACACTTCATCACGTTACCCTACAGCAGCGAATGTACAGGGCGTGTCGATTCGGACATATGTTTCATCATTCTGTGGTAGAAGTACATATTCACTTGCTCTAGCAACACCTCGATCTGCAACAATCTCCAATCAAAAGTGTGTAATAAGCAATCACTAGCTGAACTCGTGTGAAAATTTCGCTCATTCGAACTCAATTGAGTTGATTGATTAGTGATTGCGGCCGCGACAACTTCGAAGGTCATTAGTCCCGCACGTGTAGTGCATATGTTTTCCCACGAGGGGGCAAAGCCACATCCGGGCCACGCGCTGAAGTCCCGCCGGTCTCCTGGCATGTGAGGTAGAGTAATGCATGTAAATGTGTGTGTGTGTGTGTGTGTGTGTGTGTGGGTGGGTGGGTGTAAGGGATAATGATAGGGCAAGGAAGAGGAAGAGGAAGGAAAGATCACGCGCGGTCCCTGGCCCGTTTGTTACTCTACTGCTTTGGTATTCGCCACGTGTTGATCGAAAAAACACGGAAAACTACTGATCAGAGCAGCCGGCCGCTATAATTCTCGTCTAGACAACGATTGAATTCGATCTACTGTCAAAATTTTGCCACCGTAGAAACTCAAACTTTAGGACCTTCCTATCATAGGCACTACAGTGACATCAGATGAAGTCCTGAACCACTTAAGGCGGTATGAAGTGAAAGAAAAAGGTTGGCAATGTTGTCGCATCAACCAATGAAATGTCTCAATTTATTTCTCCATTTTAATTAAAAAAGGTTTTTTGTTTATTTTTTTAAAATAAATTAGAGAACATTTTTTTTTACCCAAAAGAGTACTTCTAGCATTATCAAGAGCTCATCTAATGTTCGGAATAATACATTTGTTACCACATGTAGTTTTTGCAGTTACTGGCAACAAAAATTGAAACCTTATTTTTACATCATTATATGGTTGTTCGAATTATTAAGTCACCCTGGTCAGAAAATATTGTTGTTACAGCAACAAAACCACTTTGCTGATAACTAAGGGAGACATATTCACTACGTTACTGGTGAATCTATATGTCCATATTGATGTGACATACGATAATGTCTTACCTACATCATTTCTATAGAATAGGTACGATTTGTGAATCGCAAACTCAACCAATCATAACAAATTAAATGTCAGCAGCTAGACATTTTCAATAAAATACAACAAACTGCGGTTTTACATTATAACAATTACCATTTGTCGAAAAAACGCGTCGATATTAGGCAGATGCTATCTCGCCACACACAGTCGAATTATCAGTCAGTTCCTTGACGTTGGTGCATAAACCTGCAACCATAATAGCGGGTTATATGGTCTTAATGAGTGTTCGAAATCTTGAATGTTTCTCAAGTCGTAATATACAAAATGAGATCTTTGGGGATCTTTTATTACCATTCCGGTTCTGGATGATCCTATCCCACTTAGGTTGGGCCATGCAGTAACTTGAATTTACATACGGTAAATCGAAATTTATTTAAGAAATGTTACACTAATAGTTTTCCCTGAGTACGGATGTGAGGAACAAGAGGAGAGTCAGGTTTCCTCATCTGAGCGCACTCATGTTGTTTTGTTTTTTTATTTAAGGTCGCTTCAACATCTAGGTCATTAGCGACCACTATTGGAGTTATGGTAACTGTGAAAATGAAATGATATGGTGATGATAAAGGGTGAAAGGACGAACACAAATACAATCATGCCCGAGGACGGACACGAACCCGCGATCCTTTGGTGCGAGATCGCAGCGACATGACTGCCTTAGTAATCTCAGCCACTAGATTGGCACGCTCTCACGTGGGTACTCCATTCTTTCTATAATAAAAATAGCAAATTGAAAGATAGATTGATGTTTTCGGGATAGTAAATTGCCATGGTCATTTGTCGGGTTAGTGTAGTGAATGTTTTATCGCGGAAGCTGGCGCTGCTCTTCCGCCGTTGGATGGTGAGTGGAACACATCGGCCTGCAGGGCATTTCCCCCTCCAGATATGCACCCCCAGCGGGGCACCGCCCCAACCAGGACTTGCTCTAAGCTTCCGACTGCTTCCCGGACATGTGTGCTACTGTAGTGAATGTAAATGCATGTCTATGTAAGGGACGAGGTGAGGACGGAAAGATGGTACGCTGTCGGTGATCCGTTTGTTAGAGTACACCTCTGACTTTTGTCTGATGTTGATTAGGAGAAACCACGGAAAACTACGTATCAGAACAGTTGGGCGCTAGAATTCTCCTCCAGACTGTAACTGAATAAAACCTAGCTATTTAGCTAGAATCAAAAATCCGCCACAAAGGAGACTCAAATCCAGCAATGTTCCGGTCGGTGTCGCTGTAGAAATAGCTGCAATGCTAACCCTGTGCTAAACTAAGTCGGTCAAATTGAATGAGATGGATGGATGAGCTCATTCTGCGGAGAGTGAATGAATCGGTAGGTTTCCATTTAAATTCCTTTCTGAATTTAATACCATTTCTATAAATAGAGTAATAGAGAGTGTTGACTTCTGACAAACACACACACATTCAGGCAAAAACTATTTCCATAAATTCTGAAACAGACTAGCTGTAAAGAATGTGCAACGTTGAGTAGGAATCGATTGAAATAATTAGGATCTTTTCATCAGGGAGAGAACTATTGTGAAATTAAAGGAGCAAGAATGAATGCCGGGAAAATCTAGTTCTTAATTTATAGGGCAGTATATTACCAACCGTTGCCCTTTTACCTCGCTACGTAATAGAACCTGTTGCTTGAAATCCGATAACAGCACTTGGCACGGGAGAGTAATGCAAAACCTCTTCTACCTTTACGATGCCTTCCAACCAGGATTTCTTATTAAGTGTCTCACACCACGCTAAATTTTAGGAATTTTCTTTAAAAATACGTTACTAAGGAGTTTTTAAGCAAAATGGAATGCAAATATTTCATCGTTACGTTAAAACCTCGCTAATTTGACCCTCAGTAGTCCGGCTCACTTCGGATCTCTAGTCGATCATGCAGAAACAACGCGCAAAACAATTATCTTATGTAACAACGTGTTGTTAGTTAAATAGGTTAAACAATGCTACACATATTTAAAATTGTGGCTTTCAGTGTAATTCAGAACTAGGAATTCTAAAAGGAAATACTATCTTACGTTAAACCTCAAGCGGAAGCATTATGCTTAAACCTCCCTAAACTATTAATACGTAGAATCTTTGCCTCTTCCCTTCTAATTGCTCGACTGCCAATCCTAATAGTCTTTCCCCGCAAATGAATATTAAAATTCAATAGCATCCAAAAGAAAACAAATTATATAATTAAGTCGGAGAATTCTTACCTCAATTTTTCAAGGAAAGCCCCAATCCCAAAAAATCAGTTTGTAAAACTGAAATCCTTGGAAAGGCCTTAGGTCGAACATGTACAAATAAATTGAAAAAAAAGAAACTTGATATTATACATAAGTTGAACCGAGGTTCTTCGCAGAAAGCCATTACTGGTGAGTAGATTATTGAATGAGCAACAAATTTTCTGTGTAAATGAATGTACAGAATCACTGAATCATTGGATGTAATAAATTTTATAGCCGGCAATGTATTTAAACTAATTTCAAATCCTCTCAATAGTCCGGCACTTCAGCTAATCTGGCACTCCTATGTGTAAGAAATGACCGGATTAGCGAAAGTTAGTGTGTTTTAAATACCAGGTTTACATGCAGTTGCGTGTCAGCAAGTAAAGTTTCGTTAACCGGTAGGTCCGATATTTGAATTCATAGTAAGTGGACCAGCATTACCGTTGAGTATGCAGGAACTTTGACCAGGTGAACTAAGCTTCATAGGTAAGGCGAATTCAACCACAGTCCGGAGGAAAATCTTAGCTTCCGGCTGGTCTGATCGGTAGTTTTCCGCGGCTTCTCCGATACCAGGCGAATGTTGGAGCAACTCTGTGACTACTTTCGAAAAGTAAACTGGAGAAAATTACGGAGGAAAATGAAATAAAATATATGTAAAGGTTCACCATTCTATTGTTATTATTGTTACCTATACTATAGTGTAGGGACAAGAAGTATTGGAATCACCTCAACAATACGCTTTCGAATTTTTTAATATTCATATTTGTCAATAATTGATTTTCTTCTTTCTTTACTCCAGTCATTATGTATTGCTTTGTAAAGTATTACTTTGCATTGATGAAAACGACCGTAGAGAAATGTCACTGTTTCGAGATTGCTTTGCCGGGTTGTTCCTCCCTCTCTGATAAATCTCAATTTCTGTTCCTAATGATTAATTAACAGGTGAATATAGCTCGCCCTATGTAGTCAATTTTGCCTTCTCCCGCACATGTAATGCCGGTTTTGAATATTTGCTCCTTCACCACTGTCAAATGCAGTTGTAATTTTCCCATTATGAAGAGAGAAAATGTATCCTGAAAGATTGTGGTTTTGTTATTCAATGATTTAGTAACAGTGAATAATACCATGTGAGAGATGCCTACGGTTTTGTTAGATTCTCATATACCTGAGAAAAAAAAAGTTACTTACAAATAACATATTATTTATAAATGGATATGAATCAAGTACACAGTAAGTGTGAAGGAAGAGACGTTATAATAGCAGCTCGTTCTAGAAAACTGTATCTTCTTGAAACTGAATAAATATTTCATTATATTTACACTGTTATTAACTTTTATTACGTCAGAAATATAAACTATTAAAATACCTACTCACTCAGTGTAATTCAGATAAAGTTCGACTTCCACTGAAGATTCCTGATCTTTCTACATTAGGGCGAAAAGTTGATAAAATATCTAGCAGAATGCAACAGCAACAGTTTCATTTCTCACATTACCAATATAAATAAAGGAATTGTATAACGCACTTCCTTTTAAAGGCAATTCGATTAATTCCAATAGAACAATTATACTTTGAGTAATCGAAAGTCTGAATTGTTACGGGAAGTTTGCAAAGAGTATGCAACAAGGCAATTTTAAGGACATTAAATTATACAGTTTTTCAAAGCAAACATTAATTTAACTCGAAACTTTCGGGAACGGGTTGTTAACATCATTCCCCAAATGTACGCCAATGAATATTATATACAGAGTATGCCAAAGAAAATCATATAAGATATAATCCCAAATTATATAAAAAGTTCATGTTAATTGATTCATTGATTGATTTTTTCGTGTTTCCGGGCGCGTCAACTGCTCTGGTCATTAGTCCCGTTAGAGTAGTGCATGTATTTTTCTCGGGAGATGGTGGTGATCTTCCCCCGCTGGATGGCGAGATTCGGCGCCGATCTAGCGTCGGCTACTTGGGTTTCCCCCCTAACCAGGACTCTCCCACCGGCGAGGCACCACCCCAGCCAGGACAAGCTCTAAGCTCCCGACCGGTCTCCCGACATATGTGATAGTGTAGTGCATGTTACTGTAAGTGTATGTGTGTGTGTGTGTGTGTAAGGGGAGGGGATAGGAAAAGGAAGAGGAAGGACAGATCGCGCGCGGTCCGTGGCCCGTTTGGTTGGGTATTGCTCCGGCATTCGCCTGGTGCTGATCGGAGAAACCACGGAAAACTACCGATCAGAGCAGCCGGCCGCTAGAATTGTTCTCCAGACAGCGACTGAATTCGACCTAGCTGAAAAACTAGTGTCGAAAATCCTGCCGCCTTCAGGACTCGAACCTAGGACCTCCCGGTCAGAGGCGCTGCAGTGACATCAATTGATGCACTGAGCTACCGCTCCCGGTTTCAGTTAATATTAACTTATGGCGAATAAGAGACCAAATGTCAAATAAAGCCTGGGTCGCAAATACATAAGTCACCCAGGGACAGGAAAAGGGCGTCACTATATTAACAAGTGAATTCTAAAAATGGCATGAAAACCGTATCACTAATGTTTTGATAGGAATACTCCCCAATTGATATGCGAATTTTATTTATTTCTTCGCTAGTGTGTATGTGCGTTTGTTTTAAATTTCATTTACAGAAATCCACCACGTTGAGTTCGCACGAGATACCTGCACTCCATGACCACTCCACCTGTACAGTGCGAGCGAGCCACACGAGGAGATAGCATGCGTAATAGAGCCATCTGTGCATTCTATCACTATCACTATCAGCGGCCTGCTGGGACCCGTACAGAAAAGGGCAAATCGAGGCGTTAGACAAATTCAAAAACGGGCCGGAAGGTTTGTAAATCATGGATGCGTTGATGGACGAGATGAAAGGGAACTCTTATCTAAGAGACGGGAACGGGCGCGTTTATGCGTAATGTACAAGACATACAAAGGGGACTCAGCATGGGCAGATCTAAGTAAAAGATTACGAAAACCTGATTATAAAAGCAGAGGAGACCATCCCTGGAAAATACGACGTACAAAGCAAAGAACTGATGTAGGCAAGTTCTCCTTTGTGAATCGTACTTTAGTAGATAGGAACAAACTACCTGCAAAAGGACTAGAGACTCTTCCTTCGAATGTAGTGAAATTTAAAAATATACTTAATTCTATGTAGGTCGTCATTAATAATACTGAGACTTTTATCATTAATTTTTTTATTATTATTATTATTGATATCATAATTATTAACAATGTTACTGGTTTTGATGTAACTTTTAAGTTATTGTTATTATTAGTTAATTATTATAATCGTTAGAATTATTAATAATATGGTCATGTCCCTTATACAGTGAAGTGAAGTGTAGTGTGGTGGGGGCATGGGAGAGGAGGGGAGTGCGGTGTAGTGCAGCGCAGTGAAATGAAGTGAAGTGAAGTGGAGTGAAGTGTTAGAAAAGCTATTAGTCAACTTACAGATAACTCAAAATTAATTTTAACTAGGATATCAATCTCTTAATTCTAATTGTAATTATATTTGTAAAGATTCGTAATAGCTTTGTAATTGTCGTACATCTAGTTGTAATAATGTCTGCCGCCGAGCATTAGCTCAAAGCGAACTTTAATAAATCTATCTATCATGGTAGAAATACGTGGGTGGGCTACTCAAGCGCACCACTTTTTGCTCGTTTTGCGAAGCACCAGTTTGCGTCACAATATTGTGGCGTCATGCATTTGCAATAATAACACAGACGAGTGTAGGTTTAGTAATTTAGAGGTTTATTAACAGACCACCACCTTATTACAAAATAACGTAATTACTAATATCCCTACACGGAGTAATTTCCCGTTACGGCTACCACACCACTACGCACTAATCTCAAACATTAGATGGCGTGAAGCGCCGCAACCCACCTACAACTCGTCCTCGAGTCAGCCTCTGTACGGCAACACATTGCCGGCTCTTGCCCAGCCCTTGCCCAGACCGTCCGTGTCGCAGCGCGTCCAGTAACCAAAGAGAGCGTTCCGCCGCTCGCCAGGGCTGACGCTCGCCCTTCTCCCCACCACGCTGCCTCCTAGGGTTTCCCGCCGACGTCACATCCGCTCGTAACAAAGGCTGCCGCGTGGTGCCTTAGCGTCGCCTATGCCACACGGCCGTTCGTAGAATTGCGTTTGTGCATGACGCTACAATATTAGCGGGAATTTTAAATGCAGCCAGACACCACAATTATCACATTATTACAAGACATTGAAACACACCTATGAAGCATTTCTTTTAAATATTGTATTTTGTAGACCTTTATAGTTTTATTTCCGTTTGGTTACCGATGAAAATTGTCATTTTGTATCGCTTTTAAAATGTGTTTCAACAATTCTCGCTCTCCATGCAACATGGCGGCCCGCGTCTAACCGCCATCCAGTGGAGGAATGTCACCGTTAGTTCCCGCGGTGAAAGTGTACTACACTTACGGGACTAATGACCTTAACTGTTTACCGTCGAGAAACACCAATCAATGAATCTAAGCAACTACTTAGTTTGCTTATAAGGCCGGATCTAATGGGCGCATGTGATTGGCTAAGCCTTCTCACAGCCCGTACCTTAGAGTTTTTGGGCTGAGGTGGTGCCCCGATAGGGAGGCGAATTCTAACTGTTGGTTGGGGAACCTCGTTAGACGATAGGTGGGTCAGCGCCGGATCGCACCATCCTGCGGGAGAAGATCACCCCCAACTGCCAAGGGGGAAAACTTACGGGGCTCACCTTAGCACCTGGAATCCTGTCGTGCCTGGAATCACTAATTAATCAATCAATCAATCAATCAATCAATCATAGCCCGGGGCAGTAGCGGCGCGCATGTTCCTCTTCCTTGAACGTCCGCGCGCCCTTCAGCCGCCCCGTGCCCCGTGCCCCGTGCCCCGTGCCCCGCGCGTGTCAAAAGCAGCCAGCTGCAGCGTGGAGGGGCGCCGTGGGGAGGGTTCAATTAGAAAGCGGCGCACCCGTGCGGCCACGCGCCCGGACGCGGCGTCTGCGCGCGCTGCCAACCGCAAGCCGGCGGCGTCCGCGCGCCTCGGCCGCCGCACCCTCCCAGGCGCCAGCACCAGCGGGGCGATGGAGAGGGAAGGAGGAAAGTGGAAACGAGATAAAGATGGTTTGGGAAAATGAGGGAATGAGGCAAAAAAGGACGAGGAAAGAGGATAGGAGAGAATGAAAGAGAAAAAGGGAAGGAGAGAAAGATGGGGGAGAAGTAGAAAAAGAGGGAAATGGAAAGGAAGGAGAGAAGAAAGGAAAGAGAGAGAAAGGAAAAGTGATGGGGAAATAAAAGATAAGGATAGAAGAGAGATACGGAGAGAGAGAGGGAGAGAGAGAGAGAGAGAGAGAGAGTACAGAGAAGAAGAGTAGAAAGAAAAGCCAGGGATGGAATATGGCGATATTAGCAACTAGGCGGTTCGAATACAGAATCAAGCTTCTATCCTATTGAATGCAGCTGTAAGTGTGGATTTATTTGTGGATGTCAATAAGACAGAAAGAGAGAAACAAGAGATATGAGAGGAACGAGAAGAGTTAGGAGAGAAAAATAAGAGAGAGAGTAATTGCAACTAGACAACCTTTACTGGATAATACTCGGTAATTCATTTTCCTTTAAATCTTCAAATTAATTGTAAAACATTATGGGTTATGTAATGCATTTTTAGAAGTGTTCCAAACCTTGAAAGACCTATAAGGCCGATCAAAGATTAAATATGTTTTAAGAGAAAAAAATGTAAGACACAGAGAAAAAATCACGAAAAACTATGTTTAAACTCACATCAATAGACTGCTCGAGGTAATCTAGGAAGCTAGCTAATACTTGCGTCAAAACCACCTACCGTTGTGTGCGGACTTGAGGAGAAGCGCAGCACGGTCAGCAAGCGGTAGCGTCACGCCCCTTGCTGCGTGTTGATGCCCAGACCTATTCAAAATTTTGATCTCCACGCGCTGCGTCTTGTCTTTGCTGTTCGTACCCTATTCTCCGATTTAAACATAGAAGTTCACAAGCAGAACGGAGAGGGTCTCTGTCATCCAATCGACTTACAGTTTTGGATTGGACCTTCTAATCGAATGACCACGTCTTCTGTTTGATCCCCTCCCTTTACAGTCCGTGACCTTGAAGTGTCACTGTGTTTAAATCCGAGTATAAGTCAAAGCATTTCTCCATGATTAAAGTATATAGGGGAATAGTCCAGTAGCAGCTCGTGGGTATTCGCACGTTCGCATGTGCACACCCAAATAAACGCGGTGGAATGTTTTTTAAAAATATCTTAACATGAGGGGGATACAAGTTCTCTCAGAGCGTTTGCGAAACATGGTATTTGAAAACACGCGCCGTTCGGAAGCTGCGATTGACAGTCCGCCGCCAATGCCCTTCGTGACAGCCAGCTAGAGCACACTCGGGAATTGCGAACGAGCAGACCGTGTCGGCGGCTGCCGCGGGGCTGGAGGGGAAAGAGGGTGAACATGGTGGCTTATGGGCGGGTGGAGCACACTCCGGACCGTGCGAATATTACTCCGCAGTCGCGACCTCTGGAACTGCCTTGACATGTCGTGAAGATATAACACACGGCTATCACACGTTTCTAAGAGAAGTAAGTGTGGCATTGATGGAAGAAAGTGTGAGATATCTGTCCACTTGAATGAGCTCTCACCCCTTCCAAAGCAATTCTTCAGTAGCACGCAAAATGCAAGCGCATTGCTGTGCAGTGTTGCATTCATAAGTATTGTGTTAATCGAATGTTATTTGCACATTTTAAAGCGAGTTGCAATTACAACTCCATTCCTAAGAATATGAAAATCAAAATGTATTGAGTAAACGTTGGTAGGAGGCTGCTTTTTAATGCGTTTTGAAAAACCGTATTAGAGAGTTTGTTTTTCTGTGAAGTGTGTTTGTACAACTGACAATGAATAGCGTCGAAAATATTACTATCCGAGTAACATCAATGAAAAAGTCAGAGAAAAAATTGCTCAAAAGAAAGTGCATTTACTGAAGCGGCACAGACTTTGTGTTACGTGTGTCAGTGTAGACGGATTTTTTGAGTGAGTATAGAAACTTGTACTTTTAACCTTAAATTTGTACAGTGAGTTTATGGAAAATACTCTATAGCAAAAGTGCGAGTAAAAAAGTTTCGAATCAATGTGTTTCTTGACACCCTTTGAAAAACGTTCTGGAAGTTCCGAATCATGCGGTAACACGACGCAAGTAGTAAATATTTCGGAGGGGTCTTTGGGGAGTGTAAACGGATGTTGTGAAAAGAAATGCGATCACCCCTCGTTGGTGATAAAAGGAAGTATTCAACATGTTATCAAACTTCATAGGATGCCTTGTTTCTAAATGTCATTATTTATGTTAATAAATATTTGTGTATGCTTATAATGTATCCCTGTATGCATGGGCATGTGTGTTAGTGTGTGTGTGTGTGTTAGTGTGTGTGTGTGTGTGTGTGTGTGTGTGTGTGTGTGAGAGAGAGAGAGAGAGGAGGGAGAGGGGAGGAGGAAGGGAGAGGGAAGAGAGGCGTTGCACACCCTAATAGGATGACCACGAGCCGCCACTGGAACAGTCATGAAGGAACTGATACTTTGAAGATTCAGTTAAGTTGAAAAAATTACAATTGTCATTTGATAACCTCATATTATCGATATTTTTCATAATCATGACTTCTCGAATATTTCACTCTCCAAAAGGTAGAAAAAAATTGTTCTATATTTATTTCTGCTGAAATATTTCGAACTAGAATTATAACCTTATAAATTAAAATATTTCAAAATCATGAAATTGCTCAAAATCAAAATCATAACGTTATCTTGAGAGCAAAATCTAAAATTTATTTAGTTAGGAAAGGTTGCTTGATTCATAAGAGTGAGCTGTTCATTTCTTGTGCATATTTGGAGTTGATAAAACCATAACTTTAAGAACATCATTTAAAAATCTTTCATGTGTAGATTCCAACTGGTGGTAGTTCATAAATCTTCACATTTGGTTTCTTTTGAAATTATTATTTTTTAAAGTTTCGAACATTTCTTCATTTTAGCTTAAAAAGTTATCGATCTCATGTCCTGAAAATAAATTCTCTCCACTTCGCACGCTAGACAATTTCCTGTCTTCTTTACTTCCAGTTTTCCATTAATGTGACCCTGCTAGAGTGCTCTTCAAGCCACCGGATTGACGCTTGAACGCCCGAAGCTAAACAAGCTTCGTGAACATTCTGTTTCACTCTCAACGCATTGCGATCCAACTTTGTCTTAATGGAACCCGGGGAGAACGGAAATTAGATTCTTCAAGAGGAGTAAAGGGAATGGAGAAAACAAAGAAGCGCCGTCATCAGAAGAATCATAAATGAGATTTACAAGATATAGAGAAAAAATGAATTTACTGCCTCTTAGATGGGAAATGCTCTTAAACGAAAACTCTAAAAGTGAAAGAAGAGGTTATCGTGATGAAACGAAAAATTAGAGTGGCCAGGTTACAGGCACATTTTTCATCGTATTAAATACACCATAATGATCCGAAGAAAAGATAGGTATCTCGACGTCTTTCGTCCCCTTTTTTCGAGAATTGTTGAATTACTACTACAAAAACGTAAAGAAATTCGGAGTGTGTTTTGACATGGCACCTGTATCCTTTGTCCGGCGAATGTATATCATTCGCACTGCATCGCAGAATTCGTACAACTCCCAAAAACCAAAATTTTCAATTCAAATATAGCTTGTCTACAACAAAAGCACAATGAAACCGGTCTTAAGTGATCAATAACTTTACTGCAAAACTGGCAGTTAGTAGAAGTAAACTCTTCATTGAGTTTATGCTGTTAACATACGTACATCACATTCAATCGTGCTAATTTATAGGAAATAATGCATATTTTCTCTAAAATATTTGTAATTATCTTAAAATATAACATAGAACTCAAACAACATTCTGCAAATTATCACTATGCATGAGGGCATGATACAATGCTTACATAAAATACATGAATTATAAAATACAACATACAACATGAACGATTTTCTACATATGAGTTATAAAATACCGACAAATATAGGGGAAAACGCCTTGCATGGATGTTTGTTTTGTGCAATTACATATGAATTTGGCTGCTCATGTTTCGAAACTTCTAAGAAAGATCTATGATAAATTAATTAAACGAATTACGTACCTCTGCTATCAATATTTTGTTGTAAACCTTATAATTCCATTGAGATTTTCACTTGCAATTGATGGTCATTCATTACTGTATGATCTAATGGGTTTAAAGTGATAGTGATAGTGATTTTACTCCGATAAAAAATCGCGAATAAGGAACGGATCTTTGCCAAACAGAATATGTTTTATACAGTTCTTTGGAAACATGGTGGCATTATGTTGACTGACGGCGGGAAAGTTGCTTGGCGGTAGCCGATGAGAGAGGGCAGCTGACAACCAGAGTAGCGGGAGTGCAGAACATTTTACATTCTCGCTACGGAGAAGAGAGCATGTTATGTATTGCTGCGCCAAAAAGGCGAATTTTTCGCAGAAAACCCCTTATTACAGGGCCCTGGTATCGAAAAGTGGATGAATCCAGTTTCTAAATTTAGAAAAAAAAAAAACATTCTCTAACTCGTAGTGTGGTCGGATTCAATGTTTTGCGGGTCCTTGATACTGAAAGATCGAACGACGGTAAAACGCCTGTCTGTCCGTCCGCCAGCCCTTCGTCTGTCCGTTCGCCAACAACGATAGCTGGTAGCCCGTTCAGCCGATTTTCTCCAAGGTTGATATTCCGCAAACGATATGGCTGATACCGCGGTCCCTTGATTTTGAAACCGATATTTTCATTTTTTGAGGTGGGGGGTTACATGAAGCCACAGGGAAATTTTCCAAATTGCAAAGAAAAACTCTATAGTTTCTGATTAATATATTTTCTTGAATAGTGTGAATGACGTTTAAGAGATTGGCGGAGGTCTCAGGTTCGTTTAAAACTTATTTTTCAAAAACTGCAAAAGTTCAATTTATTTTCGGAGTCTTCCTACAACTAAAATATTAAAGACAACTTTTTCTCTTAATGAAATGAAAGATAGATACCTGAAAGATTGTTCCTGAAAGATAGATTTTGAAATAAGGTCATGCACAATTTTTCGAAAAGTTTGGTAATTTTCGCGTAATTGTGCGTGAACGTCGTGAAAACGACTTTTCTATGAGTTTTCTATTAGTTGCTTTGCTACTTTTGATGAAAATCACAATATATGTGATATAAAAAAGCAATAATTTCCAGTAATATTAAAAAAGTTCCATGCAAGTTTACTAAATCCCAGATATCTCCTTTCGGCAATTTCTGAGTTAACACCTTATTGCACTACGCCCTTCACTTATACTTTGCTGAGTTTTCACATCTCATTGGGTGTGTTTTGATTCCGTGCGATTCAAGTACTAGGATATTGCTCGTTATGTCCTGAGAACTGGCGGTTTTCTTCACCCACTACAATTTATCCTCGATGCAGGGCAGTTCCCCAAATCATATTAAGGGTATCTCCCCGGCGTTGCCACGCCCTAGTCGGAACTAGCACTAGGCCACCGACGAATGTAGTAAAGTAGAGGGGGCGTTAGGAGTTAGAGATGAGGAAGGAAATATCGAGATACTCCAGAAAATGTCGATCAGAGCAGCTGACCGCAAGGAATTCTCCAGACAGTGATTGAATTCGATCAAGCTAAGTAACTAGGATCGAAAATGTGCGCCAATCGAGACTCGATCTCTCAAATCTCCCGGTCCATGATAATGTAGAAAGAACGGCGTTCCCGCTGAACTAACACATTGGGTTACATAGCGAACAACGTGATCCCTCTTCCTCCATTACGTGTTCACCCGAAATCCTTTTTTAAATTTATATATTGTTTAGTTGAAATTACAATGTTCAGTTTACAAGTCAAACTTTGCAATTGTGTGATGACTTAATCTAATTCACTTCATCTAGTTTAAAATTGTACTTAACTAATCTAAATGCAGGGAGAAGAAACAAATAGCACCTCAGTAGAATTATTCAATATTTGCAAATATCTGGAGGAAATAATGAAACGGGAATCTGTTCTTAATTCTGGTTTTGTATCTGGGAACTTTTCCGAGTGTGTTGATGCCTTTATGAAGGGTAAACTAGTGTAAAAGTTGTTTGATAGGTATGCTATTTGGTGAGCTATTTCATTTATGTTTAGAACATGATGTATTTGCTTATTACTAATAAACCACGGAGTTCTTGTTATTAGTCGTAAATATTTGTTTTGAAATATTAGCATTTCTTTGAGATTGGTCCAGATCAAACATGCGTATAAAAGTGTGGGGGCGAATGAGTGATTTATACAGCGTTAGTGCATTTGACAATGAGAGATGGTTGCATGAGTTTAGTAGAGGACTTTATTGGATTAATTTGGATTTAGCCTATTGTGCTTTTATCTCAACGTGTTGTTTCCAGTTATGTTTAGTATCTAAATTTAATCCAAGATATTTTATTGTTTTCGTGATTGGGGTCAATTTAAGGATTATTATTTATGAGTAGCGGGATGGATATGCAAAGGTTTTTAATAGAAGATTTTTGCTGCTGATTTTAAGGGAATTAATTTAATTTTCCAGTTATTTGCCCAATTTGTTATTAGATTTAGATACCGTTGGAGCCGGAATTGGTGAGTTTGTAATGAAGAGCCGGAGATATATAATGCAGTGTAATCAACGAATTGGGCTGTATTTATTTGATGGGATGGTCACCCGAAATCTGTTCATCCTTCCGCGGTTTGTCCCCGCCCTCTGCTTCTGCGATCAGCGCCCCGTGGTAGCTAGCGCTCTGAGCGGCGCCGCCCACTGCCCGGCAAGCGGGAGCGGGGGGGAGGACGGTGCCGCCAGCGCTGGTCGCGGATCAAGTGGATGATTCCATCAGGCGGCTTGGCCTCAAAGGCGAGAGGCAGCCGCTTGCGAACAGCGTCTGCGGAGCGGCGGACGACACTCGGCCACGTGCTTAGCACGGGCAACGCCTTTCAGAGATGCGAACGGATTTCAAATTAGAAAAAAAAAACTACAGAAGTAATTAAATTAATATCAGTTTAGAACGTAATTAATTTACCTTTATTTAAATCTTTCTTATTCCTTCTTTCTTATTCCTTCTTTCTCATTCTTTCTTTCTCATTCTTTCTTTCTTATTCTTTCTTTCTTATTCTTTCTTTCTTATTCTTTCTTTCTTTCTTTCGTTTCTATAGCACCAAAAACATCAGCGGCCCCTATCATTTATGTAACAATACACGTATTGGAATCACAGTTTTAAGGTAAATTTAATTTACTTTATATGGGCATAATATGAACAAAATGTTGCTAATTGAAATATCGCATTGAAAGGGAGGGGGCAAAGAAGTTTCAGTCATTCCTCGAAGCTAATAATACATAATAAAAAAACTGTTTTTACTAATGTTCGGTACTAACGAAATTCATTGAATATATCAACTGAGTATGTTATAAATATTAACAATAAGTCAACAACTAAAAATCA
Organism: Teleogryllus oceanicus; assembly: GCA_964035755.1. Taxonomy (NCBI): domain Eukaryota; kingdom Metazoa; phylum Arthropoda; class Insecta; order Orthoptera; family Gryllidae; genus Teleogryllus; species Teleogryllus oceanicus. The sequence goes on from CAXIVR010000002.1 coordinate 34,501,070, forward strand.
ATTTTAAATTTGACATAAATGAAACAGAAGAAATAAAAGAGGTCATCTTCGTCAACATATTAGTTTTATCAACATAGCCGGCTTTCGACGGCTTTGGCGTCATCGTCAGTCTCGCTGCTTTCGGCAAAAGTCGGTAGACTGTGCACAGCCTGCCTCTACCTACCCACCTCTACCTACCTACCTCTACCTACCTATCTCTACCTACCTACCTCTACCTACGTTCGTACGTACTTACCTACGTACATTACATACATATGTAATAGCGCTTCTGCATATTAATAATAATAGCGCTTCTACATTGCTGTTACATCTCTTGTTTTCCTATCGACCCTTTTTGAATACGCAATAAGTAACCTTACCAATAAATAAAGTTGAAGTTTGTATGTAGGGAGTGCGTTTTAAATGTGAGAGGAGTTTGGACGAAGGAGAAGAGGTTTTGGAGAATAAGAAAGTAGTCGTGTCAATTAATTTTTTTTTTCTTGTGGGAGGATGTGACTGTACCTAATTACTATACAAAGTATATAATCCAAAATTGATTTCTCCATCAACTCGAAAGGAAAGTGGGCAGTATCAGCCAGATATATCAACATCTATTAGATCAAATAATAGTTACTACAATTTGAAAACCCATTGTTTTCAGACTGGTAAAGATATTACGACTGTATTTACGGAATCGCAAACACGATTGTCCCATACATACAGAACTTGTGGTCCTAGGTTACAAAATTCTTCTTGATATCATAAAAAACAATGCAGATGAAAACCGTCAATATGAATGGGATTAGCAAATAACTCGCATTGCTGATGATGATTTGGAGTAGAATGCATAATGCAAACAATGCTCGATTTCAGATTGTTATTATTTCTCCCAAAGTATTAGACCATCCAATGTGTTCGCATTATCTGCGGCATGTGGAACATGTTCATGTTTGATAGCATGCTTCATTATTTAGGTTTGATTCCTTATTTAACAGAACGTAAGACGTTTGAAGTAAAGAAGTTTCAAAATATGATGACGTGAATCCAAAAGCAAATAAAATATTAACAAGGATCTTTGATCCAAACTTTTTGTATACGTATGTGCTAAGCCCTCTTGAAAGGGAAGAGAAAAAAGGTTTAAGTTTTATTACCGATACGACGGCTTGTACCAACGATATACATTTCTTTCTTCCATGAGCCAATTTCAGCATTCTTGAGTTTTAACATTCCTGACGAACAATAAAAGCAATGAATCTGCCACGATCAATTCAACATTATGTAAGAAGTTATTTACTGCTAGGTTTTCCTTTATTGATATACATGTGAATAGGTGAGCGGCTGTTTTAAAGACTCTTAAAAAATAGTTTTTATGATCCTTGTTTGACAATATTAGTATTGTGTCTCAGTATTTCAAAGGTTTTTGGTTACATAGTAAGTTTGGTTACATAATCATTTTTGAAATACTACTTTTAAAGACTCTGAGACGTGCATTCCGATTTTATATTGTGTGTTTCGGTAAAACAGAAGTCATTTAATATTTTATACTCAACATGTGGAAAATATACTGCAAATGTTCTGTTTGCTGACTTTAATCAGTATGTTTCACCATACTTTTGAAGGAGGCGCGATTATACAGTGCGGCTGTCGTGTCGGTAATCTCCCTGTATTTGCCCATCAAATAAGAAAATGGCATTCATCAGCGATGCCTTCAAGGTAATAATATACAAATATGAACTGAATGGTCTCATTGGCATTAGTGGCTACGCGAAATCCCTTTACTTTCTTCTTTCTGTCGGCCTGCACAATTCCTTTTGTCTGAAATGCTTTTGTGAGCATATTGTCGTTACCAATGCAGGTTATTTTCTGTTCCCATTCATATTGACGGTTTTATCCAGTTTGATTATCCAGGTTTGAAGGAAAACTTCTTAAGCTTATGCATAAAATGTATTTGTAGATAAGGCTGCCTTTCTTGTGATTGTGATTAATAATAATAATAGCAATTATATATATATATATATATATATATATATATATATATATATATATATATATATATTCTGTAATAATATGATTAATAATAATTATACTTATAATATAATAATTTTGATTATATCTATTACACTTCCTTACTTCTTCCAAATCAATCCGCCAAGACTGCACGTTAGATGTAAAGGTGTTCCTATTTTGAATGTCTTCTTTTGTGATCCCTGATAATTTAAGGTCCTTTCTAATTTCGTTGATCCATTTTGTAGTATCAGTTCTGCTTTACTTATATTCTCATAAAATTCAACTTTTTGTTTTATAAGATGTTTAAGATTCATTCTTTTGATGTTTCCATAAAAATTCAGTCTTCGTTTTCTGATACAACTCTGAATATCCATACATTGTCTGATTACTTTTTTGCTTCCGAGTTTGTACTGCTCTGTGAATTTTGGACCAAGAATTTTCCTAATCATTTTACATTCCTTTTATACCATATTTTCTCTCTTTTTTCCTCCTCAAAATGAGTGTTTCTGAGCCATATAGACATTTTGGCAATTTCATATAAAAATATTAATAATAATAATAATTATTATTATTATTATTACTATTATTATAACTATTATTACTGTATTATAAAAAAGTAGAAAAAAAACAATATCATCTTTTCTATTGAACCGCTTTTGACGTAAATAAATTGTATTAGTTCCCGCAACATATCAGTAAGTATTAAAAGCTTTTTATTATAATGACCTTAAGAATTCAAAAATACATTAGATAGACCACTAGTAATTTTGGGCAACCTCAGAATAAAAAGAAAAAATTGTGAAATTTTAAAATCTCGTAGCTCTGCCATTATTTGCTTGAGAGAAGTTATTTACACAGCAAATTGGTAGATAATTTTATTACCTTTAAAACTATTTTTGCACTAAGATCAACCATTGAAAAGTTATAATGCAATACAAAAAATTCTCGATATTTGTTTGTTTTTGCCAAACGTTTTTCCGAAATTTTTCGAGGTAAAATACTTAGGGTTTTCTCACTAATAATATAACCAAAATCAAAACTCAAATCTTCCACCTCAACTTTTGCGAAGCAAAATGACGTATCGACTGCCCTATCAGAAGAGATGCAGTCGATCAAACCGTCAGTCCACGCAACAACGAAGCGCTCATTTCTGGCAGCTTAGAGCCGTTAAAGATTTACTGGATATAACTGTTCGCCTTCTGTAAAGGAATATTTAATATTTCATGCGTTAAATTAATATTTAATTTGTAAAAACCTCATGAGCTTTTCAGAAGAAAATATAATATAAATGCTAATATTAATCTATATATTTAGGGAGAAACTAAAGGCTATTTGTAAATTTTACTTGTGTTACAGGCAAGGAATACGATCTTTATACAATACCATTGCGCTGATACGAGCTTAAAGTACACTCGTAGAGCGTGCTATTGAAGGCAATTGTTAACTTGAACACGTGGGAGAGCATTGTGCCCACCGAGCACTTAGCAGCAACGGGAGATCAAAAGCGTTTGGCCATTAGCGGCGTAGTAACTAACACAATATTCACCCCGAGTTACAGGCCGGCGCGAGATAAATAGACGGCAAAGGGGGTGTTTCTTTCGGAGCCCGCGATAAGCCCAGATGCAGAATAAATCCAATGCGGCTGCAAGGGCAACTCGGCCGGCCAGAGGGAAGGCGGCGCCGCGAGGCGAGAGGGCGCTAAGTGGCTTAGGGCACGGATTAGGGCTTCCGCTCACCCTCGCTTAGCCCTTCGCGCCGCCGCCGCGACCCTCGCCCTTGGCGCGCTTCACGCGACAGCCACCTTCTCCTGCAGTGGTCCTCGCCGTTAGAGGCACTGTACCAATGTGCTAGATTGGTAAAGGGACGATCATGAGAACGTACCTGGATCCCTCATATGAAAGTGTAGACAGGTAACTTGAACCTCCCTGTCGGGTAACAATGCTGCGATACTCAGGTCAATAGCCTAAAGGTGTAGGCAGTGAGGTGAGGGCAGTGAGGGGGCTCCAAGCCGCCCGAACCTGAGGTTGGGTGGTTCCCTGTTGGGCCCTCGGCTTCGTCGTGGCAGTGGCCTGATATTCCGGACAAAGAGAAGGGACTTCTCCCGGCGCACGGGAGTGGCGCATTATCGAGACTCCGGTACTAGTCTGGATAGCTAGGAGCTCTGAGCTAGCAGGGCGGCCCGACTCATGCATTAAGGCGTCTCCACACATTCGGCATTCACCGAGCAGCGAGCTGCCGCTCGCCCAATCCCGAACAGCTGACGTGTTCGGCGAATGTTCGCTTCCTTTGACGTGTACAAAAGACCGACACGCGGTGGGTAGGGCGAGCACCGAACGTTCGTAACTCGGAAACTAGCAAGCAACTCTTCCGCATTACTCGGGATTCGGCGAATGGTTGCTCGCTGTTCGCCGAATAACGAATGTGTGGAGCCACCTTTATATGTGGAGATTGCCGTGAGGGCAAACTGCGTTCCTGCGGGACCCGGATACCAGCCTGTCGCCATATTTGTGCGTAGGCGGGGGGGGGGTAGAAAAGCGAAAAGCTTAAGTGCCCACCTCGGGGCTTTGTCCTCTTGATAGAACAAGTAGATGAGTGAAGTAGTAGCCCACGCATGGTCCAGCATGCCCCAATGCGCTTCTACGTTATTCGTTTGTATCGGGAAAACGTAGTTAAAATATGTTGTCGGTTTCGGAAAAATATTGAAAATATTGTTGATGCTTAATGTGAAGAACTTTCTCAAATTAAAACAACCGAGTGAAATTCGACGGACAAAGACCACAGCCAGATTTTCTGGAATTATCAATTTTGGTGAAAATCCCGAGTGTGATTTAGGCGCTATTGATATTTACAGGATATGTAAGACAGGACGGACAGAGAACACATACACCTAGACGGGCCAGACCCATTTTTGAAGAACTATTTCGGTATTAGGAACCCCGAAAACGAGTAGCTAGTTCGAATTCATGCGCCGCCTGGGGAATTTCAAAAGCCAGCTGCGGCGGTGCGTGGCGTGCTACTGCCTTCCGTGGGCCAGCTTGAAATCCATTTTGTGATATTGCTTTATTTATAACCTTCTTTCAATCTGAAAGTTTGTGCTTGGTCATTTTTAAACAATTTCTTACCCCAAATGAATTTGGATTCTTGGCTGTCCGGGATGAGCCGTGTCTCAGTAGAGGAGCTGACGTTTCCACCATCTTGTTGTGGCCTCCTTCAGAGCTATACTGCGATTTGCATGTGATATGCGAATGAAGAAGGCCACAAGAAGCTGACCAAAACGTCAGCCCATCGACGGAGACGTGGCTCATGCCGGACAGCCAAGAATCCAATGACTCCGGCCGCCGATGCCTACGAATCCATCCAACTGAATTTGACTTTCTAATTATCCATCTGTATTGTCCATCTCTGCTTAGACTTTTGCCCATGAACACCTTGCGACATCTTGACGATTCTGAAGCGGCAAGGTGAATTAAATATTGTAAGTGAAGGTGCATATAAATATGTTTTTTATTAGTGGCCAACTAAGAGAGCTAATGCTTAAAACTTGGAGAATAACAGCAGTGGCGCTTGGATAGCATTATCTCTGCACGAAATGAGAAGTTGAGGACATAATTTTTTAGTCAGAAAAGGTTAAACCAGTACCTGTCCTTTGACATCATCATAATTATTATTTAAATCTTAATTGATTAATAATCTCACCTGATACAATGGTGAAAAGTACAACAATAAAAAAATGCTAATAGAGTTACTGTTACTATGATAAAGAATGTCCTACGTATTTTCATTTTATTGCTGCTGAATGTCGTTCTACTTTAACCAACTCAATTCTTCTATAAAGGTCAAATAATTTTTTGTCATAATATTGACTGTGAATTCGTGGCATATACTCCTACGGTAGAGATGAACGAATTGTTTCATCTAAAAATGTACTACAATGTTTATTAACAATTAATTGTTTTCACTGTAATACGAAAATGAATTTATCTCCCATAATACATGAACAACATGTGCCGACGTACTGAAATTGAATAAACAAATATAATACGTTCCAAAACAAAATTAATAAAAACAAAATGTAAACATAGGGCATAAATGAAAACAATCGTAAAAGTGAGCCAATATTAAAACATCACTACGATACAGTTCGGTGACCATACAGTTTGGACGGGTTTACCCTTGCGTTTAGCCAGAAAATAAAGCGAATTATAGGCATTTACAGGCACTATAACATCAAGCAAAAAGTATTTCGCTAAATTTTCACTGGCGAGTGAAATATACTAGAATTTGTTATTTAGCTTTTCTAACGCTGTAAACATAACTACCTAGATATGTATTATTAACAGTAATTAAAAATAGGATTCCTCCTATAGGATTATAATTCGGTCCTTTCAAAGCACGAAGTTTTTATTTTCACTCTTTCGTATTTCTACATGGACACATGTCATTTTAAGTGATAACATAAAATCATATCAAAGATTACTACAGTACCGTGCTGGTTTAATAAAAAACTTAAAATGTGAAAGTTTAGGAGAATTTTAATGAGCACTTTATGCCATCAACTGCCTCAACATGGACCGTGAATAAGATTGTGTGACAAGCAATGATGCATTCCGGGCGCGTCAACTGTTAAGGTAACTAGTTCCGTAAGTGTAGTGAGTTTTATCGCGGAAGGTGACGGTGATCGGACTCCGCTGGATGGCGAGATCCGGCGCCGACCTACAAGACGGCTCGCGGGGTTTTCCTCAGCAAGGTATCTCCAACCAACGGGGCACCGCCCAAGTCACGACAAGCTCTAAGCACCCGACTGGTCCTCCGAGGTGTGTGGTAGTTTTGTACATGTAAGTTTAAGTATGTGAAAGTAAACGGAATATCGATAGGGAATATCGCGCGCTGTCCGTGGCCCCTTTGTTAGAATACCGCTGCGCCTGGTATTTGATCGGAAACAACAGGGCAAACTTCCGATCATCGCAGTCGGAATCCTAGCTTCGCAGCTACGTTGAATTTGGTTGCTGTCTGGAGGCGGTTCGACTGTTGTATCCGAGTTTGCGGGTTCAAACCCGATCGAAGCCGTGGATTTTTAAGGGTGAAAAAATCCCTCGTACGCCTTCCTTCTGAGGAGAAGTAAAACCGGCTGTCTCATGTAGTAGATTTACTGTATCCTCAAGCCTAAAAGAAGCCTCTGAGCAAAACTGAGATCCGCCAGTTTCGTCGCGCAAGATAATCCCTCCTTTCTCTGCTAGGTGGTGAAAGGAGCGTATCGAAATTTGCGTGGTTAGACGGAAGAGCGGGCCTGATGGCCCAAGTCTCGCCACGTAAAATAAGGCATTAACTAAAACTAATTCTGGAGTCTCGTTGCTCTGATCGGTAGTTTTCTGTGGTTTCTGCGACAAAAACCAGGCGACTGCCGGAGGAGTACCCTAACAAACGGGCAACGGACTGCGCGCGATCTTTCCTTCCTTTTCCTTGTCCTATCCTCTCCCCTTACTTACATACACTTACACTTACATGCACTACACTATCACACTTATTGGAAGACCAGTTGGGAGTTTACAACGGTGCCTACTAGTGTTAGATCTCTAGTAGGAAAAATCCCCGCAAGCCAACGTAGGTCCGCACTGAATCTCGCCAACCACCGAGGCAAGATCACCGCCACCTCCCGCGATAAAGACATGCACAACACTTACGAGACTAATAAAGTTAGCAGTTGACGCATCTGGAATCACTAATCAATCAAACAAACAAAAATGTGATAGCTGCAAGTTGTCTTTTGTGGTTTCCAGGTGTGTCATTTTTTGAACTTTCTACTATGTGGCTTAAATCTTTAAACATAATTAGATGACAAGATTAGCTAAGCTAAACAATATGTTTTATGCGGTATCTTCTATCAAGAATACTAGAAAGTTTTAACAATTCACTGAAAAAACCAACAAAAAAAACCATCTTCCAATCACATCTACGTAACTACCTGCATTATTTACAAAAATAATTTTTGAATTTTCGATCAAACGCTGTTCTTTATTATTTTACATTTTCAATAAAATTTTGAAGACATGGATTTGGCTGTTTATATAGTTTTTCTTCAATAAGATATAAAACAAAGGGGTTTTAAAAAAGATTCCACAGAATTTATTGTCTAATACCAGGGAAATAAGTATTCAACACTTCGAACGTAGCATAAAAATAAACTGCAAATTCTACTGATGTAATGTTGAATAAACGGATATGAAGAGATATTTCAAATTTAAAGAGAAGAGTAACTATAAATTTACAAATGATAAGAAATGGTTATGTATTTAGCACTTAGTTCATACAAAATTCTGATAAAATCTAATCAGCAAATCTAGTGGCGCATCCAAGGGCTATCCCCTCCCAGAAGCGATGATACATATTTAAATTCACAGGTTTTACTATATTTTTCTATACAAATTCTGATAAAAGAATATCATTGAATATATCAATTGATAACGTTATAATCATTAACTAGAACTCACCAATTAAAAATACATTTATATTAACCGTGGAATGGTAAGGTGGAGGTAATACAGTACCCCACGAAATTTTGATTTTTGTTTCTCGCCGAGTTTTTAGTAATGAGAGCAGCGGGGACTCATGTATTTTGTTTTTACCTTGATGTGGGCATAAAGCATTTGCCACTTGTATCCCACGTTTCGTTTAAAGTGATTTCTACTGATTCTGGAGGTGCTGCGTACTCCACCTGACCAGTGTTACTGCCATTTTCTCGTATCGCTGCCATGGATGTCCAAGAACAAAAGACAACAAAACTACAGTCACATATGCAGAATGCTACACATTTGTATGTTAATCACATAAATTTATTCTGGGCAGTCATTGCAAATCTCAATAAGATTTTCTAAATGATCATGAAAATTGTGAACAATGGGTGCATTACATTAGATTTCTTCAATTTTTATAAAGTTTATGAAACATTTTTAGTAGGTTAGATTTTTTAATTAATAATACCATTAATATTATAAAACTGTTTGTGGTATTAAAAACATTTGTTAAAAATATTTCAATTTTGTTTTGTTTTTGGGCTTGGGGCATCCAGGACCCGGCCTTACCAATCATATTCAAATATATATATATATATATATATATATATATATATATATATATATTCATATCCCCCCAAAAAATGGACCTTACCATTCCAGAGTTGAGTATCAATGATATTTATATAACAAAACATCAACTCGGCTGAACACCACACCAACAGATCGTTTCCCACAGAAAAGAAATGTTGAATGCCCCTCTGATTGAACCTAATAACACAATTCACCGATCCCGCATGTTAAAATTATCTCCATTTAAACATTCAGTGCAACTGCATTGCGAGTAAAAATACATTCATTAAGTTACTTCTATTCTTTTAAATATACAAGTCCGAAATACTTCACTGAATTCTCAGTATTCGGAAAGCGAGACCGCTCCTTGCCGCGTGTCGTTGAATGGCAGCTTCGCTTGTGCACTTGGGAGAAGAGCGGCGCCGACAGCGTCATATGCGATTCGAAATCTGAATCGCGCAAGCAGCAGCGGCGGCATCGAGTGCGGCTGCGGCCGCCGAGAACGGCGGAGAATATCGCGAAATCGGAAACAATATCGGCAGGAGAACTCAACGACGCTCGCCGCTTCTTCAAATTGACGGCAAGGAGCAGCAGAGTACCCCGAAACGCCCATAAAGAATTCTAGAATAAACGAATTCCTCCACGTGTTTTTTTTCCTTCTTCTTTCGCTCTCGACTTGGTAAGCGAGAAGCGGAGAAAAATGAAACGAAACACAAAGACATAGCGACCTGAGATTGGTATGCGAGCGACAGGAAATGGCGAAGTGATGGCGCGGCGGGTTTCTTTCGCGGCTTCGCCGTGCCACCGGCGCGGCGCTGCGGGCGGGGGCGGGACGTGGCGGGAGGGCGGGGCGGGCGGCGGGCGGGGCGGGGCGGGGCGGGCGCGGCGGGGCGGGCGCGGCGGGGCGCGGCAGGGCGGGGCGCGGCGGGGCGGGGCGGGGCGGGGCGCGGCGGGACTGGGCGGAGCGGAGCGGGCGGGGAGATACAGGGCTGGGGCGCGGCTCGGCGGGAGGAGACGAGAGCAAGGGGTGGGGAAAGGAGCGGAGGGGAAGGGTGGAGATGGAGAAGAAATTTCCGTAGATAAAACATGAGCGGAGCGCGCATTGAAAGCGCGTTCGTCATACACAGCCACCGGGCGCCGAAGGAGGGGAGGGTTGGGGAAAAGAGTCTGGAGGAGAAACTTAAAGGAGATGGTGCCAGGTAAAGGTTGAACCTTGGGTGAGAGTGTAACACGTTTCCGATGAGTCCTCTAATAGTATTTCAAGTCGTCTGCTGCATTTTTGGTGAATAATAATATAATAATAATATAATAATAGTAAATATTTTTTCATGAATCATTTGGAAATCATTTATTCGTCGAAGTAACTGAAGAATTATAATAATAATAATAAATAATAATAATAATAATAATTATAATAATAATAATAATTATATAATAATAATTATTATTATTATTAGTTCGGGAATAGACCATCTCGGACCACCCGCATTGGCAAATGCAAGTGATTCATCAGGGGATCAGCATTAGGCTGTATCCGATTTTTATTCCGCAGGCTTGTTAGTCCAGGGGGGGATGGAAGATGAAATAATGAATGGACGATACACCCATACATACACACAAAGACACCCATGCCCGAGGTGGGAGCCGATTCCGCGATTCTTCCGTCCAAGATCTGCCTTAGCGATAATCGTAACTACTATTAACAATTCTGAACACTGATGCAATAAGACTATTTTTTATCAAATTTTATATACATTGAGCAGTTTATTTTGTTAACATATTACAAAATTGAATTGGCGCACTAGTTAACACCATAATTCAAGGAGACTGAAAAACATTAAACAATCTAGGAGTAAAGTGTTGAGAATTTCGGACCTCCCTTCTCCACTTTTCACTGCCAGAGAGAAGCGATAAATTACTGATATAAACGACTTGCTTCAGAGGCTCTTGTACCGCTTTGTCTCTGCAGTGTTTTTGGATGGTAACTGCAGGTCTTCGTTTCGAGTTTCCGTACCATGGTGTGTGAGCAATAAAACTTTATACGTTCTGAATGGTCAATATCTCTCTGCCTTATACATTGTGGAAGAGAAAATGCCTCTTCCCGAAGATAATAAACAGCATATTGTTTTGGACTGTGAACATACTGAAGAGGACGCAAGATGATAAGATGTTTTTGAAGAGCAATTTTTAGTGGACTTTACGGAATAGAATTTATCTCACAGACATTTTGTAATATTTTATAAATGCAAATATGATATATATAATTATTATAAATTAATATATCATATTATTAATTTACCTGTGAAAATAAGTAGGGTACTGCAAACACATCCTTCCTTTACAGATAATTTTCTGAAAGAGAATTATCATTCTAGGATATAACAGTCCGTAAAATGCGTAACATGGTGTGAAGTAAACAAGAAGACTCTTTACTACGCTAATCCTGTATTACCATAAATTGTAATATCGTATTGTAAGTATTACTTTCTCCGCACTGCTTCCACACTACAGAGAAAGTATTGCAATGCTGCGATGAAACGGCGAATTTTCGACAGGAAAACTCTCCTTGCAAAGTCATAGTAACGCACTAGAGGTACTACAACATCACATACTTTCTAGCATTATTGGAAACGATTACGTAATATTATAGTGTTGAAATTTCTACTCACCCTTCAGATAACACTTAAAAAAGGCACAAAATTCACACATAGCGCCTGCGGTGCATACCTGCAATTATTTCGATTGTCAGGAACAGTAGCCCTTTCTTACTAATACAAAAGAAACAAACATGAATTGTGACCTAAAAACATGAATAGATATCAACTGGTTTAATATTTGCAGCATAATTTATTGACAAGGATAATTTCACATATAAATTTAACATACAGAACTAAAGACCATTCAATATACCGCCTCATGAATGCATAGGAAATACGGTATCATTACGCATATTTCATCCAGTCAGAATTCAGTCGCTGTCTGGTCGAATTCAGTCGCTGTCTGGAGGAGAATTCTACGCGGGCCACTGACTGGGCGCGATCTTTCCTTCTGCTTCCTTGTCCCATCCTCATCCCCTAAACACATACCTACAGTGACATGCACTACATAGCCACATATACCGGGAGTTCGTCGGGACTTGCTTTCTATTAAAGAAACATTAAACATTTCACGAAAGTAATATTGATCACAAGGAATTAGAACATCGTAAATAAACTTTCTACTTTCTAAACGTCATGACGTATCTCAGATTTATCTACTTTAAATACAAACATTGTTAGAAAGTCATAGGCAGGCTAAAATCATGAAACGACAGATATTTTGAATCAAATAATAAACAAAAGCAATGAATATAATAAAAATACTACAAATCAACTAGAACCGTAGAGAATGTTGTTTTAAATATAACGATATAAATGAACGATCCGCAACAGTGGCTAATCTCTTAACCAATACTTCAAATTGCCGATCCACAAGGTCTTCAGCACAAAATTCAAAACAGATTTGGAACTTGCCCCGCTGAGGCGGTGCCCTGCTGATGGGAGATACCAGGTTAGGGAAAACCCCATTAGCCGACGGTAGGTCGCCGCAGGGTCTGGCCATCCAGCAGGGGGAGACCAACGCACCTCCCGAGCAAAACCACGCACGACACTTACGGTACTAATGACCATACTAGTTGACGCGCTAGGAATCACAATCAATCAATCCGAACATCTATTGTCCCGAGTCCCCGGACTGAGAACTGACAATTGTTTATTAATAGAATTAAGGTTACAGACAAATCTATCTCGACTGCTCTTCAATTCTACAACCTTCAAACTACAGGATTCCTTTGTAAATTCAGCGTAAGGTATCGTTACTCAAATGTCAAATTTGGACACTTATAATTCCTGAATAGGGTTTGTATTCCCACAATGCAAAAACAATAACATTGAACACAATCAAAAGAAAAACAAAATATCCAACAATTATTAAATATCAAATTCATATTATATTCTGTCCTAAGGTGCACCTGTGACCGCTCTTCCTTTTCTCTATTCTCTAAAAAGCCTACATCGGGTCACTTAAGTAACCTAGTAGTATTACTTGACCTGTGACTTGTTATGACAATGTCACACCAAAAATTGGGAATGGTTTTATATGTTCTAACTGCCCTACAGGAGTGGGTTCGTATTTTAACCTGCTTTTGTAATAAAAGAAACATAGGCAAGTTAGTCTTTTAACTATGAACCGAGTTCAAGATATATTCTGTTAAATACTTGAATACAATTCTATCTAGCATTTACACATTGCATTGAAAAATTCTATCACTTGCTCTACCTTTAGCAATTACGTGATACTAACTGCATTTGCATAAACACTTTACATAAAATTATATTACTCTTCACTTCACAAAAAAAAACAACAACAATAAAACAACTTTACATCAGACTATAATACATGGAAACAGAAAATACTGAAAAAGAATCACATACCAAAATACCCTTTACATACACTTTCATAGAAATTGTCACTTGAATAGTGAATGAAATATGTATACAAGACGTTTCACTTTCCCATAGATTATTACCTTATACAATTTAGCCAGCAAAGAAAAAAATATGTTATGCAATGAACGTACAATTAATAATAACTCTTATACTAATTATTGGTTTTGAACAATTTGAAAGCAATTAAACAATGAATTGAAAAAACACACTAAAAGAACAAATATTATCGTTAATAGAAAAATGAAAAAAATAGGTTTTTACAATTCTTTACAGGAATTAGCTTTCTGGCTTCCTTTTACAACTGCAATATCTCCGCGTAATGAATTCTCGTGGTAACCCAGAAAAGACAAAAAGAGAAATGAGAAACATTTCCTATAGCACATGCTTTCCACATCAGTATACGTTCTAGAACGTTGAAATATATTATTCCTCGTTGATAGAAAAATAGTATATTTCTGCGTAATGCGTTCACGTGAATTTATCAGAATATTCATTATTTAAAATTCTCAATTCTCTCATACATGGTATCGTTATTTTAACATGATGAGACGAATTACCTTTCTCAAGCTTCTTATCGTCGAAATACGGCAAATTCTCCTCTCCGTCCAGCACGAACAATTCCGGTGTGTCCAGATCGGCAGTCGGCAGCGAAGATGAAAGCTTTTCGTAGCGGTGCTTTGCGCTAGTACTGATATTTTCAAGGGTGATTTTTGATTGGTTGTCGCTCCATTCTACGCGAGTGCGTTCAGAAACTTTAATAAATTCTCGCAAGGGATACCCTTTACTGCTGGCGCGATCTCTTGCAATTCGGTAACACTATAATTGCAACTTGTCGTGTCTTGACTTTCTCGGGTGCTTCTCAAAAATCAATGGAACCGACATATGGGCGGTTACACACCTTTCCACCAAAAGTTTTCTCACACACATGGGTTTACTTTAGAAATTATGTGTAAATACAAACTTTCATGCAAACACAACACCTTTGAAATAATGTAATATTACACTGATCGCTTCTACTTCAATGTCAAGAAAGTTCCTTCTTACTTGCATGGTCTCGATATCCAATCTCAAACCAAAGAATAGTAGCTCAAATTAATATTTTCAAAGTTAGTTTCTAATACCTGCGGCATATGTAAATATACTCAATGCACTACGGTCATCCAACACTAAAAAACTGAATATAAGTATCCCTGTGTAAGCAAGGTCTTTTATTTACATTACCCCGAAACCTGAATTTGCATACAGTAAGTGTTTATTTCAATGTATAGCCAGTCCACACCAAGGAAATTAGATAACTTTACTACGAGAAAGTCTGTGCCATTCTGTAGCACCACTAGTTCGTTTGTTTATTTTGGTCTTGTCACATACGGTAGCCAGCTGCCATCTATCACCAGACGGATAAACAGACGTTTTCAAAAAACCAAACCCTTTCTTGGTTTTAAGGGACCCCAAAACGTTTTTCCACATTTCACCCCAATTCCATTGAAATCTCGAAATCGATTTTCTGCAGCATTATATAACTTTCTCTATAATACGTGTATACTCCGTATATACGTACTATACAAGGAAGTAAAAACGTTTAGAAATTATTGAAACGCTACTCAGCGTTTGTGCAGGACTCTTTCATGGTTGAACAGAACGTCACTCAGTTTCATCTCCGAACTTCAAAAATCTTAAGTTTTAATTAACAACTCTATTAATCTCAGTTGCGAACACAAAGCTGAGAATCCTCGTTTATAAAGTCTCCGTGTAGTGCTTGTCTAAAAAAAAACTTACAAACTTCGCGTCTTGCGGGATTCTGTGATGGTTGAAGAGAACTTCCGTCAGTTTCCTTCCCGAACTCCCCCAATTCCCTGCACTGTCCAGCTCATTCCTCGAGGGCTTCTGTGACAAACACGTCGGAGCAAAGGCCTCTGGCGACTGCCCTCCCGCCGCTCTGACGACCAAGTCGGGGAAGTCCGATGAAGTCGTTCGTTTCTGAGCCCGACCGCGCCTCCCCTCCCTTTGCCCTTGCAACGCCCCGCCCCTCGCATTGTTTCGCCAAACGACCTCTTGAGGCGCCGAACGCCGTCGCCCTCTGGCGGGGAAGGTCGTCTCCGCGCAGCTGGCCGCCCCGCCCACCTTTAGGGAGACACTGCTGTCCCTCGCAGTCTCCTTCATCTCTGACTTTGGCTCTTGTTCTGTTTGAAGACTATTCTGTCGTCCACTTCATTTTCGACTTTCGCCTCATTGTCAACATACCTTTGTATTCTCCTTTGTCGCTGACTTCGTCTTCTTCGTCCTCTCCAACGTGGTGTTCGTCGTACCTGACGGTTCAGTCCGTCGTCGTTGTGACCGATTGGTTGATCGATTAGTGATTCCGGGTGCGTAAACTGCTAGGGCGACGTGTTCCGGAAGTGTGGCGGATTTTTTTTTATCGCAGATGTGGCGGTGATCGTTCCCCTCTGGAGGGCGAAATCCGTCCACTACCGGGTTTTTCTCAATCAGGTATCTCGCGCCAGCAAAGCGAGGCACCTTCTCGGACGGGACAAGCTCTAAGCTCCCCCTGGTATCCTGGCATGTGTAGTGCATGGAAGTATGAGTGTAAGTAAGGAGGTGAGGATATAACAAGGAATAGGAAAGAAAGATCGTGTGTTCTCTGTAGCCCGTTTGATAGGTATTGTTCCGGCATTTGTCTGGTGTTGATCAGATAACTTGCAATCAGAGCAACCGGTTGCTAGAATTTTCCTCACGACAACGGCGTAACTCAACCTACCTATATAGCTAGAGTAAAAAATCCTGCCACAGTCGAGACTTGAACCCAAGGACCTCCCCACTAGAGGCACTGCAATGACGTCAGCTGATGCCCTGAGCCACCTAATCCGCTCGTTGTGTCCAACGTTGTCTCCGCCATCGATGAGTCTCAGTTGTCAGCTTCGGCTGTCATTTCCGACGGCGTCGTTATGGTTCCCATTGTCGTCGCTGCCTCCAACTTCATATCTGTTAATTTCTGTCGTTTTCCATCCATCTTTGTTAGCTTTCTCTTTACGCTGCATCCTCTGAGAGGAAGCGACAAACAACGCTGATCATGAATGTGGCCTTCGCGTTTTTGACAGTTAACGCATTTCACAAACATTTGACAGCGCGCAGGGCTTCAGACTGTGGGATGCATTGCCATGCTTACTCTTTAATGTAGCTGTAGAAAAAACAATACGTGTTTCCGGTACCGTAGTTATAGACGATAATTACCGATCCGTACAGTCCGATACCGTAGTTATAGACAATAATGAGGAAATCGGTACAATTCTTGGTATACGCGGATAATACAGTGGGGGTAACTATAACGGTGTTATGGAAAGCATCAAGTTTGATTGACGCGGCGAAAAAGATTAGACTAAGTGTCAATAGTAGAAAAATCAAATATATGTAATTGACCAAGAAGAAAACTAACACGAAATCAATCTAAAGATGGAAATATTCCTTTGAAAGAGTAAACCCTTTTAAGTTTCTTGGAACACTTCTGACGCATGATAACTCTTCGATAGCTGAAATTAAGGCAAGGATAATTAGAACAGAAGCTACTTTGGACTAAAATATCTTTTTTTCATGTGGTCCCAACAACATAAATACGAGCTAAAATTGCATTAGACGTTGCTAAGACCAATAGAACAAAATGGAACAGAATGTCTAGCCTTAAATAAAAACGATAGAAACTATTAGGTGTATTTGAGGGGAAAATCTTGAGAAGCATCTTTGGGCCAGTGCAGGTCAGCAGCAAATGAAGAATCCGACCCAACAAAGAGATCTATGAGTTATACAATAGCAACAATATTGTTAAAGAAATCAAACTGGCTAGACTCAGATGGCTTGGCCATATCTGTCGCTTGCCGGAATCAACTGTATGTAAAGAATTGACTTCTAGGCGACCTGTTGGCGCCCGCAGAGTTGGAAGATCAGCCTTAAGATGGCTGGAGGGTGCTGAAACGCGTAGAAGTATAAAATTGGAGGAAGAAGGTAAGGGAAAGAGATAAATAGAACGAAATCCTGAAGGAGGCCTAAGTCCACTTATGGACCGTTGCGCCCTCAGAAAAAGAAGACGAAGAAGAAGAATGCTTTTCACTACTTCATAGTTAAATTCTCTTCCTCTTTTACTTTCTCATATATATACGTATATACTGCTCAATACGTAGTATTGAGAGTTATGTAATGCTGCGGAAAATCAATTTCGAGATTTTAATGGTAATACACGTTTTGGGGTCCCCCAATACCGAAAAAGTGTTTTTTTTTTAAACATCCGTCCGTGTCTCTGTCTGTCCGTCTGTCCGTCCGTCTATCAGTTCGTCCGTCTGTAAACACTGCTAGCGCGAAACTATGCGTACTGTCTTTCTAATTTGATGAATCCCCTGTCCATCTGGCTCTAGTTAAAGCTTTGAAAATTTAAAAAGCATTCTTTAATATTTGGGCGTTCTTTACATATAGCCTCCCGGACATTTTCAAAATTTTTTCAGAAAAGGCTCCAATTTTTTTAAAATTTCTTGTAAGAATAGAGTTAAATACACTTATAAAGGTGGAAGAGGTCCTATTTTCATCGTTAACTCGGAATTTTCGAAAATGGCAAAAGTTTGATTTTTTTCGGCGTCTTCCTACAACTATAAAATTGAAGCCAGAGAATTTTCCTTCAAATGAAATTTTTTGCCCATAAATAGTTCTTTCATCATAGTCATGAAGATGTTTTTGAAAATTTTAGTAGTTTTCGTGCAATAGTGTATGCAGTATTTGCAATTTTAAAAAATTACAAAAACAAAATTTTCTCATAAACGGCTACAAATTTTTTCTTTAAATTTTTGAAGAAGAAATAAAAGAAGTCATCTTCGTCAACATATCAGCCTTATTAAGATAGCCGGCTTTCGACGGCTTTTTCGTCATCGTCAGTCTCGCTGCTGTCGGCAAAAGTCGAGCGACTTAAATTTTTGGCAGGGTTAGTACCAAATGCATCATAACCGATGACATCAACGTTCGTTATATACGTTCGTTGAAGAATAAACTGCCATATATTCCATCATATAAATTTCATCTTACCATTCAAAGATTTTCCCTCACATTTGCTTAAGGAAATTTCCCCCCAAAATAACCGTAAAATTGTCGAAATGCAACCCAGTAGTTTTAGAAGGCGTGTGCCCTGAACTTGATTTAACCAGTTTTTCGATATTTTGTGTGAAAATCATTCACCCCTTTTGGCAAAAATAGAAAATTTCCTTTGGCATGCGGAAAAGCATCCGGTGGATACAATGCATACGTACCTTATATGCATTGTATGCTCATGTAGTATGAGCAGGGGGATCATGATTTTGTTCCTGGGACTGTAGTGACACTTCGCGCCTGCACTCTCTCTAATTACAATACAAATTGCACTGTTGTGCTGGGAGTTTCAGATGGCATTCGCGCCTTGCATCAAGCGAGGGACTCTAATTCCTCGTTCTGAAACGTTTCCTCATTTCCATTGTATTGTAATTACAGATAAGCTTCATGAATTTCATCTCATCGTCCCCATGTCGCTCTGCGATCTTTGTTCAAAGACACTAATCAGTTGAACAAGAACAAGGGACAAGACAATCCGAAACTCGTTGTAATGCAAATGTACTGCCAGCATGTGGAACATTTGTGAAAAAATTAAGCTTTATTGATTTCAAAATTAATTTATTATTCCACTTTTATTCCTAATTAATCTACATCTTACTCACTCTCTGAATTGTCCAAGGCTTAAGCAAGGTGATAGCGGAACTAGTTCGTCTTTTTGGTGGGTCACCCGGCCTTCAGTTACCTTCCTTCCGCAATAATAAAATATGTTAGTTATCTTTTAAACAAATGATATCATTTTGTGCATTGTATTGATCTTGAAAATAATGTAGTTTAGTAAAATGTATATATTTTGTAAAATTTTATTAAACCATATTATTGGTGAATGTCATCTCGTTTAATGGTTATTTGTGTTGTTTCACTATTTAAGATTCACGACCACAAAGAAGAAATCGAAAATGTAGATCACGAGATTTGGTCGGAGTGAATTAAGACATTAAAAAACATAGTTTGGTAACGTTCCGGAATATATTTGTCAGGGCTGATCTTACAACCGAAATATAAGAACAACAACACTATCGATATCCCGTGATCTACATTTTCCATTGGTTGTTTCGTTCATCATTCAATATTAAGTTGAAAACAAAGCCAAAATCATTTAGGAATAATGCTTCCCGAGAAAAATTCAGAAACAGATTACTGCGTTATCTCCTGGCAAAATTTATTAAAAGTATTAGTTTAATTACATTATAAATAATTTTAAGAGATTAGCGTTTATGTTTACAGTTTACTAAATATCAATGCCGTAGCATTTTCCAATGAAAATACTTAGAACGAAGTTGATGGTAAGTTATATTACCTTCCCAACACAGACTACATTTCAGTTTCAATCCCACAAATAACGTCAGAGTTCGAAAGTGGTTTGTTGGACGCTCTCTCCACTCTACGAAACTCGCGAAATCTTGAATTTTGTACGACCATCTATACTAGAAGGACGTAGTGGTTTATCAAAAGAAAAGGGCCTTAAAAAAAAATATCAAGAATTAATGATCACATTAAATTGTGTTAACTTTTAAGAAAACGCTTTTTTTTAAGTTATAAAAAAAACAATTCAGTAAATAGCATTTATTCACTTTATTATTTTAAAAATAAAAAAAATTATTTATTAAGTAATTGTGGTGTTATGAAAACAAAAAAAACAATGTTTCTGCTTCATATAATGCCTCCTTGTTTAATAAACACGTGATAAATATATTTAAACATGCAAATTAATGAAAATTTTGAGAAGTAAAATTATCAATAAAACGTTTTCATCTTATCTTATTACATCATTCATATTCATCTTATTACAAAACCAAATTGGAGAATTATCAGACAAGTCTCTTAAGCTGAAATTGATAACCAATTGAATATTGTAATTAAATGTTACGATTTGAATATCGTAGAAAGTTTGAAGCAATTTGTCAAAATTGAAGTGAACTATTATTTTTGTTTAAATTTGACTCCTTGTCCTGCAAAGGACATCTGACAGTACTTAGTTGACAGTTCTTATGCCATGGGTTGTTCTAATATTACTTGCAGTATGCAAATTATTATATTTTTTTGGTATTAATGAACAATAGATATATGCAGGGCTTGATTTGTGCCGGAACGCGACGGAACCCTCCTAAATAAAGTTCATCTTACTATACATACTATTTCGACAGTGTGTCTATACATACTATCTACACAAAACAAAGCAGCCTACTGCTTCAACAGCACATACTTTAACGTCTTTTAGCAATGACTATGCAATATACAATACGAACTACGATCTCGGATTCGTACGATCGGATAAAACTAACATGCCCAACACGTTTCCCCTACACCACCAGCTACACAGATGAACTCCCTCCTTCCCGGCGCAAAAAGGAAGTGAAACATTTGCATTTGCAGTTCTTAAAAATTGAGAGTGTTTAATTTAAATTCATTCACAATCTAGTTTTAAAAGCAGAATTGATGATGGAAAAAATATCTAAAATCTCATGTGTCAATATTGTTTTTCGACAATGTTAATATTTGTTCGCAATTTTCGAAAATTTAGATTGTTCACCCAACAAATTGGACGTACGCCATTTTTAAACATCTTTTGCTTTGAGGAATAGCTTTACAGAAAAACAATTGGAGATCTTGTAGAGAAAATTTGGAGAGTATGATGGGTTTTGGGAAAACGTTCCGTCAAAATTAACATACTCGTTTCAAATTCGAGGATGCGTGACATCCGCCAGATCGTTCAAGGAAAATCCATTTTGGTGAAAATCCTGTTTACTTGAGTCTCTAGAATTACCCATACGTAGGGCTGACGAAGAGGG
The DNA here is from genome assembly GCA_964035755.1 of Teleogryllus oceanicus. Taxonomy (NCBI): domain Eukaryota; kingdom Metazoa; phylum Arthropoda; class Insecta; order Orthoptera; family Gryllidae; genus Teleogryllus; species Teleogryllus oceanicus. The sequence continues at coordinate 34,522,532 of CAXIVR010000002.1, forward strand.
TGTTCGAAAATCACTTTTTCAGGTTTAAAACATAAGCGTTTTGACAGCCCTGTGTATAAAAAGTAATATACGAACTCGATCAATAATCCACTTTTTTCGAATTAGCAACATACAAGACTTTTTCTATGGCACTTTGGACACTTTCTCCTGCAGCTTTGTATAATTCTCTCGTTACCTACATAGCACACTACATAGCACATAGCATACTACATAGCACATAGCTCACTACATAGCACACCACAGCATAAAAATATGCTAGCTTTGCTAGAAAATTGAACACGGGTCATTCGAATCCAGAGGCCCGGCTCGACCGTACTACGCTACCACAAACGTTGGTCACGTCCCTGTCCAGACGCACTTATTACGAAAACAATAATAACGTGATATGCATTGCACTTAGTTTGGTTTATTAGAGAAATGTACACCATGTGTCAAAGATATAAAATTCACAATATGAACGTAAATTAATAAAACACACGCAACTACATAGCTAATTTTAGTTATAAATACTTTGTGTCAGAAGCTGAGTTCTGTAGAACCCGTTGAGCAGGTCGTTCCCGGCCTTATCTTTCGCCAACTATCGCCAAGGTTGAAGTACGTCACAGATGAAAGTTGCGATAACGCTAGACTATCACGCGCCGCAGTAATGCAATCGTTTTGAAACGAGAATCGCAATAGCGACAAATTTATACCTGATTCCTAAAGACATTAACACACTAAAATATGTAGTGGCGCCTCAAAAGCACATACTTTCTGTGATTTGTATAAAAGTTGCGAATTTATTATAACTATACAATGAACTGCAGAAGAGTTTTCTACCTACCCTTTCTAGGATACTGGCATATGAAAGTTTTTTTTTTCATTTATTTCTGCTTGGCCAGAAGGCCCTCACTAATTATGAAAGTGATGAACAAAATGTTAATAGAAATTAACTAAATTTACAGTGAGATTGCAATGGTTTTACCGAGATCATTACCCAAATAAAGATTAAACTTATTAATAATATTACAGATGATTATGAGGCCAAGGCGCGGCTATCCAATAAAGGAAAAAATCATTATTCTTTTTTGAGTGCGGTGGGCTCTGCTAGTTCACGGAACCTTGTCCCGGCATAACTGATACGAGGATACAGAACAATGCATCTTACGATTTCAGTCTAAATCTAGTCTCAGCAAGTTACGTTCTCTCTATCACGGCGGCGAATGCGCCTCTAATCCCTCCGACCGTCACATCCAAATTAATTTGGTCTACTCAGCAGAAAACGTCTTGTTCCTCTCGTTCCCCTTCCCTCGAACATCCAACATACCTTATTTCTCCCTTCCATTAAAATTTTATATTCCAATTAGTCGCTAACTATTACGCCACAACTATTACACACTCTTTACACCATACAACTTTCCCGTCAGCAGTAAAATCATCAATTGTTAACCATAACCGTAGGTTAGCAGTCAGACTAAACTCAATAGAAGTCATCGTACAAACTGGCGGTATCTACGACCAGTAAACAATTTCTGCAATGTGCATTATTCACATTGAAGTGTTACACATTGATGATCTCCAAACTTTCTCGGAAGTTAAGGTTAAAGGTCACGAAACGCTGTGTCAGTAATACTTTTCATACCTAAAGGTGGAAATGATCTCAGTCGCTGAAGCAAACTTCTCCCGGTGAGATAACTGTGAGAATATACGACCGCGTCTTCACGTAGCGTAATTGGAGTAGACAGCATGCAGTAATAATTTAAGAAAAAATTCTACATTTTTAAAAACTAATTCTTTTCATAAAAGATGTGAGACAGAGACGATTGGCCCAGATTACATTTTTCAATTCGGTAAGTAGAAAGACAAAAAATATGTACTTACATAAAAGTCAGGTATCTACTCATCAGTAACACTTTCCAACTATTCACATCTTCCTGTGATCATCATTATTTCACGAGCTTGCAAAACGTGTACCATAAGTGATTGTAAAACCTATGCAAAATGAGTCACTGGTAATGGAAGTTTTAAAATCACTGATGGTTTTAATATAAACTATCACACTTTATTTCTATAATAAAAAACTACTTCTGGCATTCTAATTCATAATTTCATTAAACGATAGCTCTGAAACCAGGATTGTTCGCTCACTTCAAGCAGCAATTCAAGCACATTAGTTTCACACGCCTTGCACACGACATGTGGGCTTATCTTCGTCTTTTCTATATCATACAGTAATCCTTCATAATTTCATATTCTAGACCCAAATGGATTTCTTTTAAACGCCAGTGTTTAGAACGATAAATATAGCTTCCCAAAGAAACAGATTTCTTTAGAATGTGTTTACGACCTCCTTCCTACACTGAACATACGCAAACACCTGTGTAATTTACAGCCCTGTCATAAAATTTCCTAGCTTTCTGCGCTAATGCATATTACTGCATTTTCGTAACACTGTTCAGATATATTGCTTGAACGCACCCAAACAGAAGACCAAGAAATCACTTTTAACGGTCTTGGTCTTTACTAGTCCGTTTACAAGCATCAACCGCGTTAGTTATGAGCTCCACTATAACGGTCTAATATCGTTAATGGCATAACGACGGAGGTTGCGGCGACGACGGAAGTGGAGACGACGAAGGTGAAAGTGACTAATTATTTCGTGTTTCCGGGCGCCTCAACTACAATGGACGTTAGCCCCGTTAGTGAAATGCATATTTTTATCATAGGAGGTGACGATGTTGTTCCCGCTGGATGGTGAGATCCGGAGTCTATCTACACTCAGCTCGCAGGGTTTTCCGATCAGGTATCTTTCCTCAGCGAGGCATGCAGTTCTAAGCGTCGGACTGGAGGATGTATGTAAGTGTATGTGTGTCCCGCGCGCAGCCCGCGCGCGGCACTCGCTCGCCCTCAACACGGAGAGGTGGCTCAGGGCTGCACTTTCGACGGTGGTGGGATTTTATGCACTAGCTTTTCAGCGAGGTCGAATTCAGTCGCTGTCTGGAGGAGAATTCTAGCGGCCGGCTGCTCTGATCGGTAGTTTTCCGTGGTTTCTCCGATCAACACCAGGCGAATGCCGGAGCAGTGCGCTAACAAACGGGCCACTGACCGTGCACGATCTTCTCATCCTTCTCCTATTCTTACTTACAGACACTGTTAAACGCACCACACTGCCGGGGGACCGGTCGGGAGGTTGACCTGGGTGCGGCGGGGTCGCGCAGGTGGGAGATACCTTGTCGAGGGAAACTCTGCCCGCCCAACAGCGCCGCCCTTTGCCATCCATGGGGGTAGATCATTCAGAGGAAAGAAACACGCACTACACTTATGGGACTAATGTCTTTAGCAGATGACGCGCCCGGAATCATCAATCAATCATTCAATTAAAAATCGGGCATTGGATCCAGGTTCTATTGACTAAGGAAGAGAAGCGTTGAAGTTCATTTTATTTAATATCGCCCTGCGGCATTGTGCCATCGAGGCTGAGAGCTGATGATTTCCTGTCTACGGTATTATTCATTCATTTATTTTCACACTTTTGAAAGTACTTGACTAAATGATACTGTGAGGGTCTGTCGCCTTATTCCATGCTGGTAGGGAAGGGGGATTTTTCTAGGGAGAGGAAAGTTTAGATAATGTAACTCGTAGGCGTCATCAAGGCTTCAAGTTCTTTTACGCTTTTTAGGTTCGTTTCTTACAAGGTTGAAGACGACATTTATCTGCCCGTTTTCCTTCCCTTCTGCCGGGTAATCTCGGTAACTTCTACACTCGCGGTGATGAAACTTTACATAATGTTTCATCTAAAGAGCAGCCTTCTTAGCATTGCAATTCACGAATCTTAACACAACAAATTATTTTACTGAAAACAGTTCACGCTGACTCGGCCAGCCAACATCAACTAACATGATTTTATTCATTTCTGATGCTAAAATTTCCCTACAATGCGAACACTGCATCAATGCTGGCTATCCTGTCTTAGCCTTTTGTTTCTCCTGTTAATGTGGCAAGCGAATCAAACGTTCTCTTGCATATTCTCCCGATATAATATGCTGTTCGTCTTGAGAAAAGTATTAAAATAAGTCTCATTCTGAAAGATTCCATGTTTAACCATTGTTTCCCATGTTATCTACTACTAAGGTTACATTTATGACAAATCTTATTTCAGCGTGTAATTTATTTACGAATTTCAGTTTAGATCGTTTCGTTTTACTCTGCCCGGGAAACCCTGGGTATTTTCTCTAGTTCTGAATATACGAGACATTTTGAACACTTAGTTTATATAATGTATAAATAACTAGTTAGAAAAGTAAATACCACTCGTTGAATTACTTTTCTACCCTTGATCGTAAACCATTGATAAGCCTTATTATGCTTTGTTGCAAAATGATCGTAGAGACTAGCAAAGCAAATACATTTCATTTCACGGTCATTTAACAATATTTCCGCCTGAACAATCGTGGAGTGTAGAGAGCCCTTCCAACCAACCACCTAGGTGGAAAGCAAATGCTTAGGGAGCGAAGGGCGGCTGCAAGAGCCCTTGGCGCAAGGGCACGAAGGAGCGCAGGGCGCCCACAGCAGCCGAGAAATCGATCGCCTTCAACCCACGTGTCGCGCTCCAGTCATCGGCCGAAGGTCGCTCCAAGGGGAGCGGTAGCTCAGTGCATCAACTGATGTCACTGCAACGCTTCTGGCCGGGAGGTCCTAGATTCCCACTCCCCACGGCGGCAGGATTTTCTACACTAGCTTTCCAGCTAGGTCGAATTCAGTCGCTGCCTGGAGGAGAATTCTAGCGGCCGGCTGCTCTGATCGGTAGTTTTCTGTGGTTTCTCCGATCAACACCAGGTGAATGCCGGAGCAGTACCCTACCAAACACGGGCACGGACCTCGCGCGACTGTCCTTCCTCTTCCTTGTCCTAGCCGACGGTAGGTCGGCGCCGGATCTCGCCATCGAGCGGGGTCGGCGCCGGATCTCGCCATCGAGCGGGGGAAGATCACCGCCATCTCCCGCGAAACAAACATGCACTACACTAACGGGACTAATAACCGAAGCAGTTGACGCGCCCGGAAACACGAAAATATCAATCAATAAAATCCAAGGGGATGGTCCTGCCTCCCTTTGATTTCACGTTTGCCATCTCCCATGGCAAATCAAGCTGGTCGAGTTTTTAAAGGGGGAATCGTTGCTCTCGAAAACCTAACACATCATCCATTGAATGTCGGTGCTCTTTTAAGATGCCCACTGTGTGCATTGTATCCGCATTTCCTGTTCTTTCTGGATTATTTATGTTTTATCTTTTCGATCAATCTTAATTTCGGCATTATCTTTTCGATAAATCATTATTTCAACATGGGTGAAGTAAATAATTGCAAGAATTAGCAAAACGAATACAGACTCTTAACAATTTCCTCGTTTGCAATTTCACCCGAAATAGACCGCTCGTAGGAAATAGATTCCGGTCACAAACATATTTCAGAATGCATATTTTAAAACTTCATTTCACTATGAGCAGCATTCACCAATTGATAGCCAATTGTATTACCTCCAAACTTTTATATAATAATAACTTTGACTTTAAATAAACTTTTTTCCCAAAATTTTTTTTTTAAAATTTTTTTTTTTTTGAAAATATTTTTTAAATGTTTTGGTGTTTAATTGAGATCAAAATACAAATGAGTTTAAATACAGGTCAATTTGTTAAATTTCTTCTAAAATCAGAATTAAAGATGAAAATAAACTGTTTTGTTGACGTATTTATCTACAAGATAATTTGTTAATTAGATTACACAATTCCTATGCAATAGTCGCTTAGCCTCAACAGTTTCCATCAAAAACACAGAATATTTAGAAAATATTAAAACCTATTAACACGCTTGCAATACGAACGCGAACGGGGTGTTTGTGAGCGGTTCTGAGCAATAGCTACGACGAATTATTTGATTATAATAGTTTTACAACTTTAAAACAGGCAGTTGACTTCTGTTTAAAACTTTTCCTTTACTTACATTTGTACCAGCGTTAAGTAGAAGCGCATAACTGAAAGTTATTTTTTGAGTAAAGTTTGTACACTTACTAATGTTTTCTCCTCACAGCTTCACTAAATAAATTTTGAAATAAAAATATATTAATAAACTTAAAACGTAATTGCATTTATAATTTCAGTATTAAGCTAAATCATAGCAGTGAAGCATATTAACGTTCTACTCTCAAAAAAAGAATTTTAACATCTGGCATTTGGAGATAGCCTTGTACGTCTTTCCTTGTGGCATTTATCCAACACATGTGGTTCGAAAAAGGAAGAGTTCTTTTTGGGCAAACCATTTTCAATGTTTATTTAATACAGTGTGCTCTCGGGATCGGGTCTGCCGACGTGGAGGCAGTGTCTCCATGGCGTCTGAGAAGGAGCGTCTGCGCGCGCGGCTGGTGCGACGGTTGGTGCTGGCGCTGACCTTGGCGCTGGTGCTGGGGGCTGGTGCCGCTGAGCAGCAAGCGTGCCCCGATGACAAACGAGTGGGTTTCTCGTTCGTCTACAGCACCAACCGTACGGGGCATCCGAAACTCAAAGTTAGTGTAAACTGATATCTACTAACCAGCAGCCGATCCGGTGGCCCAGATCGCTAAGGCAGTAGTGTCCTAGCGATCTCGGGTCGCGGGTTCGAGTCCTGCCTCGGGCATGCTTGAATTTGTGTCCGTCTTTTCACCCCTTATCATCACCATATTGTTTCATCTTCACAGTTTCCATACCGGTATCTCCAATAGTGGTCGCTAATGACCTAGATGTTGATGCGACCTTAAATAAAAAAATTTTAAAAAAAATTACTAACAATATCTCTTGAAGGCAGAAGCTTTTACAAGCGAACCGTGTACCATGGCTCTGAGATAATAATGAATGGGGCGGATTTTGATGACCTAAAAGATCGCCAAAAATGATCAATAATATGCTCTTAAAATGTTTTTAAACATCCCTAAAGAAAAGAAAAATTACGTAAAAATGTTTATCAGAACCAGTTCTGATGCACAACTCATGCTGTTGGACATGTTATTGATATAATCGAGGCTTCTTCCTTTCGTCCAAGAGTACTCAGCTTGCAAATTTTTGGTGTGGGTGGTTCTTTATCAGGAAATCTCGTTAGTTGTCGCAAAATCGAACGAGTCGACAGTGGCGCGGATATGCGTCACTGGAACTTTAGATTACATACAACGGCTAACATTACAATTTTTAAACGAAAACATCGAATACGCAAATCAGAAATTCCATGGCGAACATTTGTTGCATTTCGTACATATTAATTGAAGCAAGTACCATGAGAATGATATTAAAATCTGTGAAATCGGCGAAAAATGCTTTAAAAATAAGAGAAAAAGCAAAAAATGACTTTGTTGTATTGTTCTAAAGTGAAAAGAAGAAATGGCATTCCATTAATATTCGCCCCCTAGTAATGAAACACACATTTAATGTAAACGCACTTTCACGAAATCTTATCCCCTCCCCCCCACGTAGTTATTATAGTAAGCCACTCCAAAAAAAAATTTGGATTGGGAATATCGATTAATTTTTCATTGGTTTATTAAAAATGAAGGCTTAAATAAATGACGTTTTATATTAAATCTTGATTCATTACTCGGTGTTTCCCGAATATTTACCACAGCCATCTATTAGATTAGAAAAATAGTGGTGCTTCAACAGAACGGCCTTACTAACATTATTTGTAACGGTTAGGTAATGTTATAATACTACTTGATCATTCATATGCGTAATTTTTGAAAATAAAAAAATTATGAAAATATGTTACTGTAATATTATTCACTATTTTAATCTCTGTTCACTTAAAAAGTGTGAAGAAAAGTTTGGAGCCAAATTTGAGAAAATCTTGTTAAGTTGCCTTCATTTCATACCAAATTATAGAAAATATATTTAAAAAAATATGTTTATCACCTAATTTCAAGGTCTGATTTTAAAGAATATATTTCATTGTGAAGAAAGATATCTATATTAATACAGTAGTTGCAAGAAGACAAAGGGAAAAAAAGTTGCAATTACCGAAAATATAGAAAATTCAACGAAAATTGGACCAGCATCGTGTTTATAATCGTCGTTTTTTCCCATCTGAGAAAAAATAAAGAAAAAATTTGATGCCAATTTTGGGAAAAGTTTGAAAATGTTATTCACTTTTAATTTCTCGTATACATTCGTATGTAGGGGAGTATAATATACCTAGTATAGAGAAAGTTATGTAATGTTACAGAAAATCGACTTCGAAATTTCAACAGAATTAAACGCTTTGGCGTCCCCTGATACCGAAAAAGTGTTCTTTGTTTTTTTCAAAACGTCCGTCCGTCTGCATGTATGTCAGTGTATCTGTGAACAATACTAGCGTCTAAACTACACGTACTATCTCTTCCAAATTGAAGAAACCCCTGTCCATCTAGCTATAGTTAAAGCTTTGAAATTTTGAAAAATTTGGAGGTACTTTACTTGAAGCACACCGGACAATTTCAAAATTTTCTCAAACACGGCTCCAAATTTTTTCTTTAAATTTCTTGTAAGAATAGAGTAAAATACACTTATAAAGGTGGGATAGATCCGATTTCCGTGAATAACTCTGAATTTTCGAAAATTGCAAAAGTTTAATATTTTTCGGCGTCTTTCTATAATTATAAAATTGAAGAAAAAGATTTCTCCTTCAAACGAAATTTGTTGCTCATAAATATTCTTTCATTAAGGTCAGGCAGACTTTGAAAATTTTATTAGTTTTCGTGAAACAGTGAGTGATTTGCAATTTGCAATTTTAAAAAATAACCAAACCAAGATTTTCTCCAAAATGGCTCAATATTTTTTCTTTAAATTTTTTATACGGATAGTGCTCATTGGAGGCTACAGGATGACATAAACGCCATATTGCATTATTTTTTTGTTTTTCCATTTTTTTACTAGTCTCTCACGTCGGTAATGTTTACAATAGAGGCAATTTCTTTACAATATTATATTTAAAAGCCTATGTGCTTTAAATAATGTTAAATAAAGTTTCTCGAAAACTCAACAGTTTTGTGACTTAATGTTGATTTAGGTGTATTCTTTTCTAATTTAAAACATTACACAAATGAAACTTTTTTTAAATATATCTCACGCCGTTATATGCAATTTCCATCGATTTGTATACATTATTGCATTTGTGAGTGGAAGTGCTTCAAATGACTTTAAACGAAGTTTTTCGAAAACTAAATAGATTCCTGTGAAAAAGAGCTTCAAATTTCGCATTTACAGTAATGCTTAATTGCCATTTTCTTAAAAACGGTTTTAAAATTATCTATGAAAATTTCTAATTAGGAGGAAGTTTTACTCTTCTTTAGTAGTCTTGAAGTAATCGTTCAGTAGTACTATTAGGAAAGCAGAAAGTTGAGAAAATGTAAAAAAAAAGTACTATAGGCGATGATAGAAGGCAGCTGCCCAGAGAATGGAGCAAGTCCTTAAAGCTAGATCACACCAAAGAAATTAGAAAAATTTCTTCTGATAATGTCTGTGCCATTCTGTAATACCTCTAGTTTAATCCTTATACACTTCACATTCTCTTTCTTCTGTTTTGGAAAACACTTTCAGAGCACTCACAATTTC